>OZ002742.1:168439165-169639165 GCA_963924295.1 Dioctria rufipes | reverse complement strand
TTTTTGAAGTGGTTTTTTGCATATGTTTCTAAAACGGTTCATCGGACAGTGAAATAAAGAGGTCTAGGGCTGATTGTTTTCACAATATACGAAAAAATCCAAAAATTTTATATGGCAACACCAAGAAGGGATTGCCTGATTTAGCCCATTTTTATACCCTAGATGAAATCTATATGGTACATATTAAGTTGGTCATTCCGTTTGTAACGCATAGAAATAATGATGCTAAAGCAAAATGGATTGGACACCCACGCATAATATTAAAAGTTATTTTGATTTTTGCATGCCCATCTGTCCGTCCGTTGGTTCGTCTGTCGGGTCGTCCATCCGTCCATCCGCGCGCAACATAACTCGAGAGCGCGTATACTTAGACAGCTGAAACTTTGTACGCGGACTTTAAAAAAAAAGTAAAATTATTTTCCAAAATGAGACAAATCGGAAAACTTCTTCGTGGGGCTGCTAAATCCGGCAACCCATTCTTGGTGATGAAATATAAAAATTTAGGTTTTTTACGTATACTGTGAAAACGATCAGTCCTAGACATATTAATTGTACAAAAACGCTCTTCAGAATACGTAATCCTATAAAATTGGTTATAATCATTTTCTCTATCCAACGAACCGTTCTAGAAATGTATGCGAAAAACCACTTCAAAAATCAAGCTTGCACAGATGGGTGACCATAGGAAATTTCATACAAGCATACATCTAGGGTATGAAAAGAATTGGTCTTAGACCAATTCTAGCTTTTTTAGTTGTTGTCATATATTATTGTTACAGGTTGAGATATTTGACCACAAATTTCGTATTTTGACTGCGGTTCATTCTGATTTATTATTTTCATCTACCATAAAATGAACTAAAATTAAATATTAGTGAAATAATTCCCTCTCACAAGTCTTGTTGTTCCGACACTATCCTGTTGCAACTAAAATATCTACAAAAAAAAAAAAAAATTGTTGGCATGTTATGTTACTCTAGAAGATGTTGTTCCTTTGCTGATACATAATTTGTGAAGCAAAAACTTCAATTTAAATGTGAAGATAGATGATTCAATCATCGAACGCTAAATGAATAGCTTATGTTAGTGTCACTGCTTCGTTAGGGAAGCAACATCAAAATCAATATATATTATACATGATATTTCCCGGAACACAAAATGGGTTTTGAAATTCACGTAATACGTAATTGTAAAATGTAATGTTTTGAATTTATACAGATTTTTATAAAGGTTCTCTTATGAAATCCCAGATTTCCAGATATCCTGAAAAACATAATTTTTGAAAAAAAAAAAAAAATCCCGGAAAATTCTTTTAACCAGGATTTTGTGGCTCGGACATTTAATTTCATAAGACATTCCTCTTACGAAATCCAGATCCTTGAGAAGGAATCAACGAAAAGCAAAATTTGGCTGTTGATTTACTGAAAGTTATAATTTTACCCATCATTTCGAATCCATCGGCAGTGCATGAGTTTATATTCCGGATTATTTTAAACCATTTTTTAACAATCCCTTTAAAATAATTGGTAAAATTTTATCTTTCATAAAATTAAAAACGAAAAAAAAAAAACATTTTTGTATATCCTACTTCTGGGGCTGGACGAATAGTATTATACGATGCCAGAAAATGCTGGAATACCTACCGAAAATTCAGATTTGATACCCCATGGTTTTTTCAGAATTTCTTACGCAATTTTTTATATTGCATTATAAATATTCGCGCAAACTTAAATCTCTTCAGTTCTGGAATTTTCAAATACGATTCTCCAGAAAATGCCGGACTCCCGGCAAACTGTTCTGTCCATAAACTTGAAGTAGTTCGGATATTCCAGAATTTTACCGTGTTCCTTTTTTATCTATATAAAATTTTTAAATTTAGAATATATTCGTTTCTTTTATCTGGAAATACACCTTTCTTGGATGAAAACTTCTGTCCTTGGATAAAAATTGCATAAAAAATACCTGACTCGACTTAATTATGTTTGAATTATAGACAACAAAAACTTTACTCGCAATGTTAAATAAAAAAAAAAAACACATCTCATTTATTTTTGCAAAAAATAAATAAAACTTGATGCGGAGCTAAATTTAAGGTCTATTCAGGAAAACATCTCCATGCAAGTCTCATTTAATGATCCTCTCTGGGAAGGTTGTTTTATTTCGTTCGTCTCCATCAGGCAAACAAGAGGACGTAATTAGTTACATTTTGCCACCCATCGTGAAAAAGTCTTTTATCCCGTTGACGTTACTATATAACGACATTCCATGAAAGAAGCGCTAATTAAATGACAGTTTCTGGTAGGAAGCCCCCATTATCGCAATTATATATTTGCATTTTGTTTGTTTTGGCTTCTGTTAATTATTTCAACATTATAGATAAACATCTCATTATAGCGTAATTTATGTATAGAGATATATGTGAATATACATGCATACATACATATATACCTTCATATTGTATCCTATAATGTGATGTCTTCTTAAGTGTAACAAGCTAAACTAAAAAAGTTTTACAATATTCAGATATTTTTGGTAATCGTCAAAGTTTTCATAAAAAACGAAATTTTGAAAGAGAGATGCTGTAAAATTCGTCATTGTATGCACGCCTATTACAACTGAATGAATTATTTGTTGGAGCTAAGCTGATATTTTACCTATATACAGAAGAATACTGTTTAGGTCCTATTTTTTTTTTTTTTAATAATAATAATAACAAAATTAACAAAAATAAAAACAAAAAAATGTATAAACTTAAGACACAGTTCGTTTCTAAAAACAGGACACAATACTGATAAGGCACAATCAGACAAAATCTATTAAGAATGCTAGTCTTGTTGTCCCCAGATGCTTACTATATGCACAACCTTCGAAACGTTTCATTTCTAGACCGATTTTTTAAAACAGAAGACAGGTTGGGAATAGAGGTGCGGTGAAGAAAACCAAAATATTTTACCGTGCTGACATAGTGGGAAGAAGGATTATTGAAATTTTTTAAGTTGTTTGATGAATATTGATCATCTCATCATTACCAGCAGCATTTTGTAAGTATTTCGCAAAGTTTTGATTGAAATTTTATAAGCCATATCATCATCATCACTTGCAGCATTTTGGAAATTTTTCAATATATGTATTGTCTTTTCCTAGTTTTGTAAAGATATATTGTTTTTTTTTTTTAAATTTCCTTTAAACGGCAGAAATAAATTATTTAGGTTCGTAAATATGAGTTATATATATACGGAATAACCAATATCTGAGAGGATCATATATGTAAGTGAATTATTTTATGGTAAAGTAAAGTCCACAAGTCTTAAAACAATTCGTATTTTGCAATTTTATTCTTTTCGATATAATTTTTTTTTTTTAAGAAAAGAAACAACGATAAATAAATTAAGCTGAAAATTTAAAGAATTATACAATAAATAACTAGCTAAAAATATAAACAAAAAAAAAACAAATAGAGAATAAGGACTAAAAGAGTTAATAAAAAATAAGAGATTTCCGGAATAAGTTCAGGATTATCTATGGACTAATTTAAATAAAATATATTAAAAAAACTTTTAAAATACATTACTTTCGTAAATTAATTGCACTAAAAAGTTAATATGAGTTGTACCATTTCTTATTTTGCAACGAAACTTTTCTTGTGTATATTACTGAGATAGAAAAAATTATTTGTCAAATTTTTAGTGAAATTTATTTACGAAAGTTATTTATTCTAAAAGTTTTATTATATTTTATTTTCAACTTTTTAGTCACAAATTCTATATACTCGACTCTCGAAACCCGACGCTCGATTCTCGACTCTTGACTCTCGAGTCTCATGCACTCATATCACACACAACCCAAATTGGACAACTCCAAGGGTCGTAGTTACCATCCCACCCCAAAACCCCCTAAAACGTAAGAAAATTTCATCCCATTGGAAAGCTCCCCATTCACTCATTCTAAATATAAAAAAAAAACCATGTAAATGCATCCACGCTTACTACCTTAAAACCATTTTGTCACGAATGGCACTCTCAGGCACAAAGCTTTTTAGTCAGGGGTTTGTGAGTTGATACAAGTTATTTAAAAATGTCTATATATGCTAACACTGACTGTTAAATGCAAAACCATTTATTTTTAATTAAACAAAAGATAATTAACGTTGGATTCACTGAAGAGTAATTCTTTTAGGATATCCTTCATGTAGGGGAAATATCCGAAATTCACATCTGTACATTTTTGTATTTTTCATTGAAATTTTTTTTTATTGTGTGTGCCATTACGCTTTTATAGCTTAAGGCCATATGAGCAGCACATTCTGCTTATGGACGGTGACTAGGTCCACTTCTCCACCAGTATGGAGTTTATAGGAGCATGTGCCGGCGATGCCATGGCAGACTGGGAGAGGCACCTGCAGGATCCCTATTATCTGATCCTCACTCAAATTTCGAAGATAAGTTATGTCTAGTAGTTCAGTACTAGGTGTGCTCATCGGCTTTTGTCTTTTTTTGTCCATGGCACGAATATTTTTTGTTTATGGTGTGTTATAGCGCAGGTTTTTTTTTCATAATCCACACACTATCTGCACTTAGGCGAGATGCTGGCGTGCCGGCCTGAGCATAATGCTACCGCGGAGTGATCTATCAGCTTCGCCCGATACACTGGGTTACTCACTCACATATTAGTTCCATAACAACCGGTCCGATTTTGTTATTATATCATTTAAATTAATTATTTCATTTAAACTTACTTTAGTTTAAAAAATATAAAAAACGGTAAAGATTTGCAATATTTTTATTTAAAATAACGTGTATAACTCAATAAAAAACAAGCTTAAAAATTTTATCCAAGTCGTCGACAAAAGCAATCTCTCATTTCGCTTTTATATTAACAAACAAAATTTTTTCTCTTGAAATGCTGAAATAATTATAGAATCGCTTTGAGAAGGTTAGACTCAATTAAGATAGGCGAAAATTAGTTAGTTGTAAACCTACGGGCATCTGGTTGAACTCAGATAGCAAAATGCAGGAAAATTGAATTTTTCGACCCAGCGATTAGAGAAGGCTCATCTGTATGGTTATCTCTGATCGCCTACCATAGATTTTCAATATCGAGCTCACACCAGTTGCCCTTGTAAATACTTTTTAAAAAACGCATGTATGAATTATATGGTAGCAAGATTTCTCATTGCAATTTTCAAATTGGGTGATTGTTCCCCCTTCTTTCCTTCCGGCACTCGGATAAACAAAGAAGAATTTATTAGCATATCTAAAAGACAGAAATTTATTGAAAAAAAAAAAAATTGAATAAATTTACAAATTGCATTAAAAAAGCAGAAAAGAATTAACTTTTCGACCCAGATGGAAAAGCACGGCAGTAGACTTAAAATGTTGTTAAAATTGATTATTTTTGATTTATCTTTTATTTTACGGTTAAAGCAAGAAATTAAGTCACGTGAACGTTATGTTTAATATATTTTCTGCATTATAATAACACTTTTTCTTTAATTATATTTGCGTAATTAGTAGAGTTTTGCATATTTATATTCTGATGGGCTAGAACATTGCAATGACTATTGAAAATTTACAAAACTTTACTACTTCACTACTTACTAAAAGTGTGAAAATAATAACTGTTGTCCAGTTTTGACCAATTCTTAAGTTTGCGGACCTTGTCTACGGTTGCAAGCTAAACACATTATGTCGAACAAATAGTCGTACTGAAGAGTATTGGTGGTTCGAAACGCCTTATTCACATTGCGAAATATCTAAACGTTTGCAATCTAATCAGAACTTTAATATTTTTGCTTTCTTTTTCAAAATGGCACCAATTGCTGCTCCATCGAAAAAAAAATATTTTGCGGGAATGTAAATTACAGGTGTTCATGTAAGTTTGAATTATTCTACCGTTTGCAGAACTTTTGGATGTTTTTATCTTATTTATAACTAATAGCAGTTTTATTTTACAATTATAAAAAAAATTGCGGGAGGTAAAATAGTCCAGTCAGTAGGAGTCTTTGCTCTACAAAAGGTGGGGTAGTTGAGATTTTTATATGTTATTTTATAAGTTCCGGGACCCGATGAAAAATACAAGTTTCCACCCTTTGGGGTCTGCGCTGTCTGCCATCTTTGGTTTAAAGTACAAAAAAATATTTTTTTCAAAATAATTCCTCAACGATTGGTCCTACGGCAAAAGTGGTTGATAGACATAACTCCTGAAGGGACAGAACTACGGTGCTGGTTGTACTTTTTAAGATACAGGGTGTTTTGTTTTCTTAATGACCCTGTAACCCCGAAACGATTGAGAGGCCACCACCCGCCTTGCCATACAGTATTTTGTTTGACTAGGTGACTACTGTCACCTCCTGTCCCAAGGCTACCATGGACTAAACACCCTATATAAGGGGTACTACACGTATGTACATTTTACAGAATGTTCACGTATGCGCCGCTGTAACACATTAAACTTACACAAAAAAGTGTTCATACAAAATATGTAGGAAATTTAATCTTCTTCAAATTTGTATCAGCCATTTTTGTCTTAGGATCAACCGTTGAGGAATTATTTTGAAAAACCCAATATTTTCTACTTTTAATCCAAGATGGCGGACCGCACGGATACCCCCCCCCCCCTCACCAAGCATGGAAACTTGGATTTTTCATTGGGCTCAGAACTTAATAAAGCCTTATTTAGTCCCTATTGACTGGACTAAAATAAGTTGCAAATTTAACGCATTGTGGAAAATATCAGAATAAACATTACTTTATGTTTGCAAAAGTTTTGATTTTTTTTATGAAAATTATAAAAAGTTTTCCTTTTTTGCAATTTTGCATATGATCTCAGGACTTCGATGATGGTTGCAAAATAAAATTTTGAAATGTACTAACTAGTACGAGCTTCTAGAAAACGGAAATTTTAAAAAAGGAGTTCGTTAAGTCCCAATAGATACAAGTAAGAACATAAATAATGAAATTGTTAACACCATTTTGAATAGAATTTCATATACCACAAATAAGGACTTGTGGATTTACTTCTGTTAAACTTTGACACGTCTTGATTTTTACACACGTATTTCGATTTGAAACTTCAAAGATGGAATTTTAACATTTTTAGTTTGATTAAGAATAATTTCATTGATCTCGTTTTCATCACCTTGGCTCTGTAATCTAAATCTTTTCCGCACATAAGACATATTTAAAATAATTTTATGGTCATAAACACTAGGTTTAATAACTTTATTTGATAGATCACATGTATCTTCATCCTCCGAAAGATTACGATGTCCTTTGAATGTTGAAATTTTGTAATTCACTTGGGTTACTGTAGTAGGTCCAGGAAGTGCTTACTCCAAATGGAGTGTGGTGATAGACTGCATTTAAATTTTATTTTACATTACTTATCTGTCTCGTGAAGACACATGGAAAAAGTGTTATATCGGCCTAATCAAAGTCTCTAAAAAAAAAGGTTTTCACCACTTCACCGTTTTTCGATTTATCACGTTGTACCTAATCCTAAGAGGAAAGCTGACAATAATCTGTGTATTGCGAATTATTGATTGTTATTATAATTTTCACGATGATATTTACGTCCACGATACGTAACATGTAATGCCTTTTCCAACCCCAATTGATCCTTATTGACTACGTGTGCAATATGTAAGAATAGTACCATATTTAGCTAAGTGAACCGAGTGATGTGCGGATGAGAATCTTAAACGTGATAAGAATTATAAAAAAAGGCTCTCGCCTTTAAGATATTTATTATATAGATCCAACATATCAAGCAGAACACAGTATAGAGAGTACACATAAAATGAAAAAAACATGAAAACATCCTAAAAGTGCCAAAGATTATATCTTAAATCGAAAATGTAATTAATATATAAAAAAAAATTATACTGTATTTTGCCCGAATTAAGGAATTAAGTGTAGTACATATAAAAGCAAAAGTGATTAAACATTGCAAAAAGCCGAAATTATATCAGTGTCTCGTGCTTTTTTAAGAACACAAATAGTGAAATTTAAAATTCTGAAGTACGAATTGAAATCAAAAACTCCAAGTTGCCTTGCCAACGCTGGACTGTTTTACATAACCAGTAAACAACGAGCTTTCATATGTCAAATGCGATAAATTGATTAGTTCCTGAATCTGTTGAGAGAATCCGAAAAACGCATTCACGCCCAATTTTCCCAAGAGGTTGTAGCAACACAAAATATATAGGAATTGCTGCCAGTAGTCACACCACTATCGAATGGTAGGTGGGATTAAAAACCTGGATAGAAAGAGGTTTTTTCTCGCTAATTATATAAATTTTGTTTGTTGTTTTTGAATTTGAATTTGGTTTCCTTTTCAAAAATTTCCTAGGGAAAGCTTAGCCTTAGTTTGTTCTTTATAATTACAAATCATCACATAAACTTATACGAAACGCATAACACACCGACTTGAGACTGAAGACAACAATATAATACGCCCAAAAGGGCGCAAAAATAATGGCCATGGCCGACAGGCCACAAAACCGCTTTACGATCCTGGACATGGAGGAGTTGCCCAGGAAGCATGCACGTAAAAACCATAATCGAGGGACACGGCTGGGAGACCTGCCGTCAATACAAGAAACCTTTGCCGACGCATTCACAGGCCCGGACCCCAAATACGTTACTATTTCATTAGCAGAGCCCAATAAAAAGATCACGGATCTTAATCCGTTCGTGGTCTGCAAAACTATCGAGCATATGGCCCCCAAAGTCAGAACATGCAAAGCTCTACGCGATGGCAACTACTTAGTTTTCCTTCCATCTAAGGCTGATGCAGAGAAGCTAAAGCACTTATCAAAAATTGGAGAGCATGACGTAAAGGTGGAATACCACGGAAAGCTAAACTCTTCCCGAGGTACCGCCTATGCCCCAAACCTTACGAACCTCACTGAAGCAGAGATCCTAGACGGGCTCAGAGAAAAAAATAAAACTGTCACAGGTGTTAAAAAAATGACGCGCCCTGGAAATACCCAGGATGAAAGAGTCCCGACTGGAGCATTACAAATAACTTTTGACCGGTTCTCACCTCCCACCTCAATCGTCTGTTGTCTCGAAAAGTTGCCGGTTCGTCGATGGTATCCAGCCCCCTTAAGGTGTAGGAGATGCTACGAATTCCGACACCACGAGACGAATTGCAGGAATACGCCCAGGTGCCCAACCTGCGCCGATCCTAAAGCACAAGGCGAAAAGGACCACAAATGCGAGAAGATATTTTGCATAGGCTGTCAAAAGAAAGGTGACCACGGTACCCTCGACCGTATTTGCCCTAGCTTTGAAAAGGAAAAAGCTATCGTTAAAATGCAAGTAGACCTTCACTTAACCCGTTATGATGCAAGAAAGAAGTGGTATGCCATGTATGGGGATCTTGCTCCGGTGAACGAAAGCCAGAGCAGAACCCTGCCGGGCATATCGTTCGCGGACGCAGCAAAAAACAGTTCAGATAACTCGCAGACGAAGCAAGAGAATATCTTCATGACCACTAACAGTAACGTACACAACAAAAATACAAACCACCAATCCAAACCAACACTCGCTAACAAACCTTACACCCCCACCGAACAACTAACACAGCAAAATATAAACATTAAATCTAAATATCAGCCCACTAACAAGACTAACAGTACTACCCAAGATATAACACAGCCAAATATTAAAAAAATAATCAAGCCCAGTAAATTTACCGAAAGCATAGCGAAACATGAACCAAAAGCCCTCACAAAAGAGGAACAGAACTCAATCAAAACAACTTCACAAATTCATATACAACAACAAACATTCGCAACATCCCCAAAAATTAATCCAAAAACAGAAATCTTCACACACTTCTCAGAAACTGTCAGGACCAAAACTGAACCGACAGAACTAAACATCGCCTTCACGGCAGGAGCTACAGGCTCTTGCAGTCTAGCAACGCTGGAAGACGCAAACAAACTTTTCTCCCTCTCCCCCAACACCTTCAAATCCATTACTGCACCAAGATTGGATTTCCCCCAAACACCAATCACCTCGCCTCTTACCAAAAGAGGTGAAGATGAATCGACACCCCCGGTGTCGGATACAGACGAAGAAATGAACGGTTTTGAATCAATATCCTCATAAATATAAAAAACAATCAAAAACTAATTTTCAGGTACTCACTTTAGAATTTATGTCACGCAACCTCTCTCAAGCCCAGAATAGAAGTGGAGATTTTACTATCATCCAATGGAACCTCTGCGGCTATTACAATAACTTGGGTAACCTCCAGCTGCTCATCTCCGACCTCTGCCCTGCTATTTTGGCTATTCAGGAAACGCACATCCCTTCCACAAATCCTCCTATCCGAATCCGAAACTACACCCCATATCTTGCCAATACACAGCCAGGACGCAGAGGCGGAGTGGCCGTGTTGGTCAGAAATGACATCCCATCCACACGTATTCCCATCTCCACCACACTGTCAGCTATAGCTGTCAGAGTTCATACTAACCCCTCTATTGACATCCTATCCATCTATGTGGGGATCGAGGACAGGATTAACTCCAGGATCTTAAGCTCTCTAGTGAAGCAAGTGCCGGGTCCGACTTTCCTTTTGGGAGATTTCAATGCGCATCACCCATTTTGGGGATCCCCAAGGAGTGACCCAAGGGGAAACACGATCGCGGAATGGCTGGATGATTCAGATCTCGTTCTCCTCAATGACGGATCTCCCACTATATTCAACACCCGTAACACACTGACTCACATCGACCTCTCCATCGCCTCACAATCACTTGCTGCAGCAACGGACTGGCACACAATTGAGAATCCAAGAGGCAGCGATCACTTCCCAATTGTAATCAGATTGGCAAGGACGCTCCCAAAGAAGGCACACATCCCGAGATACGCAGAACATCGCGCAGACTGGCCCAGATTCCATACAGAGGTTGAAAAATACCTCTTACGCTATCCGTCCAGTCCTAACGTGGACAAAGAAGTAGCACTGCTGGCAAGGTCTATAAGATCAGCGGCCAACAATGCCATCCCTATGACGAAACTGACAATCAAGGTACAACCGCCCTGGCTCACAGCGAGCGTCCGTCAGTACATACATCGCAAGGATGTGGCCTGGAAAAAGTTCAAGAGAATCCCAACCAGTCTGAATGCAATGGAATACAGGAAAGTAAATGCGCAAATGCGGAGGGAAATAAAAAGCGCGAAAAAGCAAGCATGGCAAGAGTTCGCCTCGAACATAAACGCTGACACACCCATGAAAGAGAACTGGCGGAAGGTCAGAGCTATCTGCGGTCACCCCACCAAGGCAGGTATTACAGGTCTTAGGATAGGGAACGACCTTATTCAAGACCCAGCGTTAATAGCTGAGCACATAGCCCAACACTTAGCGCTATACGCAAAGCACGTTGACTGTAGTACTACATACCTAGCAAGTAAGACACAGGACGAGACACTCAGTCGTAGTACTCCAAAACTAGTAGCATCTTCGCCACTAGACATACCCTTCTCCTTGCAGGAGCTCGAGCTCACACTTAACTCTTTCCAAGGATCCACTCCAGGACTAGATAATATTTCCTTTGGAATGCTAAAGCAAGTTCCAGATGCTTGGCGCCAAAGAGCAATAGGGCTATTTAACCATATTCTTAACCAAGGCAGGTTTCCACGAGAATTTAAACTAGCAGAGATCCGCCCGATTCCAAAGGGGAACAATAGAAATCTCCTTCCCACTGAGACCAGACCAATCTCACTTTTAAGAACAACTTCTAAAATTCTAGAGAAACTGATGGCCAACAGACTATCTTGGCTGCTTGAGCAAAAGCTGCTGCCAACGATTACAAGCTACAGGCCGGGCAGAGGTACCCAATCACTCCTGCAGGAACTGGAGCATAATCTAGCATGCGCACTCGTAAGACGTCAGCATACTGTTGTACTATCAATAGATTTGGAGAAAGCGTTTGATAGAACACCGAAGTTCTCCGTCCTACAACAATTGCGGAAGTGGAGCGTTGGCACTAAATTCGTCAAAGCAGTGGACTCATTCCTTTCGAACCGGAGAATCAAAGTGAGAGTAAACGGACACTTTTCGAAAATCCATAACTTAGAAAACGGACTACCCCAAGGTTCTCCACTTTCGGTTCATCTTTTCTCGACCTATATCCATTCACTATCTGTAAAGTTAAATGATATAGCTAACCTCCATTTCCACATATACGCGGACAACGTTATCTGCTACGCTTCTGGTGAAGTTCCGTTGGTAAATCACGTACTCAGCAGAGCTCTCAGAGCAATTTCTGTCTGGGCCGACGCTAACGGAGCCAAAATATCTACCAGTAAATTGGAAGCTCTACATGTCTGTAGGAGACGGAGCTGCAACGAAACACGCTTCTCGGATGAAATAGCTTCTACCCCCCTTTTAAGGGAACTTCGAATACTGGGTCTGACCATTGCGCACAATCTTCTTTGGAACAAGCAAGCAAGTATAGTGGCTGAGGATATCAAAAAGAGGAACAATCTCCTTAGACTGATCTGTAGAAGGAACAACGGCCCACCTCTCAACATAGCTACGCAAATCGCAAAACAGCTAGTTATTGGTAGAATAGACTACTGCTTGACCATCTATGGCCATATGAGCAAAAAAAGCCAAGCCAAAATCCAAACTGCACTAAACGCCACTGCTAGGACAGCTTTAGGTGCGCTTCGAACCACTCCGATTCCAAGCCTGTTAATCGAGGCAGGATTCCCAACCCTCCAACAAAGAAGAGAGGCTCTGAACTGCAATCTAGTCCTTAAGAGCATTCACAATCCTAACGCTCCCCTTCGCAAAATTATACTAGATCTCCTCTCCACCAACCGCACCTGCACTAGGGGAACGCTTTCGGGTCTAAACAGGGCGGTAACTTACATCCCCACGTCCCTCAAAGAAATTCCACTTGATCCCAAAGTAACCAACCCGATAACATATCGCCCACCCTGGCTCTTTTCATATAACAAAATACATACGAACGAAAAAGAGTACCAACAACTAGATGACGACAACAAAAAGCGTTTGCACTTAGAATTTAATAACAGGTATAAAATAACTAGTGCTATATACACAGATGCAACTAAAGGGGACCAAGGCGTCGCTATTGCGGTTAATATCTCCAACCAGCTGGACGCAGAACAGAACATCTGCAAGGTATTACCTGCATGGATGGATGTTTTTTCAGCGGAGCTAACGGCTATCTGGGAAGCGTGTAGATGGGCCAATCAGCAGGATAGAAGCACGGCTATCTTCACGGACAGCCTGTCCTCCCTAAAGGCAATAGAGAATACAAAAAACAAAAATCCTCTAGCCGAAAATATACGTCACTCTCTCGCCACAAACAAAATTCTTTTGGCATGGTGCCCAGCTCACGTGGGGATCCGTGGTAATGAAATTGCGGACCAACTGGCTAAACAGGCGGTAGGCTCAAACGAACCAGACATTGTCCCTCCAGCCTATAAAGCTGCAAGGTTCCAAGCAAGGAGGTTGTCTGAAGCAAGACGACTAGTATGTTGGCTTGATTCGGACACCTTCCTGGCAACGCACCACAGAACAATAGAAAAACCGATAATGCCGGATCTTCCGAGGCAAAAAATGATCTCCATGGCCAGGATTAGACTGGGACACTTTCTGGCGGTTAAAAGCCACCTCTTCGAAAGGAGCACATGTCCCACATGCACATACTGCCCAAACTCCTCTCTCACAGCACGTCACATCCTATTACAGTGCGGTGAACTACAAAGACGACTACACGTACTAGGGACCACCAAAAGACCTAGGGACCTCCTTAATTACAACAAGGAGGACTCCGACGTACTCCTCACCGCACTAAGACAATACTTACTGGACAATAACGGAAACACAAGAATATAATACGGAAATAAAATAAATATAAGCAATAATTTTAATAATATTTATTCATTAGGATTCACTAGTCTTAGTTCACTCAAAACGTGAATTTTGTTAGCTTTTATTATATTATTTTTTATAGTTTACACATAATTTAGATTTAAGGCTTAAGTAATGTACTGTTAGATTTATGTCAGATGCGTAAATAGTTTCTAAGCCACAATGAATTCCTAGTTATAAGTCATGAGCAAAAGGCGAATTGTAGAGATATCTCAAAATTTTATGTGAAACAAACTACATTTGCAAAACTATGAACTAAATTAAAGATAGCATACAAGGAATAAAATTGTAAAATTAGCATATAAGAAGTACTAAACTGAAAAGCAGGTACAAATTACCTGTAAGAATAAAAATTTAAATACAACTGAAGTGAGGAGCCCAGATGGCCTTGTAGCCGTGGGTATTGAACATTTATTGTATTAGGCTTAGCTAGAGTTCAAGCAATAAATGTTTTCTTGAAATTGAAATTGAAATTGAAATTGTATTTTGCCCATAATTACTTTATTCACGTCACGTTTGGATCCTAATCTCACTATTGTTCAGAAGAGAGCCCATTGATGGAGTTGATTGTAGACGGAAAATGAAACAGTTTAATCCTCCATTGGAAGAGCATTATTGACATCCTTTTGTTTTGTTAACAGGAAAAGTCCTTTTTGTAGTCTAGTGTGTGAGCGTGTTTCATGGAAATATGTAGTGGTTATGAGTTTATATATCACCCAAAATTGATATTCAGTGAACATTACATATCTTTTTAGCGTGAACCCGTAATAATGTTGCCAAACATAATATGTCGCTTTTTGTCACTAAAAAAAGTCTGTAAAATGTTGCCAAATTTTTAATTGAAAATTATAAATTCGCCAATAGGAAATAACGACCAAAAAACACCTACGTCGTTTAAAATGACGCCAATCTTTAAGGTTAGATGAAAAAATTAAAACTCGTATAATTATGCAAATTGAAAATTTTATTAGGGTTTTAAAGGAAAATTAGAATTTAATTTATGTTATTAATGACAAATTTTAAATTTATGCTAATGCAGTATTGTAAGCTAATCCCTTCAATAATTATAGTTTCGAGTTTTCAAACTTCTTATCCAAAACAACTCTTATTCGTTTTGCTTTTTCTAAATATTTCTCCCGTATTAGGAATGGAATATTGGGGAAGGTTCTGGGCAAATTATAAAGTATAAATACAGAACTGTTTAGCGCCAGGAGCGAGTCTTCCATCGGACAGTGAAATCAAAGTTGTAAACAGACGAAGGTGTTCTAATTGAATTGCGATAATTTGAAGTACAGTACTAACTAGAGTTGATTTGTGATTGTTTATGAATCTTATAAAAGTAAACAGTAAAGTGTAATAAAGCGAGCTCGTGAATTATATTTAAAATATTGTGTTTTGAATAACGAACTAAAGCCACGTTCTTAAAAGTATTTTGACTCCAATCGGTTTGTTAGATCACACATTAACCTAATTAAAGTTTTCATACTAGAAAACAAGTATGCACCAACGACAAATTCATCGCTCAACAAATTCCGTTCTCACAGAATATGCATACTCGTATTACATTTCCAGACGACATATTACACCGCTTAAACTGCGCGATAATAAAAATATTCTGTGGAAACCGAAATTGTTGTATGTGAGAAATTTGTTTTGCAGTAAGTTATTTTTCCGCGTAAGCTTTTTTTGATGTGAATTTAGAATTTAGTGAGTAAGTATTTCTTTTGTATAAATTATTTGAATTTTGTGAATAAAGTCAGTCTTTGTTTTTACTTGTTGGAAGCAACGTGCGTTTAATTTTGGTTTTCACCTATTCACTACTCCTTTGTTGGTTAAGTACCAACAAATAATCTTTTGATAAAGGTAAAGTACCTTGATCAATTTCATTTTAGGTTCTTACTAAACTTGTTTGTTGGTTCAGTACCTGCAGACAATTGTGGATGTAAAGGTTAAGTACCTTTACATAATCTCGAATCACCAGCGGTCAAATAAAGGAATTCGGCCGCTATATAAACATTTTTTGGTGACCCCGACGTGATTAGAAGACAAATCGTATTAATGGAGCAGTTGGTACACCAACAGGAGCAGACTGGAGCAGAAATCCAGAGGCTCATTAACGACTATAGGACCAAATCCAAGCACGAGAGAAACCTTACCTTCCTACAAGGAAGATTGGAACAACTGGACGAGCAGTGGGATGCATTCGATGTCATCGACACCAGCATTCGAGAGCAGTATAGTAATCAGCTCGCTCATGCATACTACAAAGATGCTTATTATGACAAAATAAAGAGCATATATGAGACGTACAGGACCGATATCACGGACAATATGGTCAACCTTCAAGCAAAAACTACATCAGAAAATATGGCTCAGGGAGCACAAGAGAATCCACCCAAGCCAACATCAAAGCAATTCAGTTCAAGCCCACCTCAAGAGACCTCAGAAGTACCAATCTTCACTAAATTCAAAACCAATCAAAGTATGTCCTCCTCAAACACCGTAGAAGGTTTAATTAGACGACAAAAGGGAATTATGGCATTGCTGAAACGGGTACTTTCAAACGTTAATCTGGAAGGACAGAGTAAGCAGTATTGCATAGTCAAAATCAATGCAATCAACGAGTATTGGTCTCAGATAAAGGCGATTAATGAACAGATTTGGGAGACAGCCGAAGATATGACTTTACACAGTGATGAAGAATATTGCAAGCTAGAAGACTTCATGCAAAATATCACGATTGAGCTACTAAAGAAATCCGATGAACTATCAACTGAGAACGCCAATCAAAGCAACACAATCTCCACACCACAAATGAAGTTGCCCAAGATAGCTTTGCCAAAATTTGATGGAGAGTATTTGAAATGGACACAGTTCCATGATCTATTTACGCAAATGGTGCATGAGCAACCTATTGGAAAATCTCAAAAAATGTGGTTTCTAAAGACAAACTTAACTGGCGAAGCTGAACTACTGATCAGACATTTATCAGTGTCCGAAGAAAACTATGTAACCGCATGGGAAATTCTCAATCAGCGCTATAATAACAAGAGGCTGCTAACGACAGCTCTGCTGGACAGATTAGTAACCCAGCCAACCATAGCGTCAGAATCAGCCATAGCAGTAAAAAAACTACACGACACAACAAAAGAATGCTTAATGGCTCTTAATAATCTCGGAATAGTGACGGCTGCTTGGGATCCAATTCTCTTACACTTGATTATAAAGAAATTGGACAAACCTACTCATACCTTATATGAGCAGGGACTACAAGCTCCTAGAGAACTTCAATGTATGGCGAATTTCTTCAAATTTTTGGAACAACGATTTCAGTCCCTAGAAACCTTAGGGAGACACAAAACTGAGCTGAGAGCTTTAAGCAGATCATCTGCATTAGTGAGTTCAAACATAAAAACTCAGGCCACACAATGTAAACTTTGCAACAAAAATCATGGTTTATTCGCCTGCCAAAAATTTCTCGAGCTTGAGACCCCAGAACGTTTTAAGACTGCTCAGCAATTGAAGGTTTGCACCAATTGTCTCAAGAGTACTCATTTGGCAATAGATTGTCCATCAAGAGGCTGTTCTAAGTGTATGCGAAAACACAACACGTTATTACATAGAGATCAGACAACTCACCTGACTTCAAACAAGGTCATTACGTCTACCACCCAGCCAAACATAAGTCAGACTACTTCAAAAACCAATTCAGTAACATTGTCCGCAGCGGCAAGACAATCTCAAAGAAATTATGTCATATTAGGCACTGTAGTCATCGAGGTCCTAGACAACAAGGGGGTGGCCATAAACTGCAGAGCGATCCTCGATTCTGGATCACAATTGAACTTCGTCACCGAAAGGTTGGCCAAGAAGCTAAATTTACAGAAGAAGGAAGATTCGCTTAACATACAAGGTATTGGAGAGGTCAAGCAACGCATTCAACACAGAATCAACGTGCGAGTACAATCTCGAATCAATGACTTCTCAACCCGCATAGAAGCCTTTATTCTTCCTCAAATAACTGCTCAACAACCAGCATATAAACTAAACATTCAATCCTGGCCAATTCCATCAAACATAAAATTGGCAGATCCATGATTTAATAAACCAGATCGAGTAGACCTGCTCTTAGGCGCTGAAATTTATTACCAACTACTTTCAGTTGGGCAAATACGGCTTGGAACTAATCTACCCACTCTACAAAATACTATTTTTGGTTGGATTGTCGCAGGAAGCACACCCAGAACCTCACATCAAAACAGAATATGTGGGATCTCAACCATTGAGGAAACCAATTTAGAAGCTCAAGTTGAAAGATTTTGGAGACTAGAAGAGGCAACAGCACCTCCTCCAAGGCTCACAGCCGAACAAGAAAAATGTGAAACTCACTTTTCACAAACAGTGAGAAGGGATCACACTGGTCGATTTGTGGTCAAGTTACCTTTCCTTCATGATCCGCACAATCTTGGTGAATCCAAAGACATCGCACTTCGACGATTTCTTGCAACGGAACGAAGGCTGTCGAGAAATTCTGAGTTGGCCACACAATACAAAAACTTCATAAGTGAGTACAAAAATCTCGGACACATGCGCGAGATCAATTTAAACTCTATCAAGGGTCCTCATTATTTCCTACCACATCACGCTGTGCTTAAGCCGGACAGCACTACGACGAGTGTAAGAGTGGTATTCGATGGCTCCAGTAAGACCTCAACAAATGTCTCGTTAAATGACATATTATGCACAGGTCCGACTATCCAAGATGATTTGTTTACCATCCTCCTTCGTTTCCGTATGCCACGATTTGCGTTCACAGCGGACATTGAGAAGATGTATCGACAAATCATGGTCGACCCAGCAGATAGAAGATTTCAACTAATCTGGTGGAGAGATGAGCCAACGCAGTCTATCAAATGCTTTGAACTATGCACGGTAACATATGGCACCACATCAGCACCATACCTTGCTACCAGGTGCTTACAACAGCTAGCAAAGAATTCAGAAGACAAATATCCTTTGGCTGCTGCAATTGCTAAGAGCAATTTTTATGTGGATGATTTAATGACAGGCACAGACAGTCTTGTCGAAGCCATAGAAACACAGAAACAACTGCAGGAAGCATTGAATGCTGCGGGATTTAAACTTAGGAAATGGTGCGCTAATCATCCACAGTTACTTAAATCCATTCCTACAGAAGATAAGGCAATACAACTCGACATACACGAGGTAGAAGAATCTATAAAGACATTAGGGTTGATCTGGACCCTAAAATCAGATGAATTTTGTATCAAAGCAACCTACACAGAGCAAAACAAGGTAACAAAGAGGACAGTGCTATCTGATATTGCTCATCTATTTGATCCACTGGGTATATTGAGTCCAGTAGTGGTTACAGCTAAGATTTTTCTCCAGCATTTGTGGCACCTCAAGCTTGACTGGGATGCAGCTTTACCAATGGAACTCCACTCTTCTTGGCTTCAAGTCCGACAAGGTCTCAAAATACTTGCAGACATAAAAATACCTCGACACATGTTCTCTGGAAGAGTACCTAAAGCAATGGAAATGCATGCCTTTGCTGATGCTTCTGAAAAGGCATATGGGGCAGCTGTTTACTTACGTGCTAATAACGAGGATGGAATAAAAATCGTGCGCCTTCTTTGTGCCAAATCCAAGGTAGCTCCAGCTAAGCCAACCACGCTTCCTCGGTTAGAATTATGCGCAGCTAAGCTCGCAGCAGAGCTAGTCAGCCGGGTTAAAGCAGATCTTAATATTAAAGACCTTTCATGCTATTATTGGACTGATTCAGATATAACATTGGCATGGATAAACTCAGAAGCAGCATCATTTCATACATTCATTGCAAATCGCATTGCATCTATTCAGGAAAGTTCAATGCCAGAACAATGGCAACATGTTCCGTCAAAACAAAATCCGGCCGACATGTTATCGCGGGGAGTAGCACCCGACAGATTGGCTTCTTGCAGCACATGGTTTTATGGACCTTTATTTCTGCACGGCCCAAAGAAATCATGGCCTTCCAAGTATATCAAGCAGAGCATTGATCTAGAGAAAAAACGTCCAAGTGCTATCCTAGTAGCATCATCGGACACCCAACATTTTATACACACAATCGATCATCAAAACAATTTTAGCCGCTGGCAACGAATTATCAGCTACATACTGCGATTTATACGAAACTGTCAGTTGCCGATAAGTTCTCGCAGGAAACAAAAATATCTGTCAGTTAATGAACTTGAAGAGGCATTTAGCATCATGATCCGCACAATTCAAGGAGAGGAATTCAGAGATGAAATAAAACAATTACACCGAACAGGTACTCTTGACAACAGCAATAGTCTCAGTTCTTTAAGTCCCTTTATTGACAACAAGGGCGTAATGAGAGTCGGAGGGCGTCTCGAAGCTTCAAAATTGGCTACAGATGCAAAACATCCTATGTTAATTCCTTATGCGCATATCTTCACCAGGTTATTAATGACACGCATTCATCTGGAGAATCTACATTGCGGTCCACAAACACTTTTGGCTACCACGCGACAAAAGTATTGGCCGATCAAGGGCAAAACAACAGCAAGATCAATAGTTGGGAGATGTATTCGGTGCACTCGAGCCAAACCGAAACTGTTAAGCCAATTCATGGGGAATCTCCCCACACATAGAGTACAACCAGAAAGGCCGTTTGTCAATACAGGAGTTGATTTTCTAGGACCTGTGTGGATTCATTACAAACTAAGAGGCAAGAGACCACAGAAAGCATATATTGCAGCGTTTTGCTGCTTTGTCACAAAAGCAGTGCACTTCGAAGTGGCAAGCGACTTGAGCACAGTCGCGTTTATTGGATGTCTTAGACGCTTTGTGGGCAGAAGAGGAAACTGCAGAAATCTTTATTGCGACAACGCTACAAACTTTGTGGGGACCAAAAATCAATTTACCGAGGTCAAGGGGATTTTACATACTGAAAGCTCACAGCAAGAAATAACCACATATTGCACCCCCAAGGGAATTGATTTCCACTTTATTCCACCTCGAGCGCCACATTTTGGCGGCCTTTGGGAGGCTGCAGTCAAGTCAGCAAAGCACTTCCTGCAGCGGAATTTAAAGTCGGGATCTCTAACCTACGAAGAACTCGAGACGCTCATGATAGATATAGAGGCAATATTAAACTCGAGGCCTTTAACACCACTATCAGCTGACCCAAATGACTTAAGTGCCCTCACTCCTGGTCATTTCCTTATAGGGGAACCATTGACAGCAATAGTAGAACCAGTGGCACAACCATCAAGAATTACTTCCTTACAAAGATGGAAGTTAGTATCCTACATAAAGAATCAATTTTGGCAACGGTGGTCTAAGGAATATCTCAGTGAGCTACAACACCGTTATAAGTGGAAACAACACTGCAACAATGCTCAACCAGGAATGTTGGTTGTTATTAAAGAAGACAATCTACCTGTAACAAATTGGATATTAGGCCGAATCATCCAAACAATAAAGAGACACGATGGTCTAGTTCGCGTTGCAGATATAAAAACATCATCTGGTGTGATCCGAAGGCCCATACACAAATTAGCCCCATTACCAATCGAAGAAGAAACCAATTCTACCGATTCAACCATAGAATCCACATCAACTGAAGAAGTACACGCAATAAAACGCAAACGAGATTCCAGATCAAGGTGTGAGGATGTAACATCACATGAGCCTCAATCTTCGTCAAAAACATCGCCTGCTGAAGTCATTGCACCTTCCAAAAGAAAACATCGTTCAAATACCGCGGTGAGTGCATTTTTCCTCACCTGCTTGATCTTACCAATCCTTGGTCAAGTAAACATCAAACCGTGTAAGTCACGACCTGGGCTGTATTTTGAATCAATGGGAAATGCTCATCTCATATCTAATGAGTGGAATATTGTAGTACATTACAATTTGAGCACATTTTGGCAAGAGTATGACACTATCACAAGTGGGGTGAACAAGCTAATGGAACTATGCGAAATGATCAACGGCAGACAGTCATGTGAGTCCACCCTAAAACAATTTGAGAACATCCTTATAGAACTACAAGATGGCAATGAGCTACTACTACACCAACATAAAAATATACGAACAAGAAGAAAAAGAGCTCCTCTCAACATCATAGGCAATTTGGCTAGCTCACTTTTTGGGGTTTTAGATACAGAATATGCTGATAAAATGGCACAGGTCATAGAAGACCTCAATCATAACGACAACCACCTATTAGAGTTACTTAAAAATCAAACTTCTATCATTGATTCTACCGCTAACATCATAAAAAACTCCCAGGAAGCCATAGAAAATCGTATTGGAGACCTGGACAAATATCTCAATATAACAATAGCTCAACTAAATAATATGAACCACGAATTGCATCAACAAAGATCCAGTCAGACATTCACAGACTTATCATTACAACTAGTGTTAGCCATCAATCGCTTCGAACGCATGCAATCAAACTTATGGGATGTTTTGATTGATACGCATCATGGAAAAATCAATCCTTACTTATTAGCACCAAGCCAACTAGGTAGCGAGTTGACCCATATACAGGAGCATCTGCCCCCGTCATTGAGATTACCTGCCAAACCAGATGATTTAACAACGTTATACAAGCTTATGAGTGTCCAGGGACGAATCACTCCTAATCAAATGATGTTCCGTATAAAGCTCCCATTATTTTCACATGATCACCTGGAAATGCTACGCATAGTCTCAGTACCATTTGTGACGAACAAAACACTTATGGCAATAAAAGCATCAACGCAATTTCTCATCATTAATCTACATAGGGATCAGTATTATCCACTGTCAGAATCAGAACTTAACACCTGCACAATAGGAGAAGAAGACATCATTTGTAAACAGCACCATCCACGCGTGTGAGATCAGTTTCATCACACAATCAACACCCAGAAATTGCGAAGTTACTTTACCACCCCACAATCTGCGATGGATACAACTAATCAATCCAAATCAATGGATCTACACAGTGCCGAAACCCACAGCAATCAACATTGTCTGTGGGAGTTCAGTTACTCAGACAACCCTTGAAGGGTCAGGAATTCTCGAAATAGGATCGCAATGCATCATAAAGGACGAGACATCAACGATACGTGGACACAACATCATCTGTAGCACTATAACAGGACGTTTCATTACATCAAATCTCACGGAACTGTCATACTCAGCATCAATGGAAGATGTTCTATATCAACCTAAAACTACGCAAAATCTTACGAACGACATTCGAGATCTTCAACGGAGGATTGATGCTCTCCGAGTAAATGAAAACCTACCTCTCAAGAGTCTAACACAACATGACATTCATCAGTTTACCATAGGATACATGAGCCTATTATTAATAATAGCTATCGCTGGCTATCTAACTTATAGATTCATATCAACACGAAGCCGTGATGCCACCTCCAAACTGCCAATTCCATTGCCGAGAACAACCTCTCAATGTAATGTTAGACTCCAAATAGATCCAGAATTATTGAGCAACCGCTCAACGCGGGGAGTATGTTAGATCACACATTAACCTAATTAAAGTTTTCATACTAGAAAACAAGTATGCACCAACGACAAATTCATCGCTCAACAAATTCCGTTCTCACAGAATATGCATACTCGTATTACATTTCCAGACGACATATTACACCGCTTAAACTGCGCGATAATAAAAATATTCTGTGGAAACCGAAATTGTTGTACGTGAGAAATTTGTTTTGCAGTAAGTTATTTTTCCGCGTAAGCTTTTTTTGATGTGAATTTAGAATTTAGTGAGTAAGTATTTCTTTTGTATAAATTATTTGAATTTTGTGAATAAAGTCAGTCTTTGTTTTTACTTGTTGGAAGCAACGTGCGTTTAATTTTGGTTTTCACCTATTCACTACTCCTTTGTTGGTTAAGTACCAACAAATAATCTTTTGATAAAGGTAAAGTACCTTGATCAATTTCATTTTAGGTTCTTACTAAACTTGTTTGTTGGTTCAGTACCTGCAGACAATTGTGGATGTAAAGGTTAAGTACCTTTACATAATCTCGAATCACCAGCGGTCAAATAAAGGAATTCGGCCGCTATATAAACACGGTTATTTAGTGAAAGTATTAGAACCCTAATACATTTAAGTTCTGTTTAACTACTTAACTTAAAGTTAGATGAAGTATTAATTTTCTATTCTTGGTTCGGCAAAATGTGACATTTTCTTCCAAGCTGGAGCAGTTGGCGTAGAATTTAAAACAACATGTTACATAAGCACTATTCGGGATTACATAAGAAAAATAAAATTGAAAAAAAAGTAAAGATTTGTAGTAACAGGAGATAAAAACTATCACAGGGTGTACATTTTCTCGAAAAAAAAAAACAGGAAAGCCTATAATTGAAAAAATACATGAC
Source organism: Dioctria rufipes (assembly GCA_963924295.1). Classification (NCBI taxonomy): domain Eukaryota; kingdom Metazoa; phylum Arthropoda; class Insecta; order Diptera; family Asilidae; genus Dioctria; species Dioctria rufipes. The sequence goes on along the minus strand of OZ002742.1, from coordinate 169,614,804 downwards.
TTAGATTTTTTTTTATATTTTTCTGTTAACTGTTATGATTTGGTCTATCACCCGATTCGGGCTTGACGTCGACTTACGGGATACCGTCTATATGTAGGAAAACTTATGACTGTAATAACTGAGAACTAATTTTCGAAAATTTATAATTCACTTTATTATATTGCATTACATTTAAAATAAATTCAATATTGGATAATTCGTGGCGAAGCTAATGGCGGTAATAGTAAGACTGTCTTCTCTCCTTTTCTGAAGGTTCCATCTGCCCCCTGTTTCGTTCCTTGGTGCTGCCAATTATGATTTATTTCATTACAGTACGTGCTACCATCTGTTGGATCCTACATATATATATATATATATATTTTAATTTTAATGGCCTTTCGTGAACACGACAAACAATCGGGGGTTGACAAATTTGAAGGAAATACATTGCGCAGGATCATTAGTCTATTAAAAATCTGTCCCCCCAAAATTAGAAAAGGAATTGTATTTGAAGGCAATCTGTCAGATGTCTCGCGTATAATTAGACTTTGAGATTTGACGATTTTCATCAATACTGAAAAAAAAAATTAATTTATCGCAATTTATCTTCATGATATAAAACAGTTCAATATTTTAGTAAAAACTAAAAAAGTACCAAGAATGAGTTTTGAAAATAAAATTTAAATCAGGCAATTTATAATGAACAACCTTAACAAAAATAAAATAGCGATCATGTGCGATGCGTGCCCATACTCAAATATGGAATTACTATACCACCGCTATCTACATATCCATAAGTACCTAAAACAGAATTCTCGCACAGGTAATGAATCAAATTTTCTGAAAATGGGAGGGGAAGGGGACTTGATAAAAAGCTTTCACAGCTTTTTTATGTATATATACATATTGAACTTATCTAGATAAATATTATAGAATACATACGGGAGGGCGGAGGAAACTAAAAATTCCTGATCTAAATTTTACGTCCTTGAACCAACAGGTCTATAGATACCTTTGAATCTGAAATAAAACAGGGTAACCAGAAATAGACCATGATCTGTCATTTGCATTGATGCAACGTTAGGGGCAAATTCATCCACCGCCGTGACTTTTAGTAATCAAATATTTAGATTTGGGCAGAACGCAATTGACTGTTCCAGTAGAACTACATTTTTGTTATGGAGGTATGTTGGAGTGATTGGCTTGGACGTAAAGTCCAGACTGCCAGCATGAGCTGAGAGATCACTCGGTGGACAGCGTTGGCTGCAGGGCGGCACGCTAGCTCGCCTCGGCTATTGGCGGAGAGTGTGGGGAGGTTCCACGAAAACCTGCCTCTGTGCCACCAGTCATATACAAAAAAATCGTGCCAGCCAAACCAAAAGCCGTAGCATACATTCAGTCTTGAAGGAACCTTTACACTACTTCCCTACATTTGAGGGAGAAAAACCTACCTACATTCTAGGGATAAAAACCTAATCTTAGTTTTCCAAGGTGGAGCTTTCCCTAATATAATCGACATATGCCTAAGCTGTGTGGCGCAAATTCTCGCCACTCATTTTAGGGAAGTATTCTTTACTCTGTATTCTGTAAAAGCAGTCCACCTGGAGGTAGCTAACAGCCTGTCCACCGAAACTTTTCTCTCTATGTTGTTGAACTTCTTAGCACGACGTCCACATTTTTCGATAATATACTCGGACAACGCTACAAACTTTTTAGGAGGCTCGTGAGAATTAAAAGAATTAAAGGCATTATTCAACTCGGAACAACATTTCCAAATAGTTAAAGAAATGTGCAGCAGAGATGGTATTGAATGGAAATTTATTCCAACTCATTCCCCTTACTTTGATAGCTTGCGGGAGGCTGCAATAAAACAAGCTGAATATCACCTTCATCGCATTCTTGGTATTGAAGCATACTAATTGGATGACCTACAGAGAGTAGTGTGTCAAGTAGAAAGCATATTAAACTCCAGCCCATTTACGCCGCTTTCATATTATGTCCAACATTTGGAGCTGCTCACCCCTGGACATTTACTAACATGGGGTGAAATGGTAACAATTCCAGAGCTCAGTTTGGTCTGGTCACGACGGCAGAAAGACGAGCTAAATGGATAAATGTAATCAAACAATCACTTGCAACTTCATTATTAAATTTCTTTTATATGAGCAAAAATTATGTTTAAAAATTTTTGACAATAATAACTCGAGGTCCGCTATTACTGAAAAAATTGTTTTAATTGGCTTCCCCTAATTTGCTATCCCAGAAAATACTGAGATTAACAGTTGAGTGCGTACATAAGAAGAGAGCAATTACATTTTATGTATATTGCTTATATGTTTAACTGGCTGCGACCAGTCTCAGAAAACAAAGAAGGACGAATATAGGGAAACAGAATAGACTATCCCTATTATTGAACAACCAAGTATCGGAAATGATGTGGAATTGATTTTATTTATTTAGTTTTTTCTATACACTATTCAATTGTAGTAAAAAATTCGGTCTAAGATCAAATAAACAAAGTACAAATAATTAGGACATAATTAGGCTGGCCCCAAAACGGATTGTGAAGGCTAAAACGGAAAAATTAATAACAGGCAAAGACCAGATGGAAAATTTAGAAAAGTCAGTTTTTCGGGTTTTCTCAATTTTAAGCAATTTCTTCAAAAATGAACCATCAACATATATAGACCATTTTAAAGTAGACATTTCAACGGTTCAAATGAGTACAGATAGAATATTCAAATCGAAAAAAACAACAATTAAGTTTTGATTTTTTTGTTTTTTTTTTGTAAATTGTAAATATATCGGAAACTACATGTTTCCCAGATACATGTTTCCCAGATTCCAACAAAATTGTGCTTATTCAATGCAAAAAATTGTTATACTTTCACAAAATTTCATTTAATTTGGATTATTTTTACGAGACAAAAAAATAAAAAACTGAAAAATCGGTTTTCTGAAAAATTTGAAGTTATGTTGAAAAATGGCTTACATAAAAGTTTTAGATATTTTTATTATCTATAACTTACTTTTGTGAAGAAAATTTTAAAATCACTTCCAACCCCTTAACCCCCCCCCCCCCTTCACAATTTCACTTTATCTCGTGGTTAAGTTTTGTTTTACCTTAACTAAATTTTCCGTCTGGTCCTTGCCTGTTATTTATATTTTCTTTTCAAAAAAGGTTGGCAACAGTCTAAGTATCCTTCACGTCTAGCAAAATAAAGCATATTCCAGAAATAATTGTAAAATTGTAGAAGCGATTTTCAATAAAAATTGCTGTATGCAATTTTTTCCATTTCGTGTTGCTTTAAAGATATGGGCATTATAACCATATCAAAATATTTTAGTACCTTTTTATATATTGCTTTCAGACCATATCTCAGAGCAGGATTTATGCATATCAGATCTCTTGGTCTCTTTTTTTTTTTGTGTGTGTAACAAAACCGCTTTTCTCCGAAGAGAAGCAGTTTGTGAAAGATGTAAAACTTAATTGAACAAGAGGAAAATTTCTAATATCTAAGACCAACAACATTATACCCTAGATGAACATAAAAGTTAAATGTAGTGAAAACCAAAGTTATGTATAGAAACAACAAGAATGGGTTGCCCGATTCAGTCCACTTTTGATATTTCATGAAAACATCGGTTCCAAATTTCAGCTCTCTACATCAACGCGTTTTCGGTCAGTACACAAATATATAATGAAAAACAGAATTTCTGTATGGCAGCCAAACAAAGGAGTTGCCCGATCGGTCCTATTTTCAAACTTAAATTCACTTTTTCTTAAAAAAAAAAAGCCCGTGTACAAAATTTCAGCACTCTAATTGAACGAGCTTTCGAGTTATCGTCAGGTCGGGTAGACAGACGAACGGGCAGACGTCCGTCTTTCTGTCAAGTAACTTTTAATGGGTGTCCAATCCATTTTCCTCTGCCATCATTATTTCTATGGGTTACAAACGGAATGACGAACTTAGTATAACCTATGTATATGGTAAAGTGGGTCTCACATGAATTGGGAATATCACCGAATATTCACCGAGTTAAGGCGAGAACACGTCATATGATGCATGAAAACGATATACGATTGCCGATGTTGAATATATCCGGTATTCGTATATGTTCCGACTAGTTGGTATTTTTAGAACGAGTCAAAGGGCTACTGAATAATTCTACTGAAACTTGAAACTTGGAACCGGTTTAAGATGATTAAATTTCAAAGCTGAAAACCCCTAATATTTTTAATCTACATAAATGACCTATCATCTTTAATTTCATCCAGCTGCTTAATATTTGCCGACGATACGAAGATCTTCAGAATTATCAAAAACGTTACTGACTGTGTCCAAATGGAGAAATGGTGTCGAGATAATTGAATTAAAATAAATGTTCGCAAATGCCAATGTATCTCTTTTCATTGTAAATACGATATTATTAGCTTGGACTACTAAATTCACAATATATCTATCCCTAGGGTGGAGGAGATCAAAGATTTGGTAGTAATATTCGATCACAAGCTCCTTTTTTCTGCACACATAAATTACATCACCTCTAGGTCTTTTCGTCTTATGGGTTTCATATTTCGTACGTATCAATCATTCAAATCACCATCCTCCTATATTACTCTCTACATTTCTCTAGTCAGAAGCACCCTTGAATATGCTAGTCAAGTCTGGAATCCATTTTATCCTACCTATAGTTTGCATATGGAAACTGTTCAGCGCAGATTTACCAGAATATTATTATTTAAATTAGAAAATTCTGTTCTTCAAGATAATGACAGACATTTGAAATTCAACTTGTTATCGCTGGAAAAACGCAGAATCTTTTTGGACATGACCTTCTTAAATAAAATTCTGAATAGTACTATAACTTGTAACTCATTACTTTCTAGTATAAACTTTAACGTTCCTTCTCGATATGCCGAACTAATTTGAAAGAAAAGTCGCTCTGCAAAGTCTTACAACACTAAATTCAATAATATTGATATTCTTGGTACTAGTTTACTGGCATTTAGAAAGCTTGTCCGGTTTGAGATCAGTCATTAATTGCTAAAATTTTCTATTATGTGGTTGAATTTCCGTTCTCCGCTATTCCCTTTGCTTTGCTCGTATTCCAATCTATTTTATGTATAATCCAGTTTTGCTCAGTTGCCTTTTTGCCTTTTTTATTTATTTTTTTCCTCCCTTTTTTTAATTTTTTTGGCTTTCTTTTCATGCTCTCCATTAATATAATTTTTTTTTTATTTTTTAGTATTTTGATTATTATTGCTTACGGTATTTCATTTTTGTTTCTCTTTCTTCGTATCTTATTACTTGTAGTATCATATTTTTGTAATTTCTTTATTCTGAATTTCTTTCCTCCACATACTTATATTTGCTAATAATTTTCTTTGTTACCTTTAATTTTCTCCTACTCTTCTAGTTTGTTTTTATTTTTTTAGTTTTGTATACTTTTCGTTATTGTGTCTTAGTTGTAGCTCTTTTATTATATAATTCTCTCTTCTCCAAACTATCTTTTGTAGCCTAGTAGTTTAAATTTAAGGTAGTACATTGTTATAGTTAATGTCTGTTTACTACTCTTGTTAATTGCTTATTAAATAAATAAATAAATAAATCTCCAAAACTATCCATATGATTCAATGTTCCAATTCATAAAAACGAATATTCCAGACTTTACTACCTTTCAGAAAAACCCAACATAAGAATTTTGTGTCAATCCTTTCGCGAGTTTTAAAAGAAAATCGTCAGCTACCTCATTATTAAGTTGGGTCCATTTCAACCCTTAAAATATTTACCATTGTTTCTGGAACACCCTGTATATAAGAAGAATTTTACTAATATAGCTGGTAGGTAATTGCAAAAGCGGACGAAAAAGGATGTAGTTTTCCTATTTTGAAAGGTTTTAGATCGGCGAAATATAATATGTTCTAGATTTTTTTTTTAAATAAACTCTCGTCAAATAGTATATCGCTAAATTTTCGTTGTTATGTTTCTAATCCACCTGAGCCTATTTAGAAAAAAAATATATAGTATGTATGTCCAAATTAAATTAAAATTCAGCAAACATTGTCTTGTCACTGTATGGTAAAAGTGTTATATATTTAACCAAATCGACAGGTTGACAACTTCAGAAATCTAGTATCCAATATAAAATTCAGATTTTCATACTTAGAGACTTAAGGATTTACACATCACGTATTCTTCGGATTAAAATTTTCAAAATAACTATGAAATAGGTCCGGGAAGCCAAAAAATTTTACATTTTCCTCGAAAGTATTGTTTTAAACGAAATTATCCAAAAATGTTATCCTTCATAATTTTTATGGTAATAATATTGTAAAAATCCTTCTCCTTATTATTAAAGAATTTTCTGGATATGTTAGTACGTTTAACTAGCTGTGGGAGTTTTCTTTTTATTTTTTTATCATGATTTATCAATCAATCCAGATCATATAATTCAAACTTATATTAAAACGCCAATTACTTGCCCATTCCAAGTAATAACTTTTTCCTAGCTGGCTATATTAAATCCACTAAAAGCTGGAGCAATTTTTAACTTTGTGTGTGTGTGTGTTTGTGTATAATCTAAATTAAATGATAAATTTATTTCAACTTCCTTTCTCTGCGGGAGAGTTTACCCAAAAACAAATAAATTTCCCGCACCAAAAAGCCGAGGCGACAGCGACTATGGCATTTAACAATAGCAATGGTGGCAGATTCAGCATTTTTCCACCCCGCTTTTTAAAAGTTTACACGAACAAAATCATCCAGCCAAGAATAAAATGGATCGAGGGGATAAGAACGTCTAAAGTTTATTAATATTTCTACCAAGGAGATAAAAAACGATTTTGTTTTTGTTTTACTGAAAAAATGAAAGGAGTTTGGGGGAAGAGAGCTATGACCTAATGTTGTTTGTTTTAGACTTGAGAATCACTTTTCAGGGGGCTCAGATTGTTTACTTTGCGAACTAATGACTAGCGTTAGGAATTTCAATGAAATTTTTATGGAGAAGGTTTAATTCGAAGAATTTTTCATGGCTACCAATTATAACTAGAATTCATGCTTTAAATTGAAAAAAATTGAGGATAAATAATCGCAAATTATGAAAATGACACAGGCAGACGGAAAATATTATTGATTCAATTTTTTTTTTTTTTTTTTTTTTATGTAGCATCATTGCGCGCCTTTCGGTTCTCTTAATAATTGAAACAATAAATTTTAAGACACAAAAAGGCGCAAGCACACTTATCTACATATATATAGCTAATTATGTTAGGATTTTTTCCCCGTTACAAAAAAAAAAGATTAAGAAAATTTAAATTTTGTCTAAAGACGTCTTCTATACCATCGAAGTCAGTGTAAATGACACCATTTTCTATGGATACAGTGATTAAATTGAACCTAGTTTTCAATTACGAAAAAACAATCAAATTCCGTACTAAACACAGAAAATAAGGCTTTTAAAATTATGTAAACCAAGTCGAAAAATTCACGGTAAAATTATTTGGTGGGTCAAACAGTGGAAAAGCGTTCATTATGCCTAATCTACAATACATGGTAATACCACGTCGTCAAAACGAAATGGATTGTGTTTGCTTCCACTCATGCATCTGAAAATTCTTGCTTGCAAAATGTCTCCTCTCTTTCATTCATTTGACGACATGAGCACGAGCTTATACGTAGTAGTTATTCAGCAAAAACGATGTAGTAATACCTCAGGTGTATTCAGCATACTTTAGAACCATATAGGGGAATTTCGAACAAAACAGCTGTAAACTGGAACTTGTACTTTCAGTCTTGAAAGCAATATTTTATATTATTTGACTTGTCCCAAGCAATTTCTTAGTTTACTAAGTTTACTATATTATAGTATAAATTATTGAGACTAAATTTCCTTTGATGTAATTCTGTAATGAAATCGAGAAAGCAATTACATTGATGATAATTGACAGGTAAACAGCTGTTTAATTTTTAATTTGTATTTATATGCATTTTTCAGCAAACGATATCGTTTTGACGACGTAGTTTAACCATGCATTGTAGGCATTACATGTAAGAATATTTTTCATTTTGTACCAGCGTAAAAATTTCGATAGACCAACATTCAGTAAGTAACAATATATGCCCTACGTACCAATTTTAATTATTTTTTATTATTAAGCCAAGCTCAGGGGATACCCTATGATGCAAAGCACAGTTTGGCAGGAAGGAAATAGGCAAAGAATCAGGAGACATAAGAAAAGTGCCGGAGGTGTTAATGTACATATGTTCGCAATAGGTACGCAATTGAATTACTTGGGCAGGGCTGGATTGTAATACCTATTAAATCATAACACATTGAATTAATAAACAACCTTTATTAATTCTGAACACAATATATGGGCGTGGCGTGGCAGGCTGTACCGCTTATCTCGAAAGACGGAATTAAAAACTATATGCTAATTGAAACTATAATCCACCATCACATATAAAATTGAGCAAGTTGTACATAATGAATAAGCAAAACAGATGGTACATTCGGATAGAAAAGTTGAGAGAAGTTCTTGAGAATACTGAACATTCCGGCGCCCTTGAAACAACGCGCTTCAACAAGAATCATCAACTGGTAATGGACAAACCTTTATAGTAGGCCTCTTCATGATTCCATGAGCTGTTCTGATTGATATTACTTGCACAATTTTATCCTTTCCAGGATGCACTTCGGTTATGAGTCCCAAGTACCACTGGCAAGCTGGTCGTCCTTGATTAATACTAATTCCCCTACTAAATGGTTGTTGATCGATTTTCGCCATTTATGACGCTGCTGCAATTGAGTAATATATTCCATACTCATTGCTGCCAAAAGTCCTGCTGTGTATATTTGCAGCGTCTTAGCATGTTGATCTTCTCATCCTTTAATTGAAATCTCTCTGGCACTGAGGATGTGGGTCGGCCGATTAGAAAATGACCGGGAGTAAGAGCTTCCAAGTGATCCACATCAGCTGATTTTTGTGAAAGTGACCGGGAGTTCATGCACGTCTCTATTTGACATAAAAGTGTTGAAAACTCTTCGAAAGTAAGCATTGCGTTTCCCCTTATTCTTCGTAAATCAAACTTCATGCTCTTAAATGCGACCTCCCACAAGCCACGAAAATGTGGAGCATGAGGAGGTCAGAGATGTGCCACTGAATGATGTATTCACTCAAAACTTCGTTCACTCGTTTTTTGTGTTTTGTTGATTGAAGTAACTGTTGACGTTCTTGTAGCTGTTGATCTGCACCACGAAAGTTGGTCGCGTTGTCGCTAAATATATTGGAGAAAAGACCTCTTCGTGAAGTAAAGCACTTTAATGCAGCCAGGAATGGCTCTGTCGTCATTTCACTAGTGAGTTCCAAATGGACTGCTCGGGTGGAAAAGCAAGTAAAAAGCGCAACATAGGCCTTATCAGTTTTAGAACCTCTTCCTTTCCAGCTTCTTACCATGAAAGGACTGGCATAATCGACTCCAGTGTTATTGAATGGTTTGCCTGGTTGCAGAGGATGAGATGGAATATTGCCCATGTGTTATGGGTAGGTACGGCCTCGATGTTTCGCACAGGTGTTACGCATTTATGCACATAGCGGCGAACAAGTTGTCGTACCCCAATAATCCAGTATTGATTATACAGTAGGCATAGTAGTTGTTGCTGACCAAAATGTAAATGGCGTATGTATAGATCCAATACAATCACTTCGCTTAATCGGTGAAATTTATATAGATTGAATGGGTGTCGCTGATTGTTTGACAGTGAGGATGCCTATATCCTTCCAGCAACTCGTAGATGTCTTTTGTCATATATGAAGGGATTCAGTGAAATTAAAGTACTTTTTTACTAAGTGGATGTCCTGTTTCTGAAAGTGACCCCAAATTTCGTTCTGCTTTCGGTGTGTTACAATTCAAAATGAAGCGTCCGCACCACGCTGTGATTTTTATGAGGCGGGTTAGGGATGCGTATCTCTCTATAAAGTTATCTATTATCAAGAATGTGTCAGTGAGTGTGTAAAATTTTTATGTGAATTGAGGATTTAAGTTCGAAAACGGGACAAATCTGGTAACTCCTTCGTAAGGTCATACAAAAATTTCGTTTTTTACTATCTATATGTACATTGCCTGAGAAATCTTCAACGTAGAGAACTCAGATTTTGTTCATGACGTTTTTATAAAAATTATAAGTACAAGTTCAATAAAATATATTCAAAAAACTTTTAAAATCAAATGCACTAAAAAGTAAAAAATAATTTTTTCTTTCTCGTAGCAAAATAAGAAATGCTACAACTCAGATTAAATCTTAAAAGTTTCGGCCTCCATAACTATAATCACAAATGTCCAACTGCAACTCGCCCAATCTTTTAAGATTTAATCTTATTTCTTATTTTTCAACGAAACTTTTCTTGTGTATATCACTTTTTATTGCATTTACTTTTTAGTGCATTTTATTTACGAAAGTTATTTATTTTAAAAGTTTTTTGAATTATATTTTATTTTCGACTTTTTAGTCATAAATTCTATACACTCTCTCCACTCTCGAATCACGAATCTTGAATGGAATAAAGTAGTTAAACCAAAAAGAGACAACTATAGAAAAGTGATCCCATAATAAGGTCAAATAATGTCATTGAATAAATAACTAATAAGGAAGCGGGGTATCGTGCGAATACAGTGTACGTGTTTAAGCATTTCAATGAAAAGAAGTTCTCGGATTTAAATTCGCGATATTGTGAAAAATAAATAATTAAACGTGATTTTTACGTAATAGTAGTGATATTTTGTGTAATAGAGACTCCGGAATCTTAAATTATCATAATGAAGTGCGCTGTGCTGTGCTGCAGGAACGAACAAAGTTCTTGTCGTGGGAAAACATTCTTCAAGTAACTTTAATAGCTTTACTTATTAATTATAGTGTTTCTAACAAAATAAAAGTGAAATATTTATAAAAATAAACAGCCATGGCAAAAAATTAACATTTTACCAATGCCGGTTTGTTTGTTTACAATTGAATTGTCATTGGTATCTAAATTATTCCAGTCATACAAAGGCAACGCAAAGAAATATTATCTGAAAATAAGGGGGAACTAAAAATTTGTTAATTTTACATAGGAATTTGGATTATAAAAAATGTTCCCCTTCAGAATGTCAGAATTTCATTACTGCTATGACGAAACGAATACAAACAGAGCACACTAATACATTTCGCCGAGTGGCTTACGTTTTCACCCGATTTTCCGTTTCCTTATTAGTTATTTATTCAATGAATAATGTAAGCAATTTCAGTAGTGTCAGCAGTCCATTTTATATATGTCAGTGGTTGCTCCGTTTTCGAGAAATGATTTTTTTGAAAATGTCGTTTCATTCATAGTAAGATTACGAAATTTCTAACTACTGCAGGAGGAGGGTGGTGCGCGATAGGAGCAAATGAAAAAAGGTGGTTGAACTATTTCCGTATTCCTTAAAAATTTTGAGGTGCGTAAACACAAACGAGCATAATACTATTTCCTGTGTAAAGAATATTCCTATCCGAGAATAACCCCACTTGCCCTGCACGTAAACACCAATTCGTGTAAAACCGTTTTTTTTTTTTTGTTTATGTGGAAGAAAATTAATTAAATTTTTAGTTTTCTTTAACAAAATTATTTAAATAGAGAAAAAATTTAAAATCAGTGCATCTCGAACTGAAGTATTGTTGCCACGAAAACGTCCTATTCTTTATTGTTTGCTATTATTGTCGATTAAATTAAAATTTGGCTCATCCTTCAGCTATTCGGAATAGTCCTCGAATAAATATTATGCCTTCGGAAAATCTCGGATAAAATACTACACCGATGTAATACGATCTATTCATCATCTGGAATGGTTGAATTATCCTGCTGATACCATTCCTGTAATTAAAGATTTATTAAACCATTCTCCTTTAACGGTGTTTCTGGCTTTTGTTTTCATTCATAACTCGCCGTTACATGCGGAATATTTTTATATTTGATGGATTGATCTATGGCTTTCCTGCATGACATTTTATAGCTCCCAAATTTCAACAAGTAACAAATTGTATGAGAAGGAATGATGAATAAATCTCTAGATCGAACCGAGAAACTAGGTACACAAATTTTGAATAAGGCAATCAATTCGAGTGAGCAAATCTTGTAGCAGAAAACATCTCTGACAATCATAATACTGAAAACCTTTCTACGAGACTCTAAAATTTGGAGCCCATGTAACTGGCACCTGGCCTTGTATGGGCGAAGACCAGCTTCCCAGTTAAGCTTGCGCAAAGCATAACGAGTAAATGACCATTTTATAGATTCAATGTGTTTAATATGTAAAGCAGTATAAGATAAGAGCACAAGCTACAGAGGAATACTCCAATATGGAGCGAACTAATGAAACATATAAAGCCTTTAAAGTGTAATGGTCTTGAAAAACAGTGCAGTTACGCTTAATAAAATAGACCATTTTAAATGCCTTGCAGGTGAAGTAATCAACATGCAAAGAACAGTTTAGTTTCTTTATTAAAAATGATATTAAGATCTTTAATCTCAGTAAGCCTATCTATAATAGGCCTATCACGTAATCAAACAAAATAGGATAAATGCAACGATAAACACTCAGACTCTTACACATGCTAGAATTGAGTTCCAAACCATTTAACGAACACCAAACCAAAAGTTTATTTAGGTCATTTTGAAGATGTAGACAATCTGCCAGATCTTAATTGCCAAGAAAATGTTTAGGTCATCAGCGTACACAAAGGCAATTAGCGACAGGGAATAGTTTTCACGGCAGCATTGATATAAATTATAAACAATAGTGGGCCAAGATGGCTGCTTTGAGGCATCCCTAATTTCAAAGTCATATACATATATATTAGACTATCCTGATAATTTTATTCCTGCTAATCCCTATTATTTTTTTATTTGTTTTTTTCCCGACTTATGAGAAAGACTAATCGGTGCTCTATAAGTCAGTCTTCACAGCACGCAAAAATACTTAACCGTTCTCAAATCATAACGTAAAACGTGCAGGTCTTACATGAATAAAATAAAAAATAAAAAAATAATAGGGTAAAATGATGAGATAATTTCATTTGAATCCAAAAAAATAAATTTTTTGACTCAAAATTTGAACTTTGAAAGTCTATAACTTCGAAGACAGTCACAACAGGAAAAAGAATTTCACATCTCCTTAATGGGCAATTGATTAGCCATTGATTAGAAAAAGACTCATTCCGATATTTAAGGATATTTAGGAGATATTGGGAAATATGTTGAAGCACTTCATAACACTGGGAAAAAACTTCAAACCCCCGTAGCTCCTAGGGGGTGATGTTAGACCACCTACCCTCCCATTCATTTTTATTCATTTCCTACCGAAATCTATCACCTCGTTTCATATGACCATCATAATTCGGGACACCCGTATATTCAAAAACTGGTGTTGACGCCCTTTTTTTTTTTGAGAAATTAAATAAAAAACGCAAACAAAAAATTCGTTTAATACAAGAAACTGAATAAAAGTTTTGATATTTTGGCTTCATTGATGAACGCTGAATTCAAAAAGAAGGTATTGGAAAAATCCAACTAAAAATCGTATAGAGATCTAAATTCCATTTTTGTGATGATACCGAAAACAATTTAACCACCTGGTCACCCAGATCTAAGATTGTTTTTCATAGTGGTCCCATTTTCATTTTTAAATCTGCTTATTATAAAAGGAAGTTCTTCTTTCACTAAATTTTCCTCAAGAAATTTTAGCCTTAAAATGAAATCAGTACACTTCAAATAAAAGTATACAAAACTAAAGGCTAGAATAATAAACTCAGCAAAAGATAAAATATCATAGAAAAAAAAAGTTCTTGTGAATTTTATAATCTGCAAAAAAAGTTCAAAGCTATCGGTTTTGTACAAAGACCTCATCAATAATCATGTTTGATTATAGGCTTAGTTTTATCGCATCGTTATTTCTATTTTAATCACTCTGATCACTTGAAAAAATTTGTTCAAAAAATAAATTTTTTACTGTCGCAAATTTCAAATACACCGAGGATTGCCGTTTCTATAGTAAATTTTTCAAAAAATAATTTTGTACTATCGCAAATTTTAAATACACCGAGGAACTTGAGGTGTAAAACTTGGAACAGAAAATTTATATAACAGAATCGAAAAAATAATTCAGTGGAGACAGAGACATAGAAGAACTAAATAATTATTTATTTTCTTTATACATTCGTATATTTATTTATTTATATTTTTGTGGAAAAACTTTCGGTTTTTTCAAATTTGCCATGATTTTTCATATTTTTCAAAACATCGACAGTAAATAAATTTGCTTGAAACATTCTTGGAAGAAAGACAATTTCTCCGTTTTTTAAAATGTGCAATAATAAGTTTTTTTTAAAGAATTTTCTATTATGGTTTTTTTTACATTAAAAAGTTACTTTCATTTCTCACCAATGGAGGTCTCATCTGTGAAACTTAACTTATATCTTCCATAGATGGAATTCTTTCTACAAAATGAAAAAAAAATCATACATAGAGGAGATAATTGCAAAATTTATACTGAAAAAAATTGTCAATTCTATTTTAGTCTATAAATTACTTTAAATTATTGACGCATCTTGTAATATTGTCAACAATCCCAAGCAACATTTTTTATCAAAAATTTCCATATCGACATTGAATTTTCTAACTATTGTCATAATATATTTTCTACATACTCATATTGTAGACATAATAACTGATACACTACTTAAAATAGACAAAAAAATAATAGTAAATAAAAATGAATTCATTGCATGTACCTATCTATATGTCCACAGATGCATACGTATAATACGTCTTGTTGACACAAACATTTTCTTCTTGCATTTCAATATTCCTTTAAATTCAATCGGCAGGAGGAAAGTGCACGAGTTCGATAAATTCAATTTGGTACAAATCATTCCTCGGATTTAAGTGGATAAAATTCATCTTGAATCGATCTGAAAAGGATTTGAAATTTCTATTATTTCTAAAAAGAAACTCACTTCAGGAAGTTATTTGTTCATGAGATTTTCTTTCGACACTTTTTCTTCTTCTCTGACAAAAAGACACATTTAGGTTAAACGAAGATTCTAGATAATAGAAACCGCTGATCCATTGAATTGCAGATTGTTTGAATTTTGTGCGCTTCAGCAAATAAAGTAAGTCTACTGTAGAAACTAAATTAGGCTAATGACATACGTTTGTAGTGTAGATTTCTACGAAAAATTCTTAAATACATATACGAAAATTTGAAAAATTGTGTACAATTTTGTGTTATCCTAGAAATAATTTTTTGTCATCCTTTTTCCCCTTGGAAGGACTTGGAAGGGCTTTTATATATCTTATCCATATTCTCTATGTTTCTTTTTAATCACGTTTGTTCCCTATGCAGTAGCCATCTGCCGCTTATTAGAAAAAGCACACCATATTCAGATATGTTATTAAAACTTGCAGACGATATTTGCGTTAAAAAAAATTTATCACATAACCTAACAAAAGTTTCTTATTCAAACCTAATCCCTAATTTTAATACCTACGGGCTTTTCTTTGGCCCTGAGTTCAATTAATCTAGTTGGCGTATCTTACTTTCTAAATATCTGAATTTCTAACTAACAAATCACTTCTAAACTACCGCTAGCGCTACGTAGTTATAATTAATTAAAAATCTTTTTATAAGAGTTACAATATTCGTTTTATCTGGGTAAATTCGATGTGGTTGGTCGTAAATAAAAAGAGATGTAATTTTTTTCAAGTGATTCGCTAATAATATGATCATGACTTAAAACTAAAAATAAAAAATAAAAAAACAATATTATTATGCTCATCGTCCTGAGAAAACAGCTGACATTGATATCATTGATTACAAAGATATGCTGAAATTGGTGATCATCAAGCGACCATACTCCTCACTTAGTACATGTAAAAGTAAAGGTTGGTCCATGGTTCTATCGCGATGATGCAATTTCATTGCACATTGTAGCGAAAGCTGCATATTAATTATTGTTAATAATTTCAAATTAGGGTTATGTCGATTTTCTTCTTCACTTGTTTCTTCTTCATTACATATGGTACCAAGGAAAGAAAAACTCGTCAATTGGCGACCTTGCGGAGATTACAGGCGTTTAAATGCTAGTACTATACCCGATAAATATCCGATTTCGCATATTCAAAATTTCTCGCTGAATTTAAATGGCTCTTCAATATTTTCAAAAATCTATTTACTAAGGGCATATCACCACATACCAGTAGCCGATGGTGACATTCAAAAGACAGCCATAACTACATTTTTCGGTTTATTCGAATTCACTTGAATGCCATTTGGATTAAGAATCTCTGCACAGACCTATCAACGCTTTATGGACCAAGTTTTAAAAGGATTGGATTTTGTTTTCACATACATAGACGATATTTTATTGGCTAGTAAAAGTAATAAGGAACATATGATACATCTTGAAAAAGTATTTGCACGTTTGCAAGGAATACGGTGTAAACATTAATTTAACGAAATGTATTTTTGGAGTCAACACCTTAGATTTTTTAAGTCACAAAATCACATAAGATGGAATTCTTCCATCTAAAGATAGAGTGAATGTCATTAAAAAATTTTCCAAAGTCAATAAGACAAATCCAACAATTCATCGGAATGGTTAATTATTATCATAGATTTGTTCCGCATAAGAAACCCATAAATCCTAAAAATTTTGTCTGGCCTCAAGAATGCGAAGATGTTTTCAGAAAAATTAAGGAAACTCTTTCCTGCTCAATTCTTTTGGTCCATCTACTCGAAAATGCTAAGTTTATTTTAACGGTCGACGCGTCATCCATAGCAGCTGGAGCCATATTAGAACAGTACAACAAACCTTTGGCTTTCTTTTAAAAAAAACTGACTCCAGCCGAAAGAAGGTATTCGACATTTGACAGAGAGGTTTTGGCAATAGCCATTAAACATTTCAAACATTTTCTAGAAGGTGTCGAGAATTTACCGTTTTCACAGACTATAACCATTAACGTCTGCAATCTGGACTAAGAAAGAACGAAGTCCTAGACAAGCCAGACTATTGAATTTTGTAAAACAGTTCACTTCAGATATTAAGAAGATATCAAAGAAGAGTCTAACGTGATTGCTGATTCCTTATCCACATGAGTGTTTGCTACAAATTCTCTGTGAGCTAAATAAAGGTAAGATAGATTTACAAATCATCGCGGAAAAACCAAAAAGACGACAAAGAATTAAAGCATCTAATTTCCACGCAAGGGAACTACACAAAATTCTAAGTTTAGATTAATCAAAACAAAGCGAAAATAGAAATTTGGTGTGATATATCAACAGAAAATTCTCGACCATATATTCCGAAACTATTAAGACGACAGATATTTGATCTTATATCGGGTTTTCCAATAAGAGGTGTTATTTTAATTAGCCCGCTATTTCGGTAGATGTCACTTTTGGCGCTGTCATTTTTTGACATTTGACAAGTAGAAACTACGCCATTTATAAAAATGGAACGATACACGATTCAACAACGCATTGAAATTATTAAAATTCACTATAAAAATGGTGAAAATGTGGCAGAGACGGTTCGTAAAACTCGAACATTTTTGGGTCGTCGTGAAGCACCTTGTCGGACCGCAATACAGAAATTGGTAGAAAAATTCGAGCTGTCGGGACAAGTTAGTGATGTGAAGAATAAAACCCGTGCACGTCGCTCAAGAACAGCCGAGAATATTGCTGCTGTAGCCGAAAGTGTTGAAGAAAATCCAGGTTTGTCCATTCCTCGTCATTCTTTGGAATTAGGCATTCCACAAACGTCATTACACCGTATTTTGCATAAAGATTTGGGTCTCAAGGCTTATAAAGTTCAGTTAACACAAGACCTCAAGCCGGCCGATCATCAACAGCGTCGAGTCTTTGCTGATTGGGTCCCTTGAAATGCATGAAAATGATCCGGAATTCCATCGAAAACTCATCTTGAGTGATGAGGCCCATTTCCACCTCGATGGCTTCGTCAACAAGCAAAATTGTCGCATCTGGGTCTCGGAAAACCCAAGAATTATTGTTGAAAAGCCTCTCTATCCTCAAACGTGTGACTGTTTGGGTGCGGTTTATGATCCCGCGGGGTCATTGGATCTTACTTTTTCGAAAATGAGGCTAGAGCAACAGTTACGGTGAATGGATTGCGCTATCGACAGATGATTAATGATTTTCTTATGGGCGGAATTGGATGGTATTGATCTGGACAACGTTTACTTTCAACAAGACAGCGCTACGTGCCATACAAGCAACGAAACCCATTGATCTTTTACGGGAAAAGTTTCCGGACCGTGTTATCTCTCGAAGAGGTGATCACAATTGGCCACCGAGATCTTGTGACTTAACACCTTGCGACTTCTTCCTTTGGGGCCACGTGAAAGAGAAGGTCTACGCCAACAGCCCAGCGTCGATTCAAGACCTCAAAGATGGAATGCGTGAGGCTATCGAGGACATAGGGCAGCCACTTTGCGATTTGGTTATGGAAAATTTCATGAAAAGGATATGGTCCTGTAGGCGTGGGTCGTGGTGGTCATTTGGCTGATGTTATTTTCCATTATTAACGGCATACCTTCCTCTATATAATGAAGTAAAGATCCGATCATTTATCTAAAAAAACGGCATTTTTCTTTGAATATCAAAATAACACCTCTTATTGGAAACCCTTTTACATACTCTATCACATCCCCGTATAAGAGCAACCAGGAATTTGATTTCGTCAAAATAATTTTAGCCTAATATGAATGGAAACCATAAGTTTGTGGGCAAAGTCCTGTTTATCTTGACAAAGATCTAAAATTCATAAACATACGAAGTCTAAAATTGGTCAGTTCAAAATTCCAAAAGGCAGGTTCGAAAATATTCACGTGTATTTAGTCGGCCCCATTGCCACCTTCAGATGGATTTACTCATCTATTAACTGTCATTGACAGACTCACTAGGTGGCCTGAAGTCTATCCCTATAAAGAATATTACAGCAACGACAGTGGTAAATACGTTGTACTCACAATATATTTCATGTTTCGGAATACCTCTTGAAATAACAACAGGACCAAGGTGCTCAATTCGAGTCAAAATTATTTGATGAATTTTCAAAATCACTTGGATCACACAGAATTCGCTCTTCACCTTATCATCCACAATCGAATGGGACGATAGAGCGTTTCCATAGACAGTTAAAAATAGCTTTAAGAGCAAAAACAGTCTCACCACTAATTGGGTAATGCAAATAGCAGGAATCCTCTTAGATTTCAGAACCATAATAAAAGAAGATATTAACTGCTGTCCGAGCGAATTTAGTTTTAGGGCAACCGCTACATATCCCAGGTGAATTCTTTATAGATACACCAAAAAACCATATTAGATCCCATCAAATTTAGTTAATAAACCCAGTAATCATATACAGAATTTTATACCGGCAAATATTAGAATACAAGATACAAAAGTATTTGTTCTAAGAGACTTAAAAGATTGTCAATTCGTTTTTGTAAGAATTGATAGACCTAAACCACAATTAAATTGTCCATACGAAGGACCTTTCAAAGTTATTAAAAGAAACAACACGAACTTCATCATTGATTTCGGCGGAAGAGAGACCACTATCTCGTTTGATCGTTTTAAAACCGGCATTTTTGGACGTTGTTTTAGATGGAAGGGCACCGACAACAAGAAATACCATTAGCAAAAAATACGTTTCGTTAACTTTGTAACGATAAAGATATATTTTTTTTTGTTGTCTCTTTGTTTTACTAAATTAACATTTAAAAGTTACTTTGATGGACGTTATCACTGAGGAGATCGTTGATGCAGCGGAAGCTATATATTAATTATTGTTAAAAATTTTGTTACAACTAAAAAATAATAATAATTTAAATTGTCGGTCTAATATTCGAGCCGACTGTAAAAAAAACCAATTTGAGTTTGACATTTGAAATTGAAAACTTTCAAAAGCTTTAAATCACAGACACACGCCACTGTACGCAAATTTATATTATTCGTATCAAGACACTTTAGTGTGTAATAAATTAAAAAGTTAGGTTTATGTCAGGATTTTATATCAGTTCAAAAGTATACGCCAGAGGGCAAACAGCTTTTACTAAAAATAAAAATAAAAAAAAGTTTTTCATTTAAAAAATAAATTCATTATCTGCTATTAATGATATTAATTTAAAAGGTTTCTCTATTTTCAAAGATTAATATATAAAATAGAGAGAAGTTATAAATAAAAAAAAATGTATATTTCTAAAATAAATCCATTTAAAAAGAAATATATTAATAAAACATAAAAAATTATTTTATTCAAATAAAATATTCATCTTGAATTTTGCTCCGAATTTAAGGTTTTTTTATCTTTCACCTCTGTTGCTGAACGTCACCAGGCTTGAACTGACTTATGATACTCCAGAAGATTTCATCTATCAAATTTAGTTATGTTTTCTATCACGGTAGTCATCTACCAACCAGATGATCTGCGCAATGATCTGCGGCTCACTGTATACCACCTGTACGACAAAATATTTTATTCTTCTTAAATATACATTTCAAATTTCAAATCTCATTAATAAATAAAAGAATAAATTTATGGGGAAATTCAGATCACATGGGCATAAAATTAGAATCCTAAAGAAAAACGCAATTATTCAAAGATATCGAATTTGAGCTTTTCAGAAATATTACATGGTCAATTATGATTTAAATCAAATCAAATCCAATTAAATTAAATCAAATCAAATTGAATTAATTTAAATTAAGTCAAATGAAATAATAGCACGACTATAGAAGGGTTATAAATAATTTAATAATTTTTTATTCATTGAGTAACTTCCTTGTGAGTGGTCGTTTTCTTTTCTCGAATCAACTCCTATGATGAATATAAAAGTATTTAAATAATAGCTTGTCACTCAGCTCAACCAATTTTCTAATTATGATTGCAAGGAATTCCTAGATTTTTATAGTTCAATCTATCGAAGAAGTTGCTTAATTTTGTTCGTTTTTTATATTCAAATGTAAAATTTGTCCTCTTCTTATACAGATATCATCCGAAAAGTAACATAGTATGAACTTATGAACTTAGATATTTATAAACCCTTTATATATTTTATTTATCTATAGAATATTAAAACGTGTCAGTAAGATAAAATAAGAGGCAATAAAAAAGGAGCCAAATACATTGCATCCTACATAGCCTCTACCAATTATTACTCACCAAGCAACTCCTTGTCTCTCCTTTGCATCATCAGGTCTATCTTATTAAATCCCCCCGAGGATATAAATTTACACATCAATAATTTTATTACCCCTTGACATGATAAATTATTTCTTTGAATTTATCTATCTACAGATATAACACTTCCTCATAAATCAACAAAAATAAATTACTTTGAATCTTGTATGGCGGGGATAGTCTTATATTTCCAGCATTGATTTATATCTTGTTGAGTGCAAATACACAATAAAGTTTTGAGATTGTTGAACGAATTAATGAATTAAATTTGCATAATGCAGTTTATTTGAAATTTTGTAAAGAAATATGATTGTTTTGTATACGTATAAATGAATGTGTATGTGTGCTTAAAACTAGTAAATATTTTCAAAATTAAAAACAGTTTTGTGAATTATTCATTTTACTTAATTTACGAATTTCGTAAACTCTGTTCGAAAAAAATACGCAATTCGAAATTCTTCTTATTTACAGTTATACAGACCTTCATAAATTGTACAAAATTTTTGCCGGTCAATTTATAACAAAAAAAATTGGGGCTTGCCTTCCTATCGTTTTCTATCGTACCTGAAGAATTGTGTCTGGTACTTTTTTGTCGCAATAACTTCAGCCAAAATATTCGAAGAAATTTACCACACAGCTGGTTCAGTGTTTTAAATTGATGTTGATACTTATTAAAACAATTTTTGTAGAAATTGAGATATTAAATGTCGAATATATTTTGAAAACATAACTCTTTATGACACATTATATTGATGAACATTTACAAACTGAAAAGCTACCCCATCCTTGTAAAAAATTTATTGGGTATTTTGAGTTCTAATCGAATTTCGAATCAGGAAAATGTAAACCGAAAAAGTATCTTGTATCGGAATGTAACGCATAAAAAATACAAAAAAATCACATGAAAAATAAAACATTTTTGAAAATCTGAAAAGGTCATATTATTCTTACGATTTTGTTAAAAAGCGGTGCTTCTGATTTAGTTGCGAAATTTATCCTAATATAAAGATGTCACTAGAAGATCTCAGAAAGCCAGCGGAGTTTTCAATTGATGGCTTAAGGAGGGTACCTATACATACCGAAAATTATCAAATGTTTCAAAAATGTTTTCAAAATTTTGTTTGATAATTTGCAAAATTTTAGGATATTACATAAACAATTTGAATTTGAGTTATTAATTAACTTTACTCTTTACTGTCTTGATCTGTTTCTCAGTAAGTTGCTACAGTGACCTGTTCTTAGAATTGGACTCTCTGCTATGCACCCCCATTATGGGGCTCGAACATGCACAGACGTTTGTCTCGTCGAGCTTTTTTTAGATATTTTTACAATGGTACCTTTTAGCGTTTTTTGCGGTACAGATTTTTTTTGCTAGTAGCTTCCCCACCTCATTCCACAATATGTAATCCTATTTGATGACATGACAGAAGCAAAAATACTTCCATATTTATTGCTAGTTACTAACAGTCAATGTAAAATTTTAATTACCACTCCTTAAATATGTAATTGCCTTAAAACGGCAGCACTCAATGAATTCCTTTAGACTTATGATTTATCTTTGCTATGTATCGGTAAGAACTTGTCTATGCTTGAATTGTATGGTAATATACTTATGTAATAGCCATAGACATTTTCAAAATTTTGATATATCTTGTATAATTTAATTCATTATCTACCTTAATGGAAGTAACTAATTAATTATTGTTTTCATAAAGATTTTGGGATCTGATATAAAAAATTACGTAGGAAATACTAAAATAAGATTCGTAATGAATGTAAAATTTATACAATTTGGAGAACACTAGTGTTGTATTAATAATGCACGGTGAAAGTCTGAGGTGGGCTTCTGCAATCAATGATGTTTTAGGCAGAGTCTGGGCTTTTCTTCAGTTTATAGACGGTAACACAGGTATACAAGTTATTTCAAAAATTTAGTATGTACAGGGTACTACTCACATAATTAATACCGCTCTGAAAAAAATGATATCTGTTGAACACAGTTGAAAAGAAATATGTATACCTAACATAGAAAATATTTCATACTTTCCTATCCTGTGTTCCCTTGGTCCAATAATCAGGAGCATTTTGCAGTCAAAAATTCCTCTATGTGAAAATTATGAACTCGACTTTACAGAATGTGGGGAAATAAGAATTGAAAAAATGTGATGATAAGGATTTTTGTCCTTAAGCAATTTTGTCTATAAGAAATGAATTTAGGATTTGGAAAATTATGCTATAGAATTTATGAATATAGATTTAGATGATTTATGTATAAAGATGTTAAGGTTGTATGCGTAACTCACGCACAAACTGTTGGTAAAAATTATATAATTAATTCCCATAGTGAGAGAAAAAGAGAAAGATGTGTGAACGAGACAGAGGAACTTTGAGAGAAAATTTACGTTCCACATCGATAAAAGTCATATTGAGAATTTTTAGGTAAACTAAAATATTTAAACAAGTAAAAGAGGAGAATTCGTAGGTAATGCAAAATAAATTAATTGAGATAATTTGGCATATGTGGATATAATTTTACAAGTTAGCCGAGCACGAAAAATATGCAAAATTTTCAATTTTCTTGTGAAACGTATGGCAAAATGGCCGCTCAGAGCCTATAAAAAGGATGTGTTCCCTAAAGAAACTCTCATTAATTTGACAGTAATCATATATGCAGCAAGCATCAGATCAAGTAGTGAACATTTTAAAGTGGTTAAAAAAAGTGGAAATTAAGTTCTAGCATAAATAAAACATTCCAAATAATACCTTATTTTTCATGCTGTAGAAGATGGTGGCTTCTGAAAATTTGTGGTGTTAAAGGAATATTTTAGTGAAATTAAGAATACGTCTTTGTTCTTTTGTTTGGTGAAAAATACAGATAAGTATCTCTGTAGTATTTGTAAAATTTATTTAATTTATTGGTGACAGAATCTTAAATTTATATATCTTCACATAACCCTTAAACATATGGACGTCCAGAGTCCAGCATATTAATGATACATGTGAAGAATTGAATTAAATTTGTGAAATTTATTCATTGGTGGCAGTATAATTTTAGACATAGGCTTCTTCACATAAAAATTAAACATATGCAAGCACAGCATATTATGATACATGTGAAGAAGCAAATTAGTTAGTTTAGTTTAGTTTAGTGTGAATTAAACAGTGAATTTTGATTTAAACTCTGAGAGGATAAAAATTAAATATATTGTACGATTTGGCATATTAACAATTCATACAATCAGACCTTAGTTAAGTTAACATATGAATAGTGTAAATATAGTAAAAAACCAGCATAAATTTATAGAGTAAAGCAGCACATGCCATTGTGAGCATGTAATTTAGGAATTTAATTGCTCAATAAAGTAACAGTGACCATAAACACACATTCTTCTCATTTTAACATACCGTTACACACTCACCCACATAAAATACCGTAATATAGCTGTAATTCTACATTGCAGCTACATTACAAAACATATCTGTTCCAAATGTATATTGTCTAATTTACCTAAGCTTAATGAATATACGCAAGTCATTGCATCAGCTCAAGAGTCATCTGTGATTTTTTTTATCGTACTTTAAAAAAATGCCCATGATTTCAAAAAACGTATTTAATCATTCAATTTAAAGTTTTACATGTCTATTTTATACAACATTTCACAGCTATTGACGTATGAAGCCGATTTATTTGGTCATTTCAAAAACAAATAGGACGACGTCTCCTATGGTAGTAGAATCGAACATATCTTTTAGTCGTGTATAAAATTTCATCATCCGTAGGAACGAATCTTGTTCTAGAACTTCCATATACTGGAGAGAACAAATTGTTATTGAAGCGAATTATTTGTACTGTTCGCTTCATTTATAAATCTTCTATGAAAATGTATGAGGCGTTCTTTTGTGTATCTTTTGTTCTGCCCTGTTCTGCGGACACAAAAGAACACAGCTAATATCTATATTTCTTATCTTGGCTCTTTATTGGGTAGCCATAATTCACTGGCGGAAATATGGTCGTGTTGATGAATTACTAGAATAAAAATAAGATTCTGAATCTATGTCGGTTCATTTATTAAGGGGGTATTCATCCAATCGGCCGTTAGAAAGAAGTATTATCATACTCCATGGGCCATATCTTATCACAAAAAGTGAGGGGTCTTCAACGCTAAGTTGGCCCAATTCGCAGAGATGGTTACCCCAGAGGACGATACATAGACGCTTGTTGGGAACTTAAGAAAGTCTGCAATAGTATTTATTTTATTGGAGTACCTACTACCTTGATTAAGTGCTTTCTCTGTTTTCCCCCTTCCCCTCTCCACCCGTTATTTTGACTTAAGTTAAACAGATTTTTCTATAAGAGCATACTAGTCGAATTTCGAATAAAAAATTTTGAATTTTCGGAAATCGCAATTTTTATTTTTTTTGGAATTGTCATATATTAGAAGTTAGACATTGTAATATCCGAGTCATGTGATTTGAATTTATTGATGAATTCAAATTACCATTATGAAAATTTGTTACGTCGTACATTTAGATCTTTGTGTCTTAACACGATCAGTGGCTACAGGATGGGTAATCTATTTTGAAACTAAAGTTATTTTGATATGTGAATAGAACGAAATAACAAATTCACAATCGGTAGAATCTATAATCTATAATGTTGCTGGGTGAAGTGATCAAAAGGAAAGTACAAATGCAAAAATAATATGAAGAGAATATAAAATTCAGTACTATGAGGCTGGACACTTTTCTATTTAGGTTCTAGATGCATTTGAGTTTCTAAAAAAAATTAGTTATTGGAGTGTAACGTCTGACTTTTATGCATTTTATGTATGTCATAAAATTTTCCGAAGAAAATTTATCTTTTTCGAAAAATTGTTGATTACTTCCCGACCCACTTTACAAGTGTTTACAGGCTCCTTCAATAAATCTTCCATCAATTATGAACTTTGGAGGGAGTTAAAAATTATGTACAAGCATACATAACGTTCCTCCTACCATTAAGGAGTATAAACTAATTTAGTGTCGTAAATTTGAATTAATCTGTATATTTGATAACCCTCATATCATAATATCTCCGATTTAACAATTTTGCCAACCAGACTGTTTTTAGAATCCCCCGGACATAAAAGTGTAGAAAACATAAATTTTGTTCTGTTTGTTTGAAGAAAATTTATTTAGTACCTATTTAAATGAATTTCATACAACTTTTAACTCATATCGCCGTGAAATTGTATGTGACGAGGTATCCGTCCTGGTACTTTTTGACACGTTTCCAAAGTATTTGATACAGCACTCCCCTCCCCTCCCCATCACACTCCACCCTAAACACCACCGTCCCAGCAGCAAGGCTCTTATGATAATGATATCTAGTTTCGTTTAAAAATTGTATTCTTAACATCAAATCTGGTGTACTGCAAGGATCCATCTTATGCACTCCACTCCACTTCAGTCTTCCTTTCGCTTTTCATCAATAATGTTGCGCATTCAATAATCGACTCAAAATACCATTTGTATGTAGACTCTATTCAATTGTATATCTTCAAGCCGGTTGGTCATGGCTTAATAGCTTCACCTCAAGATTGATTTTGGTATTGTTTTCTTTCATATTTCCTGCTGCATTTAGTCTATGAGATTCCATTTTTCTAGTGTAAAGTTACCTAAGAAAATAAATGAGTTTCAAAAAGAATTGAAATTTAACAACTAGGTAGATCAAAAGAAATTGATTTGATCATTGTTACATTGCTAATAATACCAACATTACGTACAAAAATTAAAAAGCAGCTACCTTCATACACACTACGAAACCTTACGCTAATCCCTTTTTCAATTCGATCTGATGACTCGTCGGATGCGATGATGGTCTCTTTGTATTTTGATATTTTTGACCAAACAATTACTGCTCAGTTCAATGGGCTCAATTCGAGTCCTCCTCAAATACTTGACTCTTCTAGTAACAACTAATAGAAAATGAAATCAAATTACACATACCCTACCTACCACCCCCGCAACAATATTCCGACCAGATTCAAGAGTTTAATGACTCAGAGCTCTTTATCAATTGACAACAGAAAAAAATTCTCTCCAGTCCTTCTCAGCATCACTGAATCTATCCAATTTTCTGTGTAGTGTGTAAATGTGGTTGTGGTGGTGGTAGGTGTGCCCAATGTTTTTGTTCTCGAGAAAAAATCGATGATGCATTGGCTCTCGTGTCGTCGCGTCGGTTTCATATGGAAGAAAGTCTCTGGATGTAATTTAACGCCTCTTTGAGCTGGGTAAAAGGACCATTAAATCTCCACAAATGTGGCAGGCGTGAAGAATTATACACGCCTAAACGTAATGAATTCTCCTGGGAGATTTGTATCTTCTCTAGAGATTTATAAGGTATTGAAAGATGCCTCTTACGTGGTTCTACATAATAAAAAGTCGAGCAAGTGTTAACATTTTAATTGAAAATTACATTCATTTCACGCATTTTGATAATTTTACTAAATCTCTGTTAGTTTTTATGTATAAAAGAAATTTTGTGGCCATTTGAGGTGATAATAGAGGGAATAAGAAGAGTTTTTAAGAAACTATTGTAATGGTGGTAAAAAATTTTAATTGGAGGATTTTTTTTTTTTTTTTTTGCTGGGAGAATCAAAACTAATAAGCCGTGGTTATGCTACAGCATTTACAAGTAAAGTTATTGTCCCAAGTAACTTACTCAACCATATTTTGCACTTTGGATTGAAGTCTACTTGAGCTAATACGAAAACAAGTTGCACACAATTTTTCATAACAATTGATGGAATTTTCGAATTTCGTAGTCATTTAATATCAATTAGTATGAAACTTCTGAAATGGAGGAAAACTATCTTACGTTCCGAGAAATCCTAAAATAATAGGTAACTTCAGCTTGGCGGAAGTCTATCGCATGTAGCCAATCACATTTAATTGAAAATGAGCAAGTGAATTTTGAACAAATTTGGATTCCATTTTAGTATTCTTTCAAATCTTGCTATTTGTTACCCATTTGTTTTTTTTATTTTTTTTTTGTGAGAATTATATTTGCCAAATTGTAATAAATAATTTTTAACTTGACAAATGATGTAAATTTTTTTAAAGTCCACAACAGCTGATTATTATTGGACCGCCTACATTAAGAAGACATTCATACATACATACCATTTTCCTAAGCAATCTGAGGATACATGTAGTAACCTCTATACTTTACAGCTCTTCCAATTCTGAGAGAAAGTGACTGCCAATTCCAAAAGGTCCGTCTCTTTCAATTGCTAGAGCTGGGCATTCGCAGAGCACATGTGGAACTGATTGATTCCTTTAGGAGCTTTACAGCTTCGACGGAAATCATTATAACCAGTCACCTAGAATGGTTACCTATGGCTAAATGATTCGTTATCACCCTTACTACTTATCCGCTCTACTTTAGCTTTAACGAAGCTGTCATATGACGTTGCCTTTCAGAGTTTCAATCGGAATTCTCACATACTGTGCATCCAAACTATCCATTTCAGAAAGTTTTTGTATGCGAATCTGTTCTAGACTGTCTTTGCATAACTGTACCAACCTTGATTTTACCACCACAGCATCCAACATCTTAATGGCTGTTTGGCTGTCAATATATATGCAGATGTCCGAATTCGCTAAATATTAGAAGCGTATGGAACTCGTTTCCCTTTTTGGCCCAAATAGACTCCAAGTTAAGTGGTTAGATGTGATGAATATGAGGTTATACTTGAGATAATAATTTAATTTAGAGTTCAGCGAAACAATAAATTTGGGAATTTTATTTGAAATTTCTGTGTTTCGCGTTTCAACATTCTGCAACCGAAATTTTTAACTCAGATTTTTCAAATATTTTACAAAAAATTTTCTATTTTCTATAATAGGATTTAAATTTTGGTGGTTAATTGAACTACTACTAACAGACTTCTTGTTTTACTTTAGTATAGGAGTACTCAATGGTACGAAGAAGACAAGTGCAAGGTAGATTTTTGATCACTGCAATATTACACTTGTTATCGCTAAAGATTCTTTATATGTATCACTTAAAATGAACTAGAAATCTAAGCCCTTCAACTGATTGGAAATGATAACGGATTTAGATGCGAGGGTACTTTTATGCTAATTTTACCAAAAACTTGAATATTTATTAAATCTCAAAAACTCTGCTTCTTCTTGTCAGTAATTTCAATGTAATGAAGGCTAAGATTTTATTTCATTCTTGTCATCATTTTTTTTTTTTTTCAAAATAACTTTTAATGTGTGAAAATATAGAAGAGAAATTAATATATAATGAACAGGAAAAAAAATTGATCTGTGTACCTCTGCTTTCGATGTGTTCGGTTTTTGTTGCTTCGCTTTCTATTTCTAATTTCCTAAGAGTTAAGATCTTTTTTGACATTTGTGTGCGTTCTGACCTAAGCTGATTATGCATATAAGGTGATAAATGAAATTGAATATGTTTAATAATTTTATCGTAAGGAACTTGATGAAAATAAAATCCAATTTAATATTGTTAATTCCACAAACCATTTATATAAGAAAAATTAAAGAAAAAAATTGTTTTTGATGAATATGCACTTTCCTTTAGATCAAGAAACAGATCATGTTCTTAAAATTGAAGAATCGTCGGACCATTGTTATGAGGCGAATCGCTCGTGCTTCCTAGCACGCCCAGGAGTTTTATTTTTTATTAATATTTATTGATAAAAGGAAAGAATGAACGTTTAGTTCTTGTGTCTTCTTTTTTAATAAAATGCAAAACACTTCTTGTATTTTATAATAATTTAAAATACTTAATTTTTTAAAACTAGGAAAAACGGATTGCTGGTTTTATGCTTTTCTTTCTAACTCAACTTCGCGAAATATCTTCGTGACGGGTTGAAAAATACCGAAAAAAGATTTTCATGCAGTCCGATTTACATGAAGAAGTTATAATCTTAAAATTATAATTTCAAGGCGGCAAGATTAACTTAACATCCAATTGGAACGAAAAAATTAAAGAAATACATATGAAAAAGAAGACTTGACTTGACTTTTTTAAGACCAAGTAAACAATCTATGAAGTTGAATCTGTGATATATCATATCACAAGGATTGGAACGTGAGCTGATCGTAATACTGAAACGAAATCCAACAAAGAAAAATCCTCAAGACAAAATCTGTAAGAAAACTGCAAAATCAAAATCCGTGAAAAAACTAAATTCGCAAGAAAATTCCGAAAAAAAAATCTTAAACGAACAAGTTCCGGGAAAAAGATCATAAAAAATTTCAATAATATTGGAAAAAATTCCTCAAAAACGTGATGAAATACGAAAGGCAAGATTTAGTGTTATGCCTAGTTGCCGTTTATCGAGTCTAATCTATTTATTGTTAGTGAAAGCAACCAATTTTGAACTCTACTCCACTACCAATAAGTAATTTTCAGCTATAAGAATTATACAAAAGTTTCCTGATAGTATATACATATGTACCGCACCCTCAGTAAAATTCAACCTACATTAATCCTACAATCCAAATCTATGGTAAAAAAATAATAATCTATTCTGAATGAACCGCTTTTCAAATCGCATTAATGTTATTAAAGTTATGGAATCAGTTTTAGGGGATCATTCATGTCTTTAGACTGGGTTTGGTTGGAAATAACTAAGAAAAGAGACACACTATAATTTTTGGTTTCTAACTTCGCTTTTATTTTTTTTTAATTTTATGTGTATGCAAATTGGAGAATCTATATGTTACAAAAACAAATATTAATAAAAACATAAACGCAGTTCTCTGAAAATATGTCGCTTGGATATAAACTTTTCGCAAACAAATTTGTTTCATTATTTTTTTTAAGCTTCAGAGGTTTACCTTTAATAATTATTGATTAGACTTATTACAGTACTATAAAAAAAACCCTAAACTATACTAATTCTTTTCAAATTATCCAAACTGTACCGAATTCGCCTTGTGAAATTAGAGAAATGCTCTCTCTACATGTTAGGTCAAAAATCTATTTGAAATTCAGAAGAAATTAAGTTCATGCACGATTAACTCCTTCTTTATTTATTTTTTTTAGTCTATTGTAAATTCTCTAGTAACCAGTGAAGCATATCATTCTCAATGCACAGTTTGAATCCTACAGTAATTATATGTATGCAGGTTCCATGGCTGTGATTTGCTTTAAAAAATTTCTCATTTCTTTGTACGTTCACTAATCAAGCATTCATATAAAAACTGTTTAAATATGTAAAATATAGTTTATGCTAATTTTTAAGTAAGTAAGTAAGAGGTGAAGTGGGATGAACTTTGATCAGAAATAATTTTTGTATTCGCCAGGCTAAATTGAGACAAATTTGTTTATTTGGTAGTATAATAAAAAAATATTTAATATGATATCACCAAGAATTTAGCTTAGATTATACTCCATATTTCAACCTTAAATCTAATGTAACTTAATATCATTTGTAAAAAAGGGAAAATGATTTATATATGTATAAAGTGAACAATAACCGGGTCTTCTAAATTTTGAATTTATAAATAATCTTGAATTTTTAAATGCGCCAATGCATTTTTGTTACTGTGTCATGCTTATACGGTAAGTTTTCCTTAACTATGATGATGAATTTTAAAGCTATAATAGAACGTTTTATAAATTATACTATGTAACTTCTTCAAGCAAATTTTGCCAATCTATAGGATAAGGTGCTGTGAATTAATCATACAATAATCAATAATTGTAACTTGATTCAAAACACACAATTAACATCGATAATCATATAAGGAACTACAGCGTAGCAAAATTATTCTGATGACATGTCTGGGTGCAAGTGTAACAAATTGCGCGTTGCTCGTTGTAGCTACGTATTGGTTGTCCGTATTGCCATCGTCGCCTCGACAAAAATTTCTTCTTTTTCTTTCTTGCAAAGTGAATTTTCTTAAACATCAGGGCTAACTGAAAAGAGAGCGGTCAAATTCTGCAAAGCCTCTCAACCTCTCAGAATTGAAGTTTCTCCAAAAAATGTAGAATACTAATTCTGCTAAAATCTCTTACTTACTAAATTTAAAAGGTTAAGAGATCTCTTAAAAGTCTCTTATGTAGAATCAGGGGATATAGGTATCTGAATATTAAGATAATATTGCCATTTACAACATAAAGAGAGACTCTTCCTGTTTTCTGAACTAAATGTTGAATAAAAGCCTCAAAAAGTAATTATGTCAGAATCACGCTTCCACAGCTAATTATTAAAAAAAAATAGAAACAAATAACAAAAAATCTTTTTTTTTTCTACTGAGTAGTTGTATTTTAAAGAAAATAATTTAAATTGGCTTCCTGTAGTAAGAAGAAGAAACAAGAAGAAAAAATCATTCCAAAACCTAAATTCACTAAAACTCAAAACAATTTTCCTTCAATTGCAATCATTAAGAAAACTGCGAGCAAGCTAATAAAAATACTTTTCTTAAGTCATATCACACCATCATCCTAGTTTGAATGTCTGTCTATCCGGGAACTATAAACTTAATTTCGGATTCCTAAAAGAATCTGCCACTTTTTTCACCCCAAAGTGTAATTGTTGTGGCTAACTGGACACGTCAGCCGTCAATTCGTTATTGGCTTTATGTCAGAAAAGCATCATGTTGTCAATATTTGGGGTGTGTGCGTCGGGATGAGGGTGAATTCAATAATAAAGTACAGACTACAATTAATCTGCATTGGTGCGGTATCGTAGTTACCTAGCCTTTGTAAGGTATACTACGTTTTATATTGAACAAAAGAGTACAAAACAAAATAGGAAACAATTTCACCCTATACACAATTAGGCGAGATTTTTCTCCCCTATTTGAGTTTTATATATGTATGTGTTAGTGTAGATGCATGTATGTTTCAACAAAACTGTATAATGTAACCTTAACAATAGAACAATGAGTGGCGAAAGCGATGAAGCGGTCATACATTTTTTTTTTGTTGGTAATGAAGCAAATGGTAATGGACTGGCCAAACTCAATTTTACGTAAAACTGTTAAAAGTTTTTCTCTAGAGAACACGGTTTACATCAAATATGGTATAAATATTGTCAGAGTTTAAACACCTAATATGCGCTGATGACAATTTTTGTGCGTTACATAAAAAAAAAATTGACAAGTTACATACTTACATAGATATAAGCACTATAATTTTGGTAATTATATTTGTTTATTACTTTTCAACACAGAGCAACTTAAATCAATTTACAATCTTCCTTTAGTTCTTGTAAATTATGGTCAAATCTACACATAAATTGACACCATTTGTGAGCTTAATTCTAGAAGTGAGATAAAAAATCTTGTTTCCCTAATTGATCACTGAAAATTAATTTCGTTAAACGTAGCTAATTGAAACTACTGAATATTTCCAGATTGACTATAAGACAGACGGAAAGGTCAATGGCTGGGATGTAAGTAAAACCTAAACAACTGTCACCAGACCATGATTTTTTTTTAGATAATAAGACAATAACAAATATTTAATGCAGGTGTACTTCCGCTCACTAGATGTTCTTTTTTTTAACATAGGTACATAGTACGAATATTTAATTTTTCAGTAATTAAAATAAAAACTGCCAGTAGTTTAAAAACACCTATTCTCGAACTTAGTTTGTCTTTAAAATATTTTCTATAATTTATTTTATCAATCATTCTATAACTTTTAAACGATCCATCTTACGAAGATTTTTTAAAAATTATTAGATAGACAATTTTTGGCATCGAAAGAAGCCCTGTAACGATTTTCTTCTTCTATCTGTTCATGTTTAGATTAGTGTACTTAGGGTCCAACACAGTTAAGATTTTATCACGTAAGGCGTGTATTAAAAAGTGACATACAATATTTCGGCAATTTCCTCAACTTCATTTCAAAAGATCTGAAATGATTGGTTTGATGTTCTTTCTTAATGTTTCACTATAGCTCAGTATCGTTTCGTGTGCTCTGGGCAGTTTTATAGATTGCCATTTTTATGACCTAGATGATAACATATTGTATACTAAGTTTGTCATTCCGTTTGTAACACCTAGAAGTAATGATGGTAGAGCAAAATGTATTAGACAACCATTCATAAAATTAAAATTTATTTTTATTTTTGCATGTCAATCCGTCCGTCCTTCTGTCTGTCCGTCCTCACGATAACTCGAGAATGCGTGGATTTAAAAAAGTAAATTTTCAAAAGTAAAATTAAGTTCGAAAATGGGACAAATCGGGTAACTCCTTTGTAGGATTGCTATACAAAGACTTCGTTTTTCATTACATATTTGGACACTACCTGAGAACACGTCAACGTAGAGAGCTGAAATTTTATACATAGTATTTTCATAAAATATATTAGTTAATATAATTTCAAAAATGGACTAATTCGGGGAACCCGTTATTGGTGTTGCCATATAAAAATTTATGATTTTTACATATACTGTGAAAACGATCAATCCTGTACGGTTTTTAGTGTAATGAAAAATTCTTCAAAATATGAAATCCTATAAAATTGGTTTTAATCATTTTTTCTGTCCGACGAACAGTTATAAAATATATGCGAAAAACCACTTCAAAAATCAAACTTACTCAAATGGGTGGCCATACGAAATGACATGCGAGTATTTATCTAGAGTATCTTAAGAATTGGTCTTAGAGCAATTCTAGCTTTGTTACTTGCTCTTAATAAATTCAATATTTTCCTTCTGCCTCATCAATATCCTATAAAGAAAAGAATTATGTTAATTATTAATTCTTACACAATTTAATTTGACTAACCAGATTCCATGAACATATCCTAGTATACAAATTCTAGGTACCCTGAAAATAAATTAAACAGAACTACAAAAATGATGAAAATAAAAGTTAAATAAAATGAAAAACCAATGTGTATGGCAACATCAAGAAGAGATTATTCGGTTTAGTTCATTTTTAAAATTACGTTTATTGTTTTTATGAAAACGCTGTGTGCAGAATTCAGCTCTTTTCGTCGACGCTTGCTCAGGCAGTTCGCAAATATATAGTGCAAAACGAAATTTTTGTATGGTAACCCTACGAAAGAGTTGCTCGATTTTTCGCATTTTCGAACTTAAATCTACATTTTTATACCCTAGATGAAATCTATAGGGTATACTAAATTTGTCATTCCATTTGTAACGCACAGAAATAATAATGGTAGAATAAAATGGATTGGACACCCATGCGTAATATTAAAAGTTATTTTGATTTTTGCATGTCCTTCTGTCCGTCCGTCCGTCCGTCCGTGCGCAAGCTCAAGAACGCGTGTACTTAGAAAGCTGAAATTTTGTAATTGGAATTAAAAGGAAAATTAAAATTAATTTCGAAAATAATACAAATCAGGCAACTCCTTTTTGGGGTTGCCATACAAAATTTTTGGTGTTCCACTATACATAAAATACCTAAATTTTTGTATGGCAATACCAAGAAAGGGTTGCGCAAATTAGTCTAGTTTTAAAGTTTTATTGACTATTTTTATGAAAATGCCATATATAAAATGTCAGCTCTCTACGTTGCCGCGTTCTCAGGTAGCGTCCAGAAAAACGAAATTTTTGTATGGAAACTCTCCGAAGTATAGTTGCTCGATTGGTCCCATTTTCGAACATATATATATACATGTATATATATATATATTTTTTTTTTTTTCTAAAGAGCCAGTGCAAAATTTCAGCTCTCTAAGTAAATAGTTATCGTGAAGACAGGCGGACGGATGGACAGACGGACATACAGACTGACGGATGAACAGACGGACATGAAAAAATCAAAATAACTTTTAATCCATTTTGCTCAACCAACATTATTTCTGTGCGTTACAAATGGAATGACAAACTTAGATATACCCTATGATTTTATCCAGGGCATAAAAATTATTCTAAAACTGACGTAGTAATGAAATATTACAACGATTTTACAAAAATAACAGATGTACACAATGACAGTTTCTAATATTTTTCCCACGCTCACGCGGTCGCAGTCATTAAAATCACATCGGGTGTACAAAGGAAACTAAAAACAAGAAATCCTACGTAAAGAAATTGTTAGATGTAATTATAGCATTTTTGGATTGAATGAAACCATTTTCAGATTAAAAGAAACCATTTTCACATTGATTGAAACTATTTTGAACTTAAATGAAAATATTTTCAAATAAAATGAAACCTTATAGAATAAAATATGAATTTAATGTTTTCGTACATTTTATATTCATTAAAAAGGTACATTAAATTTTATAGGACAGTGTATCAAATAATATAATGTATTTTGTAGCCGAGTGATTCTCATTTAATTGCCCATTAAACCGTTAGGTACTCTGCAATTAATATACATGTATAGATGACATGCAAATGCAACTGATAATTGGTCATTTCAGTCTTAGTAGTGTAGCAAATAAGTGCTAATTATTCAATTGAAAGTTACTAGTAAAATGAGTGGTGAAGATCTTAGTTCTGGAAGTTCTGATTATTGTCAACCTAGCGAGGAGTCTTCTATTGATTTAAGCCATTGTGAAGTGGTTCATGAAGGTAATCTGTATCAATTAAATTCAAATCGTGGGGAAAGAAGAGATAGTAACATTGATCGCCGCTATGAATAATGGAGGTATCGTCCACAAAAAAATAATTTCTAATGCTACCGTGAATTCCGATCGCTTCTAATTATTTTTACGCGAGCTTTTTGAAGAAATTGATAACATGCTGCAATTAGAGAATTCTTTTTTAATACTAGATAATGCTCGAATCCATAAAACGCGAGAAATGGTTCGAGATAGCGGATATTATTTGAAATTTTTACCACCAATTAAGTGAGAATCACTTTGCTACAAAATACATTATATTATTTGATACACTGTCCTATAAAATTTAATGTACCTTTTTAATGAATATAAAACGTAGGAAAACATTAAATTCATATTTTATTCTATAAGGTTTCATTTTATTTGAAAATGGTTTCATTTAAGTTCAAAAATTCTTTTAATCTGAAAATGGTTTCATTTAATTCGAAAATAGTTTCGTTTAATTCGAAAATGGTTTCATTTAATCCAAAAATGCTATATATGCTATCGCTATCGACATATGTGTCTGCGGAAACAAAATACATACATTACGTCACATACAGCTTTAAGGGAACTCAACTAATCTGATTTGTTCTACGTATAATAGTTGTACAACAAAGCGCAATATTCTCAAACTGGTACATCTATGGCCATCTAGCGTGGAGTTAACTACATAAAGTTGCGACTGCTATATAATATATACATCTTAAATAGGCGTTATTGTTTCCACCTTTTTTTACCTTCTGTGCCTATCTGCTTTGACAATGGATCGAACAGGCCAAAACAATGATCCGTCCATCATGACCTCGAATTAGAAATAAATATTGTTTTCTCATGCATTCGTTTATGTAACTTTTGACATTTATTAACCCACTTCGAACGCCATATGAACAAATTTCCTTCCACACCAAGATGTTTTGATCTATTATTTCCTGTAAATTTTTGTTATTTTTTTTTTAATTTACTTTAAATTGTGAACAAAAATATTTTAGTCCTTAACTAATTTTTTAATATCACCTTATTTAAGAAAGTCAAAGTATTTAGTTAAAAATCTCTACCCCCCCAAATGTCGTTTAGATTTTGCTCTGCGCGACAACTTTCATTTTACTACAAGATCTTCCAATTGTATGGTTTTTCTCCATGTGATACTTTGTCTTTCGATATTTCATCAGCGGTTTTCTTGTTACAGGTTTGTTTCTTTCACATCATGTGGTCAATTAAATTAAATTTTCTTTTTCTGATTCCGTCATCCATCCTGTCCTAGCCAGAGTGTATCCATACTTCTTCATTTAATATTAGATCTGTCCAACAAATTTTTAAGACACATAATTTACAAGAGTCTGAAAATGGCAGGTTATGCATTAGATGACTGTCCACATTTTAGGTATTGAGACTGCCTTGAACAGCTGTAGTTCTGTGACTTTGTAGTTTTATATCTGTGCTAGCTGAGAATAGACTCCTCTCGATTTGTTTATAATATAATCGACATCATCTTCCCTTCACGTTGCCGATGTACAAATCGTCTGTGGGGTTGATATTACTCTTGGGTATCCTTCTGCATACTATTTTTTCTATGTTATAATCGCCATCCATACGTCTTCTCTCGAGGCCATTGAACATAATCAAGGCTCTCTTCTGTTATTGTTTGCACCTTTTTCTGCTTTCCACACCACGTTAATATCTGTTAATAACAATTTTTAAGTACTAACCCGCAAGTCTTTTAAATTAAATCTCCTCTATTTAATCGTGTTGTGTTGTGTGTGTCCCTGACTGTGGCGATAATTATCTTACTGTTAGCTGTGACAAAATTGTGACCACTTCTACTACTCCTCTAGAACTTCATAGATTTTCCTCTAAGCTTTTCCAATTACGACTAAACCCAGATGTATTTATGTATCCTTTTATGGTTGAAGTATGTTTCCTCTCGGTATAAAGTCGAACACCACATTAAGTCGCATACAGAACTCGTTCTGAATGTTCTTTTGAATGCTGATGAGCAGCTAATGAGACTAAACCTAGCTTCTTTAGTAAATATTATGCCAGCGCCATTTCTATGTTACTCCAGAGAATTTTTCTCTGAGGTAAATATGTTCTGACATGCGAGCCTCCGATATTGTGTTCTTTTATCGGTTCATTTATTTGTTAACTACATTGACTTTATCACTTGTTCATAGATTCTTAACATCCCAAAGTCAGTTCGTGTAAGTAATTGAAAAGCTAGATTCGTCACCGTTATGTCTCCGGTTGCGAATCCTTAGGTGACGGGGGAGGTATTTTGAGTAGTCAACAAACCGTTGTAAAGGCCAAAACACACTGAGAGCGACACAACAAAGTCGCCGTAAATTGGTTGCTGTCAAAAATTCGAATATATGAAAGTCCCATATACTTAACACAATGAGGGCGATTCGACAAGTTGCCAACAAAAAGTTTGGGAAAATCTCTAAATTAGTCGCCAACATAATTTACATTTCTGTGTGGACAGTGAATAATTGAAATTCATGTTATATGGATTTGGTTAATTTATAAAAGATACAAATTAAAATATAATAGTAAATACACTAGT
Organism: Dioctria rufipes; assembly: GCA_963924295.1. Taxonomy (NCBI): domain Eukaryota; kingdom Metazoa; phylum Arthropoda; class Insecta; order Diptera; family Asilidae; genus Dioctria; species Dioctria rufipes. Next base: position 169,575,426 of record OZ002742.1, on the reverse strand, counting down.
TATTAAAAACTTTAATAAAATTATTTTGTTTTTAATTAGTTTGAGAAAGAATTTATAGAGAAAATGGGGGATAAAGTTATGCTGTGCATGTATGGTAATCCCATCTTCAAAACAGTGACCGCTGTCAAAAACATTTGTCGAGTCGCGTACACTGTGTTTTAAATGTGATATTTTTGTCTACTAAGTTGTCAACATTTTTGTGTCGCCCTCACTATGTATTGGCCTTAATACTGGATATAAATTCAACTCTCACATCTCTACGCCACTTTGATGTATGCCAATTACCTAAAGTGCAGATTCCTATGATGGTTTTGTCGGTAGATTCGGCATTAATACTTCTATAGCTTTTGTTGTATAGTACGGCCTGGAAGATTCTATCAGCTAGCTTGAAAGAGCTGATAATCCGTTTAACCTTCTACAAATTTATTACTTTAAACAATGTTTCTCACCCTATTGACAGTTTTACAGTAGAAACTTAACTCTTCTGATTCCGTAGCGTTATCTTCTATTACTGTTTAATCGAAAAAATCTATTAGTTTGTAGTAATTGACCTAATTTCACTTTTACCTGCTGATCCAAAATCCTCAGAATTTTAGTAATTTGCAAATCTTTTGTTTCCACTCTAGAAAGTGTAAAATATTACAACATTATACTACTTTTTAGGAAAAACGAGTATTTAAATTAACTTCACAAAACACTACTGAATATATTATGAAAACTATATTAAGGTGTCCAGATCTTTATCGCAGTATTCGAATCGTATCCAGTTATTTAACATAAAGTTAATGCAAATGATTTAGTTCTCATAGGGGTAAAGATCATAAGAGCAATAAAAATTCTGCAGGATCATACTGATCGTACACTATGTGTCTTAAAAATGAAATATTACATAGCCCCATCTTGCATAATGGTGTCAGAAGGTTACCATATTTAACAATTCTCAGGTATTGCATGAAGATAAGACTTTGATGGAGAAAATTGCTAGATAATGATCGTTCTCATACGACCTTCAACCGCAATGATCGACATGATTATCGAAAATTTTGAAGGTTTTATTGTGTGTGTGTTTTTTTTACAATACTTGGAAAATCGTATAGGGAATTTTTATCGCTACCCAATATATGTACTTTTCTACATACCTATCTAGACTAGATAAATGTGCGCTTGTTCGCTCTATATATGACTCGAAAATTCAAATAATTAAGGAATTAAAATTAAAAACGTCATGTCATCATCGAATAAAACTTCTACGCTAATGAAAATGGGAGGAAACACAGAGTCTGTTAATTAATTTGAAGGAATTGAATGAGGAAAACGTGTTCTGTCCGTGTAATGATATGCATGAAACCGATCTAAATTGAATGAAATGCGCGTAATTTCTTATATAAGCAAATGCTGTTGTAATTGAAACTGATGTGAAACATTAAAACTAGGGCAAATATACACATAGAACCATAGCCAGATGCGGATATATAAAATAGTCCAGAAGGAAGATTTGTTTTCATTGGTTGTTTTTTTACATATATTTAAGTGAGATCCACTGATGATTCAATGTCGAGAGAATTTTAAAGTGTGTGACTAATCGTCATCGAAATAAACTGTTTTGAAAATTTAATCAAAACATGTTTGAATTACAATGTCGACCTTAGTAAATGATTTTACTTATGTAATTTTCATTTCCAATCCACTCCAATTGCCCTTCTTCCGTTGTGATGATAATGAAAAAATGAATTCAGTATATACATAAAAAAAAAAGGGAAAAAATGGTATTGCCACTTCAATTTTAGGTATTGAACGTCATAGCTATTATATGAATTCTTTCTAGTACTCTGCTACTGTAATTGTACCAAATTCAAGCGAAGCAAATAGATGGCTACCCAATTTTCATTATGTTATTGCGGTTATATCTCTCTGTTGTTCACTTATAAAATTGGACAAGGTTAAAATGACAAGATTTTCTAGTAGAAATGTATATAGATCTTGCATCTGCGGCTTGATTTTGTCTTTAATCCAAATTAGCAAAATTCACACTTCAGAACTTACATAGGTAAATAGTGTAAAAAATTACGGTATTAACGTAGGTAATTTTACATTATATGTATTGTAAAATTACACTTTCAATTAAAGAATAGATCGATAAAGGAGAAATTTTAGAATGGCAATAAAGTTAAATTACACTTTAAACATACAGACCTATTGCATTTCTTGTAAGTATTTTACTAATAAATTACTAGGAATTCAATTGGATATTAAAATAAGAGTAAATTTACTCAACAATTCTTTAGATTATACCTAGGCAAGAATTGACTTAACTATATCAGGTCCACCAAGGGTTATTTAATTAAGGATCCAATAATTGAGATGACGAAGTCTGTGGAAGGCTCTGAACGCTGAGGAAACAACTTTCTTATGCTGCACAGCTTACTATAGCAGAAATTCTATGGTTAAAAAATATTTATGCCACTATTTTGCTACCAGTATAGTAGTGAATACCTTAACCTAAATGATAATTGTATGAATTCCAAATTAATACACCTTCCCAATACAAGGCTGGAATGAAAAAAAAACAAATACAAACTCATACCCCTTATTTGTAAAAATTTTCTCTGTTAGTAATGTTAAAGCTTGTTAGGTGGATCAAAAATCGACAATTGAAAGGCACTACAAGCTTCAAAATGTAACTTGCATTTGGTGTAAATACCAAAGTGCGATTCGTGGCGAGAATCATTATAGTGTATGAACTTCGAATATACATCTAAAGGGCTTTATTTTACCTCAATTAAAAGCCTCTAAGCAAAATTGGTCTTATCAAACATATGCATCCTCCGCGTTACTTCGTGATTGGTACCATAAAAAGAAATCTTGAAAGAACAAAGTAGACAAGAATTCATCTGCTGGTAAGGTTTGTATAAGTACTATACTTGCCTTCATTAGATTCATAGTCATTTCATGGTAGATACGCCTGTCATCAACAATTTTAAAGCCACTCTATATTAATTCATAAGCCATCGCCAAATTGGATCTGGTATGATACGCAGAGGAAAATGAAACACATGTGCCAATTAATTTATTAAGCATATGTATGTTAAGTATATAAATAAATATGTGTACTGTAATATGATATATTTCCTTTCAGAAATTAATTTAGAAAAACTATAAATATGTAATATAATAATCTCTTTCTGCAGTTATATTTCCAAAAATCCATTGACATAACAAAATCTTACTAGTGACCTAAGAAAACTAAAACTCATAAATAGTCCTTTTCTTAGATATTCATTGACTGAGCTGGCGGTTTTTTATTAAGTGTCTTCGGAGCACTGAGAAAAATCGTTATGGTTACAACAGACTTCAGTGGCAAACTAATTAGAGCTTACAGGAGAGTGAATTTCATCACTTTTGTCTCGAATGGTCAAAAAATTACTCCCTTCTTTTGCCTTGTTCGGTGATAGTTTCGTTACGCTAGGTTTCATTAAATTAATTTGACCCATGTACAGGCGCAGTTCCTAGAAAATTGTCTGGATACATGATCCTTACACTCCTGCATGCACTGGGCGTTTCATTCGTTTGAATTTATGTGATTTTCTCCGCTCCTACTTGACCCTTTTTGCAGACTTTAGGAATTTGTCAGCGCGTAGTATTTGCGAAGTCTTTCCCTTCCTGGATAATGTATGAAATTTCTAAAAAGTACGATACCTGGTTTTAAGGTATTGTTCTAATCCTGTCTCGATGCGACGACTCTTGATGATGAGATAATATTTTTCCAATTTTCATATATGCCCTTCTGCCGATGTGTTTTACTTTCCACGTTTTTCTATCCCATCCGTATTTCTATTCACTTTATTTTCTCTCCACGATTATTTATTCCGGGTTGTCTTCTCCAATTTCTATATTTAAAATTTTTCTTTTACTAATACGTTGCTTTTCCACTTGGAAAACTTTTAAATTTTAGAAAAACTGCATCTTTTTTTCCAGCTTCCTTCTATTTTCAACGATGGCGAACACCAAAACACGATGCCTTCTTCTTTTCTGTCAGATTTCGTTCGCCCGTTAGGTGTTACTCACACAGCATGGTACAATTGGCAGCACAATCCTGACAAAATATGAGGACTGCTGTTAGCTGGCAGTGACACAAGTATAGCATACTGCCTCCTGCAGCACGCTGCGACCATAACAAAGCTAGCTTAGAAAAGCTATACAGGGTGTCAGTAGAGCGGAAGGTGATAGTACCCACATAGACAAACCAAAAATTGTATGGCAGGGGGGGGGGGGATAGCAACCGTTTAAGATTGATTTACACTGTGCATGGTCACAGCTAGGAGCTTATTGTATGCAGAACTCCATGGCCTTTCGAATGACTGCTCAATCAGCCCCATAGCCTTCTCCCCTCAAAAATTATGGTTGTCTAAACTAAAAATTTCGGATTTTCTACCTTCATAGCTTTTTTTTATAAAAACCATAAACTGTGGACTCTCATCTTTAAGTTGACCTATTACACCCAATGTGCTATCTGAAGTCCTTTAAGAGTTATTAGCTCTAAACCTATTCTCAAACCTATTCTCAACGATAATTTGTTCCCTTAGCACGTCATTCTACAAAATATCATCTAATTTCAGTGTGACCTGAATAGGTTATGAGTTAATAACTGTTTAAAGGCTGGTGTTAACACATAGGGTGTAATAGGTCAACTTAAAGAGGAGAGTCAATAGTTTACAGTTTTTATAAAATAAAGTTATGTTAATGACGTGTTTGCAAAAATAATAGAGGTTAAATTAAAAAAAAAAAACAGGTAAGAAAATTCGAAATTTTGAGTTTAGACAACCATAATTCTTGAAGGGATAGCGCTATGGGGCTGATTGAGTAGTCGTCGGGGTTCTGCATACAATGAGCTCCTAACTGTGATCATGCACCTTGTAGTTTTTAAGATACTGGGTGTTTTGTTAAAAACTAGCCTTTTTTCTTAATCACCCTGTAACTCATAAACGATTGATATGCCCCCCCTCCTGCCATACAATTTTTTGTTCATCTAGCTGAGTACTATCACCTACCGCTCTACTGACCTCCTAGTGGCGAACACCCTGTATATCTTGCAGGAAGCCCAACAAACCCACACAAAATTATGACTGCTGCTATTACTCTTGAGTTCAAGGGGAAGAGTGTTCCATAGTCTGATGGCTTGGACAAGGTATTGACACTCAGAAACCCGATTACTGTAGCTTGGCATAATTCGATTCATTGTTTTTCAGACCGTAAAAAACTGAGCTTTTGATACAAATAAGTTGGTCTACGATATTGAATCAAGTTACGTAAAAAAGTATCATGCTAAAGTCCAGATATGTACGAAGTGTGCAACCAAAGATTGAATTCACATAAGGAGAAACATGGTCATATCGCAGAAGCCCAAAACAATAACGAACAGCAGAGTTGAAAGCTACATTAAGTTTTCTCTGGGAAATTGAGTCAACTGCATAGAACAGCTCACAGCCGTAAATAAGTAGTGGTACTACAAGGGCTTTAGTTAAAAATACTCAAGTCTGAACGGGCGTATATGATGCAGAAAAAGATAGTTTGCGAAGAGTTACATATATCCTTGACACAACAGATTTAACACGATCCGAACAATTTAAAGTTCGATTCAATCTTACACCAAGATCTTTTACCACGTTATTATAGGGAATCACCTTGTTATTCATGTGAGTACAGGGCAGTTGGGTATGTCAATTACGCTTTTATGTATAATTATGGCACTGGACTTAGAAGTATTCAGAACCAGCTTGTTTTCAACAGCCCAGTTATAGACGTTTCTTAAATCAGAACTCATGCACTCGACTACATCACCAATTTGATTCTTATGCCTAGAAATGTATAACTGAACATCGTCAGCATACAAGTCGTATCTACAGTGCAGAATAACACCAGTAAGATTGTTGAAGAAGATGGTAAACAGTAAAGGTCCTGGAATAGATCCCTGGGGCACACCACTAAATACTGGCAGAAAATCAGAAACTCTACCATCACAACAAACCTGTTGCTGCCGGCCTGTGATGTAACTGTAAATAAGCTTACGTGCTGGAGTAGAAAATTCAAAATGTGTAATGAGTTTATTAATTAAGACGGCATAATCAGCTGTATGAAATGCTTTGAAGAAATCCAATAGACTTAGAATATATCAATTATTTGCCGCCATTGCTTCGCCAATGTCATCGCTTATTTTAATTAAGGCTGTGATGCAACTATGCCTTGACCTAAAGCCAGATTGATAGAATGATAATAGATCACTACTTTCAATATAATGACACAGCTGATTGTGCATTAATTTTTTGAGGACTTTTGAAAAGAAATGATATATTGAAATAGGACGATATTCCTGGGTACCTAATTTTTTAAGAACTGGAATGATTTTAGCCAATTTTCATTTGATGAGAAATGTGGAAGATGAAATAATATAATTAAAGATATTATAAGTTAATTGCGCAATTAGGAAAGAAATTATTATTTTTATAAACCTCGGGTGAATATCATCAATTACCATGGCATTGGATCTAATCGCCATTATTGCTGTATACACTTCAATTTCCGTACATTTATGAATGAGTACCCCTTATTTGTCGCTTAAATTTATCCACACCTTTTTATTGTTTTTGTTCGACGGATTTTGCGGGTTACTGAATTACGTAGAGTACGAAAAAATTTCCAACATTCAGGAGTTCTAAAGCGTTACCACCGTCTATAGGCCAAATTACGTTGATAGATTAGATTTTTAATTCTCAGTGTAAACCAGGGACAGGTTGGATCAATGGTAAACCTTCTTTTAAGCGGTACAAATTTGTTAAAAAGATAGTTTATTAAAGAACCAATATAATCAATTTATTGACTGATACCAAGGAATATAATAGATTCCAGTCCAATGCAAATGCCTCTGCATATAGGCTGTCGTGGTCAACACTAGAAAAATCGCGGTAATATAAAGATTCTTCTACAGCATCCGTTAGCCCCACACTATATATGAAAAATATTAAATCATGCCTGGAAAAGTTGGGAGCTGAAAGTTGGTTAAAAAATTCTACATTTTCAACATTATTAACAATGAAATGGTCTAGCGATGAGGACGAGGCAAAAGTAAAATTCGTTGGACATGTATTATTCACAAAATCTAAGCCAAACGACTCAATCATATCCCTGAAGTATCTTACTGTTGCATTGGAGGTTAGCAAATCTATGTTGAAATCACCACAGATAATTAAATGGGCATACTGATGACTAATGTCAGCAATTAGTATCTCCACTCCTCTAATATTCGATATATGAGGTGGTTTATAGACTGTACCGATTAAGCATCTTTGATGATGAACAAGAATTTCAACAAATATGTATTCGACCACTGGCAAAGGATCGGAATAAGCAACAAGGTGTGAATGGAACGTATTATTCACATATATCGCAACATCACCACCCACTCGGCCCGTGCGATCATTTCTAAAAACCTTAAACTTTTGTAAGCTGACAAGATCATTGTCAATATGTGGCCGCAGCCAAGTCTCAGACACATAAATCACATACGTACGTGAATTATTAAAAGTATCTGTAAATTCGTCAACCTTTGGCAATAAACTCTGGGCATTAAGATGACAGACCTTCAATCCACGGCTCCTATTCCACATTAAGTTCAACAAAACGCGGGAATTATTGGCCAGTCCATCAGACATTGAAACACCTGAACTATTCATATTAAAAGCAACTTAAAAACAAAGATTGAACAAGCAAAAGACAGCAGAAGTCACAGCTGATACGGAAAATCTAGCAGGAGAGTTGAGACTCACACTGCAAGATAGATTGACAATAAACCTAAAATTATAGATTTCAATAAATGGCAAATTAATTACAAACATAAGATATGAGAAGTGTTCACCATAAAAATTATTATATGTACAAAAATACACTCAAAGTTACCACTATAGTTAATTCCAATACTAAAATACTAAATTCAATCAAACACTAATCCAAGTTACTCTACAAGTTCATTCAATAGTTCAAAAAGATGTACAGAAGCAAAGAAAAATAAAAAGAAAACATAAAGCATAGGTAAATTCAGGAATAATAAATTATGTTTGTATATCATGCAATTTCATGTATCCGAAAAGAGTCTAGTTTCGAGATATCACTTATGATAAGAGTTTCACCTCCGGATCTTTCCGTACGTGTATACTTCCACCGATAGAGAAAACAGATGCCAGCTGTTTTTGACGCTTGAGTCGCAATGCTTCTCGATAAATTACATAATTTGACCTAGTAAGAATTTCCTGAATATATATGCGATTTGATGATTGAAAACCAAGGTCACGCAGAGCAAGATGTGCATGCGAGGCCGTTTGCTTCATGAAGACGACTTTTAAAACAATGCCTTTATCGTAAGCAGAGATAAATTTAATTCTAATAGAGGTACCCGTCACATTGGAAGATTTTGGCTTAACACGAAAAATACTTCTAACCGATGGTGTAGAAATTTCTATCACGTTACAGAGTTTTTCGATATACTAGTCAAAGGTCCTGTCCAACTCCTTCTCAATATTCAGAAACAGCCCTAGAAATGGCTGCTTAGCCCCTAATAATAATATATATAACGATAAATTTTGCCAGATTATTCATCCCATCACGACAAATAAAAATTACATTTTTACAGATATGGAGAAAGATCAGATGCTACATTGCTGTATCCTTCCCATACAACCAATCAAAAATCTGCTTTATTTTTCGTTAAAACTAAGTATCGCCACTCATAGTCCGTTATTACAGTTTGGGGTTTTTTTTTAATTTTGGCATTGGACAACTTAAAGGATCTTTATGGCTTCATAATATCGCCACATAAAGAATTACAAATGTCATTACTAAAGCGAAATAAAAATAAAGCTGTTCCACGATTTTATATAGAACTTTTTTGTATCGATGATTCATGACGCTCAAAGTTACGTAACGTACACATTATTGTCTATACAGATATTTAACGATGCATAAAGTTACATAAGGGACGTTCAAGTCTATTTGGTTTGATCAGTGATCATTTTTATCGCGACATATGTATGTACAAGTGCTTGCTCAAAATGAAATACAAAATTTTGGAAGACTGAATATAACTGACAACTAACTTACCTACTTACCCTAGTTTAGTTTTATTGAAATAAATGAATATTGTTGAAATGGATAGTAATTTTTCAGATCATATCTTTGACTTTGTTTCATTGTTGTACTTAATAAAAGTTGTAATAAAAAAGTTTCCAAGAAAAAAGTAACACACTTATTTCATTTGAAAACTAATTAGTACAGGTATGAATAAGTGAGCACAGAAAATATTTTGCTTCATGTGAATTATAAGGAAAGCAACACATTTTATATATTATTTGGCTGATTAAATATATTGAACTTTGTAATTCAAAGTCACCGGTTAACAAATAAAATAATACATATGTACATAGACTAATCATTATTTAGTAGCTTAGTATCCCGATAGTCAGTATATTGTAATACTTTCGACAGGCGTTAATTTCATTGGAACATCACTGAGTTTTACTGAGAGTGATAATACAAGCGAAGATTATAAAATGCATGTAAAATTTAAGAAATTACATTTAAAATACTTATTACATTTTTTTAAATTTATTCAATACAAATTATTTTATATATTAATTATATATATTCTTCAAACTTGAAGTTAAAAAACTTGTAAGAATGTTTCTTGAATTCAAAAATTTATAAGGAAGAACATTTTGTTAGGAATATCCTTAAAAAATTACTTTTGTCGTTATTTTCGTTATCCTCCACAAATAAAGCCACTGCCTTGAAAAATTCATAAAATTCAATTTTATTACATTAAAAATTATCAACAACTAGAAAAATAATCTATAAATGTCATTTGTGCTAGGGGAAAAAATTCGAAAATAATTTCAAAACAAGCAAAATCGTCACTCGCACGAAAATCTTATAACATACCGCCAGAGCGATATCTTCGCTTCGATGATCACTTTCGATGCGAAGTTATAACATGACGCCACAAAAAGAAATTGAGCTCAGAAGAGATGTATGAGACAATTTTGAAAGAAACTGAGAATTGTAGAAAATAATCTCAATATAGTTCCCAGAAGAGAAGAGACAAGTAAAGGCAAGACATCTGGAGGATTAAGTGCTGTATGGTTCATCACTTTCTGGTCAAAACACTGCAAGCATAATAGAAGCTCCGCCATTTAAAGCGGAATATTATGAAAGTGTGGACATAATAACAGCTGAGATGAAAAGAAGATTTGCAGACAATGAAGATCTAATAGATTCATTTATTTTTCAGGTATTAAAATTCATTCCAAAGAAGAGGTTACTATTGTGAAAATGTACTTGAATGAGTTGAATGGTCGAGGAGATCAGCCTAAAAATATTAGAATTTTTATACCGACAAAGGGAATTCTTCAGAGATACGTAAGAACTGTTTGCATCGGTAGCAACAATCGGATATAGTACTGCTTCGTGCAAATCCACCTTTTCGACACTAATTGCTATCAATACGCCTCAAAGAATGTCAATGGTTCAAAGAGATCATGGTTGTTTGGTGTTGTTTGAACGAAAAAGAACAGACAAAATGGATATTGACAATATGGTAAATCGAAGACTGCAATTACATTGAATATTTTTACCATGTAGTGTTTCTTGCTTGGTCCATTAATTTGTTTTTATTTTAGGTACCTAATTATTTTAGTTCGCCAATAAAAAAATTTAATAAAATTAGGGTTCTAGAAGCTTATTTTATCAAAAATATGTCTCTTCACCTGAACCAATGTATCCCAAATGCACCGAAGATGTGCGCCCTACTTCAAATATCTGATACCCTACCTTTAATTTGGCTCTAGCCTGGGTGTTACGAATACGAAAGCTGGTTACCTTTAGTTCACCGTTCTTAACGGGAACTAATAAGGAAGGCCAGACTATAAAAATTATTTCATTTTAATTTTACTTAGTTTTATTTAATACTGCCGCCCAAAAGCATTACCGAATGTTCAGAAATATGGAATTGAAAGTTCTTGTAAAAAAACAAAATTTATTTTTGTACATTACTACTGTTACAACACAAAAACGTTCCTACCCAAATAACAATTTTTTCAATTTTTGGTGACTGAAGGTGATTGGTAGTTTTATAAGGGGTATATAATGGTTACTCGGTTATATAAGAATTTGACTGGTTATATAAGAGTTTTATAATATTACCAGTTGGTGTCGTATTTATATTAGAGTTTTGTAAGGTTACTATTGGTTATCGTGGAAGTAAGTTATTAAAGATTTTATAAGTTCTTGACGGAAATGTTTCTATCACCGGTCTATATAACTTAAGAGTAACCATTACTAGAAGATCTATAAGAAAGTTTTATAATTGTTTGCATCACCACGTTATAAACTTTTTGGTAATAAGTGTTTATTGCGGTATCCATGGTTACCCTTATATAACTCGACAACATTCAGTAATTTAGGTGACTTTAATAAAAATTGGGAACTTTCGGTAATACATATAGTATATCCACTATAAAATATTGTAAAATTGTTTGGTGGCCCTTTAGTAACTACGGTGATAGTTACTAAAACAAATGACTTTTAGTGTCGAATGGAGCCATTATAAAACTGTTTTCATTTATTTATGGCGCTTTAGTAACGAAGATGACTGTTATAAAAATTACATTTTACATATTAATGACCATTTTCGAGGCATTGTAGTTTCTTTAATTTATATAATATTTCTAGAAGTTTTATAAGGGTCATTCAGTTTATATAATAGATCTAGAGTTTAGATAAAACTACTTGAAGTTTTACAATGGTAATTTTTTCATATAAGTACAAGCCGCCATTTTTTTCATCTGTGCATTGCAGATAAAAAGGAAAATGTCGATTAAGCCAATGTTTTAAATTGCAGATATATGGCTTCCCTTTTATTTTTATATGAATAAAAAACATCTTTTTAGTTATATAACATTTTTGAATTTTGTAATATTACTTTTATGAATTAATATTACCTAAGTGAAAATTTTAAGTTTTGTCATATTTAATTAAAATTATTAAATATAGCCTAGTTTTGGAGCGGTCTGTATTTTTTAGCAGTATTTATAATGATATTCACAGTAAAATTTTAATTGTAGCTGAATTTCACCACGTACATTCCGAAAAATTGTAATTCTATGATATAAAAATATTAAACCCTTACATTATAACAAGACAGTAAAAAAAAATATTGAAATTCTATGTCAAGATAGGTTGCGTAAATATTTGCATTATATTGTTTTATAAGGGTAACGAAAAGTAATTTTCCTATCATTTCAATCACTAAAAGTAATCAGTCTGAGAAATTCCAAGCGTTGTGGAAACAAAGTTTATAAAGGTAACCAAAAACTGTAACCACTGCAAAATAAGATAATCGAGAGCACCCTGGGTTATATAAGGATTATATAAGAAATTATATTAAGATGACCAGAATATTTTTGTTACTAATTTTATAATACTTTTAGTTATATAACGTTACCTAAATCAAGTCACAGTAACCTTTATATAATCCTCTATTTAAGCTCTATAAGGGGTTTATAGTCTATATAACTCAAGTTATATAATTTAGTAATGGAAATCTTACCGTTACTACTTTATAAAAAAGGTTGTTTCTTGGGTATATCTACCATCCAGTTAAAGATTTTACAATTAGTTTCACTTTTAATTAAAATTCAAATCAACTCCTCTGGTTAGTTACGTTTAGCCAATTATTGTATTTCTCAAGACTCTCAAGACAACAGTATGAACCCTTTCTAGGTTTCCCGTCTGCGGTGTCATACATAATTTATACACCTACTTTCATTTTTGACGTACATATTTTGCTCTAGCATAATTTTGTGCTTGACTTATCATCATACAAGAGTATAACACACTCTGAAATTCAAGTGCCCCTCCCTCCCTCCAACTCAAGCTTTCTGATGATTCCGAAACGAAGGGTGAATAAATTTTCCCATCAAAACCACGGAAACTGCGCGCCTAAATAATTTGTTTTTGATGAAATTTGAATGAGCAGCATTCATTCACTTTCTGAACGCATGTAATTTGCAAATAAATAGGATTAGCAGCACTACATAAGACGGAAAGGAAGTCATCTGCCGGAGGATTGAGGATGTTCTAAATAAAGGTAAAATGACAAGAAAAAGAAAATCATTCGTGTATACAGAAATTGTTAAATTTGATACACGCAGCCTGAAAATGTCTGCAGTCCCATAATTTTCTCTCGTTTCATCTGCGCCCTATTTTATGGGTGAAACTGCATTTGAAGACTAATCTCTGGCAGAACCTGATTTCAATAACACTTTTCCCGACATCAAGAAGGATGGCTGTGTTTGCTTTGTGGTATGTGTTGTTCAGCGCTGAACAGACAAAGCCAAACCAAATCATAGTAACCTTGTGCAGCCTGAACATAAATCCTGCATTACTGAAATTGTTTCATTCTAGGACTATGTATGTATCCCCTACAACTCCTCCCCCTACAATCCCTCCAACAACAATTACTTCAGTTGTAAAGCATTGTGTACGCAATTTTATTACGTTAACACCCATGAGCCAAAATTCCTTTCTTCATACATATCATGCAGGGAAGTTAGAGACTCTGATGAACTATCGAGGAGTAAAACAACATTTCATAAATATTGCATTACGTCATGCTCTCCCACCACCGGCTACGGTTCCTTACAAAGGGATGAACTAAATTTGAAAGGATGCGCTGCATTTAATGGACCTTACTCTCGGAAAAGAGGAAATGAAATGTAGAAGCTATGCCTGTTGATAGTGAATTGAATCAGTATCGGGATTCGGGGGTTCATTGATAATAAATAATAATAGTCGATTTCTGCTACGATAATGGACAGTGATATGTGAAATTTACAGATCTGTCCTTCAGGTTGCAAGAGTTTTTACTTTTTTTTATTTTTTTTATTTATTTTTTAATGATTTAATGTAAATAAATTCGTTAGTGTCACTATTGATTATCTTAAAGAATATTTCAATTTGAAATTCAAATTCAAGATATGTATGTTGGGTTTTTTATAATTATTATTAAAATTGGGGATGAAAACAAAGATACCGACGTCCATATACTCACTGGGACCTGTGAGATGTTTTGTGAGAATAACCCTAAGTGATAGGGCGCCCACTCTCACTTGAACTCTTTCAGAAAACCTACAACGTTCTACGGTCCTATCTTTGTAAAACATCTTGTGATAAGATATTTCGGCCTTATGCAACCAAGAGCTTCAAACAGTTTTGTCATGCTTTATACAGAATCGGCAGGTCTGGCTATCGACCTTACACATCTTTTTGCGATAATATTTTAGTGGGCAATGCCCAGAAGAAGGAGCCTTAGTTCTTTCCTACTAAACCTAAGAAGTGTATGAATGTAATTCTGTTCTCCCACAAAGTTCTTGCTTCTTCTTTCGCAACCTTCCTTTCTAACCTTTTTCATACCTTCATATCTTGGCACTCAAAGCACGTGACAGTATTTGTTCTGGCCAGTATAGATCTCTGCCTTGGCAATATTAGTTGAGGTCGCCCCCAGTGCCTCAGCGAGTCGGCAATTCGGGTCATATATGCGAATGTGTACTCTGCCTTCTATTTGCCATCCAGCTCTATATTATTTAAGTAATCTTTTTTCAAAAGATAGCTAATCAGAATGCCACTGCACACGATCCCCTAAGATCACTTTGAATGGTGTTTCAAATTTATAGCGTTTCGCCATAACGTCTGAGATGAGATTGACCATATCTAGTCTACAGTCCCTCTAGAAATTCTTCAAAGACTTTCAAGTGTCAAATCAATACTATGAACATACAAGGAAAGGTTAATCCCTGTTTGTACAAGATAAGAACTTTCCATGTAGGACCTAGAAACCGTGAAATCAGTAGATGTCGCTCTTACGTTGTGACGTTGTAAATTACAATAATTTTCGTAGGTATACCACGGTTTGTTCGAGCTAAGTAGAGCATATAAGGAAATCCAAGCTCGTATTTTCAAAAAGCTAGGCAAACGGCATCCGACCACATAATAAATCAAAGACGAAATATGGTCATCGTCCGAAAATAGACCGAATGCAATCATTAAATCACACTCCCACTATCCTAGCACAAACGTTATTCAGCTTGGCAAACACTTTGATACCATAGGTGAAGTTGAGAAAAATTAAAGCTTTAATTAATTTTAAAGACATCTCAACAGCAGGCCCGATAAAAGCCCCAGATAAAGGAGCCCTGCATAAATTTTTCTGGTCATGAACTTGATTTAATCACCCATTTCATGTACTGATGCAAATCAGCACCGAGCGTTTTAGCTTTCCTTATAACAATGTTTTCAAGCAGATCAATCGGCCGATTTAAGTATACAGTGGCACATCATTTGCATATAAGTGAAACTATACAACTTCAACTATATCTGGTAGATCATTGATAAATAAACTGAATAGCAAAGGTCCCAGAATTGAACCTTGAGGTGCCCCACAAAGTAAAGTCAGTACAGGAGATTAATTTTATTCATTATTGGTAATTAAATAGTTGGTTGCAATCAACAAGTTTCTGATGGTTTACACTATTGAAGGCTTTTAATGAGCTTTTTTATATTCTTTAATGTGACTAAGCCAGAAAGTAATACAAATTTCATGAGATATTATATGTACCTACTCGTATAGGTTATTATAACTCGGTTCTGATGTTTGGTGATAATTCCGTGAAGCTATTATAAATACAAATACGTGCTGAATTATAGTGGTCCTGCTATGGGTTTCAAAATTAGAATGGAGTGTGGATATATCAAAATAATTAAATGGAGCCATTAATATTATTTTATTTATTTTAAGCTTACAAATCAATAATAGGCGTATGCCAATAAAACAAACATAAACAACAAATCCCATCCTCCACAATTTCAAAAATTTCACATGAAGTGACAATGTTCACTAAATAAAATTATGAGTATGAGTAAATAATAGCAGGACAAGTACTGAACCCTATGGTACACAAATTCGAAGTAAAATCAGGTTTTAGATAGTAACAAATAAAAGAGCTAGAATTGGTCTAAGACCAATTCTTATGACATCCTAGCTGAATACTCGTATGTCATTTCGTATAGTCAGTCATCTATCCGTGCAAGTTCGATTTTTGAAGTGGTTTTTCGCAAATATTTCTAGAACGGTTCGTCGCACGCAACAAATAATTATTACCAATTTTATAGGATTTCATATTCTGAAGAACTTTCTAGTACATGAAAACCATACAGGACTTATCGTTTTCACAGTATACGTAAAAATCCTAAATTTTTAAACGGTAACACAAAAAAGGGGTTGCCCGATTTAATCCATTTTTGAAATTGTACTTACTATTTTTGTGAAAACACGATGTACAAATTTTCAGGTCTCTACGTTGACGCGTTCTCAGGTAGTGTTTTGGTATGGCAACCCTATGAAGAAGTTACCCGATTTGTCCCAATTTTGAACTTAATTTTACTTTTTTTTTTTAAATCCGTGAAGTTGTAAGTAAAACGAGTTTCAAGGCATTCATTTGAGACTTTTTCCTAATTTCAAATACACCATAATAGGCAAAATCTCTAAATTGGGTTTCAGATTCCCTTTATCGCCCCTGATTTAGAGAATGATTTCTGCATCAGTTCTTTGCTAGATCCTGACAAAAGGCAATTTTACAGATGAAATCTGAATGTTCGTTTTGATAATCGTTATTTATTCGATTCAAAATACTTAATAGTAGTTTTGAGAGTAGGTTTTTTCATGCTCCGATGCCTACCTACATTTATGCCTAATCCGTCCTGCTTTGATTGGTTCATGAAAAATTGCTAGACTTTGATATTAATATTATAAAACTTAACTTTAATCTTTGAACCTTAACTTAAAATACGCTCCAACCTCTCCTATGCTAAAAACTCTTGCAAAATTTGTGCTGATTCTTGAAAGCCTACCAGCAACATACCCACAAAATGTTTAATCAGTAAAACTATTTCTAATTTTATATTGCCTTCTTTCAAGCTATCTTCCACCGTCACACCTTAAACAAAAATTGAATTAAGGCTTTCGTTTCATGCTGATAAGCCTATGTGTATGTATAGCTAGAACTACTTATAGGAAACTTAATTACTTCTTTAATGAAGCCTACCAAAACTGACGGCGCGCAAACACTAATTATTGTAAGCCAAGCTAGAGGAGCAATGACTCGTGTTGAGTTTGACCTTATGGAATGTGATGAGCTCATGACCTTATGAAACCCAAAATGCATTAGAGAGTGTGAAATTTCCTTGGAAATTTATATGGGTCTTAAGTACATTTGTATGGTATGTATGTACTCCATCAGGTCTTTAAATAGAAAGTGGTCACTCTGAAGTAGACAAGTCGAACGAACTTTTTTTTGCACTTAAAATAAATTATAAATTTTCAGTATGCTTTCCGTTACTGAGCAATGAGCTCATCTCTAATTCAATTATTATTGGCGCGTCTGTAAACAATTTTTAAGGAACGCAATTAGCACCCTATCAACAACAACAACGACGATTTCATTGGGGTCGCCACAAAGTGATGATCGAAATATTTTATGGAAACAATTTAATGTTTCATGTTTGGGTTTTGGATTTTTTTTTTTCGTATGTTTATAATTTTTTTGTTTTGTTATTGAAAACAAATGGGAAAAAATTTAAGATTCCCATCAGAGCTAGAAGTGCCTGCCTTGGTTAATTGTTTTGCGATCTTGATAGTAGCAATCATTACGATAAAATTTATGATGAAGCTCGAAGTTCAGATCTGTCGAAAACACACCACAGTCTGTTATTCGGATTTCATAGAAAAATTTGAGGAGTTACGTCATCCTGGAATTAAGAAGCGAAGCTATAAATATTTCAGAGTTTTATTGGATTCTAATAAACTCGATTGAAGGATAAACATAAACAAGCACGCTCCCCTCGTCTAGTACATTGGATGCACACCTCTATTGTAAGACCTATCCTACATGATCTTGATGTTTGGAAGCCTTCTGCAAAATTCAGTATACATATGTACATATTTATATACCTTAATATAAAAAAATCCAGTGTCACGATGTTTATATACGCTAATCTCCGAAGCCGAAGCCGAAATGAAATTTTGTGAATGTGTTTGGTTGGTTCCAGCTTGAAATATAGGATAGTTTTGGACACGATAGATGGCGCTCTTGTCAAGATCTAAAAAACTGCCTGTGAACGCGTCGACGTGGAAAGCTGAAATTTTGTACACGACGTCTTAATAGAATTTGCAAATACAAGTTGAAAAATGGACTAAATCGGGCAACTCCTTCGTAGGGTTGCCAACCAGTGCACGTAGAGACCTGAAATTTGGTACGTGATATTTTCACAGCAATAGCGAATAAAATTGAAAAAAATGACTAAATTAAGCAACCCCTTCTTGGTGTTGCCATACAAAATTTTGGTTTTTCAGACCTCAAATTTTGTGCACGGCGTTTTCATGAGAACTGCAAATACAAGTTCAAAAATGGACCAAATCGAGGCACCGCTTTTTGGTGTTGCCATACAAAAATTTAGACTTTCACTATATATTTGGACACTGCTTCACGCGTCGACGTAGAGAGCTGACATTTTGTACACGGGATTTTCTTAAAGAAAAATTTAAATTAAGTTCAGAAATAGGACCAATCAGGCAACTCCTTCGTACGGTTGCCGTGTAAAAAATTTGCTACGTGGTGTTTTCATATAAATGGTAAATAAAATATCAAAAATGGGCTATATTGGGTTAACCCTTCTTAGTGATGCCATACACAACTTTTGTTTTTCACTATGTGCTTGGTAGCTGCTTGAGAATACTTCATATTTTGCACACGGAGTTTTCATAAAAATTTCAAATACAGTTCGAAAATGGGACCAATCGGGCAACTCCTTCGTAGGGTTGCCATACCAAAATTTCGTGTTTTACTATATATTTGGGCACTGCATGAGAACGCGTCGACGTAGAGGGCTACACTCTCCCACACAAATGAATGTATGCATGCACACACACACACACACACACACACACACACATGCAGACACAGGGTGAAACTCTAGAGTACGGAATCGCGTGATCGAGTCAGATAATAGCTTAGATATTACTTATCTTTAACAAACTCAACCTCACCCCTACCCATCTAGGTATCTATACTATCGCTAGGCAACGCCGACGGGCTCCCCCTAGTATCACTATTGTCCTACCTTTTGACATTTATCTATATAGCTGCAAAAAGTGATCTACCACTAAAAGAGTGACCAAGATCCCAACAGGATACTAGATATATATCCTCATGATTATATAAAGAAGGCCACGATTTAGTTTTGTTTTCAACTGAACTCAGAAAAATGCTAGTATTCCTATAGTATAAAGAAAACTTGGAGGGCAATCGCATGCAAACTGAATCGAATTTGTGTTTTTCGTGGAGGGATCAAAAATTGATCGGAATTAGAGGCTATGGTTAAGTTAGGTTAGATTAGATTAGAGCCTATTGATATACCGACAATCAGCAATATTTGAGCCATCGATTGTTCATTGTGGTACCAACTTTTTTAGAAGTCATTATATGAAGTTTAAATGCATTGACCATGATTTCTAATGTAATAGTGTCTCGTGATAATGGCAGTAAAGTTTTGCAAGCCATTTCGAATCCCTTTTAGTAGTATTCCTGTTTTCGTAGGACCCTGCTGTTGAGCAGTTATCTTGCAGATCAGCAAATCTAGAATCATCTTCGCTAATAATCAATCAATATGATTCCTTCAAAGATCTTTGAATCAAACATTAATTTAAAAGTCAATAAACTATCTAGAAAGTAGGATCCCCTATTTTAATTCCTATGTGGACCTGCTGGCATTGCTTACGCAACATTGGAACCACAATATTTATAATTTTGATGAGGCTAAAATTGGTTCCTCTCTAAATCCTCTAATATAATCTAGAATCCTTCTGTTTTGACAAACTTAAAGCTCTTGGTCTTTACTCTCCTCTGTTACGAGTATACTTAGTCTAATGAATGATTGTTTTATGGTACCACAGGACTTTGTTCTCTCACTCTCTCTCCGTCTTTTTCCTAGATTATTTTAGTTAACAATCTACTCTATATTACTTGCAATTCACTCCATAATTTTGTTGATGACAGCACCACTGACTTCGCTTACTAAGTACTAAAGCTGTTTGTTTTGTTTTAAAGAAGACCAACAATAAGAAATTTGAGAAATGTTTTGGATATTTGAAAAGTGCCCAGATTAAGCTTTGAATTGAATGGAATTCCCATATATGTGAGCTGAACGCTACAATGCCTGGTGTCTTTTACGCTTCTGTAGGTGTATTAATCTCTGCACGCCACACTTCTGCTGTAACTCGTATATCGCTCTCATCCTTTACTATTCAAAATATTTTCCACCGTACATTGAAACTACGAGATATTGCTTATTATCCCGAATTTTGTGAATATGGAATAGCTTATCATCTCACAGTTTGTAGATATGTGGTGCCTAATAGTGTTCTGCTTCCTTTACTCCTTTCTTAGTTATTTAATCCATTATTCTCCTGTCGCTTTTTCCCAAGGTCATAAAAGAACTCTGTGATTTTCCCTTACCTACATATAAAAAAGCAACAAATCTGACATTTTCAACTTGTGTCATATTGCAAATATTTGTGAAGATATAGTAAAAAAGATGTGCCCCTATTTTATTGGCTCTTTTTGACAAGAGCTCTTAAAAGGAAAATCTACTATCTATCTATTGGAGTTCCTTAACGATATTGTCTACTAGTCATGGAGTTTTGTAAGCAAGTTCATTCTTGGGTTTCCTCGACATTACGGTCGTTGGCTATCTTCTAATCAAATAGGATAATAAAAATTTCTGGAGTGCCTCAGGGTAGTATTCTTAGACCGAACCTATTTCTTCTGTAACACTATAACGTATTTTTGCTCTTGCTATATACTTTATTACGCGGAGACCGCCAAAATTATTCATCTTGCTAATCACGACTGCATTGATACAGTTCAATGTAAGTTCCTTAGGTCTACACTACGTATAACTTTTCTTTTATTAATCCAGGGATTTTGCCTCCTTACCTGGATCGATTGAATTTCATATTTGTACAGACGTGGGAAAAATTCTCAAAATTATTCTAAATTTCGATATCTAAAAGGAATCAATTTAGAATTTGGGCGAAAGTTTTGCCTCCTTAATATTCCCACATAATAAGGGTGTTATTACATGCGCACACTTTTTAAATTACTGCCCGATACCCCTTAATTACAATGTGAGATAAAACGACTCTGTCTATGTTGCAATTGTCAATTGAAAACTCTTTAATATTTGTTACATTGTCATATGTCGCCCGTATATTAGTTATCAT
The DNA here is from genome assembly GCA_963924295.1 of Dioctria rufipes. Taxonomy (NCBI): domain Eukaryota; kingdom Metazoa; phylum Arthropoda; class Insecta; order Diptera; family Asilidae; genus Dioctria; species Dioctria rufipes. The sequence goes on along the minus strand of OZ002742.1, from coordinate 169,553,990 downwards.
AGTTATCAAACAAAATATCCTTTTGACGAGGCAATAACAAAACAGAACTCAGCATGACACGTGACATGTCTACTTTGACAATATCCTCAGGGGTGAGTAAATAATATGACGCGTCCCTCTTTAATTAAAACATCACAAACTATCTTAAAATGTCAGACCAACAACATCATCCCTAAGGTGTGTCATGTTGACACAAAAAATAATTTTCTGCTCATAAAAATTAAAGATTTAGGCACAAGGGTAAACCCTGTTGGCTAAATCCATCACCTTAACATATGGACAAAAACGTACCGAGGTGAGATACAGTGGTATCGGATGAGGGTAGTCCAAAGATGATATAAGTGCAACCCTCGGGATTGTGGGATTGAATTGCTGCTACACAGCTCAGCTATATGTATATAAGTAATGTAGTTATGGGAATGGGATGTGCGGTTGTAAGCTGATTTTCAGTGGTCCCCTCCCTGGTAACCGGTAGTGTTCTGATTATAAAGTGAATTCTATGAAACAGATTTTGGCTTTAATTATGTCAGTTTGGCTTATAATTTAAACTATAAAGGGTTTCGGTTTCCTTTTTCAAGTGACATCTTATCAGCGGCAAGAATTACTGTGGTTAGGCCATTAAATTATTTCATTACTATTTGATTTTTGTTATAGATATGTGGATGTAGTGCAATGTTCAAAGATATCAACATGTATATACTTTAGGTGATCTTGATTTGTTCAAGAATTTAGACTTTCAATGTTAAAGCGAATGAGCTTTACACTATCCAGCAAAGATTTGTACCTGGGGATCACATTGGACTCTAAACTGGAAGGTCAATTGATATTGTGAATATGCACAGCGAGGGTCTTTTTTAGAGTACACCGAGAGTGGCATTATATGTATTACCAATGGCCCTCTTCAAAAGCTAAAAATACCGTCCCTTTCACCTTTCTCATTTCGCCTTTCGGAAGGAGTAGAGCTTTGGACAGATTAATACAGGTCTATATCCTAATTCTGTAAGGATTTTAAGACATCCATAATCGCCATACTCACAAATGGTTGTAAGCCGATTTTATGAACAAGAACTGAACTGACAGTAGCAAGAATCATACCAGAATGAAGGCTAAGTGTAGTGTTTTCCAAATAAAATTAATGGCCTTTAACTAAGCGGCACTGCAAAGTATCTATTCGTGTGAAGTCTAGTGTAGATACCTGCAGATTTGCAAATAGCCAGGCGTCTGTTAAAGTTCCCCCAAGAATATTCAGAGTAACGAAATAGGAGAGGGGATAAGCTAGCCAGAAAATAATCTCTGAATTGGAGGACTCAGAAGCAGTTATTGAACGTGGCAATCTCGATTGGAAATCTAAAGGGCCCAATGCATATCAATGGTTGTTTAACTGCGACGACTGTTGTACTGCGCGACAACTATTTAATGGATACAACAGGATGATAGAAGATCCCATACCTTACCAGGAACTTAGTATGGCTTATCACGGATCATTGGACTATAGAAAACAATGTCAGAAGATTGAATTGAGCTGTAAATGATTTCTGTCAGAGCTAAAAACAATCGAATCTGTTCTACAGCAGTCAAAACTACTAACAACTTTTTTAAGTTTGGGTGTACTGTAAAGTAAAAAACTCATGTATATCCCGATATTTCTCAGCATAATAGGATGAATCGAGGTTAAAAGGTAGATTGTCCTAAAAAATTCTCAATAATGGTACTTATGAAGTGGCGGTTTAGCTACCCCACCCCCCTCCCCACTCCACTCACTAACTCTTGACTAAATAACTTTGTGCATGAGAGTGACATTCGTGACAAAAGTGTGAAATTTTGGGAAGAGTTTTACGTAAGCATGGATGGATTTACATGGAATTTTTTTGATTTTGAATGAATGAATGGGGAACTTTCTGATGGGATAAATATTTTTTGTTCTTGGGGGTTTGGGATTGTCCGATTTGGGCCATGGGTGATATCAAATTAAAGCTCTTACTGAGTGTTATTAAATGGCGCATTTTTCTTTTTCTTCTCTAGCAGAATTTTCACGCGAATATCGTTTAAAGGTATAATTATAAATTTTTTGTATATAGGGGTTGTAGGTTGGTGTGGTGGGCTGATTATTCTTTTAAACTCCGAAGAATAATGTATTACATATTTCATGGGAACATTTCAATTGTCTATCTTTAACCGTTATATGGATTTTGATGTGATATACATTTTCCATTTTTTCGTGTAAAATTCTTTTTATATGGAAGTATTTTCATTAAAGCGCGATAATCTTCAAAATTCGCAGAGAGAAGAAATATTACACCACAACGTTTTCAAGAGAACGCAGATGTGAATTCATATGCATATGTCAAATAGATTATGTACCGTTATATGAGTTTTTAGTGAAAATGTAATGATTGACTAAATAACTTTGTATGTAAGAGTGATGTTGGGTATGTATTCCGTAGCATACGATGGTGCTCTTGAAGAAATGGAGCGTATGAGAAAATTAACTCCCGCATTTTAAAATTAATCAATTTCAAGCTTATTAACTATTTACAGTTATGACTAAAATGTAGAAAATGAAATATATTAAAAAAGCTTTGAAAAAAAAACTTTCTTTTCAAAATAAAATGCCGTGATATGCACAAGAAAAGTTGGGGCATGATTATAGTTATGGATGCCCAAATTTTTATTAGTGAACTTGAATTTCCACAATTCATTGATAAAAGTTTAAACATTTAAAGTTAAACGTGATAATATAATTTTACATATATTCAATTTTAAGATTTAATCTGAGTTCTAGCATTTCTTATTTTGCAATGAAAATAAAACAAAGTTAAAAATTAACCATTCAATAAACTTTTGATCGATCTTAATAATGGCTGTATCTTTTGAACCGGAATATGTAGATACTTGACATTTTCACAGAGTGTGTATTTCTATTGCCGCTATAACAACAAACAATAACAATAAAATAAGGTTAAAAATTAAAGGGGTTCCCATACAAGTAACGTGTTTTTTTTTTTTTTTTTGCTCGATTGTAATAATCGCAATACATACAAATGTCTAACTAACAAAATATATCTACTTCAGACTATATTAGTCAATATTCTTAAGTAAAAACAAATAATAATTGTTCTGGTGCCATTTAAGGACATCAAACTGGGTCTGACCTTTGTGCATATACAATGAGTATGAATACTTCGGTGGTACGGATCCCTTCGTGTGCGTCGGACTCGCACTTGGCCTCAAATTGGTCGTACTTTTATATTCACCATATTCATTTTGATTTATCCTTTTCATCAAGAACAAAATAAACGAGTATGAATTTGCAATGAATTCATGTCAGAATACACGCCTAAAAGTACGATAAATTAGTCAACTGCTTCCGAGGTTGTGAAAAAATGTTATTCTGTGGTAAATGGGTATTCTACACCTAATTCTAAATAATATTTTGAATTTTTAATGTGAAGTGTCATATTTAGTTCATTCTATGTAATGCAATGCAAGGCTTGCTGAACTGAACAAAAACACTCAAAAATCAGTGGAAAAGTTCATTTCATTTAGACATATATTTTGACATTACAGTACGACAAAAGATCAGAATCACCCCCTGGTCTGACTTATAATGACCAACTGGTATACTGTGATTTGATTTTGATTTTGTTTTTTGGTCAGAGTGTTGACCAACTGAATTCATGAAATTTCATGACAATCTTTCAATTTCGACTTATTAAATTAACGCGTATATGAGATGGTCCAACAGACATAAACGTGCGTTACCCACAATGATATCATCTAGGGTTCGCAAACATCTAAAGTGACATCTATCAACAACTACTCTATGTACACCTTTTAGTACATGCATGTAGATTTCTTCAGTTTTAATTAAATTTCCAATATAAAGGCAAAATTAATTCAATCCTTTTTAAATTAGTAGTCTGTCATGTCACATAGAACAAACGTAATCCTTTTATCATCTTTTATATTTCGGTGTACCACAGTCTTCAATATGCTTGTCTATCTTGGGGTTCTTTATAAACTGACCTGGAACCCCAAAAATTTCAAATGAATTTTCACATCCTTTCATCAGAATTTAATTCACCCCTCATCAAAATTGAATTGAAAAAATTAATTGTGTAGGGATGATTTTCTTCAAAGTATGGACGATGATAAAATGGTTTCTTAAAGCGTACCTATACCTACATATAGATATCTAAAAATTGGAGAAAAAATTTTAAAAATTTGTCATTAACTTTGTGTAGGATGGTGAAAAAAGATAGGTTGAGATAGGAATTAGATTTTTGAGCGTCACATAATTTTACAGTTAATGTATGCTTTATTCGCTAGTCACGGGTAAGGAAATGCATTGATTCCTTGATTAATAAAAAAAAATTAATTAATCAAATCAAACTTCATTTAATTAAAAATAAAATTTATATAAGGCAAAGCTTTTATTTCTCTGAACTATTTGGCCGTCTTCAAATTCAGATCAATCCCCTGCAAACCCTTCTTACTTGACTTGACTTCTCTTCCTTTCTTAAACCCTGTAAATTTTAGTCAATTTCTTCTTCTTCTTTATTTTTTTTCTTTCTCTTACACTTTTGCAAAACATTTTTTAATTCTGTCGACAGATTTTGCCCACATTTTATAGACTTTTACCCTCTACATATTTTATTTTATTAATTTTTATTATTCTATATTTGTTTTTTTCATTTCATTGAATAAATAACTTATATCGAAGCGGAATATCGTACGAATACAGTGTACGTGAGTAAGCCTTTCAATGATAGTCGGATCGGACTTGGTTGAACTTACTTTGACGTTTCTGAACATTTCAGAGTTGCGGGAATTCAGTGAAACTTTATAAAATTTATTGGTTTTAATAAATATTATATATTTGAAATTATATTACTTCGGAAGCTTGAAGTGTATTGTATTGAGTTCAGTATTTTATGAAATTAAAGCTGTTGAGCTATTAATTTAACGTGATGAATTATGCGTTGCATGTTACAGAAACACTCTCGAATTTCCAGGGAAAATCGATTTTTAGGCCAGTGAATATATTTTAAAAAAAATATATCAACTAGAAAGTTTAAGATCATGTGCCTGTTTATTTCAGAAATGTCAGAAGGTTTGTTCTTTCCAATGGTAGCCCTATATTTCTTTTACCTAAAGGCAGGAGGCTCTAATGATTTTTTTATGTTATACAGAGATTTGGATTATAAGAAATGTTCCCCTTCAAAATGTCACGATTTCACTACTGCGATGACGAAACGAATACAAATGCAGCACACTAATTCATTTCGCGAGTGGTTTAAATTTTCACGCAATATGCCGTTTCCTTATTAGTTATGTGGCGACGTCCATATTAAATGTTTTTATAACTAAATACTTTATGCTTCCCACTTCACTCGATATCTCGTTTCGTGGAATTTTTACTGGTTACGTTTGCGACGATTAAATTAGGGAGCCTTTAAAAATTATAGAAAAAGTTTTGTTTTTGTAAAAAACAGTCTTGTCAGATTTTTATAGCCGAAAAGATAATTAAGAAAGCAAAAATAAAATAATGGTAAAAAAATAAAGAGTGTAAGAAGATATAAAAAATAAACACCACATCAACAAACTTATTCCACGACAACGTATTTTATTCAAGATTTTCTTTAAAAAAAAACCCCAAGAATATAATAACAAGAGGAGCCACAAGCAGTTCTGCTAGGACCCCCTTAGTTATTTATTCAATGTTTCGTTTATTCAATTTTTTTCCAAATTTTAACAGCTAGCTAGGCTAAATATAGGCTTAATCTACAATAGACAGGGAATTTCGCATTATTCCATATTCAAGCGACTTCTTTCATTTATTTTGTTAGCCTTTTACAGGTATGAAGGCTTAACTGAATTGAATTGTTTTTATTTTTTTTTTTTTCTATACTGGGTGTTTTAGAAAGAGTGAAATTTATATCAGAGGGTGTAAGATAAGGTAGAAATAAACGAAAAAATATTTGAGAAGTAGAAGGAATTGCAATTTTTTCCTTCATATTTCATGAATCATCCTATAACTTCTAAATGATGCACCTTATGTGATGTTTTAAAAATCGTTATACAATTTAGGCCCCTAACAAAACTACATCCAAGATAAGACGGAACAACACACGCCCAGGATTCCATACAAATTCTTGAAACCAGGTAACTTAGCCCATAATAATGCACAGCTCTGCCGTAGGTCATTATATTTCCATGGTAGTGAGCTAATTATACAAAAAAGATAAGTTAATAGAAGGGATCGCCCTTGGAACAGATGCATATGAATTCTCCCGAATGGTGACACAGTGCTCATGCTTACAGAGCCAATACCTAATTAGAAGACTATAAATAGTCCTTTGCAGTGGGACTAAAATAGTAATCATTTGTGAAGTGTTCATGAGAACAGACTAGCTTAACAAGGTGCAGATTGGCATACTACCGGAGCTTCATAGAACACTAGAAAATTGAAGAGAACTGAAATTCTTGGGCTACTCAATAAAGTCAAGTCTTCTGAAGACCAAAAATGAATTAGAAATCACGATGTCAAGAATAACCGCTCTATTGGAAGAGTAAAGATGTTCAAACCTAAAAGTTCGGAAAGAGTAGATTCCGAGTTTCCAGCGAAAAAATACTTACTAATAAGATTAAACAAATAGAAAGTTTTGCTATGAAATATGCATAGCGAATTTAGTCAATATGAAATTGACCGAGTTTGCTGCCAAATCCGCAGCTCGAGAATTGAGTAAAAAAACTACTTTTACAATCGAAAATCTTTTAAACAAAAATCTATGTAAAAGCAGGAGTTTCGTAATAACAGGAACCGTATTACTCGTCAGTACGGCTTGATTCCTCCCTTCCGTATACGCCAAAGTACACAGCCAAGCTAACCTCATATATGCACTTAAAATAATATTTAAGTGCGAATTATATACGTGGCGAAATACTACGTATTTACTCGAATGCCTTGCAAGATTAGCCCTATTCGGGGCTAGCATTTCATACAAAATTTTGCTATGAAATATTCATAGCAAATTTAGTCAATATGAACGCCTGCTTTGACATAGAAATTTATTTTTTTAAAAGATTTTTCGATTGTAAAAGAATTTTTTTCCATTCAATTCTCGAGCTCCGGATTTGGCAGCAAACTCGGTCAATTTCATATTAACTAAATTCGCTATGAATATTTCGTCAAAAAACTTTCTATGAAATACTATTTCCGCATAGGGCTAATCTTCCTGGGCTTTCAAGTAAATACGTAGTATTTTGCCTTGTATATAATTCCCACTTAAAAATTATTTTAAGTGCATATATGAGGTCAGCTTGGCTGTGCACTTTGGCGTATACGGCAGGCAGAAAGCAAGCCGTACTGATGATTAATACGGTTCCTACTATTACGAAACGCCTGCTTTTATATAGAAATTTCTTTTTTTTTAAAGATTTTCAATTGTAAAAGTATTTTTCTAAGATTAAACAAGACAAATAAGGACCTACATACCTAACTTCAAATTAAGGATGCTACTTAGGAATATACAAATAAAAATTGGAGACATAATGATATTCTACATTAATGAAAATTCTTACAAGGTCTTCGAAATTATTAACAACAGACCATACAATTCATAGCGCTATACCTGCGAACTTTTGTAAAACATTGCTTGCATTATATTCTGATTATCTTATAAGATCATGTCACAAAGAAAGAATTATGGAAATGTTCCGACCAGTATAGGATCGACAACGAAACAAAACTGAAAAGTAAACTGTGTGACAATATCAACTGGTAAGCCTTGGAGTCAGCTAAAGATTGTCAATGGAAAACTAAGGTCTGTTGTTGTTCTAAGAAACGTATTCTGAATCATAATTATTTATTCAAAAATCGACCAGGTTGCATAATTTAAGAGCTTTGTCACGTTATTTCATAACGTAAATAACTTTTTTTATTTCAAAACTTCTCACATTTTTGATTACAACTTTTAAATTAAGATTCTTTTCAAATCCACTCTCACTCAGATGACATAAAAGAAAAACCAACTGACTCCAAACAAATAGGTACAAAATTTATTTATTTTATTTTATTTTCTGTTCGTAGTCTTAAGATCCTCTTACGTAAATTAATATAAAGATCAAAGGTAGTTGCCACGCACAAAAGCCAAAGGTTATGAAAGACCTCACATATCCGGTTGAGTATCAGCACAAGAAATTAACGTAATGAAATCACTCAACTAAACGGGGAGACTAATATTTAAGACATTTTCAAGCCTGGAGAAGAAGGCTTCTTTCTTAAATTATTATTCCCAAAAAGCCGGATGCTTTAATTTAGTTTAGATCCCAAAGCCCCAAAAATTATTACATTCTCTCATAAATATTCTTAGGATGAGCAATTAAACAAATATCCATCAACCGAATCTGTATGTATGTCTGCATAAAAGCAATCATACTTTGGGGTTGATATTAGGCTTGTATGATGCCCCTATAAATTTTACCGCTGACAATTTTAATCGCTCATATATACAGAGATACAGAGAAATATACTTTACAAGAAACAACTCCAGATTAATAACTTTCCCCCAAAAATTAGGGATGAAGTAGTCTCCCTTCAAAGTAGTGCAACCGTTTAGATATACGCACATAACTATTCTAGCTCTATGATTCCTTATAAAATCCTCTGGTTCAGTCAAAAGGGTTTTTTCGTCATAGATAACTCGAGATCAGTAAAGAAACGACATGTGCGGAAAATTATTTTTCCTATTTGCAAGGATCATAAATTTTTTGTTATCGATAGTTGGGCGAATTGTATTGACAACTTGCAACGAACTACAATTATCTCCGTGACTTGGAATATTGAAGCATTGGATGTTTTAGATTAGATTTTTATCGGAAAATTTCTCCTACTATTTTCTCTTTATATGTGTCCAGTTTGAATTTCTTAGGTTTAGATGAAGGGTGATGTGCCTGATACACCAGATTGTCTATTACGTTTAGGAGTGACTTAGTGAGGTTGATGGATCTATTTCTATAGGATAAGTGAACACTTAAATACTCAAATCAGTTCTGACAACACTGACCTGTGAAGACGTCATTTAAAGTTAACGTATATGACCACAATATCTAATTTCAAATGTGTTTTGAAGCCTGCGAAATTTTACTGTAGGGTGTCATCGGGTGAAGGGAACCAAAGCCAGATTGACCATATGGCTACTAGTCGTGGCTGAGAAATAAGTATAATGGAAGGCATTCCAAGTTTTAGAGAAGTAGATTTGGAAATCTTAATATACTTAACTAACATCAAGCTAAAGATCGTTACAGTCAAGGATACATTAACCAGAGTAGGCTTACTTTATTCACAGAAAAATAAAAATTCCACTAGATTACCGACCAATTGGTTATTCTAGATGACGTAGACATTAACGTGGTATGCAGAGCAGCAAAAGGTTCCTTAATAACAACAGAAATAAGAAGTATCGTTTATTTTCAAATGGCCGGCGGGAGTAGGGACAGGTATAACTTGTCAAAAAATTGAACGCAATAATTAACAACTTTATCAGCAACCCAAATCGGTAGCAAGAGCTGCAAAATGAGTCCACTAAGCTGAAGTTAAAAACAGTATCTGTCTGCTATGAGAGAAGAAGGCAAATAGCAGATCTTAAATCTGAAGCAAGAAATGCGATTAGCAATAGCAATAATAAAGCACTGTACCAAATAACTAGACAAATATCCGAAAGTGTTCTGCAAACAAAAATACAACAAGTTCTGAAAATAAAAGCTTGCTAAATAGCTGCAGTGGTGGAAGGAACACTCCTTCAAAGCTCTTAATAAAATATTTTAGGGCGTTTGGATATAAAACAAAAAAAATGACCGCTTCATAATTGAAAACAGCAACGTAAAAGTCTAGATCAATTCCCATATAAATAAGTGAAGATGCACCTTTTTTCAGCTTGCTTGGATATGAAATTTTAGAGAAATCTCAATTAAGACAAAACTAAAATCCTTCAGCTCCATTCTGAAACGCGGAGGTTATTCAATCCATAACTCGTTGTTTGTGGACTTTTGTAAATAGGCGTCTAAGTCCGAACGTAAAATCCATAAGATTTCACTGGAACGATCGAATATCAAACAAAGAACTGTACAGGGGCCAAGACATCTCGATCAAATTGTCCTCATTAAAGTAATGTAGAAAGTCTTCAACTCAAACTCAAACAGTCACTACTACACCGACATCAGGATGCTTATCAAGTGTATATAGTATGTAGATCTACCGCATCCATTCTATCCTTTGTAGCGTGTTGGCATAACTAGAAAAAGTGCTAGAGGAAAAACAGACAGTTTTAACTTGTATAAGGAAAGAACATTTAACAACTTCTCGTTGGATTTCATTAGTCATTTGCCACAATGTTTAATAATTTGGGATAATGTTGTAGTGGCTGCCATTGGATGACCCAAGTCAGGTATTGTAGTATGTTCCATATGATTGTTAATTGTCAATGATCTCCTGCAAGAACTACCTATCTAACTCTGGCTATCCCACACAGCACAAGTATATCCATGGTATGGTACTGGGAAATCCTGTTAGGATATATAAATTGTTCGTGGGAAATCCCGTTCGGGCCCAGTTAACAACTTAAGACATCCCTGGGAGTTACGAATGTTCGAGGATGGGATGTCCCTGGTAGATCCCATGCCCTTCCCACAGGATTTCCTGTGGTTGTACTTAGGCACAGTTAACGCATTCAATAATGTAAAATTTCCGCTGCAAGCGTACCGAGGACGTCCTACGGATCTCCTAGCTTGCCTTTAGGATATGCTGGGGAATATCTGAGGATATTTTTTGAGATTTTCTCGGATTGAAAAAAATGTGTTGACGGGTAGATATTTTTACAAAAAAAAAAACATTAATGGCTGGAAAATATATTCCCAAGGTGTATGCACTTGCCCAACACATAAATACCATATTTTTAACACCTACAAATGAAATTCCTACAACAAAATAACTACAAAATCACGTTTTTAAAGGGAATAGAACTCTAATTTAGCTTCACGCTTGTATCTGGCTTAAATAAAGCGATTCTCATATGTATGACTTCTTTCAATGTATATTTAGTTGTTCTGTTTTTGTTCTCCAAAAACGATACACGGAAGCAAACCAAGCAACAAATTAGTGCTTTCACCAGAGACCCACGCGACCCACGAGAATCAGAGAACATTTCGAAATAAATTCTGGAAGGGGGAAAACGACTTTCCCATATTTGTCCCAAAATTGTCCTGCACCTCCCGTATGTATTTCTCTGTAAAATACTGAGAATGTTTCCATATAGAGTAGTTGTGGGATATCCTAGGAAATAACTTATGGGAAATTTCTAATAACTTATAGAAAAAAAAGTCCCAAGTACATACTGAATACTTTCTGTTTATCTCGGGAAAGTTATGGGATCTGTGGGACAAGAATGGGACCTCCCTGAGTAATTTTGTGTTGTATGGGATGATACTCAAAGGAACGTGGTCATAAGTATATGTGGGATAAGAGCGATCGAATAATCTCCGATAAAGATTGCTAGTCTACAACTCATTCTAGAAGATGAGATAAAAGAAGAGATCAATTATCTAAGTCTTAGCTTAGATAAGAGCTTATTTCGATTTTTTTTTATTGCAAATAGCCTTGGAAAAATTTACAGCAGTTCTTTATGGACGTGTCACAGAGATAAAGTTTGCACAACTTTGGAAAACAAAAATTATTCTGTGGTCATTACTATCGGCTTTAAGGCCTACGGAGGTTATATATACAAAATGTAGATCACACTAGTCTAAGAGTAATTGATGTCATGCAGGGTTGCATTTACCATAAGGTGCATTAGGTGCAATCTGGGGACTCAATCTCTATGGGACTACATTTTAAAACCTCCCTTCTCACACACAACAATATAAAAATATCGGTGTCGTTATTGTTGCAAAATAAAATGGTTTTAAATGCTAAGATCATAACATAAAAACTAGAGCCCGGCTGAAAAATTTGCCTTGATTTGAAATACGTATACTCGGTATTTCCATCTAAGTGGTCCATACAGCAAGGGGTGATAGTACTCACCTAAGCGTACAAAAACTTGTACTGCAAATGGGGGGGGGGGGGATTCCTCATCAACCGATTGATTGAGAAATTATCTTAGTCTTTTACAAAACACCCTGTATCTTCAAAAGTACAGGACATACGGTCGCAGTCAAGAGAGAGTTGTATGATGAACTTCATGGCTCTTCCAACGTCTATTCAACTAGTGCCGTACTCTTCTCCTTTCAGGAGTTCTGGTGGTTTTAAATAAGAATCTCAGATTTCGTACCATTTTTTTTACTTTGACATCTTTTTTTTTTTTACAAAATGTTACTTAACATAACTTTTTTTTATAAAAACAGTAAACTGTGGACTCATCTTTAATTTGACCTTTACACCCTATGTACTATCTGTAGTCGTTAAAGAGTTATTAGCTTACCACCTACTCAGGTTATAGCGAAATTAGACAAAAATTATCTTTGAAAATAAGTTTGAGACTAACTCTTTAGCACAAGAGGAGAGTGTACAGTTTACAGTTAGTATATCAGTTATTGTATTAGACTAATCTGAGTTATAAGGAATTGTGTTTCCTACATTTTTCACAGAAGATAATTCTGGTCAGGGATAACCTGAGCGCCCTATTTTTTCTATAGAAGCACTTTGCTACCCTTGTGCTGTCACGCACTAGCACCGAGCATTTTGCTACACTTGTGCTGTCACGTACTAGCACCGAGCATTTTGCTACCCTTGTGCTGTGACGTACTGGTAAAGGGCATTTTTATTTTTGTTTTGTACATTTTGTTGACAGATGCTTAATTCTATTTCAGAACTAAAGGAAGCAAGAACGCGCAACACTACGTAAATTTTAATTTTAATTTTTAATTTGTTGTTTTTTTTTTTTATTATTTTTATTTTATTATTTTGTTTGAAGTTTGTATTGCATTTTTTTTAATTGAATTTGTGATATTAGGTTTAGCTAATTGGATTATTGGATTTTAATAAAATTTTATATTTTGAAGACCAAAAAACTGAATTGTCCTTTGTACCGGATTCCTCCCTCACGAATGAGACTAGATCTCACAATACTTTAAGCTCAACTCCTCGATCTTATGGCGGAGTAGCTAACTTAGCTGGGAGAGATAAGAATGTGTACTGGAAATTATCATTTCAAGATTGAAACAGATAAAAATGTTTATGTCTCAGAATAAAGAACAAATTAACATTTTTCGCTTAATACCCCAGATCTAATACGCTTATCGAGCTTATTCTTTGTGCATCTCAGGGGCCACTTTTCCATGGGGAGAACGAAATAAATAGGTTTTGGTCGAATAAAACTAAGAAAAAACCAAAAATTCTATTGCCATCGCAAGGCCATCCCCAACAGCACTAAAAGTTTTATGAAAGACCTAAAATTCTAGTAAACTCTATATAGGTTCGGGTCGATCAAAATCATAATGATCGAAACTGTCGGACAACCATTGTTAAGAATTCGATACGTGGCATTGATGAGTGCTGGTGTACAGAACCTTTATTAACTTTGTTATTTTTAGAAGAATTCAAAATCGATGTAGCCTTTTCCATAATATGTGAGACTTATCTATTGAATTGAAGAACTTTTTCGAATCTTTAAAAATCAGATATTGGACGGAATAGCATCTTTGAAATTTTAAAATGATATTTTTCAGCTGACATTTCCTGATATTCTTGGATCAATTCTTTAAGCTTCTACATAAATTCTAATTTTGTAGTACTGCAGCGAATGTTATGTTATATTAAACTTCTATTGATTGAGCAACATGGTCCATTTTCGATAAAATTCTTCAATTCGATATACAAACATCTACTTATGTATGCTTTTATGATTGAAGTACGCAGATATGTACCACTCACAACAAGCTAACGAGATGTGGAAATTTCTACGAAGTTGCTACCGTTGCTACAGGTATTTTGCCTTTTACCTAGTAAATTCATCACACATCAACTATCCAGAAATGAGAGCAAAGACCTTGCTCAGTCGTGTGCAGAATTCATTTTTAAATTCTTCATTTTCTTCTTTTTACTTTAATTTGAGCGTAATATTGCTTTTGTATCAATTTTCTTAATCTAGTACGCAGGCGCATTGTATAATGCTCTCTGAAACTGATGACCAACAACTGAACACTATCCCTGCCCCGTTCAGTTGGACCATCTCTTTTCGCTATAAGTACAATTACCGCGATGTTGTAGCAATAGATACTTCTGCTGAAATCATCCCATTTCCTTTCGACAGTAGTGCTCTCTTGAGGCAAACTACATACAATAAATGGTTACCGGGAGGATACATGTTCAACACTTGCTAAGTTATGGCCGTTGAATACATCCTGAATCCAATCGATATTTAGGTACCCTGTTATTCCTCATCCTAATCCCCTCCGCACCCCTCCGAATATTGACCTGATATTAATTTCTTATACTTTCGCACTGAGATAATATTTTCCTCCACTTAAAAATTCTATCTAAATTAAATTCTTTTTTTTTTTTGCCACAATTTCTACTCGAATGAAATTTGAGATTCATCCTTTATCGCATTTGCACCGATTATGTGTACTTACCTGCTGTAAAACGTTGGGCACCAACAGTCTGTTAATAACCACAGGCGTGAAAAGAATTCTCCTTCACTTTCCATCCGGAACGCAATCTTCCATTTTTCATTTGTTTTCATCTAATCAAATGGCAGAGAGTGTGCAGCGCAAGAATAGAAACGTGAGCCAAACTTCCTTCCGGTCTTGAATGGTTTCGATTTATTTAGGTACTTAAACTCCGGAAGTGGAGCAAATGAATTTACTTTCAAGGGATGAAATTGAAATTCGTTAAGGATTTCAAGTAATTAGGGTGGAGCGAGACAAATTAAATGAGCGCTTCATTTTGGATATGTTCATGAAATGTGAATGGAGAATTCTGTAAATTTAAGAAACATTTATTCGCGTAAAAGGATTCATTTTTAAGTGTTGTGAGAAAATCTTGTATAAGGTATCAACGAGAATTTCTATTGTCTCTATCTCTAGTTAAATAGTTCAATTGTGTCTAGCTGTTTCTAAGAATAATTTATGTTTCTTCAGCCCACAATTTTCTTCTTACACAGTTCAACTTTTTTAAGCTCTTTGGATCTGATGTAATTAGGAAGAATCGATCTAGATGTGTACCGAACTTAATTGTTGATTTGTTGCTTCAAACAAAAATGACTGTTATTGTCTCTAAAATCTATGGAGATTCTAAAGATTGCTTCAAGTTTTTGGGAAAGAAGTTTGTTGCGACACTTTCGTTCCACACTGTACAACCAATAGTTCACAAACACCACTGTAATCGCTGTAAACAAATTTCTGAAAAATACTTTGAAACACCTTGCTGATTACAAAAGGAGAATTACCTAGATAGGCTTAAAAATTGTATAAGTGAAAAAAAAAATGTAAACATTCTAATGACAACGTCCGTTAAAATAGCATCAAAAAGTACAAAAAACCCCCATTGCGGACCCCCCAGTAAATTATGAAAATTCCCAAAAAACATTCGTTAATTCGTACAATCTTAGGCCTAATTAAATTGAATCCGTTCGGATCGGAATCAAAAAGGCTTTAACGAGTTCCTTTCTTCAACAAAACCTATTAAAATGTTTTTAAAATGTTTGAAAGCTTTTCTTAGATTGCTCTGATTCCACTGAATTTTGACAAAGGCGTGATCTGTAGGAGAAATCATGCAGAACTATTTTGACAGTTTGTGCGAAAATTTTAATTGACAACCTTTGATATCAATGAATTTTGAAAATTTCGTAAAACTTTTTTAATTTTCCGGAAAAAAGCTTTTTTAAACTTTTTCGCTTCCGATCCCAACGTATTCAGTAATAAGGCTGATTAGCTTTATAAGGAAGAAATATTAAAAAAATCAATAATATTTTTATTATGTACATTAATTATGGAATAAAACTATATTAGAACTCTAGACAATAAATACTTCGGGAAATCGAGAAATTCACAGAAAAACATTAAAGTTGTCTAGAACTTAGTCTAGTCTCGAAAAGGAGAAGGCAACCGGGGAGAGCAAAAGACTTTCTGATAAAGACCACTGTAGGTAAAAGTAATTTAGTAGACTTTCCATTATAAATAAGGGCAAGCCCATCAGAATATTGGAAGACACATATTTACAACCAAGTGATGAAAGTTTGAAAATCTACCTTTGGCATAGTCAGTTGACTCATATATAAAGTTGTACCTGAAAAATGGAGCGGCATTTGTAGAAAATTATAAAAATGTTTTCAATGTAGACATTTCCACCATATAGGCTGAAATAAAATAAAATGTAATAATAAAATAATATGTTTCGAAGCAAGAGGATTGTAGGAAATTTGGAAAGACTGAAAACAGAAATTAATAAAGACTTCTGCCCAAATTTATACTAGTTGCTGCAAGTAGCTCTGGGCCTTCCTGTCAGCTCAACCGGCTGTGAACGGAGCTTTTCTATCGAGTTAAACTTTGGTTAAGAACAACCGCTTCAGGAAAGGTTTACGAACATGGCACTCATAAACACTGGAAATGAGATAATTAAAAAAAACTAACAGCGCAACAGGCGCTAAATAAGTTTGCAGAAAAAAAAAGGTAAACTAAAGCGTATACAGACTTTAACTATCTCTTGATTAGTGCTTAATAAAAATGTACTTAATTAATCTAAAATGTGTATCTAACTTCAGACCCGTAAAGTACTTAAGTACAATGGTACTTAAGTATTAGTACCAGTACCAGGACCTGGACTTAAATGTTTTTTAAGTACAACTACAAGTTACGGTACTGATACACAAAAATTTCTCAATTACAAATCCCGATACTTAACGCCTTCTAATAATAGAGGTTATCTGTATCTCGACAGTGCCTCAAAAAATCTTACCACCTTCAGTAAAATAGAAACAAAAGTAGCGCAATATATCAGTAACTGTAGAACAGAAATTGACATGCTGAATCGATATCCTTTGTTGAGAAGGATGGCAATCAAGTGCGACAATCCGCTCTCTTCTTCCGCACAGCGTTGCAGGTCATGTAAATGCTACACAAAGGCAATCATTATCTGATGTGACATTTGTTTTGCTAAATGCAAACTCAAATGCCTTATGAACAACATCCAAAATTATGTAGAAATTAAAGCAGCAAAAGCTTATAAGATATTTTATAATATTTCGTAAATTGAAACCTCATCCAGTTAATTTAACTGGCTATAGATTTTTCAAAATTTCTGATTTGAGTTCTCGAAAGCTCTTGAGCCTTATAAGTACCAGTATCAGTACCTGGACTTGTACTTGAAAATTTTTAAGTACCAGTACTGGAACTTGTACTTGTACTTAAAAGGTTTGAAGTATGGGTCTTAGTACTGGTACTTGGAATAAATACTGGGCATTCATATCAGTTTCTTGTCTGGAGCTTGAGGGTTCTGAGTAATTTTCCTTAATTCGTGAGAAACGCAAAGGAGGGGATGTGGAAAACAAGAGTCTGTGTTAATTAAACGGCACCACTTTCTTTTATTTTTCTTTTAAAATCATGATTTTATTTAGTTTTTCAACTAAACACTACTTCCTATGATTTAAGAAAAATTTAAATCGCATCGGATATTTGGAGTGGACTGTACGCAATGGATGAGTGTCGCTTGGGTTCATTGGGATTATAGAAAAAAATGCACTTTCACTCAATTCACCAATTACATTATGTACTAATCTATTTTCACAATAACTTACATGTCCGACTTAAACTATTTCGTGAATACTCGATACCGTTGGTCTCGATAAACAATAAATATCGTCTAATCGCAGAATGTTGACTGTCTAGTTATCCAAAAATTGATTGAATGCTGATGACTTATGCTAACTGATAAGCGCAGTACCTTGCTTTCCTCTCTCCGGCTGCTCAATAACATGCAACGGGAATTATAATAAAGAATGGGAAACAATTGAAAACTGTTCTTTGTTCTTCTGACCTTAAAATCGCAAACTCGACAAGGGCTGCTAAGTCTCAAAAGCTTTTCTAATAAAAATCGCCTCGAATGTGCACATACGTACCTGCATTTGCAGTAGATTAAAAGTGCTGGCTGATCTAGTCGTTTTTCTTTCTTGGGAGCGGAGTTAAAGTTAAAGTTTCACGTAGGAGTACTACATTTTATAAAAATAGTGACGTGATGTCTGCGATTTGTAAAGTGAGAATTATTTTATGAAGAATTTTTTCATATTTTTATTTTTACGAGAATTATATTTTATTTTTTGTGTGCAAAGCTATTTTAGCGGAAATTATGTTCTAGAATTTAGATTATGTTTTTGTGTGGGTTCTGTAATATATAGACTCTCTGTTCTCTCTGTAACTTTAAAAACTTCATTGGCTCTATAAGCATTATATCAATATCTTGTAAATGCTCAGATCAATGCATAAAAAATGTCAGTCAAAAGCTGAGAATCTTGCCCTATACACGTTCAATCAAAAGTCAAAATTGCACCCACTGTACTTATTATAAGTAAGTCGCTGCTACCTATGTATATCAAAAACAAAATATTACGAGCTTTATAAACTTTACAAAGATAAAGTCATTCTAGCAGCTTTTCATCATGAATATTTTACCCAGTCCTACTACTGCTAAATTAAGGGACACACAAACGTGATTGTGATTCTGAATAAGTTAATAATATTATTGATAATATTAATTTTTGCAAAGTTACATTACAAAAGTCTGAAGACTGTTCCTTTATAAGGAAATTTTCAGTTTTGCTCGAGGAAATTATTTTACCTTAGCCTTTTCCGTTTAAAGATGTTATTTTTTAATTTTAATATAATAATTATATTTAATATTTATTATTAATATTGTTTTGTTATTTTATTAAATCCCTTCTGTTTCTTCAATCAGTTCTGTGAAGGTTATTCCAGTTTATTTTAAATCTTATGGAACCTATTATTCCCCTTGAGTTCACTTGAGAATTTTTTTAAATGTTGAAAAAAACAGGTTGAACACTTTTTCCTGACTTAGAAAGCAATAAATAATACAGTTGCGCCTCTTTACCATTATGCATATTTAGAACATTTATTTAATTAGTTACAAAATCTTATCATTAGCTGATTTTTAATGATTTTTTTTCCGAAATATTAAACATTTAACCGCTCTCCTGCAAAGTTTGTCGCTTATCCTAGTTTGCCTTCATGGAATGCGGTCAAAAACAATAATGATGAACAAATAAATGAAATTAGCAGCGTTTAAGTAATTTGTCAAAAGATACAAATATTCAACTTTGGTAGAACTCAACACCAGACCAGATTGAAATGTAGAAAAATACATTCCTGTAAAAAACAACAAAAACCCAATGTTGTTAGAATCATTTCATTTCCATACTACCCTTAGCAACATTCTTATTCTAATCATACACAATTTTCAATCCAAGCTGCAACAAACCTTCCGCTGACATTCCTCCATAAGAAAATCTGGAATACATATGAGGAGAAAATTTATCCATATCCATGCAACATTTATAATTTGATTTTCCCCTCATTTCTTACAAAAATCCCATTCTTTATCAACATGGAACTTCCCATTTCAGCGCTTTGAGTCTAGAAACTCATATACGAAACGAAAGCAACATGCTGTGTTGCCCAACTTTTGGATTTATCTGTTCTATAACTGCTGCCTGTTGTGTTGCGATTGCGATTGTGTGACCAACCTGTGATTCAAATATGTTCTTCATCCATATCTATCGCGTTGGTGGCTGGTTGCTGTGCGTGCTGTTAGCTCAGTTTCAGTAGTGTTTGAAATTTGGTCGCGTTTCGTTGGATCTCCAGGCGGACTAAAACGATAGTGGGAAAAGTGTAATATTAAATGTGAAATTAATTTGTATTAAACGGAGGTTTACGGCTCTTCTTCTTTTAATTTTTATTGGATAAAGTGCAACACAGGAAGAATTATTGTGAAAAAATTGTTGAAATAAACAACACAAACTGCAATCCGCGAAGTTGTTTTTTTGTTTTTTTTTTTTTTTTTGCTATTGCATCCGCGGAATTAATGGATCGCAATCACAAGGCAAAACCAACATCAACAACAGCAGCAACAGTATATAAAGTGAATACGACGAGCTGATGAAGACCAGCAAAGTTTAATAATCATAACAACAAACAAAAGTTTACAGTTAGTACCTACACTACTTACATCCCTTAATTAAATTTAAATAAACAAACAAAAAATGAAATCAACGAAATTTTTCCATACCTTTGTAGATAAATTTATAAAATTTGACAGCTATTTTGGTGAAATGAGGTGTGTGAAAAGTGTGAATATATAATAAAAAATTCACTCGCATCGCAATACTCAACGAAAGGTGTGCTAACGCGATCAAAAGATCGCGACAAGGTGTTAGTGCTCACAAGCAGGCAGAATATACATATGTATACAATAGTGAAAAATATGATTTTGTGTAATTGTGTGTGCAATTTATAACAGTTAACGATAATATATATATATATATTTACCCATACTTGTAATCTAAATGTTTCCGCGATCAATTTACACTTATACACCTGATCAACATCATTGCAACAATTTCATGATAGAGCTACCTGTCGAACAGTTTTTCTTTATTAGTCTTTTTTTCCTTTTACGGTAAAGTTGTCAAGTAGCATAGCAGCGAAATTTCTGTTGCGGTTTATTCCGCGCTCTTGACTTGTTTTTTTTTTTTACATTTCATATAATTTCTTTTCTTTGTTTGTTCCGTTTCATTTCAGTTTGAATTGAATTTCAGTACTTAGCGGCCGGCGTAGGTTATAATTCGCGAGGAGAAAAGTGCGATTTTTAATATATTTCTTTTATAATGTTTCATTAACTAGAAAAGTTTTCTTTTTGTTTTTCTTCTTTGTTATTGTTGTTGCTGTTGTTGAGAAAATCAGTGATTTCCCACGCTATCTATATAATTATAAAAACTGTAAAAACCGTTGGTTTAGCGATGCTTTCTTTTTCAACCATTTATTGAACGTGCGATAATTGATTGTTTTAATTAAAACTTGATGAAACAAAAAGTGTTTTTTTTTTGTTTCGTTCTAATGACGGTGATTTTTTGGAAAATTCTATTACAAAATTGATAATTTTTTTATGCTTTTTTTTTTTTGTATAGGATACATCTAAATATAGTGAGAGTGATATTTAGAGAAAATAACAAATAGGAAGAAATAAATAATAATAATAATTAGTGCCAATATTGAATAGTGTAAAAGTGTTTTGTTTTTTTGTCAATATTAACTCGTATCTAAACCCGCCGAATTCATTCCAGGAAAACGTAGCCTAATTAACTACGACTTCTAACAATAAAAGAAGTTTCGTTTTATAACGGTTCTTTCATATGCAAAACTATGGCAATCGAAAGACTTAAAATGTCGAAGCCGTTTTTCGTATTGTATTTATTCAGCTGTTTAATAGGTATGTAAACATTAGAAATTCATTGAATTCCAGAATTAATTTTCTTTTTTAAATTTCAAAAAATCAAAAACGTTTTAAAATAAAGATATTTTACGGCCAAATCTTGTACCTTTACCTTACTATTTCCTTGCCTATATGTATACTTTTTTTTTTAATTTAAAATAGTTGGTACCTACCTAACTACAAAATATTTAACTACTGCAAAGAGTATTCCAAAAAAGATGGACATTTATTTTAAGGATTGATAGTATACCGATCTAGATATGACAAGGGCGGATTTATGAATTTCCAATGGACATATCCGCAGCTACAAATATTTTATAAAATACCCCTATATTCTTGAGGTATAACTGTTCTTATATTTTTATTATATGGTTGAGAGTTAATGATCATTTGACTGATTTTTAGAATGTTGTAAGGCTTCCTGTAACCCATTAGTTCTATACACCACTGCTACTTTCCTTTATATATATTTTTTTTCAACGTTGCAAAGCATAATCAATAATTTTTCCTAAAAAATTTCCCGTTTTTTCTAGAGGTAATTATCTCCTACACTCAGAGAAATCTCGTTGGCTTTTTTAAATGAAAAATACAAGTGTTAGTTAACAAATACGGAGCACTGTTAAAAGTAAATAATTTTTTTATTTAATATTAACATCCCTCTGTAATTGTTAAAAGTAAAAAATAATTATTCTTGAACTACAATTTTCATAATTCTATTTGCAAGCATTAAATTAAGCCTCACAGTGAATTTTCCAAGAATTTGTTGTTATTCTGGAACCGAGAGCTCATTTAGAAGTTTACTGGGCTTGAGCTCGCGAAAAGAATGTTTTATTTAATCTCTTGTGTTTGCAGTTTAGTTATGTATCTAATTTCAGTTCTATTATATGAAAAAGTGATTAAGTGAATTTAACCCTAAGCCCTAAGCAATTTTGCCGTTTTATAAATACAAAAAAGGAATCTAATAATTTTCCTCCTATGTTAGTATTTAATAATAATTCTAGTCATGATCCGTCTGTGATCTAATCTCTTTGCTGATTACTTTAGTGAATCATTTTTAACATATGACGCTCAAATAGATTTTGCTTATTTTAATTACTTTACCTAAGGTTGATATCCCATGCTTCACTATTGATCAGAAATCTGTTGAAGATTCCATGTCCAAGCTGGACTCTGGTTGTTCTGCTGGGCCCGATGGGATACCACATATTGTTTTAAAAAACTGCAGTGGAATGGTTTTTTACCCGTTAACTTTCTTATTTAATTTATCACTGCAACTTGGTAAATTTCTTAAGTTATGAAAAGAGTCGTTTATTGTCCCAATCTTTAAGTCCGGTAAACTGTTTGAAGCTTCTTTCTATGATTTTTTGTATTTTCATTATAGTGGAGCTCTTAATCCTCATCAGCATGGTTTTATGAAGAGTAGGTCAACAACAACAAATTTCCTCCAATTTACATCTACCTGTATCGAATTGTTTGAGCGTGGTTGCGAAACTCACTGTATTTATACAGACTTCAGCAAGGCTTTTGACAATCTTCCTCACTCTGTTTTGTTATTTAAACTGAGACCTTTAGGCTTACCAATTTGGTTGCTGAACTGCTTATCATCCTACCTTAAGGATCCCAAACAAACGGACTCAATTCCGTTCTGCTCTGTCTAAAGAAATAACGACTTACTCCGGTTTTCCATAGGGTAGTCACTTGGGGCCCCTTCTCTTCATATTATTCATAAATGATGTTTCCTATGTAGTTACCAAATCTGATTTGCTAATATACGCAGATGATCTAAAACTATATAAATCTATCGACTCGCATTGCGACTGTCTCAATTTGCAGGGTGACCTGGACAGACTAGTTGAATGGTGTGGAAAGAGTTCTCTCATTTTAAACGTTGATAAATGTAAGGTAACCATTTTCTCTCGTAAGCGAGTCCCTTCGAATGCTGTCTATGTTATGAATGGGTTATTACTTTCAAAAGTTGATAAAATATGTGACTTGGGGATATTGTTTGACTCGAAACTCAACTTTAACTCCCACATAGATCGCATCGTTAATAGGGCAAACTCAATGTTAGGCTTTGTAAAACGTTGGGCAAAAGAATTAGATGATATCTACATTACTAAAGCTCTTTTTACCACTCTTGTTAGACCCATTTTCGAATATGCCAGTTCTGTGTGGTCTTCCTCTTACAAAAATCACTCCGATCGTATTGAGAGCGTGCAAAGGAGATTCTTAATTTTTGCTCTTAGAGGTCTTGAATGGAGGGATAGACTTCATCTTCCTCCTTATAACTAAAGATTAAATTTAATACACCTTCCTACTCTTGAGACTCGTAGAAAAATTTGTGATATTAGCTTTATATTTCAACTTGTGAAGGATGACATCGACATGCCTTTGATGCTTCAGAAAATTAATTTCAATTCACGATCACGACACTTGCGATCCAATGACTTCATTTATTTGTGATCCCATCGCATCAACTATGGACACTTTGAACCTATGACTAGAATGTGCTGTACATTTAATTTGAATTTTCATTCCATGTATTTTAACATTAATAAGACTCAATTAAGAAGAATCCTCAATAATTGCCTTGTACTTTAGCTTTAGCTTAATTTAAGTATTATATCCTGGGACCATTGTAACTAGTATTTAGCGAAATAAATAAATAAATGTACACACCCGGCTACCCGGGTAGCCATTTTAACTTTGATTCCCTGTAAAAACTGTTAGTAGAAAGAAATATACTGGCTCGAGGATCCATGCCATCCCAAAGTTAGATACATGGGATATGTCGATCTATGCAAAAAAAAAAACTTTATAAAAAATTTATAATATTTTGGCTTTTTGAATTCAAACTTTTTTATCCGTAGTCAACACAACCAGGCTACCCGGGTAGCCAAAGATTTTATGTGAGAAACGTTATCACGTAGTTGGTTAATAAACTTAAGTTGGAGAAAAAAAATAAGGAAATATAATGAAAAGGAACATGTAAATCTATAAAAAAGTATTTTTTTTTACATATAATAAAAATATTTACAATATTATAAAATTTGTTACATAAATGGCATTTATTTACGGTTAATGTGTGCCCGCTACATATGGCCTTGTTACAGGTGCAACAGGATTTTCTGGTGGCACGTCGTCTTTTTGGGCTGGTTGTTAGACAAACATAACATTTTCCTGTCTGTGCGTTACGTCCGTCCACTACTATCTCGAGAAGTTCTTGCGGCCGATTCTTCAGGTAGTTGCCGCAGAATTTGCCTTCCTAACATACATTCAATTCCAGTTCTGCTCTCGAAGTTTCTTGTATTATTTACATTTATAGACAGGCCATCTCTGTGTCCGCCTTTTAGTAGAATAGTGTCCATGTTATCTACTCCAATTTTAGTGCTGTTGTAATAATGTATTACTTCCGGTTATCTTTTATTTGCGGACACATTATCGACATAGTGAAGTGTCGACAACATGACAACATGATAACACGTTTTGTTCTTTTTCGGAAGGTATGAACATATAGTGATGTTGCCATCGCTGAATGCAAATCGTAATGAAAATATATCCCGAGACTTAGATGGCAGCATTTCCTTAGGTATATACGGCTTTTTCTTTTTCTTTAACGTGCCGACAATAGAAAGATTCCACGACTTCAGCAAACATGCAAGTGGAAGTGCTGTAAAAAAGTTGTCAGCTACAATTTTCCTTCCGCTTTCTTTAAATCTCATACACAAGTCTTTCACCACACGCTCTCCTTGTTTTACTTCTCTGCCTGCTTCACTGTATATATTTGACCAGTAATTGGGTATGAATTTGAAACATCGCAAACCCACCAAACTTTTATGCCATATTTTGCAGGCTTAGATGACATGTATTGTGTGAATCGTGTTCTGCCGCTATATGGAAAGAGTTTCTCATCAGCAACAACACATTCTGATGCACGTAATGGGAACGCAAGTTGTTGTTCAAGAGCAGAAATATTTCTGATATAGCTGCCGCTTTATTATTTTCCAGACGAAGTCCTCGGCAGGACTATCGAATCGTAAGAATCATGTTATTGAACAAAAACGATTCACTCCCACACTCGCGCAATACAAAGGATAGGCTGTTGTCTTCCATAGCTCCCTTATATGCTCTTCATTAGAAAGACGTACACCTGCAGTTATAATTTTCCAAACTTTTGGTGGCATTTCTGGATGTTCACTATTGTGCTGATCATAAACGCTGTTTGCCTTCTTATTCGTCTTCTTTATAATTATGTTGCACACTACATCATTAATAATACCCTTGTGTATAGAACTATATAGTGGTTGCGAAAATGCTTCCTTGTTATAATGTCAGATGGCTCCACTTGTATCATTTTGAAC
Organism: Dioctria rufipes; assembly: GCA_963924295.1. Classification (NCBI taxonomy): domain Eukaryota; kingdom Metazoa; phylum Arthropoda; class Insecta; order Diptera; family Asilidae; genus Dioctria; species Dioctria rufipes. Next base: position 169,528,133 of record OZ002742.1, on the reverse strand, counting down.
ACTTGCTCGCGCTTAGTCGCTAATAGTTCTGCAACTGAATTATGAACAAGGGGTTCAAGGGATAAGCCGTAAGAACTTTTAAAATTGCCTGAACGATTGTTTGTCTAAAAGCGCTTGTGTTTTTTCATGGGAGATAAAAGCAAAACTGTGCAACTGAAGTGTTAACAAGGTCAAGAGGCGCAAGGGAGAAGTCGCAAGAGCATAGCCAAACTAAAAATCATACAAAGGCTGGCAACTAGACGGGCTTGATAGAATATAAAATCCACGATGGCTGGACCTGATGTAGGGAAGGCCGTAATTTCTTCTTAGAAATTTACAGAAAATGTTTCGGGAGAATTTTTATTCAGTCTGGGCGCCGACTGGAGTTATTTTCAGATTCAATCATACAATGTGTGCCATTGTCTGCCTCCAATGCTTAACAATTCTAAGGAAAAAATTTCCAGTAAATTTCTAAGAAAAAATTGCTGCTTTACCTACATCAGGTCTTCAGTCCAGACATCGCTGATTTTATATTGGAGCGAAGCTTTGCTGGCTTACCATTTGGTTACGTCTGCTCTGCAGTAGTAGCGCCTCTATAACACAACAAGGTACTAAGTCAAATTACGTTTCGCAACCACTATATTGTTCTATACACAAGGATAAACATTTGAAGGTGTCCAAAGCAGACAAGAGGGTCGTTGAGCGAATTGACCCTGCTCTTTGTCGAAGAATATTATGGCTTAAAGTTCGGACGTTGGTAGGGTTTGGGCGCCATATAGTGCCATCTCTACCACCGTGACATCCAAATGTCGGCTACATTACATTGTTGCTTCTACTGGAAATTTCCTATGAATTCTTACATCACTCATGCAAATTATACCTGGCTACCGGGGTAGCCGGGATGGAAGAAGTGTAATTTTTTTTTGGGTGTGTACACAAGGGTTAAAAACGTTAATTTAATAATACAAAGTGTTTAAATTTAAGTGATTTTTAAAATGCATAAGAAAAAAGTTTTTTTTATACCGGTTTTGAACAAAATACATAAGTGAATTGACAAATAAAATTCATTTTAACTCAAGTCAACTAATAAATATTTTAAATGGTCTACACGTCTATGGCTTTATTTCATTAAATTAGTGACCACAACAGTAAAACATATCTGCAGCTATAAAATGGCAAAAAAAAAATATTATTAAACAGATTTTAGACGACTTTGGCTTTGGACGTTTTTATCAACATTTTTTGTGTCAGTTAAATACGACAATTTTTAATCTTTTCGTCCTATAAATTCAATTGTAATTGCAGCTCAAGAAATTACCTTAGACCAAGGGTGACCAACCCGCGGCCCTCTGAGTGACTACTTGTGGCAAACTAGGCGTGTGAACGATATGGGAAAACATAGTGAGGATAATTTGAAAAATCGAGCATCCAAGTTCATATTTTATGCTCTAGCATTGGATGAAAGCACAGACCTAACAGATGCCGCCCAAGTGGCAGTTTTTATCAGGGGCGTGAATGGCCATTTTAACAAATAGTAGAATTAGCGGCACTGTATCCACTTAAGGACACAACTTGCTCACGAGATTTGTTAGGAGCTGTTACATCGACATTGAATCGCTTTTCGTAACCTATCGGGCGTAAGAACAGATGGTGCTCCAGCAATGGTTGAGAAACAGGAAGGTTTAGTAAAATTGATTGAAAATTAGGCTTGGAAAGTTGGTTATACCTCGATGCTAAATTGTCATCAGGAGAATTTAAATTCCAAGTCCCTTAAAATGAATCATGTCATGAAGGTGGTCATCAAAATAGTGAACTTTATTAAGTCGAAGGGGTTGGATCACCGTCAGTACCAAGAGTTTCTTAAATCTTTGGATTCAGACTATAAAGATGTTACATTTTATGCAGAAGTAAGATGGCTGACCCGTGCCTAAATGTTGAAAAGTGTGTGTGATTTGAAGGAAAAAATGCAATCATTCTTCGCAAGCAGGTCAAAAAGTATCCCAGAATTTGAAGATAAGAAGTGGGTTTGCGACTTTGCATTTCTAGTCGATATAGTTAGCCACCTAAATGTTGTTAATACTCGTCTATAAAGGAATGATCAACTAATTAATAATATGTATGATTTTATTTCCGCATTCCAAATGAAACTTGGGCTTTGGAAACAACACTTAAGGGCAAAAATCGCAGAATTTTCGGGAGAATCTGTTGCTTTTTCTGATACAGGGGATTGGCTTTCATTTATAGAAACACTCATTTTTTTCATGATCTTTTTCGTATTTTGGTTCCGGTCATACACGATCACTCGTGCTGATAAAATGGATGCTGTGTTAGCGCTAGGTAAGCAACGGAGGCTTGTCAGACTCTCCTTTCTCCATTTTCTCAGTATTCTGGTTATGCCCTTTTAACGTGATATGAGCATGTTTGCAGAGGGAAGCGTTTACTAGCAGATTCTAAAGGGCTTAGAAAGCTTTTCTTAAGACCTTATTCAACCTGTAGGAATTGGCAAGTGCATATTGATGAAAAAAAAAAAAACAATATTGTTAACAGTAATTAAACGAAGACACAAGGCTGAACTACAATAAACGTATACATAAGTACATTCACTTACGTAAAGCGAACGCGTCCTTTAATTTAACAGGCCTGCACAAATTAACTTTAACTTTCGTTAAGATTAAATATCAAATTTTCCGTAAGTATAGTGCGCTAAGAATCGCTCCTTCCGTAAGAAAGCGATGTGTCCAAACAATTAAATTATTACTAAATGATTAAAAGTACAATGTAAAAATTAAAATGGAATAAAAATGGTACTGCGAATTAATAGAAAGCACAAATCTTCAATTAAATCAGCTTCCATTTGTTAATTTTGTCACTTTTACTACTTTTTAAAATTGAAAACATTAAATATCAAGATAATAACTCTTACCGAATGTGATATGTATTTAGGCTAAAAATATCAATTTCTCGTAAGTAAACCTCAGTCTCGTTTAATTTCGTAAAGTTATTTATTTACTTCTATTGTAGTTCAGCCTACACACTTCAGCTAACTACTCACTCAAGAATGAAAATTCTTCTCCATTTTCAGATGCATGAGTCATATCCTTTCATATAGCTATGATTGATGAATAACATTAGAATCAGTGAAGAGGTCTGCTTCCGGAAAGATTCCTTCCTTTGAGTTTGTTAAGAGGGCGCTTCGAAAAAAGATATTTTCAGGCTATGGAGTGGAAGTATGACCTTTTGAAAGCGCTTGTCATATTTCGGGTTATGGAAAAAAAATACAGTGTCAGTAATTGGGGCAGCACTGAATAAAACAACTGATTTCTGCTGCTTGTGTGGAATTTTCTTATACAGTTTTGAGTTAGAGAGATTAATGGGCGGCTATTAGGCTTGGCTATGAGAATACCTAATTGTAACTTACTTTCATGCTACTACAAAATATAAAAATATAATTTTCAATAAGCAGCTCAAAATCGTTCCCACATTTCATAGTCATAACAAATTTGTTGCCTGTTTTTTTTTTATATAACTTCTTATATTTTCTTGATTTCATATGAACACCAGTTTATAATCGTAAAATTATTTCTCAAAGGCGAAAAGTACGTTAGCTAGGTTCTTTTGGTTCTTGGTTCTTTTTTTACTATCAATAAAAATGTATAACTAACTACATAAATCAAAACTTCATCTTCTAATGTCCATAAATCGGAAAGAAAGGAAAAGTAAACCCTTTTTCGCCTTGAATTATAACGATTTACTGGCCAAAACTAATTAAAGTGAAAGTGCTCAGCTGTCCGAAAAATCAGTGCTCTATTAAGGTTGTGCAAAAATAGAACGAAAATTGGCAACAACCCATTTCCGTGCAACAACACATAACTATACCCAATTATGCAAAGTATCAAACACTTTCAAAAATGCCTTTCTAATTTTGAAACAGATTCTAAAAGTGCGTGCGTTTATTTTTGTTTTATGTATACTTATTTTTTTTTTTTTTGTATTATTATTTAACACCGAAGTGCTACTCATACAGATCCAGATGAAAGGTAAACATACAGCTCTTGTAGTTTTGTTGGCATACATATATTCGTGTATTATTAACCACAATTTGGCGCTATTTTTGATTTTTTTTTTTTTGTATTTTGTTTTTGCTAAATTAAAACATCACATGGGACATAAATGAAATTTCATAATGACACTAACAAATTTCTGGAAAGAATCTTTTAAGAAATTTTCACAAAATACATAGCCATTGAAAGATTAACATTTTATTGCTTACCAGAAATTTATACATGACTTTCACAGTCGCCATTTAAATGAACTGCAAAAGCATGAATCCTTAAGGCTCGCGATTATATCTTTAGAACATATGTTGGTTGCTTTGGGTGCATATAACAAAAACAGAGGAGCCATTATGGAGCAAGTTTATAGTCATACGAAAAATATGTGTTTGGATTTTCTCATTCACGCGTACATAAGTGGACGCGCTATTTTTGTCTTATGCGAACAGAAATATCTTTGTGAAATCTTTAAATTGCTGTAAACTTTCTGTTGTGAGTCTTGTAAACTTGAGTTTCAACTGTGTTTTGTACAACATTGCATGGGGCAATTTTGCGGAAAACTGATGGTGAGACAAACACAAAAAAAAAAGAAAACTTATTTGAATGCCTTTAAAGCATTTATGAACAGATGTAAAAATTATCTGTTACTTGTCTAACGATACATAATGGCATCAGTTTTTCTCAATTGATGGTTGGATAACTTATGTTTTTAATTGACTGGGGATGAACTGTGAATAGACAAGATTTTTGTATAGGCATTCAAATTTGAGTTGAAATAATCTAGAGATGTCTAAGAAAATATAAAATATAGTCTCTCGCAGTTACTTGTTTTGAAGGCACTTTGTTTTTTGAAAATTGTACACAACTTATTGGGTAATGTTAGCAAAGGTTAATTATCCAGTTTTTGTACCTACCAATTTTTCTACATAAGAAAATTAGGTAAAAATGAAGGAGTTTCTACCGAACTCTACGGAACTCCAACTTAATAGACTTGATGGCTAACAATGCAGCAGAAGCCAGCCAAAAGAATGTCAATGTTAATTCGATTAAAACCCGTAATACTACACTTCTTCAGGTTGAAAAGAAGATTATATTCAAGGTATCGCTCCGTAAGTAACTGTCCCATTAATAACAACAACAGAAGTCCTTTGGTCTAAAGAAGGTCGATTTCATTTATGATTGTGAATTTATCTAAATTTTGATATTACTGATAGTATAGATAGGCTAAATAATAGCAGACCCAACAACTAACCTTGTGGCACTCCAAAACTAGGCAGGATAAATAGCGATTTCATGGACCACATTGATCGGATGATTTTTACAAAACTGGTTAATACAAACATTTTCAATTACCTAAGAATATTTTAACGGGGTTGATGCATATAGAAGTTTGTCTATATCGAAAGCATGACGAATATTAGACCTAAGTTTTGGCATTGCGTATGTACGATTAAAAATTATACGGAACTAGACATTACGTTAATATGTATTACAAGGACAACTTTAACCATTTTAAGTAATTAACTTAGCAGGTAACTTATGTATACTCAAAAGTCATAGAAGACTATTTAGTTTTGCGTAGAAATCAGATTCAGACTCAGGTGCGAGCAGGCTGAACTGTTTTTAGAACAGTAATCACCTTCCAATACTATGAGAATTTTAAAGTTGCTTTATCCTTCTGAGATAATCACAAAAGTGTAATAAAATCAAAAGAGGTCAAAGAAATTGAAGATCTTCTAAGTGTAAACGGATGTCGATCCGTGATTGATGGAGGGTTGCAGAAAAAGACTATAAGACAAATACTGTTTTCTGTAGGTAAGGGAAGGTTCAGCGTATGAAAGGTGAAGTTGTGCTGTATGATTCTTAGTGAAGGGGAGCAGGGTGTCGGAGGTATTTATAGTTATATTATTAGTAGACATGGATTATCGAACATGCTCTATAAGACGGAGATTTCAAATAAAGTCAAAGAATACTCACCAACCTTACTCCCCTTTTCGAAATAGCGTCCATTGAATTCTATACACTCTTACAGTGATACAATAGCTTCTGAACTAAATATTTCAGTCTGTTATTTGAACGACTCTTAAGGGTAACGATTGTGATAGATATTGCTTAATAATTTTTATTTTTTCCTAATCTTAATTTTTTTCTCTCAACTCTTTTTTGTTTGTCTAAAAGCCAAGAAATCATATACATACTTCGAAAATGAGGTCTGTGCTGTATGGTAAAGTATCTACTGGTTGGCTACCAATTGCTAAAGCTAACATTTCTGAATGTACCAAAGTTAGGCAAGCAATATAAAACTATTGTTAGTTCACACAACAGTGTGTTTCTAAGAAAAGTAGTTTTTCAATATCTAGTTAATTGCATCCGCACATATGAGTGAGGAAGCGTTTGTAGAGTTCTTTACGTACTTATGGGTGTACCTCACGGATCAATTCTAGGTCCTTTAACTTTTCCTGTTTTTATGAATTACTTTATAAGTCTCGTTGAATTTTACAAGTATCCATTTACTTATGCGTTGTTTATGTAGGACTGTATATGAACATTTAATAAGTCTAGTATTAAAGGTGTGCATAACATTTTATAAAACCAACTTCCCTGCAGACAGTATATACACCAAGGTGATTGCCCTTCTAACCAAGGGCACTTACTTTTACAAAAAATAATATATATATATATATGTATATATAACAAAACATCAACTTAAAACTTTAAAATTAAATTAAAAATTTCCGGACCGAATAGCTAGTTGTTATATACATACAATACAACAGTCAGAACAAACTCCTCCTAATTGTCTTGAAGCTTTTGTATAACTGTAAAAGGCACTTAAGAAAAGCTTTCCGTGTGGAAATAATTTGCAAGTATAAAGCAAAGAAATACAAGGAGATGAAATGATACACTTCATTCTTAATTTCTGTTGCCCAAGTTTTCTCTAGCCAGGCTTTGTTTATTCTTAAGTGATTAATCTAAACATTTTCATACAATTAACAAAAAACTGAATGAGGATATTTAAGTGTTCTTTTTGTTTTCATAAAAGCATCTACTTAGCTGTTATAGAGACGTTAAAATAGCCATTAAAAGAAAAACTTGCTCCTTAGAATTTAATTTTAGTATCCGACCCTTTTAGACATGTTTTAAAATCCTGCAGGTGTCTGGAATGGTCTAGTATGAGACGAGAAAACAAAATAATTGGATGAAATACATAATAATAATTATAATGCGAAACTGTTCGTAGTTTGTCGCTTTTTGTCGTAAATTTTCTTAGTGAAAATTAAATTGTAACCAAAAGGAAAGCCAGCAATTTCTCGCTCTAATATAAAATCAACGATGCCTCGACCTGATGTAGGGAAGTCCTAAATTTTTTCTTAGAACTTTTCTGGACATTATTCTTTAGAATTTTTATGTATTATTAGAGTTCGAAACGGCACATTTGGAAGTATTGTAAATGTACATATCTGAAAATAACTCGAGTCGCCCACCAAAGTGAATAAAAATTGTGCCAAAACATTTCCTGGAAATTTCTAAACAAAAATGATTGCTTATTGCTTATCTTCATTTCTACGCTCGTAAAAATTGTTAGCAGCCCAAGCAAGCACCTGTGGTCGGTCTACAAAATGCATAAAAATTCTATAGAAATGTCCAATAAATTTCTACTGAAAAATTGAGGACTTCTCTATATCAAGATACCAAATATAGACAGATTTATTTTCATTTGTCAGGTTTGAGACATAATAAAAGATTTACAGATTTTCTCCGTTAAAATATAAAATTTCCAAGCCAATTTTTAATATTCTTTTACTGCCTCAAACATGTCCGTAGAGCGAATTTTTTCGCAAATTAATTTAAAATAAACTATAGAGATTGAAACCTTAAAATAAATGCTTTTATCCACATCTTTGGAGAGAAAAAGTAACTAAAATTTGTTTGCCTTAAAAGTATCAAGTTTAATGATAAAAAAATTTAATAAGGTAATATACGAACATAATTACAGAACTGGTGGTGACTAATATTTTATATCTAAAATGTAAGTAGGTAGGTACATACATAAATCATATTTATGTCTTTCATAATTTTGACTCACTTATCAACCCAAGGCAGATATCCTTAGAAAAAAGATGCTTTTCTTAGCCAAAATTTAAAATTTTCACCACTGCTTTCGGGCAACACTGCGACGTCGAGGCCTAGGCATCGTTTATTTTATATCAGAGCGAGGCATTGCTGACTTACCATTTGGTTACGTCATCAAGTCGAGGTACCGTCGATTTTATATTCGAGTGAGGCGTTATTGGTTTTTGTTCTACTTGTCCAGTCTTTGTATATTATTAGTTTGTCTATGACACAACATTTTTATTCTTATTTCTTGAGAAACGCTCTATTAGATTTAGAGTGCGAATACAATCGATGTTTCCAGACAAGAAGGTTATGGTTTATCTACCCTAACCAAACCATGAAATAAACACAAGCAGCTCAAAAATATCTTACATGGTCTACAGAAAAAAAAAAAACATAATTTAGATCAATATTTAAGGCTAAAGTCCAGATTATCTCAGCTGTATGAACTTTGATCAATTTAAGACTCAACTAGTTTCCAGAACTTACCTTACCTTGAGTTTTGGATTGAATTGAAGAGTGATTGATTCCTCTTAGGAAACTATGCATAGTTTACTTCACTTACCTAGCCTGTTACAAGCAATAATGTTGTCAATAGATATATCCACTCTTTTACTGTTCGTTAAAGTCATATAATATTATTCTACTGTTATTAAATTATAATTTATTTAATTAAGTAGAACAACATCCAATGATGAATCATCCAAAAAGGTTTTCCGCATTTTCCTAGTCCATGTTTTTTTCAATCCTTTTTTAACCAAGCATTCAAATCCATATATGCGAGCAGACTAACATAGAACGACAACGACTCAACTCGACTCGTTCATCCAGCGATCAATCAACTTTAATAACAGAAAATTCTGAGGCTTCAGTGTTTATGGCACCATACTCAGAATGTACCATAGAAAAAAAAAAAAGAAAAACTAACAAAGCAACTGTCACAGAATAGAAGGAAAAGAGGAATTAGCCATCTCAACTGGAAAACGTGGTTAAGTGCAGTAAATGCTTGCTTATAGTTTCAGAAATGTCAACGTAGTTGACCCATTTCACCCATCTGTCTGTCGAGCGAGCAAAAGGGAAGTTTCTGTCAACTATAAGGCATAAAAAAGTCACATAAAAAAAAAAAGATGAAAAAAAAAGCCGAGTTAGCAAAGAAGAGGTCAATATAAAGCCAACTTACTTTATACACATACTTGCATATACACAAATATATGTATGTACATACGTGGGAATATGGGATGCTAAAAGAATTTTTATTCTTCAGATTAAGACCAATATGTTAAAAATGTGCAAGTCTTTGCTGTGACATCATCTTCTGCAAATAACTTATAACATCTGTTAAACAAAATTTCATCGAGTTTCCTTATAAATACACACTACGTACCCACCCTTCCAAAATAATTTATTACTCTTGGTTTTATGCGAGACTACTTTTTTCCTCTTTAATAATCATCCCCAATGGATTCGAAACTTTGTCCATTGATTCATTAGATTTGACTTGAGTGTAAAAACTTATGTCATTAAATAAATGATTAGAGGAAAAATACATTTGCACTAGACAAAGTTTTCCCGCTGCCGCGCCACTCCACCGAAATAAATATGGAACAGAGCTCAATGGAGTGTTTACAAAATCTGTGTTTACTAAATATTTCCATAGATTTTCTTCATGCTCTTGAAAGCTGTTGAAAATTATTTCCTGTCAAGTGAAAGATTTGCTGCTTTTAAGTGTAAACATATCCCCATTCAAAGAGTGTCCCTTATTTTTTTTTTTTTATGTTTTCAAAGTTTTTTTCCCGGGCTTTAATGAAGAGAAGCCACCGACCGTAAAAGTAAACAGCACTTGTTCCGAACGAAGAAAAAACATTTTTTTTAAAGACGAGGCAATTAATTTAAGTCATCGCAAGTATAACACCCACACCGCCACGCCACCGCGGTATATCCTTATGCTGTTTATTTTTAAGGTAATGATTTTTCATTTTGTATACAACCAGGCTGCAATAAATTTTTTGTGTGTTATTAATGTTAGCTTTTTTTTTTTTTCTAAACCAAAAATATATAGTATGGTGACGGGTTATGAAAGAAAATTATGGTTTTTTATGAAGTAAAATGAAAGAGGAATTTTATGGTAATTGTGCTCCACTTCGAATAAAGTCAGGTCAGATAAAGTAGTTAAATATTTGTTTTGCAAATTGAGCATAAAAGATAATTTTTAGGACAAATAACACTGAAATAGATAAATTATATTAGATTTAACCTACGTAGGTTCTGGGAGTTGAAGTAGCTCAGTGTTATGTCCGTTAGAAATAAAATTTTTGATTATTTTTAGGCTCGTAAACACGAACAAAGATAATCATGATTCCTGAGAAAAGATTATTCCTATCTGAGCGGGGTTATTCGTTTGCTTTTGACGTAAACACTAACTCGTGTAAAACCAAGTGTTTTTTTTTTTTGCTTATATGGCATTACTTTCCGACGTATTAAGTATCTTAAATGTCAGACACGCGACGCGGCGAGTTTGAATTTCAATGCTTTTTTTTCAGAATGATTTTAATTTGTATTCGTGAATGTGTTGCTTACATTTTGATCGAGGTGGTAATTGTTGAAAAATAGCTTCTTTTTTATAAATAACAATTTATACTTGCTTTTGTCGAATAGAGGATCGACACATACATATGTATTTCCACATAGAGCAAACCTCTGTTAATAGAACAGGGAGATGATTCTGATCTTTTGTCATAGCTTAAGCGTATATTTTATTTTGACTTTTCACCGCAATTTGATTTATCCTTTTCATCAACCACAAAATAAACTTAAATGAATTTGCAATGAGTAAACGTCAGAATATATGCCTAAAAGTAGGACAAATTAGTCAACTACTTTCGAGGTTGTGACAAAAATGTTATTCTGTGTAAATGGATATTCTACACCTAATTAGAGCAATACAAATGCTTAAATTCGAAATAATATTTTTGAATTTGTAATATCTATATCATATGTAAAATGTCACTTTCAGTTCTTTCTACGTAATGCAAGGTTTGCTGAACTGAATAACCTCACAAAAAAAGGAACGGTAAAGTTCATTTCATTTTGTCGTTATTCTGACATTAAAGTGCAACGAAAGATCAGAATTAACCTCATGGGGCCGGATTTTATAACACCATAGATGGCACAAGAGCTAGATGTCGCATGCAGTACCAAAAAAGTACACAAAATTTATATGGCTGGGTTGTCCATTCCGGAATGGACCACAACATTTGAAATGATGTATACACCGAATGATTCATATTTTTTCGTATCTGAAGTGTTGAGGAAGCCGATCAAATGTATACAAAACTGCTATTATAAAAACATTTGCTTTCGGCACGCTCTAAAACATGTTATGGTCCATTCCAGAATGCACTACTCAATTCACAATCTGTATACTCTGCTCTAGTATGCCATAGGACATCTAGTTCTTGTGCCATCTATGGTAACACGGAGAATTTGGGGAATTTTTTAGATGAGAGTTTTCGTTTTCTACGATTAAAACACCTTAATTCTCCATTCTCAATTCACTAATATGTTTGGATAATTAGGGAAAAAGAGCGATAAAGGATATTAGTTTTTGGTGTAGAGGGCTTCTCGACGTAGACACAAACTGAAATGTTTTCTTAGAAGGGTAGTGTTTGAGGGATGTATGGATGCATTTATCTCCGAAAACATTTATCGGACTCAAAAACTAATTACATATCTAATTAGGGAACAAAATATAGATGCGATTTCACCCTACATACAAGCATTAACGTATATATTTTTAGTTATTTTTATAGCATCTCTTCTGTATTGGAACACGACCAAATTGAATATTTTCGCGTGATTTACTTAAAATTTTTAGCGGGTACCTTGAGACACTAAACTCTGTAAGTATTGCATGGATATTCATAATTTTGTTTTTAATATAGCACGAATATGCGGTTAATTTAAAATTTAATTTGAAAATTCCTAGGTACCTAGGTACTTTCACAAAACACAACAAAAACAGACAATACTGTCAGTTGAGAATTTTTCTTCTTAATTTTCCGCTTGCAAAACACTGGAGAATTAACAAGTGGAATACAGAATTCGGGAATTCTCAAAACAAATTCGCCGAGTTACGAAATTCTAAGTTGAGAATTGACTGTCAAAACAACTCTTAATTCCCAAATTTCCCAATTCTCCGCGTCAGACAATCCGAGCTCTGGTGTTGTGTTGTGGCAAATAAAAACACTGTAACTCAGTAAGGAGAAAAATTATTATTGAGAAATGATTTTTAGAGAATATAATTGCAAACCTCTTAAATTTTGGAAGTAAGAGATTTTAGCAGAATTATTATTCTACGTAAATTTTTTTGGAGAAATTTTAACTATAAGAGGTTGAGAGGCTTTGCAGAATCTGAACACGCCCCTTTAAGTTAGCCAGCCTAGCTGTTAGAGACAATTCACTTTGCAAAAATGAAGAACAAGAAATAATATTTTTGGTCACGGTACAGAAAATTCAACGCAAGTAGCCATGTAATCACAACAAGAAAGTATTGTGAAAACGAAATGTCACATTTATATTGTGTTGCTATATCATTTTTATGGACAAAAATTTCACAAGATACTGTGAGCAAAGTGTGACAAAACTCCGTTGTATTACTATTATTGTGCTCGAGTAACGTGAGATTGATTGGGTGGAAAATTAATCGGAGGGAAAAGTATTGAAAATACTTTCCGTCGGTTAATAAGACTATTGGAAATCAGAATATCCGCAATAAAGATTTTGCTGAGGACTAGCCGAGTTGAAATTTAAAAGATTTCAGAAATAAATAAAAAACTTTCAAAAATTCGTGTATTTTTTCAAACTTTAATTTTAAATATATATATACAATTTATTATAGTTTGACAAAATGATGACATTGCGAATACAAGGTATTCTCACTAAATTTTGACACATGAGCTGTGACGAAATTTGGTTCACTAATATATGTATATATACATTTCTATTAAAAAGCCAGAGTAAGGAGAGAGAGTATTATGTTCTATGTACCGTGCATTCCAAAAACCACGTTGGAACTCGGCCATCTCCGATTTGGAAGAAACTTTAACAGTTTGTAAGGCATACTGAAATAGCTTACCCATAGTTTTTTTGTTTTCCTCTACCACCCCCAACCCCTGGCTAGGGGAGCCAGAAATTTTATGATTTTACGATGAAGCGTCATTTTCAAAAATTCATATATTGAAAACGGAGCAACCGTTTTTTCTAATTCAAGTATAAAATGAAGCTTAAAGTCTAGTATCGAGTTCGGATTAAGTAAAATTTAACACGGTTTCCGAATAATTCTCATTAAAATCGCTTGTAAAATTTTGACGTATGTTATTTAATGCTTCGTGTATTAAAATGTCTAGTAAAATGTATGGAAAATTTATAGTGACATCTATTTTATAAAGAGGGAATCTACAGTTTTTACCGGCGAACTCCGTACTGCATGCACTATGTAGTAAAATTAGTAGTAAAATTTTTGCTTGCGATTTTACCAGCGCTAAAATTTTTATGGAAATATCACATTTCACTCGAACCCTGATACTAGGCTTAATGCTTTATATTTTTTATAAAAAATATAGCGGCACTAAATGAAAAATAATATTTTGTTAATAATAGTATTTTTTTTTTCAAAAAGATAGTATAGGGTCCGCCATCTAACGTTTTTTTTTTTCAACTAGTGCTTATTTCGTGAATGGTAACACTTAGCTCATGTCTTATTTGACAGATAATTAGTTATATTCTTCCGCTGAAAGAATATGGTTGTGTATACGCTTGAACAACGCTGGGAAATATTGCGACATTACTTTGAAAATCATGGCCGATTTTGCCAAAAAAATCATCTTTTCGGATGAAGCTCATTTTGATCTTGGCGGGTATGTAAACAACCAAAATTGTCGCATTTGGGGCACAGAAAGCCCGCACGCATACATTGAAAAGCCGATACACCCAAAACGAGTCACTGTTTGGTGCGGATTTTGGTGCAGAGGCATAATTGGGAAAAATTGGGAAAATGAGCAAGGAGTGGCCGTTACAGTCAATGGCAATCGTTATCGGGCCATGTTGAACGAATTTTTGTTCAGGAAAATTGAAGAGGAGGATATTGGCAACATTTGGTTTCAACAGGACGGCGCTACGTGCCACACAGCCGAAGCTACACTCGATGTTTTTATAGCATTTTAAAAAAAAACAAAGTTATTTGGCGGACCCTATATTATTCACTAGAAAGGACTTCTAGCATTTTTTTTCTATTTTTATTTTGAAGCAAGGAACCATATCTATCCATTTACAAAAAATTGCGATAGCGTTCGGCTTCATTTTTGAGATATGATTTTTTAACGTCACCGTATACTCAAATTAATGCACTTTTTTTTTCTACTGAGAACCCCTGACACTTTTTTTTGTATCAGCTGGTACAGCTAGTTCTGTTTGATGGAATAAATCTATTAACAAAAAATCTCCACTAAGCTGACTTCTGACATCTCTTAACTCTTACGCAGAATACCGATTTCTACTAACGGACTTTGACAGCCTAGTTAAGAGACCAAGAGCTTTTAATTTTTATCTAGAATCGGGAGGTAATTTACAATTAAATCCACAAAGAAATCTTCACAATTGCAGAAATACGAACTGTCATATATAACTATCACCTATTCGGAATAATCCCGAAAAAAATTATATCCCTTATAAATCTCGGATAAAATATTATGTCAGTCTTATATGATGGATTAAATCTCGTATAGTTTTGGTTGGTATTTTTACATTGAAAATAGATTGTTCTGATTGGTGTTTATGGGCCTTAGTATTTGCCATTCAAAGTTCTGAGTTCAATTATAGCTAGTACCAAGTCGAAGAAAATATGTATTCGATGTCAAAATTGTACAACAAAATGCACATTATAAGTCACTAATTACCAATGTCTGATGTAAATACAATCTCTGAGTAAGTGAATTATTGTTGACATTCGTCTATAATAGAATCAGGAAAACCATCTAAAAATTCATACAAAAAAAAATTAAAGTACCAAAGATTAAAGCTTGTGGAACTTCGCTGGGTCTAATTGTTCAGTTTAGTTTATTATCGGCAAATTCATTCATAATAGTGAAAGTTTGTATTCTTCAGAAATTTACTATTGAGATAATTATAGATAAAATATAGTAAATCAAGCAGTATCAGAACCACGGCTTGAAAAATATCGCTATCATATTTTCCCAAAGTTGGAGCAAAAAATCTTGACTGTTGCAGGTAAAACTCTGCAAAAAGCCATATTTTTTTTATAGCTCCACTAAGATAGGGAGCAAAATAGGTATGTAGCAACTTAAGTCAAAAATAGGCGAAATTTAAGGTTTTCAATAAATCTTTTGCTTAAAGATTTAGGATTTATATAAACAAAAAAGAAATACGTCCGATATACCAGATATAATTTGTTTCGCCAATACATGTGTACTTACTGTTAATGCTTAAGTCTCTAATATTTATTTTCTTTGGCTGTCTAAAAAGGTATATTATTTGTTGGGGTATTTGCAAAACTCCAAGTAGAATAACGCTCCGGTCTGATGCTCTTACTACAAATCACTCCAGGTTTTTCTGTTAAAGATCCCTTCACTGATGAACTTACAATCGTTTCGGGTTAAGTATTAGAAGAAAAAACAAGATCGACTTGAGTTTCACCAGCTGTAAATGAATTTTTTCTCATTCCATCGCTGTGCAATTCATTAAAGGGTATTCCGTGATCCCTCTTCGGATAAATGAAAATAAAAAATGTGCACAAAAAGTGCACTCTGGGAATTACAAAATAAGACACAGTCCTCAACAACACGTAATCTTTTACCTAATTAGAATTATCTGCTCTCAACTGCACAATACTTTCCTTTTATAATAACTATTTCTGTGTATCTACTTTTATAAAGCTATTAATACATATATAGAGAGCATATACAACTCTCTCCGCACCGCCCACTCTCCCGCTTTAAACTAAGACTAACTTTTACATAAATCAAAATCTTTACTACATATACCAAACACTTTTTTATGATTACGTACATCTTGCTAGCTTCGATACTTCGATGTTTCTCAGGGGTCTATTTTGGGTCCTATCTTATTTTGTTCTAAATTTAATTGAATTTGCTATGAGGATAGAATATTTTGAAATCCACTTGTGCAAATCTACCAAAACGGAGTAAGTTTAGTACTATTACTTAGTAAGTAGAGCATTATAGTGTTTCCCAAATACCAATACCCCTATATTAATTTTAGCATATCCTCATTCTGGCTTCTACTAAGCTTATAAATACCGCTGTTTCGAAAATTCAATTGCTCTGTTTTTGTGCATTACCTTCGTTTGCACTGAAAATCGCATTAAAGTTCTGCATATTAAAAATGGTATACCTATATATATATATATTTTTTTTGTAGAAATTTTGAAAATAGAAAATTTTAAAAATTTAAATTTTGTTGTCTTGGTAAAACTGGAAAACAAAAAAGAGAATATATAAAATTTCTCAAATCCCATTTCCCGTCAATAAATGGCGTTTGGCGGATCCCATTTTTAGAAGTTTCGAAAATATACTATATTCTCAACAATGAACAACTGTGTTGAGTTGTTATCATTAGAATTAGGGCAGGATTTAATTTAATCGACAACCTTCTACAGAATTTCCATCATAGTCGTCGTCCATGCTAATTAAGCCAGCCAGAACTCTTGTTTTTGCAATTACATACTAATTTAAATGGAAATCGAAAACGCCAGAAACTAAATAATCCCATCAAACAACCCTTAATAGACGGTTACTCTTCTAAATTGGTTAAATCTTTACAACAACTTTGTTACTCTTTCTTCCCACAATGTAAATAATTTTTATCAGACAATATTACTTGAAATTTTAATTGAATGCCCAATCCCTTAATATTTCTACAGCTAGAGAAGAGCTTACGAACAACAAGAATTTATAAAAAAAGAAAAAAAAACACTAAGCAGATGTGTCTATTTTCAATCATGACAAAATGTTTTTAGAAAACTCTTGAAACTAAAAAAAGAAAAAAATTTGAAAAAATATTTGCAATTTCCCAAAAAAAAATCGATAATAATTGATCACATCTCGCTGCGTCGTCGGTCGGTTGGAAATAAAATTTATAAAACATTCGAAAGTATCCTCATAAATCATGGGAGCGAAGAAAAAAATCAGAATTTCTCCTGCAACTACAACTATAAAATGCTATTTATGTAGGTATGTCCTAGGCAATGAGTAAAGTGTCAGTAGATCTCTTTATCTCATAAAACTTTTTCCATAATATCGAGAGAAAATTGAAAAAATGCCAAAATAAATAAGAAACTGTCGTCCCAGTTGGCCTGCATCCAAATGTTTTATTATCATGGATGCAAAATTCACGTATAAAAACAAGAAACAGAACAGCGGGAAAACGTTGCGGTTGGACTTGGTTGGAAAAAAGCTCGTTTCTATCTATACATTCAAACATACATACATCAGTAACAGCAGCAGCATCCGTTTGTCACCTATAATTTTTCTATTTTACCTTGAATTGACTACAACTTATATAACTATCAGGTATAAGATGTGGGTGGAAAGATTGTCTAGTTGTAGGAATATACATATGTGTATATAAATTTATTCTCTCCACTATTTGACATGGTTGTTGATATCTTTTTTGTACTTTTTTAACATAAATTTATATGTGCACGTATGTACGGAACTCCCATCAGATCTTGAAGTCAGACATGCTTACTTTATAAAGCTAGCATACAGCGATAACAATTTGTTACACGAGAGATTTATCTTGTGGATGATTTAATATCAAATTAGAATGAGGTTAATAAATGGGAATAAAAGCTTATTCTTACCTGTGTTATCTGTTAGCCTGTGTTATCTGTTAGCCTGTGTTATCCATTCAATTATATATTTGAGTAATGCTACAATTTTTAGATGAATTTATTAAGCCCAGTTACAATCGAAAGTTTTCCACTTATATTTCACAGTAACAAACCAAGGATCATTTCCATGATTCCCATTATTCCACATCAGTAAATTTAATGCAATTCATGAATTTGGAACTGCCATCTGCTACATGTTTCTAGATTTGGATTTACAATCTCTTGCACATTTCTGGATCGGAAAGAATCATAGTATCTAAAATAGCTTGAATTGCTATCGCATCGATTTGTTTGTTAAGCCTGTTGTACAAATTGTATTCTCGTAAATGATCAAAAGCTTTTATGAGTTTACTGTTATGATCTTCAAAGTTTTTCCCATAGATTACTATGTCATCTACGCGACATTCTAGACCTTAATAATCCGTGAGTACATAATTCATCAACTATTAGGATTTAGTTGGTGCTTCTTTCAGACCGAAAACCATTTGCTAAACTCATAATGCCGATAGGCTGTGCTAAAGCTATTTTAGATCTACCTTGGGGATGAACTATAGTACCTGATGATAGCCACTAGCAAATAACGACAATTGCGTAGCTGGTTCAAGATATCTTCAATTCTGAACAATGGAAAGGCATGGCCCATTATTGTTTTCTCACTTTCTAACATTTCTTGGAGCTGCTGATATATGACTTCTTTTTGCGTCTTTGGCAGACGGTAAATTTTCTGATAACTCTGGAGGTTAGTCACAAATACATGTATGTACGAGACAAAAGAATTTTTTCTTCAGAAATAATTTCATCTAATAGGTATTAGTTCCTGTTTTGGTTGTGCCAGGTGTGATACTGCACTTCTATTTGAAATTGCTGGAATAAACGTGTGCTGTTTATTATGTCATGGTAAATTTTCTTTAACAAATCCAGTTTAGTACAATTTTCAAGTTATAAAAACCAACACACCGATCTCACACAACAGATTGCTAGGAAACAACTGACATTCAAAGAATTTTTATTCGAGGGCTCCAATAGAATACTCAGATTTCTCCGTACGGAAATCAATTCGACAGAGGTCTCAATACCACTTCTACCTTCAACCGATGAGGAACATGGTGGTGACAATGCTGAGATCGAAATGAAGAAAATTAACCCATGGGACTCTATATCGAAATCCAAGAAAACGCCACAAAACGAATAAACGAGCCTCAAGAAAGTAAGAAGAAAAACTCAGATTTGAATGAAATTCACGAATGACTGACGATATCAGACAGAGTACTATTGAATTCTCATAGCAAATACACATTACTTGCACGGACGCGCATAGTAGAAAAAACCTGTCAAAAAGGAACATTTTTAACAAAATTTCCCCACTATTAGACTGCAGAAAATTTGTCTGAAACAACGAAAATAAGCTACAGCAGCTATAAATTAATTGAAAAGAACTTTAAAAAAAATTTCAAGCGATTTCTCATAAGTGCCCCCGATTGGGATATCTCATGGGAAGCCGGGTTGAAAATTTCCAAATAGCGGACCTTGATAGGTAAAGCGGATAGTTCAGAGCATGTTTATGAAGCTGAAGTGTAGTGCAAAAAGTTAGTGAAAGTTCATTGGAAAAACAAGAAAAGTACAAAGGGAAGGAGAAGAAAGTTATCGTGGCGGGAGTTTATGTCCCCAAGGATAGCGGATAGCAAGTTTTATATAAAATCAAACCAATGCTTCATTGACCAAGTGTGAATTATCATCCTTATCACCCCATAAATTGATAAAAAAAAAAACAAAACAAAAAAAGCTGGGAATCACAAACATTTCTCATTTACACGGTTAATCATAGTATTTTATTACGCAACATTCATAAATTTTTTCTAAGAACGACATCTTGCTGATGCATGACAAATGAAAAATGTATTTAGCGCCATTACATTGCATTCGATCTCCATATAATAAAAAACAAAAACAAGTTCCATCCGTCCCTGCATATAGAGAACCACTCAAGTCACTTAGTACTGTGAAAGAGATGGAAATCGATTGAGTGGAAAGCGCTTAATGAACTGACGACAATAAGCTCAAGCTCAACAAGCACCGTAACACAAGTAGGCAAATGCCTCTTATACCAGAATAAAGGTATCAAACCTAATGATAATTCTGATAAAGCATGAGTCACCTATACTCTTACTACTTCATCGGTGACGGGCTCGGGCGGTTTTCTTACTTAATTGAGAATTCTTGGGTTACGCAAAGATGTTTTCGTCGTTCGTCATAAATTACGAGTCAGCAGCCAAAGCGAGCGTCATCAACGCTTTTGCCATCCATCCAATCTACACCAAACGATGTGTTCGAATTGGATTATGGTAATTCGTTGGCTAGCATACGATGAGAAAACAAGATTTGCAAGCATTAGCACTTTTTTAGAAGGTTATTTTCCCGAGCACATCACTCCATGTATATATGTATGCACATATCTGATTCAGTAAATCAGCCTTGAGCCTTGTCGGCTAGAATAAGAGGAAATCGATGCTTTTGTAGTATGTATGTAGGCTCTTAGATGCGCTAGAATTGGATCTTTGGTGTATATTTGGACGTGTGGATGGTGGTTTTATCCCTAACTCTTAGAACAATAATCAAAAATTAAGTGGATCTATAAAAAGTTAATGGTTCGACACTTACCTACTAAAGTTTGCTACTGCAAGAAAAAAAAAATAAGAAAAAAGGTAGCTCTTACCAAATTAAGTCCCTTGCATAATTATCAGGTCAAGGATTTTGTTGTAACATGTCCTTGTAACTTGTTGATAGAAGAGTCTCTATCGATTTTTCTTGGTACGTTAACTATATCGGGATAAGTAGGATTGTCATGATAAAAGCTACGTAGATATATGCAAAAGTTTTTTTTTATCTTATGTTTATTCATGTGAAACTTTGTATAGGCTCGGTTTCTTGATGTCCTTGGTCGGATGAATATATTTAGCATATACACCATGTTTACATATGCATTTGGATATGTATGTATGTATGTACATGATTATTTAGCTATATTCTGGAGCATTGTTTGCAATAGAACAATTTCCAGAATTATACGGATTGAAGTTTTATTTAACGGGAATAGACTAAATCACCTTCGCTGAGAATACTTGTAAGCAGGGGAGTTTAATGCACTACGTCCTTATGAAAAACCAAGTTGAGTGTTCATAATAGGTACAAAGAAATCCGATTCGAGGAAAACAATCTCAAGCTCTAAATCCGAACGGAAACGTTAAAAGATAAATATTACTGCTAAATGTATAGGTAGACTAGAATAAAGATGGAAATTTTACTGGAGATGTTAACGGCTAAACAATAATAGTTTTCAGTACAATATATACTGTCCATTGAGGTTCTCTTAAATATGTGTCCAAAAGGGACAACTTACCATAGAATGTTACTGCTTTCAGGAAATCTCGCAGTGGTATACTGGTTTATGGAAGGCCACCTACATCTGTCAACCAATTGGTCTATCTGGACCGAAAGAATCCAAGAAATATTGAACTTAATAACAAACATCCCGACTTGAATATCAAAGTTACTAACCATACTGTAGAATTTCCTGCCAGAGTTATTAACTAGAGCAAAAATATACCCGACTAGAGTAATAAATTTATTAAAACGAGCTACCGAAATACTAGAGCCATTCACAGCCAAAAATTCAATTGATATATTGTTGAACATAAAATTTCTGAACTCAGTTTGAAAAGCTCTGACTGACACATGAGCCTACCATGCTGTGCTTTTTATCATAAAACATTTCGTGCTGGGCGTGGCTTAATAATATTAAAAAAAGAAAAAAGGTAGAATATCATTCATCTCCAGAATAACTCTGGAATAAAGGTTTCTTAAAAACACAAAATTATGTAACGTTTTAATAAAAATGGGTTTTCTTTTAATACAAGAAAAGCCTTTCAAAAGAGCATGAAAACTTTTCTTTGTATAAACAGTCTGCACAAGCGGAAGTATCAGCCACTCAGCCACTGAAAAGCTCTAGCTCCTGGCTATATAAAGCACGCCAGTCAAACACAGAAATCAGTTTGGTCATCGAGCTCGAACGAGTTAAATGAGCAGAAAATTTTAATTGGGTACTAGTGTTGCGTGAAATTTCCGCATTAGTGACAACCTAGGACGACATCCCCATTTATTTTCCTAAATTATAGTATTGAGACTTGTGCGTAACATCCCGACACAATACCTTCTCTGGTACGCCGTGAGAGAAATCCCTATACAATCTGTCCTAATCCGTTGTGTTAAGGTCAGCATGTAATATCCTGCCTTAACGTTCTCTAGTACGGCTATTCTAATCTATCTCTAGTTAATATAATTAGTTTACACAATAAATGCTCACTCGAGAAACTGTCTGTGTGACAAGGTCCCTGCTCGAGCGCCGAATTTGTAACAAAGTTTAGGTGGGATGGCTGCGGATAGCTCGTCGGAACAGGGTTTCTGAAAATGGAACTCCTTCAGTTACAATAAAAATAATAAATTCATTATTTAATATGAATCAGTCTCACATATACAAAATTTAATTTAACCGTAATATACTTATCGTCTATTCTAGAGACTAAGGTGAAACAAATGTAAAAAAAAATGTTAAAAAAATCCCCTACATTTTTACTGGCCTTATATTTTTATTTGCTAAATATTCCTGCTACATAAAAAATCTTTATCCTATGCATTATTCTAATTATAATATACATACATAACCTCAAACAATGTAAAGATAAATGGAAAATAATAAAAGCGGCTTTAGGAGGCCTAACTATAGTAAGGATAATGATGATAATGGTTTAAAAAATATTAATATAAAAAATTAATTAATACAAACATGAAAATTGCTTATTCTGTATTAGGTATACGCAATTTTTATAATTCATTTTTATTTTTATCAAAAGATTACAACAAAGGCATAAAAAAAATAAAAAAATCACGGAATTCATCCAGCTAGAACAAGGATCTGAAATTTAGAGCAATCTAAACCATCACAAGTTTTCCTTTGCCAACATAAAAAAGAGAAAAAAATTGTCTCTGAATGTCTGTCGTGTGCGCGTATAATTCTAAATTAATTAAAAGCTTATGGAGTGAATCTTTAAAAGTTCTCCGTGGTCAGCATTTTAAGGAATTTTTCATTGTACAACGTACGAATGAATACGGTTGAAAAGGTTTTATATATAGTTGCACAAAAGATTTTTTACTTCTCCCTACGCTTTCCTGTAAAACAAAAAAAAAAGGAAATTCGTTTGTATTGTAATTTTACTATAGGTAGATAATACTCATTGACAATAAGTCCTATCTCATTACGGGTATTCCATTCCTTTGTATATTATATGTATGTACGATACGTGTATAGATATATATTGCAGATCAAAGGCCAAGTACGTCTCCAAATTAATCCAATTAATAGAAAAAGTGCAAAACTTGCAGATAGATTTACTAAGTTAGATGCATATCCTCCTACCAGTGCGAGCCGACCATTGTCATCGTTGCGAAATAATCACTTTTCACTTGGCTAATCCGATTACGTCAGATCTTTACTGTTATAGGAAATTTCAAAGCACGAACATTCATTGTCTGGTCTCGCCACCTATATCTCTATTATATACATAATACATATATGGAAGTATGCATATACATGTATGAATTTATGTTCTTACTATATAGGTTTCTCCTCGGGGTCGGTGAGGCTTAAATACTTCACCCGGTTTGCTTAGCTGGAATTACTGCAAGTGAGCATGAAACGATAAAGAGAACAATTTCTCAAGTACATCACCAAAGTGTTGTACGACTTCCAACACGTTCTACAAAGACGTTGTTGAATAGCTCTGTAATGCTTTAACCTCTTGACCCTTTTCTTTTTCTTTTTGTAAAGTGTGCACTCTACACTCTGTGCGGCGTCCAAATCTTACTTAACTACTTACTTCTAAATAGCATCGCACATAGAATCATGGAGCTTAGCTAATAGAAAACCTGAAAACCGACATGAGTTTTTCAAATGATTTTGTGTATCCCCCCCCCCCCCCACCATCCCCTTTACTCCAGTAGGTGCTTATGATTGTTTCATCATCATCATCATTATCTCAACCTATAAAAGTAGAGAGACAGGCGCTATTCTTTTAATCATGATCATGACACAAGAGACTTGGACTAGTTTCTTTCATTTCTGGTGCATCATAAACTGCCTACTGCTACTGCTGGTGCTGATGATAAAAAAAATGTCCGTCCTAGTTTTTGGGGAATATTGTGAAAGATGAGGAACAGTTTTGTCACCTGAGAGAACGGTAGTTCCGCAGTTGCAGGCAATATTTTTATAATTTTTTTCTTCTGATTTTAAAAAGCTACCTACTACTTGAAAAGAAAGTTGTAGTGTAACTGAACTGGAAAATGTATGAAGTTTTATGGAAAATTATAATATGGCAGATGTGGTATACATAGCTACCTACCTACGTACCTACATAGGTATGATGAATACACGACAAATACCGTGGGAATTTTTTGATTTTAATTGCAGTTTCTGTATAACTAACTGATTCTAGTTAATGACAATTCATTATGCTATGATTATGCGACAAGTTATTATGGACGGAGGACTATGAGGATAGATAGGCAGGTAGGTACCTACTAATTAATGTCATATTCCCTTGTGGAATTTGTTTGTTTCGCAACAACGACCATTTACAGGTATATCTGTAGGTATGTATGTTGCAATGTAGAAAAGTGGAAAACATGTCCGATTTATTATGTACATGTGTATCTATATTTGAAATGTGAGTGCACAAGAATACCAAAGCCTACACCTGAATCGTATACTGATAGAATATTTTATAACGTTGTTATGTAGAAATTTCTCCCGGGCTTTATTCATTGTGAAATTGTACTTTTGCAGTTTGAGCACTGTCTTTTCCCGGCAGTATATGTAATTCCTATTTGTCATAGGGAGTCAGTTGAATGAGGAAACTATTTATTTATTTACTATTATTATTATTATGAAGATTCATTAAATCCGGATTACTGCAAAAAGAATTACAAACTAAGATATTGAGAAAAGTCCTTAGTTTTAACCAACCTGGATCTCTAGTTGAGATTTAGATAACTTAGAATCTATGCAACATTAATGTGACTATGAAAAAGACGATACATTAATGCAATAGGCTCGTGCATACCATATTTTGTAAAAAAAATATGCCTCTATATGGTCATGACTTAAGCACACAGATTTTATGGATGAGAGCCCTATGGTTAATTCTATCGAAAGCCCTGCAAAAATCAGTAAAAATGTATATACTGCCTTCAATTGCGGCAATACAAAAATTGGATAATTCCAATAAATTAGTAGTGGTGAATTTACACTTCATAAAGACAATGCTAAAATTTGGTACAAGGTGTTTTCATAGCAATAGTAAATACTATTTAACGAAAAACTAAATCGGGCAACCCCTTCTTGGTGCTGCCATACAAAAATTTGGGCTTTCACTATATATTTGAACGCTGTCTGAGAATGCGTGGAGGTACAGCACTGAAATTTTGCAGCCAGCGTTTTCGTAAAAATTGCAAATACAAGTTCAAAAATGGACCACCAAATCGGGAAAAGTTTTCTTGATTTTATACGGCAACACCAAGAAGGGGTTACCCTATTTATTTCATTTTTGAAATTTTATTTACTAGTTTTGTGAGAACGCTGTGTGTAAGATTTCAGCTTTGTACGTGTCGACGCGTTCTCAGGCAGTGTTCAAATATATAGTTAAACATTAGATTTTTGTATGGCAGCACCAAGATGGGGCTGCCCGATTTAGTCTATTTTGGAACTAGTATTTACTATTGCTATGCTATGTGCGCACAATGCATTGGCAAGAAAATGGGTGCCTCATTCTTCGGACTATGGGTCACCTAGCAACAATTCCATTGGAAGATCATCGTATAGTTAATGCTGAATGTTACATTATTATTTGTTTGCTGTTTTTTTTCCCAAAAAGCGTATGAAAACTACTAAGAGAGTGATTTCTTCTCTTACTTAAGAATCAACAAACTCTCACTGCATATCGGACTATTCCCTTTCATAAAATGTTCAAGCTGCTATGAAGCTTACGAAAATCTTGTTTCTGAGATGATTACGGAATGGAGAGCTCAATTTTTTCAGAATTTATTAAAGATTATGCAAAAATGTTTAGATAATACTTAAGGATGAATAATTCGAAAAGCAATAAAAATATAAAAAATTCTTCGGTGTATTATAGGCTCAAAGTTAAACTTGAATTTTTCTCGAGAAAAGTTTTTTGCTTAGATTTTATATGTGACAGAGAATATACTTCTACAAATGTTTAATTCCCAGATAATCTGAAAAACGATCCAAGGAATAAAACTTTATCATATTATCGTAGCGCATTGTACCCTTTACAAAATCGAGAAGACCAATACCGTCGCGACGTTCGTAACTCTTTATAACAGAAAAAGTTGCGGGGTACTCTGCATACATTCTGTTTAAAAAAATGAATGAACATGTGTCATCACACAGTATGGTAATCTTTACATTTATTCGTGCGATTTATCATGAAAACAGGCATAACGATTTTCATTATGGGTGCGAGAAAGCAATTAAGTTAAGTTATAAAGAAGCATCATTACGTGGGTAAGGATAGGATTGTTATACAGGGTGTTTCATAATTAGTGCGCATAACTCAAGGGTTAGATAGCTGAGGTGGACACAAGCAAAAAATTATAAGGTGAGTGGGGGGGGGGGGGGGGTAAGACTAATCGTTTCGGCGGTAGGGGGTGGTGCGTCGGAAATTGTAAGACGTCAAAGTCAAAAAATTGGTTTTTGGGATACTCCCTTGTCTATGATTAATAATTTCATTAAAGCTGATTGGGCACTCATTGGAAAGCTGAGACGGTTTGCTATCATCTGAGATGAATTCCATCGTGAACGGGTGTATATGAAGATACTAAAAACTTTAAACCCCCCCCCCCCCCTACCGCTGAAACAACACGTATTACCCCCCTTCACTTTACAATTTTATTGCTTGTCTCCACCCCAACTATCAAAACCTTGAGTTATGTGCATCAATTATGAAACACCCTAGATATCGAGCAGTTCTTATATATATTCTATATTAAAAACAGTCCCAACGATTGGATACAATGGTGTAAATTTCCCTCGAAATTCAAACATTTCTAACGCATTGAGAACATTTTAATGGATTCTACAGCCACTTCATTTGTCAACAAAAAAAATTGTCCAGCGTAACACTAATTTACATGAATTATATTTAATAAAATTTTAAAGGGAATAAACTTCAATTTGTCACATTATAATTTCACCTGTTCAATAAAATATTCATTCACAAATTCTATAAAATTACAGTCATGCAATATTTATCTAATTCCTTATCTCCACATACATCACAAAATATTTTATTGACTTTTGTTGATATTTCCACAGCAATATAGTTCTATTTTCACCTAAATTATTATCTTATCAAACAATCCAACAAAAAGATAAACTGCAAAAACGGATTAAAAAAACAAAATAAAAAAAGATAAAAAAGTTATATTGCATCGAATATGCAAAGTATTTGCTAAATAAATTTATCTCCGAAAGTAAAGATTTTTATTATGAGCAGACATTGAAATTTTTATTCTTATCTGGATGGAATTAATTAATTTAATGAGGATAATAAAAGTAAGAGTAAATCCCATATCCCATGTGATAATGCAAATATACATATGACTTACATTGTTTTCTGTTAACAGTTCATTCGTTACATCTAAACAGTAAATCGTTGAATCTTTACTTGTCACGATAAGAAAGTAGTTTGAATGGAATTTATTCATAGCATGCAAATAATATTGTGAAATATTTTGTAAGACGTGAAAATGTCTTTCACTGTTACTGTAACCCTTGGATATTAAGGAGAAAGTAATTGTATTTTTTCTTAATAACTATACACCAAATCAATTATAAAATATCGTGGAATCCTTCTTTAACATTTAAATTCAAAATTTTCCGACAAATACTATGAAAAAGATCTGTGTGAATATAAGTAATTTGCAAAATGACACAAAAACTATCATTTCTATTTTTAAACTCGATATGAAATCAGGTTATCTACGATCTTTAAATAAAACATAACTAGTAGCCTTTTGTACATTTACTTTAATTTCACAAGTTGAAGCTTTTTTTAACAGATTCTGACAGCTGTTTCGGTCCAACTGGACCATCATCGGAGAATAGACAACAGCTGTCAGAATTTGTAAAAAAAGCTTCAACTTGTGAAATTAAAGTATATAAATGTACAAAAGGCTACTAGTTTTGTTGTATTTAATTATCATGTTCACATTCTTCATACGAGAAAACAGCTGCTCGCACACATATGTGCTCCCAAACAGAGACATCATTTTCTGGGCATGATTTCGGATTTCCAGAAACGATTTTTGATCGACATATTTTGCATAAAAATCAAGAAGACCCATGTTGAACTTGTCTCTCAGTTCCGAATTACACTGCAAATCGATAAGCTCCATCTGACAATTTTCTGGCATGTCTTCAACGGATACACTGAATGGTCGGACAAAGAGATTGATGTAATTTTCATTATCTCTGAAGTCAGAAAACTTTGATTGGAACTCCTTTTTGAGTAAATCTACTGCAGCGACATATTTATCCACATCTGTACAATCGCAACTCTTCAGTTTAGGAAAGTGCGTAAACTCTTTTTTCAACAACTGATTTTTCCATAAATCCAGTTTAAACTCAAATGCCTTCACAGTGTCAAGTAGGTTGTTGATAAGCATTTCTTTTCCTTATAGTTTGGTGTTCAGTCATTGAGATTCATCGTGATGTCCGTGAGAAATCCAAAGTCGCGCAGCCAGTCGAGGTCACTAAATTGAGGAACTGGTTTCCCTTTGGTTTCCATGAAGGAGACGATTTCCTTCTTGAGTTCAAAAACGCGTTTTGGCATTTTTCCTCTGCTCAGCCAGCGAACATCAGAAAAATATGTCACATCACCATACTCGGCATTAATTTCGTGTAAAAACTTTTGGAATTCTCTGTGGTTTAATGTGATTTAATGAAGTTCACAGTTTTTACTACCACTTTCATCACCACATCAATATTTGTAGATTTTGCGCAAAGATTTTGTTGATGAATGGTAATGCATCAAAGGAAGATCTTTCTGTTGTTTTTTCATCAAACCCATGAGCCCTTCAGTTTTTCCTACCATAGATGGTGCACCGTCTGTTACAACTGCAGAAAGCTTTGTCAATTCTAAATTATATCGTCTCAGTACTGTCATCAAACACTAATAAATATTACATTGTTTTGTAGTTCCTTTGATCGGAAAAGGGTAAGCCATCTCTTCAGTGATGACAAAAATTATTTACAATGCCTCGAATAAATATAGCTAATTGAGCGGCATCAGTTCAATCTGTGCGCAACAGAATAGTATACGAACTTTGATGCACGTTCTTTTAGTGAATGTTCAATGTTTGCCGCTAACTCTTCGATTCTTCTGGCAACAGTAACACCGGACAAACTAACTTTAGAAAAAAGCTGTTTTTAAGACAGGCAACGGGAACCTCTATACATTTCTTGCCAAATTCACCATCAGTAAAGGGTTTTGATTTCAAAGCTATTTTTTCGGATATAATGTAGCTAACCTTCACGCTTGGTTCATTTTCAGTGTTTTGCTTTTGAAAACTATCTTGCTGCCGTTGAAACTGACTTTTAAGAGCTCTCACTTTCTTCGTTGAAGACCCCTGCATTAGATGAATGCCCGTATGTAATTTCGTATGGGCCGGTTACCCACCTGTGCAAGTTTGATTTTGGAAGTGACTTTCATAAATATTTCTAGAACGCTTCGTCGGACAGTCAAAATGATTATAACCAATTTCATAGAATTTCATAATCTGAAGAAGTTTTCAGTTACTATAAGAACGTCTTGGACTGATCGTTTTCACAGTACACATAAAAACTCTAAATTTTTATATGGCAGCAACAAGAAGGGGTTGCACGATTTAGTGGAGTACGGAGCTAATTTTTAAAAATAGACTGCTTCTAAATCCACATTAAAAAATAGAAAGTAATATCTCCCTTCACTTAATGAATACATCACAAAAGTTCTCTAAGAGTTTCCCTTCATTTTGCATTTAATTAAATATTAAAACTAAATTTTAAGATTTTCAAGATATACAAAGAAAGGAAGATCTGGGCAGTACAAATTTTAACACTATAGTGAATAATAGTTTCCCAAAAATGAAATTTGGAACTCCTAATAATTATCAAAATACTTAATTAAATTACTTTACTTTGACTTTGCTTTCGTTGTGTACCTTGAAAATTTTAAAATGTATAAGTACATTTGTGAAACCCGTTTTCTGATCGGATATATCCCTGCCGAGTTAGACCGATCAAAGGTGCGAAAAATCTAGCTCCCAGTTCGAATAGATTGAAGACTTAGTACATTTTGAACCGAATTTTAGGTATGATACCATAAAGATATCTAAATAAAATTTACATGGTATATAGCCAATGAAACGAGGAAGTTTTTAAATAGGTTTGGGTGAAAAAAATTGTTGACTTTTTTTTTTAAATCGCCTCACAGATTTTGGTACATTTTATTATTTTAAGCTTAATGGAATTTAAAAATTTCTTTTGACGCAATGGTATAAGCTACGGAATTAAATCTTTTTGCATTAGATGAGCCCAACATACAACTAAATTCACTAAAGTCACTAAGACCAAAAATGTGTTCGAATTAGTAGTTTAGTGAAAAATCATGAAAAAAAATCGTAACTCGAAAACTACGCACAATCGCGTAACATACATGGGGGTAATTCGGGTACCCCTGGGGGTGCTCTATCTCTGGACTTCCGCTTCACACTACTTCTTGGAACACCCTGTATATTATGCATATATAGATTTCAACTAGGGTATAAGTCGTAGAAATATAAAATATTGTTGCGAGCTTGGCTTTTAGTTCGTTATTTAAAACACAATATTAAATATTTAATATACAAGTTCTTTGTTTCACTCTAATCTTATAAAATTCACAATCCTTCATTTAATCAACTCAACTTTAATTATCGCTAATACTGTACTTTCAATTATCGTAATCCAATTACACTTTCGCCTGTTTATTACTTTCGCTTGTTAACACTGCAATGTCTGGTCAAGTCAAGTCAAGTGTTCTTCACACGCGATTTACGAATTATAACGAATTATGTCGAAATTTTAAACCGAACCGATATCCCGGGATATTTGATAGTTTTTACTTACAGGCTTTTATTTTGGCCTAGGTTCACTTATGCCTTTAATGCACTTTACACTTTAATTGTTCGAATAACTATTAATTTTATATTACACGATGTCGATAAATTATTAACAGCTTGTTGCGCGACGGCAAGCTGTGTTCTTGTTTGTTATTTAGTAATTTTGGGATTTAGAGGGATAGGGAAGTTGGATGGGAGTGGGAAGTTGTGGAATGTTAGAGATTTCTCTAACTAGTTTTGAGTTGAAGACTGGCACTTCTTCCACATGCTGAGAGATATCCCGAAAGTCCAGAATGGTCCAGCATTGATAAGTCCCACGATGATCGAGATGCCAGGATGGTGTCCTATCCACGATGATGGCTTCCTTTACTACTGAAGAAAGTAAATCTTTCGCCCAGGTAATAAATGTTTCTCGTTTCCGAGTTGATTAGGTGAAGAGGTGATAAGTAGTTAAGTTTTCAACTTGTATGTGCGTTGAAAGCTGGTTAATGAGAAGGTTAAGATGTTGAGAGATCTTCTCAAGTTGTTTGACCGCACTCTTTTTCTGGTGGTGACAACTGTTATATTTATACCCGGAGTGTTCTATTCCAGAATCTTCTCGAAGATTCCATCATCGCTTCTCCGGACCTGTAGTTGTTTATTCTCCATTCCCTGTAGATGGCATCACTTGTCTCTTTTTGTTGCACGTAACAATATATAAAGTATAAAATTTATAGTCTTGGAAATATATTTACACTGCTCGGCTGGATTCCTCGTTAGAACTAGATCTAACAAATATGCTTTCTTTTGAAGATAACATATTACATTTAAAGGGAAAAGAAAGCACAATTAACAGTTCTGCATACTACGACAATATTTGTTACCTTTCTGACCACTTTGTAATGGAAAATAGTACTTACATTGAGTATGTGGAATACTGTCCCACAAAGTATAAGACGGATTATATAGTTTACTTAAATAAAAGTAGAATTATTGCTTACATAATTCGTGATATTTTATTTATCAATAACGATTTTTTTATATTTTGGGAACAAATGAATAATTTTTCATATAGCGAACACTTTTGAAATTATTGTGTAGGCGCTGCTGTTGGAATGTTCGTTATTAAAACTCCCAAATTCTTTTAGAATCCTCTAACTACTTTACGTTATTCATCTCCTTTGAAATGTTTATTAAATCCAAAACCAAATTTTTAGTAATAATCAGTTAGCATTGTAATTTTAAATTACACATTCTGTTTTTTTTTTTTAAGGATAAGTTACGTTATTATTTTGTTACATTTGATTATAATAAACACAAAAATATACCTATATAAAGTGTTTTAATATTATAATTTCATTTGTATGATATTTAATACTGAGTGTAATACCAATGTTTCAAGTTGAATGAGATTTTTCATCAAAACCACGAACATTTTTTATATTAATTCAACAAAAATTATACATTGAAACAATGTTCTAAATCAATGGAATCAATGAAAATATAGCATGTATCAAGTTGTCAAGCTTAATTAGATCTTCATCAAGACCACGAAAATTTGTTAATGGATTCAACAAAGTTCTTACACAGGAAAATGTTTTATTACATTAAAATCGATGAAATTTAACATTATGCTGATGAAATTCAATTTAATCCTGTCTCTTAAATTTTTAACATTAAAATGATGAGATCTCGCACAGGCTCGTATTCAATGAAAATTTTCATTAATTTTAACGCATTTTTATGTCTTTTTCGTTATTTTAATGAAATATTTTTCTGAGTGAATTTAACAATTTCACTTTTAAATATCCTCTTGTCGAACCATGCCGAAACATTATAAAATAAAGTAATAGGTGGCATCACAATAGGTTTAGCTACATTTTGTACGACTGCTGCCCGACTTGCGTTGTGCTTACAAAGCTTAGATCGCCACCCTGCGGTGGCAGTGAAAGTGTTAAGTTTTCAGGCATGTCTACCTGCAAACTTTCGAACTACATGCAGTTTATCTTTTGCAGCACAAATCTGAACTACACATATATCTAATGCACGCATTCTCTTATATTTTTACATATCGGTACACTACATATATTTGCTAATGGGTCGTGTACACCTATAATTGTTAAAGTTCGTGTACACGCGGTTTTTGTCTACACTAAACTGAAAAGTTTGATCATTTAGAACCGGTCAAGATATGAGTAGATGGTATACACCTGTGGATAACCTCACACTCAGCCACAGGATTATTTTCAGCTTATATTCCCCCTCTCCCCCACCCCTTCCCGCACTATTTACAGAAAAACAGAAAATTCTATTCAAATTTCTATTTTATTCCGGTGACCAAAGTAAATTTTGATGAATTTGCACGACTTTGTCATAATGGAAAATGGGTTGGCGGAATTTAAAATCTGTCACTTTTGTCAACTAAGTGAAACAGACCCAACAACAGTTCGGTCACGATTAAGCATATCTAGATGCTGTAAAGAATTTTTTCGAACCATTAAAAAAAAAATTAATGTTTTTGCCCAGGATTGGTAGCAGCAAGAGAAAAATTTGGAATTGCGTTCTAAAAATTCGTGTATACAAAAACCATGTACGTGCACTTTGTAAATACATGTGTAGTTCAGTATTTAGATAAACTTGTGTAGTTCGTGTTCAAATTTTTAGACACATTTTTATACCCTAGATGATGGAATCATATGTTATCCTAAGTTTTTTCTCATTCCATTTGTAATAATGATGGTAGAGCGAAATAGATTATATCTAACATCATCACACATAATAATTAATTTTTTTTTTATTTATGCTTGTCCGTCCGTCTGTGTGCACGAAAACTCAAGAACGCCTCTACTTAGAAGGCTGAAATTTTGCACACGGGCTTTAAAAAAAAAAAAAGTAAAATTGAGTTCGACAATGAGAGATTGCCCTACAAAAATTTCATTTGTCACTATATATTTAAACACTGCCTGAGAAGGCGTCAAGATACACAAAAGTACACGGCGTTTTCATAGAAAAAGTAAAACAGTGGGCTAAATCGGGCAACCTCTTCTTGCTGTTACCATATAAATCTTTGATTTTTTACCCATACTCTGAAATGATTTTTTACTCATACTCTGAAAACTATCAGTCTTAGTCGTTTTAGTTTTACTGGAAAGTTCTTCACAATATGAAATACTTTGAAATTGGTTATGATCATTTTTGCTGTCCAACGAACCGCTCTAGAAATATATGCGTAAAACCACTCCAACAATCAAACTTGCACAAACGTAAGCAATCGATATTACATACGGGCATTCATCTAAAAGGTATCATAACCAATTCTAGCTTTTTTACTTGCTAACAAATGCACATTTATGAAGGTGAAAGTTACATACTATAATTTTCATTTAATTTTAAATTTTAGAACCAAAAACTTGACTACGTACACAATTTTTTTGAATTAGAATTTTTACTAATTAATTGTTTTTCTTTTCTTACAGGTAAGAAATACACTCGCACAGAAATATTGTTGTATTTTACGTATATTTGGTAAGAAAAATTGTAATTCTCTTTATACCTACATACCCGTAAAGTTCATTTTTTGATCCATTACTTTTCTGATTTTTTTTTTATTTATAAATATGTACATATATAAATATTATTCAGCCAAACTCTGGGGATACCCTATGACTGAAAGCACAATAAAAAAAACTTGATGGAATTTTACTGTACCGCGAAAGTATTTTGAAGGGTGAAAAGATGTGCACGGCTTGCAGTACAGGTACTGCGTACAGGAATTATAACAACGAGTTATTTTCAGCTCTGTCTTAAAGTTTATTACATGTAAATATAATTGACAAAACCAATATTAACATTACTACTGGCTTTTTTTCTATCAAAATTTTAGGGAAACTAGTAACTGTCGCCGTAATTTTGTAATTTCTTAATAGCTCAAGCCAAAAAAGTGGCAAACCTCGGAATGGAAGCGAACAAGCTGTAAATT
The DNA here is from genome assembly GCA_963924295.1 of Dioctria rufipes. Lineage (NCBI taxonomy): Eukaryota > Metazoa > Arthropoda > Insecta > Diptera > Asilidae > Dioctria > Dioctria rufipes. The sequence continues at coordinate 169,492,828 of OZ002742.1, read as the reverse complement.
GGTATAAACCTTTGTTTAACACTGAGAAAAAAGTCACATATAATTTGGTGTCTGCGTCACCAGATATTCAAGGTCAAAAGTCGGGAAAATTGGTTTTTTTTTTTTTTCAATTATCTAGTTTTCTATGAAAAATACGTCATTATGAAACTTGTAGATTATAAAATTACCTACAATTTTCATTTCAAGCATTTTTTGTATCTACAACCTTTTTCGAGGTACAGCGCGGAGAGAGCAAGCGCGTATCCATATTCAGGCGTATATAGCGTATAACGTTATGTGAACGCGGGGCCAAGAATTTTATTTTTTATTTATTTATTATTAAGACCAAATACAAAATAGCGTATTTAAAATTATTCTTGTTCGTCGTCGTCTTCGTCATGAGATTGCCCAAGGTCAATGTCGACATCATTATCATCGTCCTCGATATCAGTTACAGTTGTTTCACCAAGCTCGAGAACTTCATGCACACTGTCTCCATCGGAATCATTTGGTATTTATGAGGCATTGAGGCATGCTTTGCCGTTACAATGGCTACAAACTGTGGTACATAGTATTCCTACTTCTCTACATCCACAATTTACGCCACAGCCTTTCTTGCAATTGCAAAAAATCATATTCAACAATTCTTCCGGTGCTGGTGTCAATAAGTTCGTGATCGGCTGTAAATGCTGATTCTGTAAAGTCCACCCCCATTCCTCAGGTTCCAAATCTTTTCCCAACCAAGTTTGGATCTGGAAGTAGAGAGATCTGCTGGTTATTTTAATAGGACGAACTCAAAAAAATAATCACGACATTTTCTTAAAAGGAATTGGCAAAGGAAATGTATAGACACGAATGTATTCATCAAAGAGCTTCAATAAATATCCTCGTTGTAAAGAACATATTTTATTTTTATATGCCTTCACTGGATGTGATACAATATCAGCATTATTTAAAAAAGGAAAACTGAAAATCATTAAAATGTTTGAGAAACACCCCGATTTGTACCAGTCAGCGTAATTATTTTACAAGAAAATTGCATACCAAACGTATTATACGATCATGAAATAAGTGTGTACTTTTAGCCATGTATAATGCGCCAAGATCAGAGTTAAATATTGACAATTAATAGACATATTCAATTTATAAAAGCAACGAGACTTAACAGACTGATGCAGTACCGGGGTATAAACTACATTGACTGGAAGCTTCTGTTAAACTTTTCGTCTAAATTCAATTTGTATTTAATTTTGTTTATAGTATTATGAAAAATTAACAATGTGCAAATAAACAATACATTTTGAATATTTGGGTTCAATTCACTCAATTTTAAGTCAAAAGAAAAAACAAATCAAAAGGGTAGGTATAATGACATCTTCTTTTTTATGGTCAAAGCTCACATTATAAAGTTAAGAATGCATTCATAGTATCGATTTAGTTTTTTTTTTTAACATTTAATGCATTTTATGATAAAATAAAGTTCGTTTCTAATCACACTCTTGCCTGACTTTTATGTAGGTATAGAATTATTATTTTCAAAAGGAACAAATACCTATTTCTTATCTGAGGGTTAGAGAAACAGAACTATCCGAAATTGGGAATTTTTCCCATATATACAAATACAGAGTCATTCACAGTTATGCACCTGTAGACACCTCACAAATGATCTTAAAGGTCACAATGAATAGATGCGATGCTGAGTCTCTGAGTTTATCCCCCATATTAATAATAATACATAATACTACTACTATAGTACGAAATACCCTTTATAATATTTCAAAGGCGATAGAAAAAAGGGGTTGATGATTGATTGCCAATAACAGTGATATTTGTAACATCCGGCATACCTACTTAGTTAATTAGGATTAAGTAGAAAAATCTCTCCATCTATCTTTTCACCCCTTGATAGAAATTTTAATTAATATCAATTTTGATATTACCTCCTCCCTCCTCCTAAATAATTTCATTAAATCTCTATCAAAATAATAAATTCATTACCTACAGATGGATGTTCAAGTTCATACATATGTATATGTGTATACCCTAATAATTCTTCCCCCTATAATCAATGTTTCAAATCAAAACTCAAACTAAAACACTGCACTTAAAAATGACTTAATCATTCTAAAATCCAAACAAATTTTGTTTATTTTTATTTTTTTCTAAAAGTAATCGGGGCATGCGTGTTTTGACCTCGAAAAATTAATCCTGATTATTTACACAAGTATAAATGAAGATCTGTACCTAAATAGGTAGTAGGTATCTGCTTTCTTTCAAACAAAAATTCTACACATCTATACGTAAAATTGAAGCCATCTGTTTTATAATGATTTCTTCTTCTACTGATGTTTTTTTTTTCCTTAAAAGACTGCCGCTTTCACGCTGTTTGTGGAATGAAGGATGGAGGGTATCATTATCCACGCGACCGATAATCCCTTTTAAAAGTTAAAGTGGTTGTAATAGGATTACCTTTTAAAGTCAACAAAACATCGAAAAAGTCTATTGAACTCAACTTAGATACAAATTCTATCTATTTTTAGGACGACCAAAACTAAATTCAAACAAATTCTAAAGATTTTCTTTCTATATGACTCTGACTGAACTGGTCTGGATGGTTTTTATGATGGTTATTTAGAGAAGAGAACAACAAGTACAGTTGATTTTTTTTTTTTTTTTAAGAAAAAATTTAGATACGGGTCATAATTCAAAAGTGTCTACCTAGAAATGCCTTTTTTGGAATGCTATTATGTTAGTAGATGTACCTCAATAAAACTCATGTACTGAAAAATCGACAAATGGGACTCAAAGTGTATTGCTCGATAAAAACTAACCGAGACCATAAATTTCGATTCGTTTTTTTTTTTTTCGTTTTTTTTTTTAATTATGGTAATGAATAGCCTATCGTATCCTATCCTGTCCTGTCTGTTCTTTTCCTGTCACATTGTGTTGTCGTATCAATTTACTTTCAACCCTCCTCAAGTGTGTAGTTAATGTTACCAAATTCCAGCAAAATTGTCGAAGTATCGTCGTGTTAGGAACTCACTATACTTAATTAGTAGATATGTATATTGGTCGTGATGAGATGCGAGAATCAATTTGATTTATTGAAAGCTTGTGTTAAAATTTCTGCACAAAAATATAGTTGAATTGGATTGGAAAAACCAATCGACTTTTAAAACAGGCGGTAAAGCAATCGTTTCGGGTTGATATATAACTCAGAACACCCCAAGTAGAGAGATGTATCTAATTTCGGTGGAGCTCTAAATTAAGAAATTTCCGAGAAGATAAATATGTCGCAGCAACAGCAGGATTGCCTATTTGATGGTGGTCTAGGGATATCCCTATACATATATACATAGATAGGGGTTGCTTTGTAATAATATCACTAATGGATATCGTCTCTGCGGCTCTGTCTCTCTATATATGTGATCACTTTTAGATTTTTTTCTTCTTTTTATAGCTTATTTGAGTTTCGCCCTATTGGATATTGGACTCCATGCAATGGATGTTGACTGACTAACTATACTTGGACAGATATATTGTTTCAGCTGGTATACTGCATTTTTCGATACTGCTGGGGGAGTATTATTTATATGCGCCCTATATCATCATCATCAACATCATCATGACCTGATGTGTAATGAACGAGTGAGCCATTTGTGTGTTATTAGTTTTTCTAGTTAAAGTTGATAAGTACGTATGTATGTATGCATGTACATAAGAATAGGATGAAATGTCAGCCGACCCTGCCTAGCACTTAGTGAATTGATTGATTTTCATCTCATGTTTGCACTACGTACACTTTCATTAAACTCAGCTGAAGCCATCACTCTATAATATCATCGTACTCGGTTTTAATTTTTATCCTGAAGTTGTCTTGTTAGAATTGACATTTAAAGTGATTGATGGTGACGCGATCTGATTCGTTTTTATTAAAAAAATATATATGCTTCAATGTACATATATATATAGGAATGAAAACCAATGCCCTCTTTTCCTATTCCTATGTTTGTCATGAATCGGTGAATGATTGATGTAAAATAAAACTTCTATTAAGATTGTCAAACGGAAACTAAAAACTGCCAAAATCGTTTCTTATGAACTGTCATCCCAATTACATTCCTCATTGTCTGTCAACCGCAAAGAAAAATAACATATACATACATACCTCCAAACCCCCTTCAAATCATGACATTTTCCTTATTCTATTCCTTTGTAGTCTCTTTGTACTCCAGCAATTCTACTTATTATGTAGATACTTTGGGCCCTTTTAACAATAGAAACCATGGACTACTACTACTACTATATACATATAAGAAATTTATACCGCATATTCATTCTTCGTGTCCGACAATGATATTTCACTTGCATTCATGAAATCTATCCTCTACAACAGCATAATATACGACAAGACTGTACAGGAATTTCTAGACACTTTATTCTCTGACTGACTGAAATGCGGCGCGAAGAGACCCTTCTCTTTCTTCGAAATATCCGGAGACATTTTATTGTTTCAGACAACTCGTTGAAATCGTTTGAATTGTCCCGCATAATTGAACAGGCTTGAACTTCCGATGACTCTTAATAATGTAGATAAAACGAGGGATGAAACTTGTGATTCATTGTTTAGGTACATATGTTCCTACCTAGGCCTGCCTACCTACCGCAAAGCATGTTAACTTGGTATTCAAATCAACCCCCCACGAAAACATATTTTTTTTTTACTTTATCTTTGTGTGTTTTTTCTTCTTCTTCTTTTATGTTTTTTTTTTTTTTTTTAAGAACACATCTACTTAATCCTGATAAAAGCTTTAAAACCGCACATCAATTTTGTACTATGTTCCTATTCATCTTATCCTGAAGTGTCATCAAAACTGGCGCCTCTATTCAGCAGCAGTTTTTCACTTTTTCTTTTAACGACGCCCATTATCATTCAAATTGAGTGTGCGCAATCTGATTAAGATGAACATGATTGAATCGGTTGTTGAAAGTCAATGCCGAATCATATAATCGGTGCGATTGCAGAATTTCTTTTAACTCTTTGGAGTTGATAGTCTGCTGCTATAGATATACCGCTTCACATCATGCAAAGTAATTCATTATATAATCAGAACAATCTGAATGCTGAATGAAGTTTTCTTTTACTGTACCTACTCTATGTAAAATGTGGAGAAGAAGTGCATTTAAATGAGGATGCTTATAATATATTCATTAGTCGAGTTGAGAATGTTCTTGTCGAAATGTTTCAACTATATACATACATATATCACTTTTCAGCTTTCATCCAAAATCAGTGGTAGAAATCACAGAAAAGTCATTAAAATACTCCATCGAGGTGGTTGTAGTCGTTGGCGAATTTCCATCAGTAATTTATCTATGGTGAAATTTCCGAATAGAATTTCGGCAATAAAAACGTAAAAAATGTCTTTTTAATGAACCTTATATAGTATAGGTGTACATATGTATACCCTTAGTATACGCATACTTTTCTATATGTATACAGAAATGTGCAATCAGTTCAATGACTATAATGGTGATGAAAGGACTCGTTACTAATTTTCTTAGATTGTAAGAAACTTCCAGTCTAAAGCACCACCAAAGAGTAGGGTAATTGAAAATCGATTTGAAACTGAAGTGGTGGTAGGAAAGGAACTATTGTCTACTATAAATGCATTCACAGTTAATTAGAATGAAAATGAATTTTGTTCGGTTTCCAAAAGTAATTGTAGTTTATTAAGCGGAAATGTTGTCTTACTTTTAAGACTCCGCGTCACTCTGGAGTCTTAATGATTCAGGAGGATATATAGTACGTATTCTTCTCGGTTTCATGGTATTTTTGGCATTCAGAAATCTTTTGGTCAACATAAAGTTGATTGCGTATTTAAAACACCTTGGCAAAATTCAGACAGGAAAATTGGTGGGATTCCAAAATAAAGTGATGTGGTGGCAATAATATTTGGATTTTTTTTTTTTTTATAATTATTATTATTATGAAAAAAGGACATAATTTATGTAAAGGTTTTTTGAAATTTATGCAGCCACTCGTACCTGACATCAGTAATCACCTTCTTGAGACTATGCTGCTAAAAGGCCACTTTAGTGGAAATTCCATCTAGGAAAGAATGTGAATCACACTCTGTTCTTTAACTATTGACTCACGCTATTATCTATACAGATGGCTCCAAATCTGGAGCAAGCATTTTCTATGAGGACCCTTATGTGAAAATTGCCATACACCTTAAAACCACATCACGGTTTTTCAGGCCGAAATCAAGGCCATCTTTGAAGCGGGAAGGTTTCTACTCAGCTCAGACATAGAAAACAAGCAGATAGCCAAGTGGCTGTGAAAGGCTTGTCAAAGAATTTTACAGCGATATCAGCGGAAATGAAAAACCGGAATAGCTCGCTCGTCTTGGTACTGTCTCGGAGGCTGATTTTTCCACAATCGGGATTGCAACCATACAGCTTGCTTATAATATTTCGGCTTGGGCTGACTGTCAAACAGTCGTGTTTGGTCAGATTACCCCTCGAGTAGAGCTACAAAGCAATTGTTAGATAAACCTAACCCAAATTTAACAAAAAAACTACTAGGATTTAACAAGCCAACCCTGAGAACCCTCATGTCATTTATTACTAAACACTCATATCTCAGATCTCACCTATACAGGATGGCACTTATTAACAGCCCTATATGAGAGGATGCGGAGAGGAGTCCCAAATGGTGTTTAACTTTCTCTGTAACTATCTGGCCCACGCTGGTAAACGTTATACTGTCCTTGACTCACACCTCTTAGAGGAACTAAATTTAATGTGCAGGGCGATTTGGAAACCAATTGTAAATTTTGTGAGAGCGTTCGGCTAGGATTCATGAGCAATAGCTCTTAAATCTGGATGATAAGCAAGAGGCCTTTGTTCTGACTTGAGGAAACCTATTTTTTTCAAAAGCTATGTATACAGGATGAATTGGTATAATATTTATTTATATTTTTTTAAATGGAATCTAAATTTTCTTCAGTCTTTTATGTCAAAGCGAAATAATATAAAAAATATTTTTCTCTCTGCAATTTCAAATTAATTATGAAAACTATTTAATAGTCAAAAACGGAGTTTTTATACGAAATCGGGTTAAGTGAAGTTCAGCACAGTAAGCAGTCCGAACTAATTGCTAGAAAAGGAAACGACACATAGCCCACATGGGCATTTTTATCTAGTCTGTTGGGGATTGCTAATACAAGTAGATTTCATAGCAGAGCAAAATAAAATTCACATTTAAAAATTAATTTAACTGCATATATGAGGTTAGCTTGTGTGTTCACTTTGGCGTATACGGCAAGTAGGAACCAACCCATACTGATATGTATACGGTTTCTGCTGATACGAAACGTCTGGTTTTACATAGAATTTGTTTTTTTTAAGACTTTTCGTTTGTGAAGGGTTTTTTTCCAGAACAAAGTTCAGCAAAATAAAAACTATGCTCGGTCCTCTAAGATCGGAATTCTTTTTATAATGATCAAAAATTATGTGAGCTAATTAAAAATTAAAACCAAACAATAGTTAGGTAAAGCTTTTTAAAAATTAAAACCCCAACTTAAAATAAAAAACAAGTCAAGATGTGTTTGTTTTTAATTACTATTGGGAGCTGTCCGTGTCTCCCTCTTTCTTTCTCAATTTAGTGCTGTCATTCGAAAAATAAAATAGCAAAAATATGGAAAATATTGTCTTGATAGTCATGTTGAAATTAAATTTTGTATAAGATAGCCATCCTTAGTTTTCCTCCTTAAAAAACTCATCCTCATATGAGTATTTAACTATCAGAACTAGCTTAACATATGCTCGCTGCATTTACACGTTTAATAAATAAACGGTCAACAGTACATACGTTTCATCACTTAGTCGGTGCTAGTATTAGTCTGTTAAACTAAACATAAACAAAGGCACCGGATGAAATTACATGCAATGCACAAAAATATTAAACAAATGTTTTTTTAAAACATGCTTAGAAACGTCAGCAAAAAAATGTCTAGCCATATTATTAACAGTAATACACATGCGATTAACGGGTTAGACCTTGAGGAGTTAACATGCAACAGAGAATCAATACTCCCGTTTAAGAGTTGACCAACAAAAGTTACATCGGCAACTATGCGACGTTTCTCTAGCGAGTGCATATTTAAAATCTTCAAACGATCCTCATAGGGTGGAAGAATTAATGAATTATTCCAGGGTAAGTGCCTGGGGACAAATCGTAAAAAGTTTCTCTGAACAGACTCTATGCGGTCGATGTGTGTACCGTAAAATGGAGACCATACCTGGCTAGCGTATTCAAAATATGGTCACATAAAGCAGGTGTACAAACGTAATATTACGGTAGGATTCGAAAACTACCGAGTCCAACGTTTTATAAAACCGAGCATAGAACTACTCTTTGATACCATATCGTTTATATGGGAGATAAGATTCAATCTGTGGTCACATTTGACACCCAAGTCACAGACAACGTCCACACGGCGAATCGAGAAATCCAAGAACTCATAATCATAAGTGATTGGTGTTTGATTTCTATGAAAAGTCATAACCTCACATTTGTCGATATTGAGTACCAAATTATTGCTCTCGCACCAATTGTAAAATTTTTCAAGGTCACCCTGTACCTGTTTGCAATCGTGAACAGACTTATTCTGAGCGAAAAGCTTAACATCGTCAGCATAAATCACGACCTTACAGTACCTCACCACAGAGACAATGTCGTCAATAAACAGAATATAAAACAACGGGCCCAAGTGACTCCCTTGGGATGGCGGAATAATATTTGGTATGTTCTGTTATTCTAAATAAGACTTTGTCCATTTTAGAAATGTTGGGGGAAACTCATACTTTTTTATTTTAAAGAGTATCACGGAGTGAGATAACTTGTCGAATGCTTTACTAAAGTCTGTATAAATACAACCTGTCTGATATGTGTGATAGCCTTTTGTTAACCCGCCAATGGTATCCGTGACAAATTCTAGCAAGTTAGTGATTGTAGACCTGCCGGAAATAAACCCATGTTGGTTTGAAGAGAGAAAATTCTTACAGTTGACAGTAAATGATAGGTTCTAATAACTTGGGCATATACAAGATAATTTTGCAATAGGCCTATAGTTAGAACTTTCATTTTTACTACCTGTTTTGTGGATATAGGTATGATAAAATAGTTTTTCCATAGCTGTGAGAAACAACCACTATAGAGCGATTTTGGAAAATAATTCTCAGTGGAGCTGCCACTGCAAGGCAGTATAACTTAAAGAAGGCAGGATAGATCCCATCAAGACCAGTTGTGAAATCATTTTGAAGTCCATTAATATTATCGAATATATCCTCTTCTGAAATTGAAGGGATAGTGAAAGAAACGTTATGAGAGTCGTTCATATGACTGAAGTTGGTATTTTGAGGTTGAAAATTTGACGAAGCAATAAGACAGAACACTGCCAACTGAATATGCATATAAATAATTTCCGTAAGAAACAGCAGAGATATATTTAGTAATAACGTAACAAGAGCTTGTGAAACTCAGTTGATTACAAATTCAAAACTTCGGCGGTAAGCAGCCAGATACAAAGCTTTCCAGATTGGAAAGATTGTTATGCGAATATCGAAGACCTTTTTATTTGATATCAAAGATCCAGCAGAAGACGTCTTTCTCACCCTTTCCCCCGTAAACTTCTACCGTAACACTACCTATCGTAAAAACAAAATTTCTACGAGCCCAACAAACATTGACTAGTCAATAGTACATACAATAGACCGTCCTTTGGACTGAAATAGAAAAGTGGTCAAAATCAAAATTTCAGACGGAAATAAAGTCGTCAAATTAGCCAACAAAATAACCTCCAAAATTAAACTGAATGGGTATATTTTGGTTGCCCAGGAGACGTCATTATAACACCTGAAACACGCCTTCAGACGTAAATAAAGTCGTTACATTAGCCACTTATTATTAATACAATATGGCCTCTAGTTGGCACGTCGAAAGACAAACCCGCTTAAGAAAAAAAAAATCACTTTTCCACCCTGGAACGATGAATATTTCAAATAGAACTTAAACTAAAAGGTTGGGAAATTCAGATGTTTTTATTATTCGGAAGAAATTATTAATTTTTTACGTTGTTTATCGAGAAAAGCATTTTTCAATGTTTTCCTTGAATTTTCGATCACAAAAACATTGAAATAAAATGATGTATCCAAAATGCATAACTTCAAAAAAAACTGAATATTATTTCGATTAAAAGCGCACAACTTCGTAAGTAGCACATAGTACATTTTTGGAGATATGTATTTTTGACTAAACACCATAGAATTGTTGCCCGTACTGCTGCTTGAACAAGACTAATGCAAATCTTGAATGTCCGTCCTTCCACGATGCTACGAAAAGTCGAGAAATGTTGTGAAAATTACTACAAGCAGCGCCACTTTCAAATGCAGTCAAAAACTGACGAGGAATAGACAACGCGTGCGTCTGCAATAGCACAAACTGACGACATAATGATAGCAAAGCGCTGTTATAACTAGGGTCTATTATCAGTCATCAAATGATGAGAAATAGACAGCACGTGTCTATGCAATAGCAAAAATTACGACAAAAAGATGGCAAAAATAAGATATCAAAAAGAGTTTAAGAATAATAGAAAAATTTCTAATACTAGGCTCTAAAGGGTTAACTAGGATTACGTCTAAAAGACGGAAAAACTCTGTTAAATTTAGGGTCTATTTTGAGTCATTAAATGACGTTCTTTTATAAATTTCTATATAATACATGCATGGTCGGTCATTTTGTGATCAAATTCCGATTACATTATTTAAGCTTATACCAACTTGAACTCCTGAAAGACGTCATATGACGACTTAAAAAAGTGCCAGTCAAAACGAAGTCTATATTTGACGGAAACTAAACTCGATTGTCTTAAAATTTCAAATATTGACGTAAAAAAGACGTCGATGGAAAGGGGTCAATAATAAGTCAATAGTAAACGAAAATTTGATCAACATGTTCTAGTTTCGTAGAAAACGTACGTCTAAATGACGTCGAAATGAGCAAGGAATTCATAATCTATTTTCAGTTAAAAAATTACGTTCTATAGAACAGACAAGTCTTAAAATGTTTGTTGTGGAGTTGAAGTGGATAATTTAGATATGAATCAAAAAGTAGAAGCAATCACTTTAAATTTGGACATAACATTACCTCGTTATGAATGTCTGAATATCCAAAATCTTTTGTTTGTACAAACAAAGCACTGAACTAAAAATGTGAATTTTCAAACTTGAAACTGCCATGCCATTTTAAATTTTCTATTTTTTTTTCTAATATTTTAAAACGTTTCCGGCTAGTTTATATCTACGTGCAACTTTCTAACATGTCTGAGAATGAAAAGCTTAAAATCGTAAAACAAACATATTTTTTTATAAAAACTTGCCAACGTCTGATGCTGATCAGCACGGTTTTCTTTGCCCTTTTGGATGGTCACTTTTCGCGATTCCCTAATTTAAGTATTCGTATCTCAAGTAATCTTAAAACACTTCCAGTCACGATTACTACTTTCTTTTCAATTCTAACAGATAGCAGCAGATTCTCCATTTAATTTTAAGATTACCACTTTCATGGGGTTTGTTAATTTTATACCTACACATATCATATGAAAATCTCTTTATACGGTAGTATAATTATAATTTTAGACTGTAGAGAAGATTATATTCATTACAATTTAAATAAGTCAAAGAACATCTTTTCTCAGCTAACTTAATTAAACTTTTGTGTACTGGTACTTGTCAAAATAGTATTACTGTTGCCAAAATAAAATATAAAAAATTACATAGAATATTTGATATTTCGCAATTGAGGAGAACTAAGTACATATCGTTTTCGTTTATGTTAAAAGTTTTCTTAACTTCAGTTTTATCGCCTTGAGTTAACAACCTCCAATTGTATTCAACTCTTGTTTCCAATGACTCAAATTTGTCTTTTAAGCCATAAAAAATGTTGTACGCCCTAAGTCGGGTAAAAGTAATTTCATTATTCATTTAAATACTAATCTTATACATATTTAACTAACCTTAAGCTTCAACCTATAGGGACAAAAATATTAAAAGATTTCAATATCATCCTACAATATTTGAATTTAATTTTTCTTTTCTGTTATACATATACGTCTACCTACCTCATAATGAAAGTTATCCAGGTTAGAGGCTCAATTTAATCGAAAAAAAAATGAAACTTCTCGTCAAAACCACACAAATCCCTTTTGTTAACACAAATATACCTATTTATGGGTATAGCTAGTACATATATATATATATAATTCGACATAAACCACATCCTTTTCTGTAATTCAAATCCTTTGGTAAGTCGAACGAAAAGGCACCCTTTTAATAACCTCCTCCAACTTTTTAGGTTGTACTAAATCGGAAATGTCCGTGATTCAGAAGAGAAAGAAGCCAACCAAAACAAAGGATGTAAAAAAAGAAATGCTCTGCGAGTATATATAGGAAGGTATACAGTTAAGGATTTTCAAGCTAATGAAATTTATACATCCATTTCCATTAGAGGCTTAACTTCTGGGACAAAATTTTTGCCTTCAATCCCCTTAAACATATTTTCGAATTTACCTCGCCGCACTGTACGCTCGGCTATAAAACGGAAACCTTCCTTCCAGTGGGTCTTCTAAACCATTTCATATTGAATTTAATATAGGAAATCGACATCATCCAAAGACTATGTTATAATAATGCAATGGAAAGATAGTATAGGTATGAGCTTGAAGAGATGTAGGTACTTGAAACTTCAAGTCAGGTCTCTAGAGGGTCATTGCCGCCATCATTGAAACAGGAAATTTATATTACCACTGTGTACATGTACCAACTTTACATTGTTCTTTTCATGTGTTTTTTTTTTCCCCTTGAAATCTACAGGAATTTCACTTTTTTCATATTTTTTCTCCCATCCCACCAATCTGTTGGGTTATAGAACAAACAGGACTATTCTATCCCCTTTACTCTATTTGATCCTATTGTAGAAACTACCTACAATATGGCATTGTAGTATTAAGAGCAAAAGCATTACTTCACTTAGGAAACTCAGAAAAATGGGAGAGAATGGCTTTAATAGCTACTATGAAATCTAGAAATTGCTATGCCACCCTCGCGCCTTTTGCTATTGGAAAACTTTACCAACTTTAGATACCGCCCTTTATTTGCATAGAACGAGAATGGGAATGTAGTAAGTATACGCAAAGTGCATGCAAATATTGTGAACATAACAATAACCATATAATAAAAAGACTTAAAATACTTTCGATGTTTTCAAGAATATTGTGCGGGCAGTGAGGTGCATCATGGATTTCACTGTTCACGATGCTGCAGTACATCGCAGATGCATTTTATACATGCATACATACATCCATACATACAAGTTCTTTTGATCTACCGTAAACAGAATTAAAATTTTTCTACTCTAATTAGGTCTGTTCCATCGAAAACTTTCTTGCATTTTCTAGTATACTAATTACGAACTAAATGGCATAATAAAGTCTGAGAATTGTAATTTTATGGGATTCTTGATTTGTTATACTAACTATTGCCATTCATAGACTGAATGAGTCATAAAACGTCCTAAGAGATCAAATATCAACGAACGAAACACGAACAGTGTGACAAATTGATATAAATTTGAGCTTAGCTAATTGTCCAAACGTGGCGGACAAGTCTTCTAGCGGCACGAAATCAAAATAAATAGCTCCCTCTATAGATCCAAAAACAGCGTTTCTTTTGTTTTAAAGCTAATTGAAATCGATTACGTCGACTGCAACAGCAACGGTACGTACGCACGTAAAGAACAGATGGCTTTGGAAGTTTATGACGATTATAATTTGATTTATAGAAAAACAAATTTGTTCGAAAATAAATTTAAGTGGAGCTTGAAAATTTATTTCCTAAACTGTCGAAAATAAGTTCATAAAATGCAACAATCAGGATTGTTTAAATTTTTAATTAATTTAATGATTCTTTCTCTGAAAATATTTTTAATTAGTAGTGTTCAAAGAATGGGTGTGAGAAATATTTTAAATATTTCAAATGTCTTCAAAATTTTGAGACTTACTAGGTATATATGTATCTTTTTAATTTATTATTTTAATTTTTTTTTACTGCTATTTCCATAATTAAAAGTTATTCAAAAAGTCGATCAATCAAAATATCTTGGGATCAAATTTCCGATGGGTTTACATCAACTTAGATAATATTCTTTCAGGCCTTTAATTAATGTCTAGCTGTCTTAAGTAGAAAAATTAAGTAAGGTAGAACAGAGACAAAAGTACCTACATCAAGCAACACGAATATCATCGAAACTATAACAGGTACTAATGGAGCGCAGCAATAAAAACAGTGTCTGCTGATAGTTGTAAAATTGAAATATATTACAACGGTCGTTGTTAATTTGTTGATTTGATTGAATTGTGTTTTTTTTTTCTCTGTAAAATGCTATAAAGAACAACAAAACATAAGACAAAACGAGGCACAAAATAACCGAATAGGTGAAGAAAGGAAGAAGAAGAAGTTATAAAATGTGCAACAACATAACTTGTATAACACGTAAATTTGATGAGATATAAAAGTAAGAGAGAATTTGAAAATATTGAAGATATATTACAATCTCCTCTGTACTATGGCGTATAGAAGCTGTATTGAAATCTTTACTACCGAACTCAAAACGATCATCATCATTTTCGCCATCAGTCTTCTCTAATCCCTCGAGAGCGCAAACTATTGCTTTACAACAAACCCTGTTTTATATGAAATCCTTCAATTCACTCTCACGTTGATGGTTCTTCTTCTCTTCTTCTTCTTCTTCTCTTGTACGACAGATTGCTTGCGAATCCAATTTCGGGTCTTCTTACAGATGTTATTTTGTCCCACGTCATCTCTAGCTATATCTGATTCCATTTATTTCATTTTTATTTCGACGTTGATCCTGTCCTGTTTTGATCGATAGACACTCGAAAATTCCATTTGAATGTACAATATTATACTATCGGCGCGTTTTGAATTAAGTAACCCACCAAGTCTCTCGATCATACAAGAGCACAATTTTCCCATATTGTGAAAGTAAAATAGCCGCCTTGAATATCCTTGAATGGGTTTAAGAATCCTCGAAGCTGTCTGTTTTCTGATTCACTAGAGTGCCCACACGATAGTGACAAATTGTTTTCTTAGTTTACATTCACATGACCACCAAATGCTTAGCTAGGTTCTAGCAGCAATACTCATCCGGAATGCTATCCTCAGATGGACGTTTAAATTAGTATTTGGCGTTAGTAAGCCATTTACATTGCCTTTGAGCAAACCAGTTATGTATATGGCTGAACTTTATTCAAGCAACTTCATCCGTCTTTTCTTTTTTTTTTATTTGTTGCAATCAAAAGCTTTAATGGCCCAATATCCACATTGGGGTCTACTAAATTTGTCAAAAGATTTTCATTCCAAAAGCCCATTCCCCGGTAGTAATTTCAATTCAAATCTGGTACTTTGTTTTATTATTTGAAAATTTGTACATTGCAACTCCAAATTAAAAAAATATATGTCAGTAACGCTATTATTTACTTGCGCCAACATATTCCATCCACGCTGGACAATAACGTCATATTTGTACCTGCTTTTATTAATTTTTATTTCTAAGATCTGGGCCTAACTAACCGAAAATTTTTAGATTCTAAATTCTTTTGATCAAACGGGATGGTCATATTTCTGAAATTGTGGTTCGTTTTGGTAGTAGGATAATGTGTGCGGGGGAATTGGGGACGATTTTTCATAGATAGCTTACGTTAAGTATTTTAAAGATGAGGTTTGTCCACAGTAACTCTTCTTGGCTGCTTGCATTCCTCCGTCCTTATTCTCTAAGGTTACATTACTCCCTTCTAATGATATTATCAAAAATTTTGGTACCTTCTATCCACCAACTTTCAAATAAAATAATATAGATGAGTCTTCTTCTGTCTATTGTATTTCTACTGTGTCTCCATATTTTATTTGATTTTTTTGGTGATATTGTTTCGTTCGACGGGCCGTACACAATAATTTGGTACTACAAGAAGGCCGAAGGTGAACAGTAATCTGAAAAGTTCATTAGGCATGGGAGTAGACATGTACGGGGCGGAGTAAAACGTATACATAATTTTATGACAAAGTAGGTAAAATTCAGCCAGAAATGAATCAGTCACTTTTCACAGCACAGTAAAATCTCCCAAAATCAGTAATTTGCTATTAAACAAGATCCATCTGGACATTTTATTAGATGCTATTATTACCACGGTATATAAAAATTTTAAGTTGTGCCTTTAATAGCTCGCCTATTTCGACTGCGAAAATTCTTTATTATAACCAGTCACTAAATGAAGGTGTTCAAAAAAGGTACGGTAGTCATACGTAATAATAATAAAAAATGTCTTAAAAATGTCCAATCTTCTAGTTTATGTTTTTTTACAATTTATAGATAAAAAAAAACTTTAATCTTCCCTTTTTTTCGTTTTCTGCAATAATTTTCTCAATGACAACATTGAAGATTAGACATACAAATTTCAACTGCCCATCATCGCCCACCCGACAACTCATCACGGTAAATATGCATCTACTTAGTTTAGTTATATGAAATCTAATTTACGAGCTCTAGCTAAGCTGACCTTAAATCATCAATGCCAGCATATACACAGAGAAATTGGCTATTGCATAAAAATTTTACCAAACGGATATATCAATTAGCGAGCACACTAAGCATACTTAGTCCGGCTAAAGGTTATTTTAAAATCCACATTAGGGAACTGGAGGCAGCAAGAACAGTGTATATAGTATGTACGTATGGTTATATATAGTTTCTAATTTCATGATTAATTAACAATTTTAAGAGAATACCACCCTTTGATTAATATTAATGAGTCCTCTCGGGTTAAGCTTCATCCTTCTTTAATGTACATATAAACTGGGATCTGTTTTTTTTTTTTTTTTTTTTATGATTTTTTCACAACCACTTCTGGTTGGTTCAACACATCAACAGAACAGATGTCAGACGATAAATGATTCCAATTAACTTCTGGACCATTGGCTAATTTACATATTTCTGTGCACTTGGCTGCAAGTATGATGCATCTTTCCTCTTTCATCAGTTAGATATATAGTAGTAAAAAAAAATTTTTTTTAAGCGCGCTTTCTTCATTTAAGTCATTGACCAGACCCATCCCAGCGAGATGAGTAGATGGACCACCAAACGTAGCAATTGGATGGAAGTCACATGATGATAGTTTTTCGTATATATTTCTCATCTGAGTCATCCATTGTAATGTGAAAACTTTGTTTTTGTTTTGTTGTTTTTTAATATTCAAAACGACCCCCTAAGGATGGATAGGTGGGAAGTCGTGTAATGCTTTTTTTTTCAGCCCAAAATATTAATCTTATCGCTACATTCGCTGACTCTGGACGCTGGTATAATGGCTATTAAGCTTCTGTCCTGCATACCTACCCTATATATGTAGTATGTACTAACAGTCAATATTCCAATATTCAACAACGTCTGCTCATAACTGAAATTTTTTTTGCCGGTTCATATTTCCCAATGTTTTGACGGAGTGATGTATTTTACGTAGGGGGGGGGGGGGGGGGTTACTTATTTTTTTTTATTTATAATAATCAGCAAAGGATGATGCAATTGAGGAAAAATGTTTGAAGGAAACAGAATACACTCGGATTGTGGGCTTAGAGTAATCAGAGAACTTCTGTTCTGTAATTTCCTGTCATTAAAAGAGTGTTCATGTTTATGCAGATGAGATAGTAAAACTTATTTAAGTAAAAATAAAAATTAAAAAAGTGTAGATGATGATTTCATCCACTATAATTAAATTAATTGAGATGAGTAGTGTTGTAAATGATACTAAGTGCATAAATTCATCCTGCGAAATTATACCGAAATTCTGTCTTTTATATTCCCTTGATAAGATAACAAAAGATAAATAAAAATTTCACTTTATTTAATTTATGTGTTTGTATGAAAAGTAAAGTTCGTTTTTAGATAATATGATGCTTATGCTATATTGTATATACAAAAAAAAATTCTCTAATAGTGAGATAAGTAAATTTAGTTGATGTTATATGATAAATTTTTATGGAGCACCTATAAATATTATGTATGATATTTATTCAAGCCATGCAAGAACTAAGACAATGAACGAACTCAGCGATTCAGTTGATAACGCTGGATCATCTGATTTTATCCACTCTCTTCTACATACGTACACTCGTACTTACTGTTTCTGAAAATTTTTTTTCAAGTCATGTGAACGTGATTTTTGGAGTATAAAAACTTTGTAAGTTCGATATAGTTGAAAATTCTTTTAGATTTAGACAATTCATCTCTCAATTATCGGCTTGTGAAATTCGGCTATTAGATTTTCAAGATGTTCAGAACAAAGAAGTCATTAATGATAATGATCAATTTGAACAGAGTGCGATCGATTCACTAACAATATTGTTGGTTCTAAGTGTGAGGACTTGAGTCTTTATAATATATTATCATTTATGATACCTATTCTAAGCTAATTGTGTACTATATTGAAGCAATTAGCTCATTTCAGTGCCAAAATATGAAGGTATCCTCAAGGGTAACGGCTAATGAGACTACGGACAGCCCTGCAAAGGAAGAAGCCAGATCTTTATTTATTAGCTCTGAGTCTAGTCACCCAAAAAAATCACCATTCGGCGCAAGTTAGGACACAATTAAATTGGTACCCTGGGAAAATACCCCAGGTCTAATGCAAGCAAAGAAATTCACTACATATTCGCGGCAGAGAACAAAAATATTGCTTAGACTCAACAGGATATAATTAAGGCTTATAACAGGACTATTTGTCCCACTTCTGTATAATCTCAAGAATAGGATTAAAGTTGACTGCTTAGCAGGTCCTCTGCGACTCTGAAGCTTTTGTCTGCATAAGGCTAAAGCATGTAAAAAAAGACATTCGCATTGCCAGAGGATGTCTAAAAATTTGGCCAATTTGGTCAAAAGCATATGGACACTAATTAAATTTCATATATCATCTTACATTGATGTCTTTCGGAAATAAACGTAAGTTTCCAAATATTTTTAGTTTCTATTGTGCGGCTGAAGAAAGCTCTTTACAGCTGCTAATAAGTGTTCTGCAAAAAGCTGAAAGCTGTCCGTTAAGTATAAAAGAAGAGAAGTTACTCTTAAACTACTTTATAATTCCCTATACCGTGGATTAAATCAATTGGCTTGAACATATTGATAAATTATTTAACTCCAGACTTTGGGATCATAGTTATACCCAAAGTAATTGCCAAAAATATAAAATTGCATTGATATGTGATATAACTACTTATTTATATATTGCGTAAGCATATACTGCCATTGAATCGTCATCCTCGAGCAATGAAATGAGCCTAATGGTGATTTTTAATATACTCGAACCAGGCTTCATCACTTTGAGACGAAATATAATCGCAATTAGAGCAATGCGCACATTTATTGTGAGGCGAAGGACTCTATTTTGTTCCTTTGCTTTACTCTTTTCGTAATTGTGTTTTTTTTTCTTAGGCTTTAAGATAACTTTCTTATTTTTCATTTTGTATTTTATACTTCATTAGATTTTTTTTATGAGCCCCGGTATGTCACAGGGCTCTGTTCTTTCTTTTACTCTTTTTTCAATTTACATCAAGAGTATTTTCTCCATTTATTTCAATCCCATCCATAGTTTTGCTGATTACAATCCCTTTGATTTCGTTTATTCCTTTGACACTCTTGTTAACTTCAGTGAGAATGCTACAAGCCTCAATTGAAGTTTTCATGAATTGTTTACTAAATAATGACATTGATAAAAAGTTCCTCAGATTGAGCAGGGCGAATCACGTCTAATTTAAAGCGGTGAAATATAATAATATCATCATTTTAACACAATGATTTAACATTGCAAACATCTACATAAATTACTGGCAAGCTAATCTCGACTGATTATATTATCTTTGCTGCTAAGGAAGTGTTACAATTTCTTGAATTTCTGAAAAAGTTTCATAATTCCATACACTTTTTAGATAATGTTAACAATTATATTTCACTAGCTAAAAGTCTTATTGAAAATCACTCTGAAACTTCAGATTATCTCACTGCATATCGATAATATATTAATACCATTTAGAAATACAACAGAATATAAATAAATGTCAAAGTTATGCATATAAAAAACTAATGCCATTAGATTTGGCAACATTCAGATTAAAGAATTGTCTACTGCCCATTATAAGATACTGGTAAGATCGTCATTCATTTGGGCGATAGCAGCCTCAAATAGGTAGAGTTGAACGTCGTTCACATATATAAATAAAAATCTCAGTTCATCAATAAATATGACAAATAGCACTGGACCAAGTATGGGTCCTTGCTAGACACCCTTGGTGATGCACAAAATGTTTGATGATGAACTTGCACCATCTGCCTACGTTTCTGAAGATACAACAAAAGCCATATCTGTGTAAACTATTTAATTCATAGCATTGAATTAGACTACCATAATAGCAGAGTATACATCAGGCTGAAATACCGGGGTAAACTCGAAGCCTTAAAATGATTCTTACGGGGGGGTGGGAAAGATGAAAATGTAGTTAGGACCAAAATCATCCATACTCGATAGATTCATAATAAACTTGATATGAAGTTCATCCCAGTCAGCAGTTGCCACTATAATATATCCTTTCTACTTTTACCTATATACCAGAGTAAATTAAGATTGAGAGCTCGTCTTCTTTAAATCAGAATATATTTATCAAAAATATATTTTTGAAAACTAATCAAAGCCTGAATTTGCTCGCAATTCAAGTCAGTATTTCACAATTTCTTCTTCTTGATTATGATACAAGAGTTATCCATTTTAATTCTCCTCAATAATATGAATTGAAGAATTTGAATATCGGACGCTTTTTTACTATGCAACAATTTATAGAAATCGTCTAATAGAATTTATATGACAGAAATTCCCTCGATTAGTGTAATTCTTCTGGATCAACCGAAAAAATAAATTCAAATTGAGGAAATGAAAAATGACTTCACAAGAATTGGATAACTTTTATCGTATAACCAAAATAAATAAATTCTGAAATAATGGTAATATTTGTAATGGAAAATAATCAATTAATTAATTAACCATTAAGGTGCAATATATTAATGGTTATATTTTGTTCAATTACGCTAGAAATTGAAAGTTCACTTAATGAGGATAAATTGGTTCATTCACTTAAATATTCGATCATTATTTCCATGTGATTTTCTTGGTTGAAAAACCTAAAATAATGTTTTTTTTCGATCCCTGAAATAAAGATAATTTCAAGGAAAATAGGTATATTGTCCGATGGCGTCACAATACCTATTGATATCTAATTCCTTATATAAACTCCCGCCCGCACATGATAAGGCTAGTTATGAAAAACTAATCATCTGGATATTACCCAATAATGGGTAATAAAGTACTCACACAGTACTCACACGAAAGTCAATAGAGGTTGCACAATAGTAATGAGGAAGAAGTATTTGGCGGACCCTATTTCCCCTCTCTAATATAATATTTCAATGTCAATTTTAACCTCCGCAACGAAGCAATAATGATGCCATATTTCACTAATTTGAATCATATGTTCATCAACTGTAGCAAAAATGTCTCAAAATTCCTTAAATGTTCTCCTTATAGTAGGTACACTATAAAAAAATGTACATAATTGTTGCCACAAAGCTTAGGTACTTTTTCCTAAAATGTAGTAAATATTTCCTAATTTTTAGGGAAAAATATTTAAGCTTTGTGGTAGCATTTGCGCATATTTTTTACAGTGTAGTACCTACACCCTTAGCAAATATTAAACTTTTCTGTTTGATTATAAATAAATGTCTAATAGTTCCTTAAGACGAACTCATAGAAAGCTCGATACGGCTATATATCTAGTTGTGAAAATTAAAAATACTAATTTAAAAAAATACAAATTTATTGAAAAATCCATACAAATCAAGTAAAAATAAACTTTCAGTAGCCTACATAGAGTGGTCACGAAATCAAATTTCATAAATGACTAGTTCCAGATTTACAAAGATCAATAATAACGACAACAAATTTTTATCTCACAAGATCTACACATACACAAACAAAATTTTGTAATACAGAAATTCTTAGAAATTTAAAGTTGAGAAACACAAGTAAAATAAACGTCATAATAATATCATCCATCTCCAGCATCAATAAACACCCACCACACTTTGCATATACAAATTTCGAAAAGAGTTTGTAAAATAAAAATAAGAATTATATAAACAAGATATTAAATTCCTTTTCTTAAAACTAGTAGTAGACGTTACGAAATTTGAAGAGCTCAAAGTTTCTAGAGCAAACCCAAACGATGCCGCAACGCAGTTCTCCAGCCGATGAAACATATGCAAACAGTTTCAATTTAAAGCTTAAGATTAATTTTAAAAATATAAATGTTTACACTGTTTATGTATAATGAATAATAAAAATAAAAAAATAAAAATAAAAAACAGAAAGGTCCACATATCCGTTCTGTGGGCAAATACAGTAGCTCCATAAAAAGTTCAATGTTATTGTAACCAACAACGGCTTCTTCTTGCATTGCTCGGGCCATTTTTTCACGGTATGTTGGCGGTAACTTGAGAAGTTTTTTCCTCTCTCCATTCTGTTTTTTAATTTAATTTTTGACATCCCTTTACCCTTTACCCAATGGAAACAGTAACCATAGTTATGTAAAAAAAAAACAACACGAGAAATTAAAAAACATAGTGAATTTCACATCTTAAATGTTGTTTTCTTTTCGTCATTTGCGGTTGTGCATTACAAAAATATTTCACAAATTATAAATGAACTCAAATCGGTATTTCATAAGTAGTGGATAGGAGGTACTTCACTTAAATGTGGCGGAGTAAAAGTTTTTCTCCCCAAAGAGCATATATAAGGGGGGTGTAAAGCGCATTTTAAGAACATTTAAAAAGATAAAGATTTAGTCATGAACCCCTCTTTGATTGTGATTATGATTATAAATGGCTCACTGTTATCCCATGTTTCTTCTTTTTTTTTCTCTTACATTTCTTCAAGTTGGTATGTGTTTGATATGGAAAATCATGTAATAAAATGGCAATTAGATATAGATATAATATCTATACGCAAAGTTGACCTAAATATGGATTTTAACTCTGAATTTCTATCGTATTATTATAGCGTTCATAATCCAACCAGATGTCAATAAGATTTATGCAGTTTAGCCCCCCAAAAAATTTTAGGTACATTTTGGTTTTTTTTTTCTCTTGAGACTAACACACATATATCTTCTTAACGAGTTATTCGAATTCATAATGAGCTTCTCTAGAAGGGTATTATCAAATATCAACATAATGATGATTATGGGACCAATAAAAATTATGCTCCCTAACTCTTGAGAATTGTTGGGGCAGCATTATGTAGTGCAAGAGAATCTACTTAAATGGAGGAAGAAGGAAAAAATAAGAAAAATAAAATAAATTTAATAAAACCGACATGTGGTTTTGCTAGTTAAGCATCTCTAGATCTATTGGTCGCCTTTCATAGTGTTGTTGTTCCGTAAAACTAATATGCCCACACACAAAATAAGTCCAAGATATTAAAGCTACTGATCAACAGAAAGATACTAAGCTGAGATATTACTAAGAAGCCGACAAGAGGGTACTTGTTTTGGGTATTGTACATATGGATATGTGGATGTGTGTGTGTATAAATCTTCTAAGAGAGGTGAACGGATGGATAGCTGGATGGATGGATGGCTACCATTCATTCTTGTCTCAAGTACACTTTCATATTATGAAATTGAAAACAAGTTGCCGGATATATATACTACTAGAAAATTCTGCTATGCCAGCCTCTGTTTGAATTGAAATTTTCTTCAATTTATTTAACGTCGATTGCATTTCCCTGAAATGAGATCAGAAACAGATTTATATTTTACGCACACAGATTCACACAATGCGTAAGCCTTAAGCGTGATATAAATATTTAGATTCATATCAAGATAGCTATTATGAAATGTTATGTTGCATTTATGTTGGCTGATTGATTTTTATCCATGCATTATTTATAGTAATCATATCATTCTCACTCTCGTCACTAAATCTAATTAAAAAAAAAAAAAAAACAAAATAGAAACTTTGTTAGAAGCAATAAATAAAAATGTTAAAGATTTCCGGTGTGTATAAATGCTTTGGATTTATATGAATTATTCGATATGAATTTATAATATTAATACCGGATGTGATAAAATATAAGTGTGTACATATGTATATTACAAAACTATTTTGTAAACAAAAGTACTCGCGTTCATGTGACATGTGTCATTAGAAAAGTATGTCTAAATATGGAAAATGCATACATATTTTAATGGTGTTGGCTTGAGTGATGTTTTGTGCTGATAATGGTAATAATAAATGTAATTATATGGAATGTATGGTTTTATAAATCGATACCATGCTTCCTCCGCTTATGGACTGAGATATTTATTTAACATTAAATGAGGAATAAAGATATGTATCCATCCATCCGTATGTGTCATATAAGCCAAAGGCCGGACAGGAAGAGTTTGGTTGCCTCAAGCTCTCCTTCCAGGCAAGACAAACACTCAAGACCATCAACGACTCCCAAATACTGATTTTAATATTAAAATTTACGTTTTTGTAACAACAACAAAATTCTGTATCTAAATAATAAAGGAATTTTGGACTTTATTAACTATAATAAGTTTTCATATCCTGAATGGACCGGTTGACCAAACCCAAAGTAAATACTTTTTTTTTTATTGTAGTTCTGGGCTAATCGCACACAACTTAGGCAGGGTGCATTCAAATATTATTCTAAAACTAGGTATAGAATTTTGTACGTTTTATCATTTTCGAAAAATAGGAAAATCTGGATAATTCATTAGAAAGTTTGGAAATCTGAAAAAAAAATCCTCCGGATAAATCTATACGTCTGGTAACACTAGCCAGATCTGGGCTAGCAAATCTGCTCTTTAACTCTCCATAATTCTCGTTTAGGAACCCATTATATAGACACCATTTTATAAATATGCACCTTATCCAAAGACTCCCTGTAGTCCCCTCAGAAACTATTAGATGTTAAGCGACGGCTACCTAGAGCCATCATGGTGGTCTAATTATGTGAAAAGAAAGCGATGTCTGTTTCTTTTGATTTCCTACCATTATTTGCTGCCATTTTCAATTGCGAAGAGCTCAGCCTGGCTGTAACTGCGGACCACATGGAGCTTGTTTTACAAGCCAGCTTTTGTAGACCAGCCAACTATCTATTCAATCATAATTTCTCTCCTTGACCACCACCCATCAAGAAACATACATCAGCATAGGTCTTACCATCGAGATATATATCCAGTGCACCACACTAGGTTGCATTCCTCATATGAAAACAATTGTTCTCCTGCACTGGACAAAAACCCTCTTAGCCGCATGAAGCATGTCTTTTACATGCATCTTTCATGCCATCAATTAAAATTCCTATAACTCTTTCACTTTCAATGTTACTAAGAAAGGAAATATAGACAATAAAACGGTAAGCAAAATCTGTATTTAGAAAAACACATATGTAGTTTCAAAACGGAAAGAAGCATTGCAAATGTTGCCATTACAACAAGAAAAACAGAATATTGCCAATTGTTATTGTTGCTTAGTTTAGTTAAATGTTTCGTTGAAGGCGAAATTACAATAAACTCAGCATATATATTGATAATCTCGTTCCCATGCTACTGATTTTTGTTTACCAAATAGAATTGCAACTAATAATCGTCTATCGACAGATTATTATTTCTTATAACAACTTTTCTGAGTAAAATAACGTCATATAAAAATTACTCAGGGCGCCATCTTGAAACCCATTATTTTTTTATTTTTTTTTTTTTATTTATATTTTTTTTTACACTCACACTCATATTATACAAGTCTTTAAGTAATAACATATTTTAAAAAATCATAGGAAATAGATGGATTTATGGACGATTAAAAAAGGCCTATGGAGTAGTGGTATACACCGACTATAGAACATCGTAGAACCGTAACTTTTGACTATGCTCAAAATCAAGATAGAGCACACACACAATCAATCAACGACGAGAGCTATATATGTGTGAACCTGCTTGAATTCTATAATTTGGAAACCTATATTGATATAAAATCAAAAACGAAAAAAGTTTTGAAAAGGAAGTAAAATGATTAAAGAACCTTTTTAACCTCATGAAAAAGGCAGTTACTACTAACCTAGTTTCCTTCGATGTAAAATTTAATATAAAAAATAAAAACTCTGTATCATGACATTTGTGTTTCCTTTCTTTCTTCCCTTATCTGGGGAGTTAAGGACAGGACTTTACATACCCTCTTCACCCTCTCGAACTTTATCAGTCCAAACCCCAGTTTCTTTAAATCGTTTTTGTTCAGTATGACCCACCTTAGACGGATGAGTATGCTTCCTCTGCCGAACAAAAACTTATGGGTAAACTGATGGCTGGGGCAGGAATGAACCATCATTTGGTTGCAGAGGCAGCATACTGACCCTTCTATTCTGGGTCTATGTTAAAAGGTTTTTTTATTATTCCAATGATTGCGCTGCCATCTGTCGCTTATTAGAAAGTGCACACCGCAAATATTTCTCAACTTCTTGGAGAATTTATTTTTATATTTTATATAGATATACAGTCGTTTTGGTAGCGAAATCTCAAGCGCCAATGAATTTCATAGATAACTCAAAAATGATTTTCATAGATAATAACTCAAAATCTAAGTTGATTTGTGTTAAAGGTTCAGTTTGGTAAGCACTCACTGTATATATTTTCTATTTTGATATGTAGGTTAGAGGAGAGGCTATAAAAGTAAAAATGAGACCAGGTAGGACGAAATTCGTAGGACCGTATCGGGAATGGGATTCAAATTTTCCACCTGAGCCGGTCCAATTTTATCAAAATTTACTGACAGCTCTTACCTCGTGCATAGATTTTCACATCATCATAACTATAATAATTATATCGAACATTCCGAAGAATAATATAAATTAGCACTGAAATATTAATTAGATATGTACCATCGCTAATATGCTCTCCTAATGTAAATTCACTAAGAAAAAAAAAAAACCGTACATTCGAATCGATTATTATCAGATTAAATTCGTCTATACAAGTGGAAAAGGAAATAGAATTTGCGAGTTATAATAAATCAAAGCTTACAGTCATGTCCAATACATCATTGACTTTAATTTAGATATGCAAGATACCTATATCATTAAAGTCACCAGTAATGTCCATGTATACATAGCAATGAATGTCTGAAAAATTTTGGGAATTAAATCTCCAAAATATGAGGAAATGAGAAATTAACTATATATAGAGGAGGCCATTTCCAAAATTCTCCCTATCCATATAAAAAACAAAAAAAATGAGTTAAACACAATACACTCGTTTCGTTGTTGCCCTGAATCATTTGGAATGAAATCCAGGCTTCAAATCTCATGTTTTTCCTTTCAAATTGCAGATTGAAACATTGAACTGTGACTGGCCCAAAAATCTCTTTATTTAATGTAATTTAGAGCTACTGCGTTTATTTCGAAGCTTGTGTTTTTACACCTAATGCATATACATAGCTATATAAAACAAAAAAGCGGCCAGTCGGCCTCGCACTCGAAGGGCTCCGTACCATCGTACAAAATTTAGCACTATGTACTTTTTATGTATTTTTTCTAATGAGAGTAGGCGTCATTTAAAAAAATAATTCTGTCATTTGAAAAAATATGCCTACTTATGATAATAGTAATGAATGAGAAAAAAACGTCGAAAAAATCACGTTTCTTGTATGGGGGCCCCTTTAATTTTAAATTTTATTTTACTTTTATTATTTATTGTTATAGCGGCAAGAGAAATACACACTCTGTAAATTCCAACTATCTACCTATTACGGTTAGTAAGATACAGCCCGGTGACAGACAGACGGAGGGATACCGGAGGTTTAGTAATAGGGTTCCCGTTTTTACGCTTTGCGTACAGAACCCTAAAAACGAACATAACTTCACAGGATTATTGTGCCTACTTTGGTAGTTTATACTTTGGTCATTATCTCAAAACGTATTAGAATGGATAAGGAGAGTTTATAGGCTTAGTGGCTTATCGGAAACACCTTTATCACCTCCGATGTTACCGATAATACTACAATGCTTCCACATAGATTTTTTTTTTTTAATAAATTTCAAATCCTATATGTAGGGTCTCTTAAGGTTAGACAATTTTTTGGAATGACTGAAAATCCCATAATCCCAACATCAAAAACCTATCATATCATAACAAACAAAGTATAGCAACTAAATACCAGCTACAGGACCAGAAAGCATTGTTATCCTTCTTAAGCTTCTAGACAGGTCATAAATTCGTCGAAAGTGGACTCTGGCTGATTAATGGCTTCGATTAATGTTTGCTGCCGTTTTTCACTGCTAATTTTCCTTGCCAATTTATAACTTTAAAACAGAATCCAGACAATCTAGCTGCAACTAACTATGTATGTAGTACTGTACATAAATTTGTAGCTAAGCTACTTATATACAAGGAATAAAACTAAATATTGATTTTTATTTTAGATCCATAAAACAAACGACTGGAATGAAACGATAAGTTCTCTTCCCCTTGCAAGAAATCGTATCTTTTCGGAAAGATTCTTGTGGAATCCAGTCCTGTCAATATGATGTGCTAAAGTACTATACAGAATATGTATATAGATCCTCCACATAAAATGTCGATTGGTCGAAAGGGTGGCAATAATCAATTTGTTCCTGACTACTGCACAATCGAACATAAAATAGTGTTGATGATATACCTAAATCTACACCAGTTTTCGTTTTCACGTTTACCGAATGCAGCCCTTGTAGTACATACATCGCGAGCTGACGATAGTAATGCTTGCTTTGGCAGTTGTGCTGATATTCCGCAGAATCGCAATAATAAAGTGCAGAGGAGCGCGAATTTGTAACTATGGATATAAAAAAAAAACACTTTTTTTACTATAAAAGTCGAAAGTGAAGAGGATTTTTACATGAATAGCGCCGCGTATCCACATAGAAAAACAAAAACAAAACCGGACGCCAAATATATGATATTTACTCTATCCCGAGGGATGGAGCAAAAAGTGGTGGATATGAATATAAAAGTTGTTTTGTGGCTAAAAGTTAGAACAAGAGGCAGGTTAGGGTGATTCTAGAAAATCGTTAGCAAAAATTTACGATAGAATTGGTGGCGTCGCGTCGGATGTTTGCAGTTAGAGGGATGCTGCTGGATGTGGTGGCGATGGTGGTAGTAGTCGAGAAAATGTGAAATTTTCTTAAGTTGCTTATACTGTAGAGGCAGGTGGGGGACAATCATTTTTTACAAACCCAAGTGTGGTGAATTTTTTAACGGAGACATATTTCAAAGATTTTTGTCTCAAACATTGATATAGTTATTATCGTCAAGAGGCAGGAATGGTGAAAGTTTTTCCCTTTTTTTTTTTTTATTGAATTTATTATTTATTTTTCTAACCGAATTATTATAACTTACTTTAATATTACTTGATTGGTTAAGTAGTGTTGGATATTAAATCCTTAATATCGCATAAGAGGAGAGGAGTAGGTACTCTATTACATTATTTTATGTTAAGTTATGCGGTTGTGGATGCTAGCGTTAGTTCTCCTATATACCTAATACATTGCTTGTAATATGAATAACCAAAGAAATGAGGAATGGGGATGAAACTGACTTGTTGTGAGTAGAATATATAAGTAAGCAGCATCAAAGGCAGGGTGATTACATGTTTGAAGATGGATGTGTATGTATGCGGACAAAAATAGGGTCCTGCTGATATGTGACCTGAATGATAATAAGACGAGTATCTTGCTGTTGTCAAATGTTCAAAAAGCATTTTTTTCTGTTGAACTTAAAAATGTACAAAATTCGTGTTCAGAATTCTAACGTGTCATCGTAAGGATTACTTAAAATTAAAATTTCAAATATTAAGAAAAGCAGCAGTATGATAGTAAATCTGTTTTGATAAAGGGGATAAGGGGTATTATAAAGTAAGATCTTTTGTCATATATATTACTTTTCAAGAAAGTAACAATCTGAAATAAATATTCTTTTGAATTTAGAAATCTGTTTTGTGTTTTTTCTTAGTCAAAGAAGATGTTATATCGTTTTTAGAAATAGCGGTTAATTTTTAAAAATATTGATACTATTTTCAATATTTTACATTAACAAATTAAAATGCGAAATAAAGGAAGAAATTAATATAAAAGGTTTGGGAGGAGTAAGTTTGGTGCACAATCAACTTGTAGATTCCATAGGTCTGTATTAGTTTGAGGTGGTATGCCAATGATCATTTTACCCGAGATACTTACACCAATAAGGAATCAGCAATATATATCATCGGAAAGATTTGGTATAAAAATCGCCTGTTTATTCATACAGAATTCCCATATGAATTTACAGTATAAGTCAAATGAATTTATAACCGAAATCAAGGTCATGAATAATTATATATTATATATATATATATATATATATATATATATTATATAATTATTATCTTTAAATCTCAAACTGTCTCAATTTCTTAGTTGTATACCGTTGTAGACCTGATTCCAGATAAACGTGTCTAAAACCAATTTTAGATTATAGAATAGAATCTAGCTAGATAGATAGTCTGTAAACATTGTCACCCTTTTGTTTTCAAAATGTGCAAGTCCAGTCATTCGAACAGTAAAACTTGTTACATTCCGTTTCATTGGTTTTTCACATTCTGAGTAATTCTTCATTATATGTACAATAAAAATGTTTGAAATCGACTGTTTTCCCAGTAGGTACGTGAAAAATGTCAAAATCTGTAAATTTTTGTATGACAAGTTAACGAAGAAGCTACCTAATTTTGATGGAACTGTTGTAGAGAAATATAGAAACCTAAAAGAGTTTGAAGAGAATAATTTAAGTTTATCGGAATATGATAATGGAAAATATACAAACTCATATTTATCATAGAATTTAATCTGTTTCCTTCCATTCAGTGTTCACATGAAACTAAATTTAATCCAATACCGAATTGAAAACCAGTATAAATTTTTTCATTAATTAATTTTTAAAATTATTTTGTTATTCATATGGCGGATTAAGTCAATCAATCCGAATTTTGATATTTCGATCCAGTCCAATTCGCTTCAAAAATGTCATTTAATTAATTAATTTTACTTGGGCTACTGAGATTGTCTGTAAGATTACTTTTAGTTCACATTCAACAAGCCGCTGATGGTTATATTTGTTCATTATTTATCTATGCTTAGATATTTAATTACCACAAATATATTGTATGCATGTTGTACATATGTATATGGAACAAAGGAAAAACAAGAAAAAATTGAAAAATGTGGAATGTCACAGGGATCGATTCAATGTCCTTAATTATCTAATTTAGTATTTTTTATATATAGACCATGTTTAAATTAAATTAAAATTAATATACCTCCTTTAGGCTACAGAGAAACTGTGTAGATCGTAATAATTGCGATTTATATATATGTATGTACATGAAATCTTTGATTGGTAAGAATGTAATTTGTAAAATAGTTTTATTTTTAATTAATTCCGTAAATAAATTTATTAATTAAATTTTTCTTTCTTTTCTTTTTTTCTCCTTTATTGCAGGTTTTATACAATGCGACAGTGCACCAAAATTAGAAATTTTACCAGTACAAGAAATTCAGAGAAAACCAGTTGGTAAATCATTAATGCTCACATGTCGACCAGTTGTACCTGACACAAATTTAATAACAGACTTACAATGGAGAGATAACATGAATATGACTATACCACCAAAGCCGTAAGTATTATTATTTTTATTTATTTTTTTTGCTTTTATTAGTAAACAAAAGAGAAATATGTCAATCTTAATTGTAAAATCTCATTAAATTTGATGACATACCTATACAGATAAAGTTTTGTTATTGTATGAAATTTTACAACTAACTTTGATGTTAAAAATCCTAAAGTTGAAAGTTATGAAAAAAACAAAAAACAAAAAAAAAATTATTACCACTTGATTCCCCCCAGAATACGTTTTCCTAATAGAATAAGTAATTAAAAGAGAAAAATAGGAAGAAAATAAGAATAAAAATAAGAATAAAAAAATAACAAGATAGAAAGAAAAGAGAAATAAGAAAAACTATTTTGTCATCGTCAGGAATCGTTATTATTATCCAATGTATGATTCGAAGGGACGTAGATTACCAGCTCCGTAAGTTTTGTTGTTGGCAATGACTGATTTATGTTTTATATTATTTTTTTTTTAGTTACTTTATTTTACATTTTTTCTATAATTTTTTCAAAATTTCAAAACAAATTACAGTTTAACGTTTATATACATACATTGTAAAATATAGAAAATTCGATCATCATTCTTCCGCTAACTACTCAAATCTAACACACGTTGCTCGAATAGAGAATAGAGAGGCACATAAAAAAATTCTTTATTGGATTTTTGGTTTTTTTTTTCTTTTACAATACTTATTCTTATTATTAATGATTTTTCGTTAACTCGTTTTGGTGTTTGTTTTGTTGTGAAATCATGAAATAATAAAAGCATTAACGCCACTATTTTCATCTTAACCTTTACATTTCACATATGTAAAAGAGTTGGTTAGAATCACACAGAGATGAGAAATGAGAGATACAATTATACATGGGGATACATGATGGCTGATGGCGCACATAATTGAATCGATGATTTTTTTTTTAATTATCCTTATATTTTTTCTTTATTTTTCAAATAATTTCGGTCTTTCCTATTCACTTACTATTTTTAAAGCTGTGCAATCTCTGCTGATGACGTCTTATTATACGAAGTCCAAGAAATAATGGCAGTATTTATAGGCCTTATGGGACTGGTTACTTTTACTTTCTTCAAATTGGTATTAATTCTACAATAAGAACTTTTCATTTTGATTTTAGCATTGTTGCCAAATTTTTAAGCAAATTTTCAAAAACAATTGAATCAATTCAGAATTAATTTGATATATTTCGTATTAAAATATTACCGTTCTATATATGCCACCGAAATCAAGTTTATTGGATGCTGACCAGTAGATTCAAGTTCTTATTTTAAGTAATGCTTTATTCCCGTTTCACTTTTTGTTTTTTGAAGTATTTATCCAGACTTTTATCAAACGACTGCGGGTTATTTTTTTACTTGTTTCATGAGGTTTTTAGAGCCTGGAGTAAATTAGACGCTCGGCAAAAATAAAATTGGGTACTAATGTGATTCAAATGTCGCAACGGCGGCTCCGCCATAAAAGATTTGTACCTGCTTCTATTATTTATGTGATAGAATATTGCCGGGTGTGCTTTGTGTTCGTCGGGATATTATCTGTCTCACGTATTCGTGATGATCTTTTACGCTGGATCTTTCCATTACCGTAATATGTAAATGGTAAATGATAGTATTGGTCAGCTCAGCATCCATCATGCAGAGGTTACTCTATTCTTTGCTATACTACAACCTTTAATTCTCTCTAGAATCTTACAATGGATGCGATTTCTATTAGTATGGTTATTTTTCACCATATTAAGCATTCTCATATCGAATAGAGCTGAGGAAAAGCGCTGATCACCTAATTTATTATGCATTAAAGTTCCACATTTTCAACGAATTACTCAATCCTGCTGAACTATATAGTACTTTCTGTTACTAACAGCTATCGTCCGCATAGACTAGATCTTTGATATGCCACTTTAATGTTGTAAAGACCTACGTATTCCCAATATACTACAAAGAGCTTTAATTAAACCTATTATGTCCTTATGGAGGCCACATTATTGTACATATTTCTATCCAAATTTAATTCCTGCGCCCATCGAGCTTAATACCTTTTTGTAGTCAACAGTGTCAAAGTAGTAAATATATATATATAGCAATACCGAAATTAACCCCCTATTGCTTCGTTCGATTATTGCTAATATGCTAATATTATGTGTGATAGGAATACCCCCACAGTAGTAGGTAGTAAACAGATTTTTTTTTTTCAATTATCCCATAGAGTCAAGTCCCTTTTTCTAATATTTTCCGTCATATCCTCCGCGAAGGTACAGGTGCTCCATGCTATTTATAGAAGTAAATGAATGTGAAGTACAGGTCAGCATCCTACATTTCTGACGAGATGATATATATATCATCTGTTTAAATGTTGGCTAG
Organism: Dioctria rufipes; assembly: GCA_963924295.1. Classification (NCBI taxonomy): domain Eukaryota; kingdom Metazoa; phylum Arthropoda; class Insecta; order Diptera; family Asilidae; genus Dioctria; species Dioctria rufipes. The sequence continues at coordinate 169,458,501 of OZ002742.1, read as the reverse complement.
TGCAGGAGTTGGTATAATTATTGAAGGTTCGTATGGGGTACCAATATCGCTCCTTTTAAATTGTATCTTATCTTCGTTATTTTCTTTTAGTAATTTTATACAGAATGCCCCTCGCATTAATATGACTATAAATTTTTCGTTGTTTCAACTTTCTTAAAAACGAAGAACTACATGCTTTCCTCTAATCAGCACTAACTTTTCATATCGAATTGAGCAAGTCTAACTTAAGTTTAAATTGCCCTCTGCACTTTTCGGTTTCTTAAATTCGATATTAGCCCAGGCGGGTGGGTTAGTAAAAAAAAATGCTTTCCTTGCGAAAATTTCAGTCAGCAATTTTATTGCTCTAACCTTTAGGGGAGTTACTAGTTGTCTATATTCAAAATGGCGGCCAAATTCCGCCGGTTCGTTAGCTGCCATCTTGAATTTAAGGGGAATTGTTTTTGCTCAATATCTCGGCCATTTTAACTTTTCAACAAAAATTTTAAAGCCTTAAGTTGTTGTAAATTTGATTCTCTATACCTTTGGTCCTCACAATTTTTATCGTGCAATCGATTTTTTTGCGAATTAAGCCGGAAAAAGTGGTAAAGTATAATTATCGAATTATTTGGTTTATTATTAACTTTAGGACATACATAAATGTACGGAACAAAATTGTATAGAATTACATTTCCTATAATTTTGATCTCTACGATTTTTTCCTAGAACCAATGTTTAAAGTCCTACGCTTGCGATAAAGGCACAGAGCAACGTATAAATTGCATTTTGCGGAACTCCTTTCCGCACCACCATAAGCGTAGAGCTCCAGGCGTGTTTTTTTTTACGTTGTATCCCCAGTAGGTCTAATCCACGCGGTATCTTCGCACTTAGTCGGAAAACTTAACTTATTACGCGTCGCGTGAGACAGACCGATTTCTTGCGAAATATAGACCGCGCTATGGAGTACATTCTCGATTATATGCATAACAACGCTGACGATTGTCACTTTAACCTGAAAGAGCTGGAGGAAAAGGTCGAAGAAGACTTTATTCCAGATCGAAGGACAATAAAAGAACGTTTACAAGAGCAGTATGGCAACGAAATAGTAATGTTTAACGCATCTAAAGTAAACAAACATAAACAAAATTTTACCAGAATGAATGAAATGGAACAGGTCGGGACGCAGAAGTTGAGTAAATTATAGAATTGTATATGTATATGTTTTACAATTTGGATACGAATGGGAAAACTTGTGATTACAAGTGTCTCACTTTCAATCTTCGTCTTATCATTCTAGCAATTATGTCGATCACTGTATTCGAAATACTTGGTCCGTTCTCATCATCCCTGCCCATTTCAATTTTCTGAATTCGATTCACTGTTTTTTTTTTTTATATATATTTCTGTCCTCTAGTTTTCAATTCTAGTTTCTTTTACTTATAAATTAAACCCAAATTGATTTGTAAAATTACACAGGTTTTGTGTAAAAAATTTTACACCATTTATGCATTTCATTAATTCACAAACACCTTCATGTTTGTTATTTCTTTAGAATTCTTTATTTCATATGTGTTCACTTAACATTTAAGCTAGCTATTAGCTTTAAATTTTGTATGAAGCTCATATGCTTAGTTACCATTAGTTATTTACTAGCCTTAGACGATTGTGCCGTGTGATATTGTGAATTTTATCATCTGCTTCATAAAACGTCTATCTCCTTCGCGCTCTAATTATTCGAGTTACCACCAGTTTTATTCAAAATGAAATTTATAGGAATAATATCTCACCAACTTTCATCAGGCAGGTTATGACTATCCTCACAGCTGGAAACCAATTTCAAAAGTAGCAATATATCCAGAATCAAAATAAAGAATAACTCATCATCGATTTTTGAATCCTGTTTGGATTGTCTTAAGGCACTTTCACATCAAACACAAGAATCGAAAAAAATGTAAACCGAAAAACTCAATTTATTCCACTTTGAAACAAGATTTTTGCTCCAATGATTAATAAAATCATGGGAAATAGGATAAGCTAATATTTTTACTAATAAAATAGTATATATATTTCAGATTTTTAAGAGAAACACAACTTTTATGTTTTATCGGCCGAATCTTTCCGCCGAAAAAGTTTTTCGGCCGATAAACATAAAAGTTGTGTTTTTCTTCAAAATCTGAAATAAATATAACTATTTTCTCAGTAAAATTCTTAGTTTATCCTATTTCCTTGAATTTTATTAATCATTGGAACAAAAATTTTGTTTTCAAGTGGAATAAATTGAGTTTTTCGGTTTACATTTTTCTGTTCTTGTTTTTGATGGGAAAGTGCCTTTAAGCTTCCTGCAGAATTCCTTCTTCAATCTAATACCGAATTTCTTTGTGATCATAGGTTCAACATAGAAAATTCCCAAAAAATGCCTTTAAATTTGCTCCAGTGCATCTATGACAAACAGTTAACATTCATCCAAATCTTGCGACATACACCTGAGATTCGTTCCCATAATTAATGAACCCTTTAAGATGAAACTTTAATAGAAAATGTTGTCTAAAAAGTCTACAACTTTTCCATCCATTGGGGAGGTTCCTATTTTTCGAGCATTTCTAAAAATCTCTAATTCCCAAAAACAAATTGAAAAATTTTCAAAAGTTAAAAAATTAAAACATCCAATGTCATCTAAAGCCTACCCATCTACATATACATATATCTTATATATACCTTTATTAAGACTATAAGATATTATGTATAATAAAATATCAGCCATGGTTTTTTACCATCCATTACATTGCAAGCACATTTAAAGCAACACAAATAATAAAGAGCTTAAAAAATGTGCAAATTAATAGTACAGAGTAGGAAGTTGTATCAATATTTAACTGCGCAAGTACTAAATTGACGACTTTAGGCCATATGATAATGTCTAATGCGATGAAACTGTACCTCAAAAGTTAAATATTGTCTTATTTCGATTACAAGCACATGTAATAATGTCATCACAACGACATTCGTTCATTTGATAGTTGCTCAACATCTAACCAATCAATTTATCTTAGATCTTAAATGCTAATAAAATTACCAGATGAAGTCATCAGTTTCATGCATTTACCTTCTTAGAACCTTATTATATATACAAAACATACATAGCTTCTTACATCTTACGCAATTTATCAATTTGGTATAAAATTTATAAAATAGTATTTCATTTTACCTTTTTCTTTTTAACTCAACAGAACAGGGCAAACACACCCTGAAATGTATACTGAAATTTTACCTGGAGATCAAAGTCTAGCTCTTATTATACCATCCTTAAAGGAAACAATGGCAGGAAGATATTACTGTTCAGCATCATATGCAAGCTCACAACTGCTTGAGATTGGAGTGACAATTGAGACTTATGGTGAGTTAAAATGTTTAATTTACAAATTGTCTAATAATTCATGAATGGTCTAATTTATTTATAAATTGACAATTTTATTTCAAAATCGTAAAAATTATACCTTATTGCAAAATGGTCTAATTGATCGAGAAATGGTCTAAAAGTGGAATTATATAATTTTTATTTTTTCAATTAATCTCTTTTCAGTTGCAATTACATGGAAAGATGCCCCAGAAAATCAATTCCCTATCTTAGGAGCTAATTATATTGTACGATGTAAAGTGACTGCTAGCCCATCGCCAACAGTTGATTGGTTACGAAATGGAGATCAAGTAATAAAAAGAACTGATCACAATATAATTATGAATATGTAAAAAATTTAATAATATTTTTTTTTTTTACCCTCTCATCCCAGATTAAAAGTGGAGGAAAATATGTACTGGAAACTACCGGTCTACTTATACGTGATGTACAAGAATCAGATGATGGTGTTTATACTTGTCGTGCTGCTGTGATACAAACAGGAGAATTAATGGAAAGAAATATACGTGTAGAGGTTTATATTAAACCAGAAATTACCTATCTTCCAGCTGCCTTAGAAGCTATTGAAGGACAAGCATATTCAACATTTTGTAATGCAAGCGGTAAACCAGTACCAGAAATTGTTTGGATTAAAGATAAAACACAGCAGAATGTTGCAACAGCTGATCGATTTCTAGTGAATCCACAAACAGGATTATTGACTATAACAAAAGTTGAACAAGACGATTATGGAACATATACTTGTATAGCTAGAAATGATGCGGGTGTAACAGAAGCTAAAACTAAATTAAATGTTCTAGTTAGGCCGAAAATTGATGAATTGTATAATGTAACAGGTATAATTAATAAAGAAGTAGCTATAACATGCCGTGCAAGAGGGCGACCAGCACCTGAAATAACATTCCGTCGATGGGGATCTGAAGAAGAATTTATTCCTGGAATTCAACCAGATGATGATAGAATCATTTTAGAGCAATATGGTGATAATGAAAAGGGTGAATCATCCGGAACTCTTAGAATAACAAAATTAATGCGAACAGATGATGGACTATATGAATGTATAGCGAGAAATAAAGGAGATACTGCATACAAAAATGGACATATTACTGTTGAATTTGGTCCAGATTTTACATATATGAAAAGTCTTCCGCCAGTATATACATGGGAAGAGAAGAAAGCGAATTTAAGTTGTTTAGCTGAGAGTATACCAAATGCCACAATAGATTGGCGATGGAGGGGTCAATTTATAAAAGAAATGTACGATAAAAATCTTGTTATTGAAGGAAAAGGTCCTAGAAGTAATTTGATTGTATCACCTATTGATCGAAGATATTATTCTACATATAAATGTATGGCAACGAATATACATGGAACTGATGAAGTAGATATTCAACTTAGAGAAGGTGTTAAACCGAGTTATGTTCAATCAGCTACACCAAGAGTAGTGACAGCAACAACAATGACATTTGATGTATTAGGACCATTAGCTGAACCAGGTTTACCGATAATAGCATATTCTGTACGATTTAAAGAGGAAAGAAATCCGGATTGGAATCATGCACAAAAGCGAGACTGGTCACCGGATAGTCCGTATATAGTTGAAGGATTGAAACCACAAACATCTTATTCTTTTCAATTTGCTGCACGAAATCAAGTCGGTTTAGGACCATGGGGAGCAAATAAAATTCAATCTACACCGAAACGATCAGCTCCAGAAGTACCGAAAACTTTGCATACTGTAATACAAGATGATGAAGAAGAACCGATCGTAATGTCACCATATTCTGATCATTTTGAATTAAGATGGAGTGTACCAGCTGATAATGGTGAACCTATTGATTTCTACCAAGTCAAATATTGTCCAGTAAGTATTATTATTTTTTCTCACAAATCTGTAGATAGAAAAAAAAATGAACACAGAAATTAAAAAAAAAAACCAATTAATTTATTTATTTACAGGGACTTAAAGTGAATGGTGAATGGAGTGAATTAGGTAACGAATGTTTAACACGTGAAGTTATCGAAACGACAACATTTGAAATGTCACGATTAAATCCGAATACATACTATCGAATAGAGTTGCGTGCGCATAATTCAATTGGATTCTCGACACCATCAAGTATAATGATGAAAACTGCACGAGGTGAGTCCGATACCTCTAATACAAATCTCGGAACATTATTGTATACATCTGGTTTTGCTTCGGCTGCTAATCAGATGTTTTTGCCAACATCACACTACCTCAGCTATTTTTCGCTACTTAATTTCTTTAGTGTCGTTCTCGCTGTAGTTTTTTCGGCGTGCTATACTCATTTATCGTTTGCATAAATTCATCATCAAAACTAATTTTAAAGACGAACTTTTATATGTTTATGTAATGCTTAAATTTTGTTGTTTCTTTCATATTCGTATTTTTGTGAGATTTTGTTAAAAGAAAAAATAAGCAAAAAAGTAAAAACAAAAGAAAAAACACATTGTGATGTCGACATTTTCGTTTAAATGTGCTTTTTGATTTTTTATAGCATCACTTTTTACTTTTTATTGTCTGTGAAATGTGATAGATTTTGGTTTTATTCTTAATTCTTTTTTTTTTTTTTAAAAGAGACTACATTTTAGTTACTAAATGATGAGATCAGTTTTAAAACTTTTAATAATGGTTATGAATGAATGATATTAATTAAAATTAATTTTAATTCTTATTTTAAATAAATGTGAAGAATTTTTCTGTACTACAGTTAACCAAATGAGATCAATTATGTAAGGTGATTGGTCTAATTTGTTAAATTGTAGCTTCAAGGATAGAAAACTCGATAAGCTGTTAGATAAGGATATAATTTCATTTGGTGTGACTTTGCTATGCATGGATAGAAAAATTTGGTTTGGGTTGCTAAATCTTTAAGTCATTACGAATTGGTAAGGAGTGTCTTTTACAAATATAGTGCAATATTCGTCATGGAATATATGTATTTTCTTTTCCCTAGTGAAATTTAATCCGAGATATGCTGAATTGTAATTAGAAGTTTTAAGAAGAAATGATTCTAGACTTACTAGTCTATATGGCTTAGCTAAAGCGATTTTGATGATCTTCCAAGTAGGCAGCATAAACCGTAATTCTCAGATGGCCCCATATAACATGCACATCAGTGATATCAATATATCAAGAGTGGACTTTTGTTAATTCTATCGGTACCCTGAGATTTAAAATGTCGGACAGACTGAATACAATCCTTAATTGTCTTCACCGCCATGCTCAGAGGAAAGGCAATCAGGCTAGCCATATTGCTATTGTCTGAATCCTCGATTAATATACTGACGTTGTGTTCTTCGTCTGATGTTGTGTTTATAATAGTATATCTAACCTTACTATGTCGCGTGTATTTTTCATGCTGTTCCCGTATCTGTTTCTTGTTCTTTGCGTATGTCACGGTAGTTAATTAGGAATATTTTGAATGTCCCCCAGTATATACAACTTTTAATTAGGTAATGTTTCTTAGTATTGTAAATGCTTCATTGCATCATGAAACGTTCGTGTTTTTGCCTTTACTTAGGGTTATCCAAAAAGGTAATCTAGATTGCGTCAACTATTTCCCGGTTATATTTCTGTAAGACTCCTAATTAATTTTCTTTGAATTTATATATACACATCTATCACAGGCGCCAATAGAACTGAGGTTCGGATGATCCACAATTGACTACTACGACTACTACTAGGTTAGTAGTTTGATAGCAATTAAAAGATATACACATCGTTCTTATGAAACCTACTCATTTTTTACTGGTATTGTAGGGTCGTAGATCACCAAGATATGAAGTGTTCTGGTTTTCGCACATTCTATGGAAAACATACTCTTAATTTTATTTTTGTATATGATCTATATTTGGACCCAGTTAGTACTCCATGTTATCAAAAATGATCCCAAATCCGATTTTAGGCAGATCTACGGCTAGAATAGCCAGCAGCATATGAAAAACAAACAATCAAGTTTATAATATAACAAAAAAGTGGTAGAAATGTTCAGAATGAACCTCATTTCTTGCTATTTCAGTTGCTGCAAAAAGACTCCTCATCTACGGATAGAACAATTGAGTGTGAGTTTTGGTTTTTTCATGAAGAGTTTGAAATTGCCTTGTATAACAATTGCTAGCGTCTTCGGAATATTAGCGCGTACCCTTATTGCTTTGGAATCAACACCATCATCCTATGTAAGCTATTAAAAAATAATTATTTATGCCCATGGGGCTAAACAGCGTACGATCAATCCATTCAAGGTTTGTACTTGTTGTGGTATAATTCAAACAAACAAACAAACAAAAGTTGTGTTCTTTTATACTGATTTGGTTCACTGGAAATTTTAAATTGATTTGATGTAAAAAAACACTAATTAGTAATTATGATTTTGAGTATGGATTCAAATGACCAACTACCATCACATAATGTCCAAATGAAAGAATGTTTGTTCAAATTTTAATTTTTTATAGTTACAAAAGCGTATTGAAGGTTTTTATTTAATTTGTAAAATCATTCATACTTGTAACCGGTTTTTATACAAACGGCAATTGTGATCCGGGTGAGGTAAAAAGAACGCGGTTAATTATAACCCGTAAGCTCCAAAACTCTATAATGTTTCAAGCTACTTGGGCATAAGACTAAACTGCATGAATTCAGCAGTAATCGCAATCCAATGAGCTGGATCTTATGAGTAGGTCCTTATAGAGTGCAGGCTTCAGTCCAGATTTTCTACTTCTAATCTTAATATTTTTGAAGCCTACCCTACATAAAAAAGACTTTGTTTGAGCTCTTGCTTTTAGTAATAGTCAGCTTCATAGGGTTACCAGCATCCAGTGCCTTTTTGTCATCAGATATGGAGGAGGAGGAATGCGGTTATGGCCAGACATAAGAACTGCCCAGGTTTTTCTGTCTGTTCATCTTTCATTCACGTTTCTCCACCGAACTGCTTCTAAATTAATTAAGGATTTCTTTTTAAATAAGGATAAATCCAGGAATAACATTCATAAAATCATCACTACCTAAGTATTGTAACAAATTTGAGGTATTTGCTTCTGCCTCTTTTTTGATTGATGCTGAAATTATTTTTTTTTCACCAAAACGAAATTAAACTTGTCACTTTTTTCTCAATTCGTTCTTGTTTCATGCGTTTCTTCTCTCCTTCGAATTCAATCGTTTCATCCTCAACAATGTTCGTTCTTTCTCTCTCTCTGTTCAAATGATTTATTTTCAATCTGTCCAGTACCAAAATTCAACTAAGTCGAAATTATGAAAAAGTCAAAGAAGTGAGTCACTTTTTTAGAAATTTGATTCTGCTTATAAAGCGACTCATTCTCTTCACTAACTCTTCGATTTAGCGATGAATAGAAGTCAAAACATCGAGCAGCGATTTTATTTTAGAAAGCACACATCATTATTAATTATCACTAATATATTGTAACTCGCCAATTACAAATTATGGTGCATTAGAGGGGAAGCTTGTTAGTGCATAAGGACCGCAATGTGAAGAAAAACTATGAGAAGAAATAGCGGAAAATTAAATTCGTGTGGTGTATTATATTCCTCCATATTATCTGCATAAAATGTTTAGAGGATAATTACTTGCAGCCGCGTTCATTATCACACATAAGATCGCCAAAGAGTGTGAAATGGACATTCGAAGTTAATTTTCGAAACTATTCACTTCACTTCTTAAAAGGAATCATTTTTTTTTTTCAGAAGTGAGTGAACGAAGTGAATTTCTGAATCCTGTTACAGTTTTTTTTAGAATGGCTCTGAGTGTTTCTAGAATAATTTTATTTAAATATTTAATTATTTACATTTTATGATCAGTAAAAATACATACTAAAACATAAATTATGATCAAACTTAAAATATTTCTGCTCGTTCTTTCTTTTCTGTGTGAACAAAATAAAAGTCTAACATTCTTCGATCGACTTTCATAGATTCATTTGAAATGTGAAACTGAATGTCTGCAATTACTTTTAAAACCGCTCAGAATTTCCATCTTATAAAAAAAAATTATTCATTTAAAACAAAACCTGAAAAATATCATTCATTTATAACCATTGTATTTAAAAGTAGAATTTTTTGTCAAGGAAATTACATACATTTATAGCTAATATCAATAACAACAAAAATCAAATCCCACAAAGTGCTTTTGAAACATTCGCGTTTCGTATGAAATTCATGCGCCCAATTAACACGTTTTTACTCAGAGACTATAATTATTATAGTGTCCTCCTCACACAGAGTATAGGTAATATAAAATGCCGCCGATGCAAAATTTCTTGTATAAATTTGCAAAACAAAAATCGAAATAATTAAAACAAACAAGTACAAAATTTCTAAATTTCTTCAATATTGGGCATTCACAATTTATTGAGTGAAGAATAATAGAAAAAATTCCATTCACAGCTTTGAAAATAAATAGTTAATAATAGAAGATATCATTTTTCAACAATAAATCCCAGTGAACACGTTTCATGTCGCAAATATTGCAATTTAGTTGTTTTTAATGAGTTCGTACACCCACTGATATATTCACTATCAAAAAACAACAACTATATTTACTCATATCATCATTAAGACAGCAGAGAATAGCAAAACAAAAACAAAAAATTATTATCCACATTAGCAGGCATAAATTATTATAAACAAAAAAACAAAAACAAAACAGTACCTGACATTTTAATAATATTCAAAATTAAATGTCAGGAGCTTTTTTTTTAAAGTCTTTCGTTTTTGCTCAATGTAACTCATAATTTGGAACAATAAAAATATTTTATACCTACATCCATGAAAATAATTTCATTGAGTTTCATAATTAAGTTAAAAAATATTTTAGTGATTTCGTTTTTAAGATTCGCAATTAATTTGGAAATATACTTTTTTCTTTTTTAAATTTACTCGTACTATTTGTAGTAGTAGTTAAAAGTAGGTATAAAAATACTTATGAATAATTTTCTAGTAAGAAGAACTAGACTTCATTTTTGTGTGTGTATGTCGTCTCGTAGTTTCTGTTTGTTCGTATTATATGTATACATAAAATTTGTGTAATGTTAATAAGTGTATGCTTAAATTTGTTTTTAGAATGTTTTTTTTTTATAATTTTTAACTTACTTTTTAGGTTGTTTTTGTGTTATAATTTTCTATTTTGTGCGTTTCTTTTTGGTTTATTTTTTTTTTTATCTAGCATTAGTATAACAAATACAAACACACTTAGAGCATTTTTACGGTTTTTTTTGTTAATATTAATAAATTTTTTAATATTAATAAATTTTTTTTTTTCGGAATAATAATAACTTTTATAGAAAACTATAATTTTGATTTTATTTTATTTAATGCACCTCTTCTGGTTTATCATTCATATCCTGTTTTTTGTATAGTGCTGTTTCGTCAATAATATTTGCCAATGAAATTTCAATTTTGTGATAGATTGCGATAATTTTAGATGAATTCGAAGTTTAATATTAAAAAATATCCGCATCTGGCGTCAATTCATCGCAGTTAAACTCGTACTTGTATAATACAGCTTTTCATTATCCTGTCCAGCAAAGTCTTTTTTTTGTACATAGATTTCTTTATATACCATTTAATTACGTTTTCGTAGTTAATAGTTACATACAAAATAGATAGAATATCTTAATAATTTAGCATCAATAAAATAATGGACATTGCACCGATAGTCCATCACTGAAACCTCTGGTACACCTCACATCGCTGAATTTAGACGTGCCATATGCTCTTATACATATTAGCAAATTTTTTTGTGATTCTTATATAAAAGTCATCTTTCCATAATTTGGACCTTTTCTAATATCTTGCCTCTGGCCTGATCAATCAAAAAATTAAATTTCTTTAAAAATCGAATTTACGTTCCGAATTTCGTAAATTTTCGAAATAAATTTTAATTATCAATAAAGTCTATGTACTTGTTTGTTGTAAATTACTCCAGTTATAAAAAACTTTAAAAGAAGCTGTGTACCTGTATATTCTTCCCTCTATTCTCGTTTATTTATTCTTAATAAAAAACAAAACAAGATAGACTTTTCTTAAAAAAATTACGTTTCATTTAAGATTCATAACCTCATAAATGTACCATTCAATTTCGAATAGTGGTATTCCCAAAAATCCAATTCGATAAAACCAAATTCGAATATCGTATTAAGTTCGAAGTTAAAGGCTCTATGGATTCACAATATTTCCAGCTGATTTTGCATGTTAACAGCATTTTTTTAGTTCACGTCACTGAATATATTCCGAAGAGTAGGTTCTTGTTCTGTCGATTGAAGAGAACTTTTTTTATATCATTTAACTGTTTTATAAATTTCTATGAACGCAATAATCGTTATGTGTCGACATTTTCATAATTTTGTAACTTGAAAGTGGTTAAAAGATTACACATACTTTTTATTTCTTCAACAAGGGAGTAAATCACTTAACACTTAACTCTCCACTCCGAATTCTGTAACTCGGGGAATTTGTATCGAGAAGTACCAAACTCTCTATTCAAGTACCAAACTCTCTATTCAAAAATATATGCAAAATATAGGAACTGGGGTGTATATGACCCAAGTGCAAAAAATACACCATTCGATTACCCGCTTCATTCTCTTTAATTTGATACCACACATGATGTATCTTGGACAACCCCCCCCCCCAATCGCCTAAAGCCCCTCCCCTAAAAATTGTTCACCTATATTTTTGTACTCTAGATCCTAAATCCGTAAGAAAAACCCCCACACAGAGTTAGCCGTCTTTCAATATTTCGATACTTCTCACGTTTTCTTTAACTCCCCAAGTTTTGTTAGAGAATCTCGAATGAAGAGTTAGGGAGCTTTAATCGGGGAAAACGAAAGTTCTCATCTCCCAAACTCTCCGAGTTACAGAATCAGGCCCCTGGAAGCTTTTTAAGGCGACTTCACCTGGCAAAGATAAAAGAGGTTTTAATACAGTAGAGCTAGTTTGATTATTTCCAAATATGTATGTACATGTGAACTCAAAAATTACTTTATGAACTTTTGGTAGAACACTATGAACTTTTCTATATAGACAATCTATACACAGTAGTTTTTAGAAGATAAGACTGCTTTATTGTCTGTTTATTACATAGATTTTAAAGAACGTGTTTGTAGAAGGTTGTTAAGAATTTGATAGCTTTGTCCAATAAAAAAAAATATTTTGTTGATTTCTTTTGACTTAACTATTACATATTTGGCGTTATAACTAGATAGTCTAGTGTAATACGTTTATGGAAGATTTCAGAATATGTTCAGATTCAGACCTTTCCTGTTTTTTCTACAAAATGTAAAACTCTTCCGCTAGGCTCAAACTCAAATCTATAATATGCAGAAACAGTTTTGCAGTTTTCGGGTTTGCGCCAATTCATTGCTAAAATCAAGTTTTCTTACTTTTCTTGGTTTTCATTTTCGAAAGGGTTGAATCTTGGGAAAAGACAATTTCCGAGCATACCTTTCATTGACATTCGCGCAACTTTTCATGATTGATTAAACGCCTACAAGAAAATTTTTTATTGAGAGCAATCTTAAGATAGATACCAAAAATGATAGGCTATGAGGAAGAAAACCTTAGCATTTTTCTTCATATAGTAGAACCGTATTGATGTGTTTGTTTTAGTCATGAAAGTAGTAAACTAGATATTTTCAGACCGGGCACATAATGTAGTGGTTGAAACTTTATTAAGTATTGAAAAAATTCAATAGAAGAGATCCCATTATATCGCAAAATTTTTAAATTAATTTTTAATTTTATAATTTTTTAAGAACTTTTGCTGTGCTCATTTATTTTCTGATAATATTTTTTGACGTTGCCTTTATACGGCTGGATACAATTTAAGGCTAAAATGACAATTCAATTGTACAATGACAATTCAATTAAAAACAAACCGACATTGGAAAATGAGACTGCTTATTTTTATAACTATTCCAGTATTATTTTACTTAAAACACTATTATTTATTATAGAAACAATTATATTTGTCTGAAAAATGATTTCCTACAAGCATAATGCCGGTGATCTCTTCAACACAGAACAGCGCATTTCATCACTAAAATTCAAAAATCCGGAGTCTTGATTATATAAAATCTGCTCGACAAAACAAAATATCACAATAGATTTGCGCTATTATAAAATATTAATCACTTTTTCCACACAATTATTGTTTTTGTAAAATGATAATTGCCAGATATGAAGCAAAATTGTTGACCTGACGCAACATAAGGATAAGTCCTCAAAAAATGCTTATCACACGTAAACGAATTTTGCACAGGATAGGCTATACTTTTTGCTATATAATCTAAGAGAGCAATAGCAACAAATATTAAAGAGATAAGATTATATTCAAATTCAAAAAGAGGCAAGTAGGCACATATCTATGTATATAAAATGCATAAATTGAAACCTTGTACGCAATTTTAAGTAAGTACGAAAGCAATCATGAATTGGCACAGCTCTGTAATTTCTAATCATGAAAAGATATTCGAAATATTTAAAAGTAATTAGAAAGATAAATTGGCACAAACCCTTAGAGTCAATTACCATACTCCTAGGAATCACAGAAGTGATGATGCAAGAAATACTTCTCTTCCTTTGAATTTTGTGTTCATTTCCTAGACCCATATCATGCCACTGAGCATAATTGAATATAATTCTCGCACAGAGTCAGCATGTAAACCGCACTAGCTGCATTAAACAATGTTCAAAATAAGGCCATCTGCCATTATCGCTTTTCTACTGTTATTTATATGGATATTAATCGGGTGAAATATCTTATTGCGATTGTCAGCAAATAGCATGAAACGCTTATACGTTCAACCGTTCTCATCAGTACACTCTAAAAATTAATTCGGTCGTATTTATGAAATATCATGATTTTTTTTATAACCTTAACAGTGCGGATGTGGAACAGTTTACCATCTTTTATGTTTTACCTCCCTCGTGATACCTTTGGGGTCTTGAAAAGGAAAGCTTGTGTAAAGCATGTTTTGCCCTCCAATCCCTAATTCATTACCTTTTCTTTTCTTTTAGGCAGGGGGATGATAGATCACAAGCACGGAATCCAAGGCGACCCAGTGTTCTAAATTCATGACCTTACATACTTCCACAGAAATATAAAGTATTCCGGGTTAAAAGAAATTGAACCTTTTGACCATTTCTATGAATAGTAAACTACCTACATAATGTAAGCTTTTCTTGACCATTTCAAAATTATCGCATCTTTTAATATTCAATTGTAAGCTAATTAATGATAAAGAAACGTCTGTTGAAGGACTTGTATGGGATTGGATATATAAGGGATATAGAAAAAGAAAATTTTGTTTGCACACATTTTTGACTAACCTATCCTAACTAATCCAAAAACTGAATTAGCCTCAAATTTGGATCCTAGCTCCTATAGAATACTTCAAAATTGTTATCTACTTTAAGTTGTCTTCTGGTTTGAAGATTAATCTGGAGACTTTCTAATCTTTCTTATAGAAGGTGAAAATTGTAGTCTTCATAACATTTATGAGACCAAAATGATTGCTCTATATTTAGTATCCAATAGAGTTTACTTGGCTATAAATATAAAGAATTTGACATCTACCTTTCTCTTTTAGTTTAAATTAAACATGTTAGTTTATCCAATGGTGTAATACGTATTGAACATCATCCTATAAAAATTGATACCTAAGCCTTATGGCTCTATTCCTTCTCTGTCTATTGATCAATTTTTCACCAATTAATCTATTCACAATTTTTCCAATCTTCTATCCTTAGTTTCATTTGACCTCGTTGACTTCCCTGTAACAATTATGCAAACTAGCCAGAGGGATGAGAGGAGTTTTAAGATGGTAACGATAATATTGAAACCTCTACTTAAAGATTTCCATCGAATTCAATACATCTATCACCGATATTCAGCAAGAACAGGTCGTGTAGGAGATGCACGAGAACTAGCTGCACTGTATACCATATTATCTTGAATCTTTCCGCGATATTAGCGAGTCATGTAGGACTGGCTTTACATTTAAATCTGTTTGATCACTTTAAAAGAATACCAACAATTAGATAGTCGTTTCTTTCTAAAATATCTGGAATTTTTAGTCTACCGAATTTATCGCTTCCTTATACGATCTATACATTAGACTTTGAATGGAATACAATTACTGAATTTGGGTAGGAGTAGATCGTACATCGTTAGTTATTTTAGGAAATGTTTAAAAGAGAGTACATAGTAGTTGTTTTAATGAATTATCTTTGTCTGAGATCTTTTGTAGACTACTGCCTGTATTTAATACCCGCGTAGTAAACTGCATACCATGCCCTATAAAATATTTTCAGTCGTAGAGTAAAATTTCACGATGCTTTTTAATCCTGAATTGTACTAATATGGAATACTTTGTCATCCTCTGTATTTCCTCCTATACTCATAATTTTCTAAAATGAGAATTCCCGAATTCACTAGCACTAGTATGTCACTCAATTTATCTCCCTTAATCTTTTACCATATTCCCTTCTCAATATACAGCGATGCGCCTTACATTACGATTGTCATTACTGAGATGCTCTTCGATCAAGAACCTTAGATAATTCTGTTCGGTTATAGTCGACCCTAATAAATAGATAAAATTACGTCTTCGTTCTAGACGCATACAACATTTATTAACAATGGACGAAAAATATCGGTCGAACCAAGTCAAGTTTTACAAGCCTTCTCATTCCTAGCACGTGATGCTCACCGTTTTTTGGTTCATACTCAACAAGTCATGTGCAGGCTTAAATTTATTAACTCATCTCGTCTTGTCAACGCACTATTTATGACAACTCTGTATCTCACAACGTTTACTATCACATTATTGAAAATTTTTTTATATCCTTTTCATATCAAGCTTACACAAAAACAAAAACCCCAGAAATAATTTCAATGACTCGTTTTGGAATGAGCACATCCATTTCATATGTATATGTTTTGTTGTTTTTATACTTATAGTGTATTATGTTTAATTTTCTAGGAAACAGTTATCACACAATACCTACTTAAAATACTTTATGTATGTACTTTACTATTTTTGCAATAGTGAGAAATAATATTTTGTCACGTCTTTTTTGCATCTTATTTGTATTAAAACGGATTTCTTGCTCTTTTAAATAGTTGTTAGTGTAAGTTACTTTATAATACTCATACTAAACCTCGTTTATTCATCATAAATTATTCTCAAAGCTTTGGTATACCAACCATATCGTCAGCGTAATATGAACAAATAAATTGGTGTTGCTTTTATCTTTTATATGAACATTTGCCCAAAATTAATACAGCATTTTACTTATAACTACTAGCCAAACAAGAAAAAAAATATTTATGAAAATCTGATCAATATTTATGATAAATTCGGGACAAGGGAGAAAGGAGGGAAAGAGGTCGCCAATAAAATTGCATGTCCTTAAAAATATTAAAATGTTTAATTATCATAGATAATACTTACTGAATAGATTTCCAGTCGCTTTATAAAATTACATATCGCATTGAAAAGCTCATTATAAAGCATTCCGCTATGCTTTTAAGAAATAAAGCTTAAAAGCTCTATTCATGCGAACAACAACTGTAAGTCTAATTATTTGATTTTATCTATGGTACTACACGTAGTTACAACTAAATTAGTGATAGGTGAAAATTTTGAAACCCATATTATTTCAGAACGCCTAGAATAGTATAGTTAGCTTTTATGATTTGTAGAAAATATTACACGAGCCTATAGCTTGATAATTTCCTCCAAAATGCAGAATGCAGCATTTAACACTCTTCAACCCCCCCCCCCCCCTTTTTCCCTCCCTCTTGTCCAACCAAATTGAATATTTATTAAAAAAGGTGGTGGAGGGGTGTTAAATGTTGCTGTTTATTTTAATTTTTTAGGTTGTAGATAAAATTTTCGTCGTTTCAGTAAAACAATGCAATCTGGAGGAAATTTTCAAACTGTTTTCTTAATATAGATCCGCATAGCTCAGAACCAAATTCGGATAGACACAAATTGAGATACTCGCATTTGGATACCCGGATTTGAGTTATCGGATCCCAATTATTCAGATATTTTCAGCCCTATCTATTATAATATTTTTTTTTTTATCTTATTATTATTATTTTTTTATATAAGAGACATTTAACCCACGAGAACTTCGAAAAACCCTCCATGAAGGAATTAAGTCGTAGGGGAAAGACGAATAATATAATCGAGAGTATTGAAAGTAAGGTATGACTTGTTATCCATGAACCTAAAGGAAAAAGAACAAGTATTCATGATCAACTAGCTGAACAAAAAAAAAACAAAACAAAAAAAAACAATTACATATACCAGAACTTATTCGGCAATCGTACTTTATCTGCAGAAACTTTATATGACATACTGTGGCTAATTTTGCTTTTTTAAACAAGTATTATTCTCGTGTACCCCGGTAAAAAATAAAACACTCGATATAATAAATACCATGCCAAATAATTACATGCAATTGTCGGTCGCTTATCCAAGCGACTAATGACAGGCAGCTACAATTCTAATATTACAAAAACAGCTGACCGGGTTGCAGAACTAGATATTTTTCATGCGAAGCAATTACTTAGCAATCATTCATTATTTTCCCAAACGGGACCTTGGCTACAATTTGGGTTAAGCTACATTCCGTGTAGCAAATAAATCTGGCCATAACATTATAAATTGCGCAAAGGCTCCTCACTTTGTTTTACATTATTAAGCACAGCATGGCGAGAAAGAGGTTGAGAAAGGATTAGTCGACATAAAGCGCGGTGGTGGTGCTGATGTATTTCACTGTTGAACTTTCGTAGATTGTTAGTCATAGGAGAGACAAAAGATGGTAGACGGTTCCACATTCGCTCAGTTTGTGATAAAAGAAAGAATCATGGAATTTTACTGTACGACCGAAAGTATTTTGAAGGGATGAAAGGATGTGCGCGGCTTGTAGTGACCATGCATGTAGCGATAAAAAAGCGAAAGGCATCCAACACTGTGGCGGTGCTTGAGCGAGTCGATATAATTTGAAGTTGTGCTTTTGACAGTATCTAATGAAGCTAAGTCTCTGCGACCGGCTCCGTCCCATATGTAGGAACTATGTGCTATTTCAAGTCGGTTATAGGACTTGTAGGGAATGTTAAATTTGAGAGGCTCAAAAATATTTCTTACGCCTTTTCCAAGGCAATAGACAAGTCGTGATCTCTGATATGCTACGATACATTGCGTAAGAAATTCTGGAAATATGGAATTTCTTTATTGTGATGAACTCCAAATTTAAATTTGTTCTTTTTTTTATCGAACTGTGTTTTATATAAATATAAAAACGGTTGAATCACATTTATCTTTTTTTGTAAATATCTCCTTCCCGTTGAAGTTACCAGCGCCTATTTTATATGACATGAACTTCTATAATTTTTTTGTTTTTGTAATTTTTTCCGTAAAATTAATATTTTTCGAGTTACACACGCACACGTCGAAAGGTAGAAATTAATTGATCAATCGCGTTTTTTTTTTTTTTGCATTTTCTCATTTTTCGAAACTCCGAAATTTATGTGTTTTTAGTTATCGTTTTTTTTCGACCAGTACAACGATATCCTAAAGTCGTAAGAGTCATTTCATTCTAATATATTCGAAAAAATTAACGTTTTCGTTAATCGCATTATTATTTTATTTATTTATCTATTTATCTCCAAAAATGACGGCAATAGGATTGTACTCATATGTACAGTCTGAAGATGATTCTACAAGATATTGTTGCTATTGAAAACTCTCTCGCCGATTTTTCACGTGATAATCCACCAATCTACCACTTTAGACCATTAAAGTATTAAGAAATATCTTGAAACGTTCTGAATTAGTGTCTCACCAAGTGAATAAAAAAAATGTTTATATTCAGCTCAATTCACCAAATTATACCATATCATGGTAAGGAAACTGGTTTAACAAAATTAACCTAAAGGTGATTGGTCTAATCTCTAATCTGTTGAATTTATGGCTCATACTGTAGATCTCTATAAGTGCGTATGCACATTCGATACTGCAGTTAGCTACTTTAGCCTGAATAATAATTTGCGTTCATAATGGAATTTTAGAGATTTTATAGTGAAGATATGCATTTATTTTCGAATTACCGTAGAGAAGAAAAGGTTGATAGGGGAATCTTGCGTAAAATAATTCAATACAAATTGGTGTATGACGATGTAATTATAAGCAATGATCTAAAATTTGGTAATACCACTGCTTTGTTTTTTCGATTATAAAAAATAATTCTCATAAAAGCATTTCACATATTTTAATCCATAGAAAAAACTATCTAAATTTCTAATTTTTGTGTATATACGTCATAATTACAAGTTGATTGTTTGTAATTTGTTTTTTTGTTATTCTTATCTATTACTATATCGTTACTTGTTACTATATTAAGTGTTTCTTTTCAAATCGCTTCACTACATACCATTACTATTTCTGTTTAATTAGTTAAAAAAAAAAAACACATGCGCGCCAATTCTACATTATGTTTTAAATAAAATCGATAACTAACAAGCAAACAAAATATCATCATCAAAAATATAATCAATCAGGGATCACAACTAAAAGAAAAATACGAAAACCAAAGCAAATTCATTTAACAAATTTATATTATTAGATTAGACACAAACTAAATTCGCAAGCAAATAACAAACAATGAGAGTACAAAAAAAAATAACATTAAAACACAAGCAATTGACATTAACAGTAATGAGATTGAGAAAACAAAAAACAAAAAAATCCTTAAACCCTATTCGTAGATAATCCTTACAACAGTGCGCCTACAATAAGAAACAATTGGTCAAGGTGCTGGCTTCCATTATTATTGGCACTACTAACAACACTAGTTTCAACGACATCTTTTAATAATGTCAATTATTCAACAACAACAAGAATAACAGCAACAACATCGAAATCATCATCAACATCAACAACAATTAAAACTATTCCAATCGAAAATTGTAAACACAATTATTTACTCGAAACAAATGTTTTTGTTGGCGGCGGCGGTGGCTGCTGCAGCTGTTGTGGTTCAAAAAAGTCCACAATAAATGGAACAAGTAATCAAAGTGGCAGCAACTATAACTACGACGACGGGATAAATAGAAGAATAAATTCCAAAACTCATCAAACCCACTGAATGTACAAAGTATTAAAAATAAAATAAAATCATCAAATTGAACTGAATCAAAGAAAAAAACGAAACCAAATTGTTGTAAAGTAAAACAAAAAAAAACAAGTAAAGTTTATTATATATAAAAAAAAAACAAGAACACACCTAAGAGGATGAATTAAATTTTTCCTAAAAAGTGAAAAAATTTTCTACAAATTTGTTAAGATTATTATTATAATTATAAATTTTATATTTTGTTGTCTATACTTTAAGTGTCATCCATAAAATGAAGAAGATTGTTTGTAAAATATTGCATAGGATTTATTTCGATTTATAAGATAGTAGAGAAATTATTAATAAAAACGTTTTTTATAAAATATACGAGCAAATGTGTATTAAAAATATTAAAAATAAATTGTAAAATTGATACACTTCATTTTACCGATATAAAATAAACAACGTGTTGTTGGAGCAGTTTTCAGTGTAAAAAAATATGTATTATATATATTTAACATTTTAGAAATTATTTGATTACTTAATAACATTGGGTTTTTCATTTTATTTAGTTCATCCAATATTTAATTTAACAATGATAAGTGGATAACGCGTATAAATCTACAGATTCTATATTTCAATGTATTTTGTATTCTATATTTTTTAATGCTATAAAAAGGTCATTTATTGAGGCATACAACTGGTATTTAACCGAAAAATCAGTTTTTATATGCTAATGATGTAGCCTGGATAATTCCTTCCTCCCTTTTCCACAAAAAAAAAAAACGAATTCAAAAATTTGTACTAGTTACGACACCAAAGCTGGTGATTTCAATCTAAAAAAAAAAACAGTACCAGAATTTGGTTATTTGTGTGCACATTCATATTTTATGCATACTCTCTGACAAAATTTCTCTAAAATACACCACGTATCTAAATATACTCTGAGTGTGGGCGGAGGCTGGGGGCGGCTGACTTGTAATTATTGCGCATCTTAGAAAAATTACCAACTAAGGCCACTGATATGCTGATGTACTGATGTGCTGATTATCAGCAGCACTAATATCTTATTGAGGCATGCCACATTGTAAAAGGTAGTGATGTACTGATGTGATACTGATCTGTTGATAATCAGCAAGTGATTTGCATGTTGCTGATTTTTACTCTCATCGATCGATATTTTATTTTCAAATTAATTTAGTCAGGTTAGTTTCAAATATTAAAAATGAGTGAACGAAATTTTGTTTTCAAATTAGTACAAAGTTTTGAGAAACGAAGGTGCCTGTGCAAATCAACGACTGTAAGTACTGCAAAAGGGATAAATTGGAAAATGCTTGGAGAGAAATTTCAACGTAAATTGGATTGGTATGTTTATTTGCGTAATTTCTTATTAAATTATACTCCATACTGAAGAGTATTAGGGTTTCTGCCAATACGTAACGCTTCTTCCAATCAATTTTTGAAGTTGAAATTTGCAATTTACAATCGTCATTAGCATATCTTTTTTCCTTTATACACGGAATATAACTCACCTTCCAGGAGTCGTTGGGCTTCCTGGATTTTATCACTTATCATGAATGGTAGCTCAGTTTTATTATTGATCATGATTGAAAGTAAGATATTTTCCTTTATCGTTTATCATGAATGATAGTTAGTTTTCTTCAGATGTAAATGCCATCAAAAAATCCCGACTATATTAATATATAACTCACCACACACCCAATATTTGTGTTTACTTTGCTTTTTTTCCATTCTTTAATAATAAAACAGCAAAAGCTCTTCCTCCTCTCTGAATTCCATTTTAAGTGCTTGCGATTTTGACATAAAAATCAGAACCCTTTAAGTGAATGTAGCATTACCTACTGATGTGATGTCCTCGCAATATATCAGTTACTGATTATTTCAAAACTTCACCATCACCACTTGCCTTAGTGTCGTGAACTAATTTGAATTTGAAAAAAATGTTAATTTTAAAAATGTTTTCCCATTTGCACAGTTTAAATATGATAACTCATGAACTGCACGTTTGAATTACTTGAATTTATAGATCTAATTACATACCCTGACAAATCCACAAGATTAATTTAGAATTCAGTCAGACCCCACTTTTTCTCGCAAATCCTGTGATATGAGCTGAATGCTCAAATTACTTTGTTGATGATCATTTTAAGGTGGGGACTCTACGTAAGCTCGCTATCCAGGATTACCTCTAACTATTTGGATTCTTTGGAATATTCTAGTGCAAGTCCACATAAATCTAAGACCTGAGCATTGGAGGCACATTTTCCTGGTGAAAGGTACTGCCATCGTTTATTGATAGTCCTACATATTGGCGCCATCTAGTAATAAATTCTAAAGGCAATTTACACAAAATCGAGTAAAGCTGAGTCCTTTTAACACAAATGACAATGTCATCAATGTATCCTTGGGCCTTGAAGCCAGCGGCCTCTTGGAGTAGGTTTAATAGCTCTTTCAAATAAAAGAGTCATAGTAATGGTTATAAAACTCCACTTTGTATGAGGCAGTAGCCTCTAGTAGCTCTGATGGTTGTGGATTCGCCATTTAATGTATAGCTGTTATGTAGCGTTTTTAAGCACATTTCCAATCCATCTGACGATACATGTTTCATGATCGAATCAAAGAGGATGTTGTCGAAGGCGTCTTGTATGTCCACGAAGAAACATAACAAGAATTTCTTGTACTGTGAAGCTTTCTCAGTAGTCTCTACTAGACTGTAAGTCTCATAAGAAATGTAATTTTAGAAAAATAATTGAAAAAATTTTGTTTTTGTTACATGCCATTACAACATCTCTATAGGTTACTTATTCTGCTGAATCTATCATTTTTAAGATACACGAGTTTAGCTGTAGGTAACTTCAATTCCGTGATTGCTACGTTCATTTAAACCGCAGGTTATAAGCTTTCAATTTTTCAATTATATTAAAATAAAAAATAAATTTATTTTTACTTATAATTAAAACAAAAATATTTTCTGATTAATTTGATGGACATTATGTATCAAAATTGTCTCGTTTGTTTTTATATCTATCTGGTTCCTTTCAATTCAAACCTTATTTAGGCCCCTAGTATACTTTAAATTAGAATAGAAGAATTTTTGCGATTTTTATTTTTTACGATTATAAATTAAAATATTAAATACAATAGAAAAATGTATTTGTCTCATTAGCTCATTAATTTAGAATTGTAAAACACAAAACCACAAAATTTCTTCTATTTCATCTATGACCGATTCTAAAAATTTTGAGTTAGATTAAACAAGATGTATTTATAAATATAAATATTGACATATCTTGAAAGGTCTAAATATGGATAAAAAGCTTATTTAACTAAAACTACTGGAGGTGATCTTCACGCTGCATGTACAGTCAAAAGTGTGAATGTGTATATTATTATCGGCGTAATCTTGTCAACATTCATGTGACTCCGTTTACTCCTATCATAATTAGTGCACTTCATATTTAAAAGGTAAAACCAGGTTTATGTGTGCAATACCGAAATTTATTTAAATCTAATCCAAATTTGCAACTATGAGACTGACGAAAGCGGCAGATTTCCTGTATTTGTTCGTACATTTTGAACTATATATTTATAACCAATTCACCATAACTTTTGAAATTTTTCTTTTGGAATCCGTGATAGGAGCCCTTTCAAACGACACCCCAAACGAAAAAAAAGGATTTTTTGAGGAAGCCCACTAAAAATTTAAAAAAAAAACATATATTTCATAATCTTTGACTATCGATATATGTACGAGTCACAAAAACCTAACATACTGCCAAATTTCAGTCTGTGACGGACGGCCGGATTGTCGAGCGATCTTATAATGGTTGGGTTTTTTTCGGAACTCTAAAAAACACTTAAACATTCACTCCTAATTTCTACAGTAGCCACAGTAGAGAAACATGTCAGAGCTTTCAGGGAGGGGAGGTCATCTTCGACAACAATAATCCCGCATTTCTTTATATTTTTTAGTAAAAGTTACACAACTTACTATTATCCTTAACATTTGTTATAGTTTTTTTTTTTAATACCAAATATAATTAAAGTCGGTCCATCGACTATTCATTGACAAAGTTCTGGTACGGAACCCTGATTGTTCGAACCTGAATTTTTTTATTTTTGATAACGCCGATATTTTGATAAAATCAACAATAAAAACAAAAATTTATATATATAAATTTTACCTGGTTTGATATGAAATTCCACAATTGAAAATTTCTAATAATTATTTACCGGGATTCTCCTGGCTGAATTTTATAAATATTAAGTCTACGGGATTTTCAAAACCATGCAGGTCATTCTGCAGAAGATGATAATAAATCTTTTAGAAGTTAGAATCTTTTTGCAGGTCGCTATAAAGCAAAGTTTTGCTCTATATATACGGAAGATTTTTTTTATTTATATTTTCCTTATTCTAAGAAGGAGTAATATTTATAGCTCAGCTTAAAAGCTATCTAATCTAATTCCGAGTATATCGAGTATATCCTCATTTTCTCCCGACAAATTGAATTAAACTCTCTCCCATACCTACATTTATAAAAATATATAAATACCTAATCGATTCTTTCCTTCCAAATAGATAAATTTATGTATACATCGTTCCATTCCATACATAGGTATACCTGATTTAAAGATATCCTACAGAACGTCTCGAGCCTATTAAATAAGAATGCTTTCCATATTTTTTTCATCTTGCCCGATATTCCTTAATATTCCTCATCTCCAGTAGAATGAAAGTAGAAAAGAAAAGCTCCTAGTTATATATGTATAAATATAATAAAAAACCAATATTGTTCTTAAACAAACCATTGCACAGACTTTCGACGTGATTGTTTTAAATTGGAAAAATTTTCTTCGATTCTCGTGTCCATAAAAAGCTTCAAATTCACAACCACACATTGCAAAAAACTTATAGGTTCATGAAAATGAATGGGAAAATCGCAAAAATAACAGAAGTTTCAATAAAACTGTCTGAATGAAAGAAACTCGACCAATATGAGTTTTCTCCGGATCCTAACGGTGCGGTGTTCTGGCCAAACACTATGAGCAAACATGAACTGCTCTTTCCTGCAAGTTATTTATTTTCCAGCGAGTAGTGTATTCAATATGGGAAAAGCTCCAGGATATTTATGCAGCTTTGGTGCTTAGTAAATCTACGATGGAACTTGGGTTTGGTTTAAATTTTCCTCTCATAAATTTTGGCTTTTGTAATATAAGAAGCGGATTTTTTTTTTTTGCATATATTTGTCCATGTACAATATAAGATTAGATGTTTACTTGGGTGGACGTCACTGTTTTCTCAGCTGTAATCTGACTTCAGGTAATCACACAGTTTACCTATAGGAATGTATTAGATAGATCGATGAATTATTTTTGAAATCTTACTATAAATACACAATACCTAATAGAGGAAGAAAATTAGTTTTTTTTTTTTTAATGTAACAGATTTGTGTAGATTTCTGTCATCAAATATGTAAAAGAAACAATGATTTTTTTTTTACTGTTCATCGGGACGTCTTATTTTCAGGGCCATATTTATGCTTAGGTCCAGGGTTCCGTCCATGGGGCACCTAGCCCCGCGATTGTAGACCAACCAATGACCAAGTTTTCGACCAATAAAATAATTACTTATTACAAGTTAGTTTAGCTATAAAAGTTTGCTAATAAAAGCGTATCATAGACATTTTTGGAAATTCTGTACCTACATTGCAACAAATTTTCATATAAAGTAAACTTGGCAGTAAGATGATGAAGTTCAACTTAAAATTCGAAGACAACACAGGTAGCTCTTGAGGCAGCACGCATTTTTATTGACTATAATGAGTCACGTGATCATTCCAGTTTTAAGCATTGTAGTGTTGTGTTATTTGTTCCACCGACTGTAGAGTACCATGGGCAGCATGTTTAGCGCACCTCATACTGACCAGTCTACACAGGTTCATAGTGTCAGTATTTACAGCCTCAATGTTTTTTTTTTTTTTAAATTCCCACCTTTCTCCATGGTCTACTTTCAATACATATGTATACTCTATTTGGTAATCAGAAAAAAGTTGAATTCTGTTGTTTCATGTTAACATAAACACTGCTAACTCTGTCTAGCTAAGGTTAAGTCATTTGATTATAAAACGAGTAAAGGCTGAAACAGATTACATTTTAGTGCGCGGCAAATTAAATGGTGAAATTTTTCCTCCGTGCTGTGACACAGATTGCAACAAGATCCCAGCAGGCTAGATACAGCACTCTTATAGTTCTACATATTTTCATGAGAAGTTGCCTACCCCAAACATAATTTTTTTGTTGGCACCACTGAAAGTGAGCAGCAAATTTAGGTTTAGAAATGACTACGCGGCAAAAATTTTCGCCGCGCTATCGCGCCGCGCTCAATGCGTTATGCACAATAGGGAACACTTGTTCTCTAACATTTTGCCGCGTTGTCGCGCCCCGCACTAAAGTGTAATCTGTTTCAACCTTAAGCCGACTCCGACTCACATGATCGATACTTTCAATTTGGAATACGACGGACGGGGATTTCCCTTAGCACAACTTTACGTTATCTTTATTCTGGAGACGGAAAACCAGTTTACTCGCCTTTGAACTTGCAATCAATTTATTTTCCGTGTTGTAGTTTACATTATTTTTCCTATTGGTATGCCAAAGGAGCTTAAAAACTAATTTCTGTTAGATGGCCCCATATCCCCTAGTTCCATTGACCCCCACTTAGCTAAAAACCGCCCTGATTTTTATTATAGAATTATAGAATTCTTTAACGCTCTGAATTCTTACGAACTAAGCTTGAAATATAGATGAAAAGATATGATTAAAAAATAAGATAAAACCTTAGATGTAAAAAATACTGCTAGATAATCAATTTAGCCCAATAATAAATACTGACTTCATCCTTAGGGCACTTAGAATTAGGAGCTTCAATACAATTAAAAGTACTTATATCAAATATTAGTAGGCTCAAACCATAGGGTTTGAATAAAGCCCAGAAAAAACTATTGATCAATTATTAAATGCTTTTCATTATTCATTTGTTGAAGAATGAATTCACTAGGTTAGATCAATAAATACTAATGAGATTAGTCTAATTTATTTTTTTATACGATATGGATTAGTCTAAAAAAATTTGTTATGAAATGGAGCGAAAAGAAATGGACGTCGAAATATTCAACTGTTGTCATTAACCCATTATGTTAAACAAATGAATATGCATCATTAATATAATCTAGTAAATTATTGCTTTAATAGTTGAATATTGTCTATACACGTTGCAAATACTTGCATTAAACCAGAATCGTTTGGTCTTACAAATTTCCTCATCTATATTAATTTGCATTTGCATAAGTAGAGATTTATCAAAACTTATTTATTTATGCTTTTGGTAGACGTAGACATGAAAATCCACATGAAGGGAATATAGATATAAATACGAAATATGCTATCAAATTTTAACAATTATTTAAAATGTCAATTTAAGAGCTTTTACTTTGTAGCATTCGGCTGCGGAGGAAACATTATTGTCCTTCGAAATTAAATGAAAAACCTTTCCTCCCCTTTCTTGAGCAACTTCAACCGTGTTATTTCTTATTATGCTCGACTTTTTGTTCAATAAAAGTTTGCCTTTAATATCTTTAAAAATTTTGAACTTTTTCTTATGAAAAAATTAAATGAAACAAAAAAATTACCAAAATTGACCATTGTGTGTTTACAGGACAGAAATATTATTTTCGTTATCTGAAAAATCTTGTGTTTTTATCTGAGGCCCTTTAAAGCTGTGTAAACCATCCCCCCTTCCACCTCCTGCTATTTCTAAATTTAATACTGGAACAACATTTGTCTACTTTACATAATGGAATTTTTACGAAATTTTCATGATCAGTAGACTAAGTATTTATGTATGTATATATGTATGTATATAGTGCAATAAAGCCTATCGTAAACAATAGATTTAGTAAAAGTCTTAAATACATAAAAAGACATACATAATTTTTGTTTTCCCAGTTATTTTTCTTTAAAATTTAAATTGGCAGTATTTTTATCATACTATACATTAATTCCATTACAAAAAAGCTAAATGCATACGCATGAATTGCTAATTTATACATCAATTGCCAGTAAAATTTATTTTATATTATGTCCAATGAGAAAAGAATTAATTGGTAGAAAAATTAATTGTTAAACTCTGTACGGATTAAATGCAACGAAAAATATTTTGTAAGCAATTTGTGCTAGCGTTGTTTAATTAAATCTGATGGAGGCAGGTACCGTGTTCGTGAATTGATGTTCATATGTATGTACGCATGTATATGCATTATTTCCAGTGACTTGATTTTTTGAACTTTTCATCAGTATAGTATAGTAGTTGCAAAACAACAGGAATATGAACTTTAATTGCATTTTAAACGTTTTGAATGTCAGAATTGCATGCGTATATGCAATTTGACACGGTTAAGTGTTAAACAAAAAAATGTATGTACTCATATGTGAAAGACTTGCGTTTATTTTATATTTCATATTCCATTCTATTTTTTATTATGTTGTGTTTAAATGTCTTTTCTTTTTACTTTATTGGGAATTAATAAAGTTTTATTGTCATATAAGATGATATTCCGCAAGGCTCACTCTTGGATCTCAATTATTTTGCGATACCCTTAATTTAAATTTTGATTTAAAAGTGGTCACATTGCTATCTTGGGTGGATTATTTGTATCTAGTCGTTAAGAAATAAAAATAATATTCTTCGTTTTATAACAGAATTAAGTGGAAAGCTAAAAAAGTCTAAAAAAAAATATGTAATACGAAAGCAACGTACGCATCTCATCTCTGCAGCTTCTACCTACCAAAGAATTTCATCAGGAAGGTTTATATCATACAATCTCTTGTAGTATAGCTTTCGATATAATTCGTCCTGTACTAAAGCTATAAGTATTAGGATAAAGAGCCTTATTCGAAGTAAACAACTAAATTTCATAGTTCGATATGATGTGTAGTAGAATAGTAGGTAAGTCTCCAAATTCTCGGTCAACCAAATTCATTCATGTGATGGAAATATTTCAGTAAATATGGTGTATTTGATCATTTTTCATAATTCCATCCTTTTAATTGTCCAAAAACTTCTCATTTTGTATATCGAAAAGTAATCTCATTTGCATGGTGTTGTAAGTCGATTGCGGCACATTATATTTTTATTTAGGTTCATCTTTGCAGAAATATGATTACAACAGGTTACATACTATTATATACATATAATATATTACTATTATTATCAAATATATAGAAGGAAAGTGCGACAAATATAGATAAATCTGCATGTCTTCGATAACCTTGGATAAATCATTAATATAAAAATTCTGAGTAACAGAGGTACTGAAATTGAACCTTGTGGTATACCGCACAATTTCAGGAAATAACTCAGGCAGTGTGTTATTCTCCATCACATATTAAGATTTGTGAATTAAATAATTCAGGCAGTGTGTTATTCTCTATCACATATTAAGATTTGTGAATTAAAAGAAACTCTGAATATCTTGCTAGAATTCACCTTCTTCATTGACTTCTGTATAAAAAAGTATAACACAAAAAATAAGAAATTTCATAAAATGGGACGCGATAAATAACATACTATGAAATTTCAATATATTATCTTGTATTTTTCTCCTAATTTTCAATTTTTCTACAAAACTTTGAATTAACTCATATCTTCCATAATAAAGAGACAAATTTTGTAGCACCGAGTTTGAATAGCCAAATCTCTAGTTCATTATGAAATTCAATCGGAGTTAAGACTGTCATCCCAAATTGGAGCTGTCATCATTGTAGTTTAGCATCTCTTCCGTAGACTCGTTGAAATTGAATAATATTTACTGTGATGTCTTAGGGACAATGAAAAGACGAGATGTTCACAACGTGACAGAAGAACTAAAATAATTCACAATGACTTAAGCTAATCACAATAATAATTCCACTGAGCCTCGGTTTTACTAAACTAATTAAAACTTGGGTTTAAAGTTTTTATACATCAAATTTACATAAAAATTTAACTTCATGCGACTATTTAATTTCGAATAATGTATAAACTCGCACAGAAGCCCATGATCATCATGTCTAATTTATTTGATAATGTTGAGAAAATCTCTTCTTGATTCATAATTCCTTATATAATTTCAAAGTTTATTCATAAAATGGCGAGATCCACTTTTCACTGTTTTTCGATTTCATTAATTTAATTTACAAAAGCGTAAAAATTCTAAGAAAATTTCATTTCCCTGTAGAGTTCTTATGAATTAAGAATTTTAATATTGATTAGAAGAAGGGCTATAAGTATCCAGCTTATAAAATAGCTAAAATGTCAAATTGAACTGAATTATGTTCATCGTATGTACATATTTGGTACACATTTTATATGTAGGATATTTTAAGGTCTACTTAAAAATCAAATAACTATTGTTTATAGTTATATGAGGAAAAAAGAAGTGAAACTAAAAACTGCCAAAAAGTCATTGATAAAAGTATACAGGAAATATGTAATTGTATGTGTATATCATTCAAGTAAAACTAAATTTAATAATAAAACAAGAACAACAACAAATAGCGCGTTAAAAGCAAATTCTTATACATAGTTAAAATAAATATAAGAATTTAAGTATGACCAAAATCAGATATATACTTAAGAAGAAAAAGAATAAATAAAAACCCAGTTAATAATGTCAAGCAAGCATTGTAAATGTAATAGTGAAAATGTTTTCAGTATGAATGCCCAAATTAAAAATTGGCCAAAAAATAAAGTGAAATGAAAATTAAATAGTTAAATATACATATAAATAGATAATTGGACATTTATACTTATAGGACAATAAATTGTAAAAAAAAAACACAAACAATATAAAACAAAAATTTCTATGTAATCTAAATAGTTTGTATTATGTGGTATGTTCAAGAACATAACTGTAAAAGATGTGCATGCAAAGGTCAGTATTTAGAAAACAATAATTGGCTCGCTTCAAAAGAGATAAAATAATACTCTTTCGTTATGTACCTAATAGATTTTATATAACAAGAAATTTTTAAAAGTCTAAAATTTATTGATCGCAAAAATCCATATTGAACCTTGTCCAAACAATTGTTTATACATACATATTTCCACCAATATAGTAAAGCGACATTTCTATTTTTATGAATTATTGCCTCAACAATTGAATACTGATATCCGAAATATAACTTAATTTAATTAATCAATTATTAAGGCATCCACACTTATAAATTAGACCAATCACTTTATATTATTACTATATTACTATTATTATATGTTACCAAAAATCAATTTCATGTATAATTCGACATCGAACATAGAACACACTTAATGTCTTTCATAGCCAAGTATGTCCATTGTTTTATATGAAATCATATATTTAACATGGTTAGAACAATAATATAAAGCAATTAGTCTAATCTAAATAAATTTAATAAACTGTTCTATACTGGTTCAGAAGAATTTGATTACCTTTATATCATTGGTAGGACCTTGATATATGTATTTTGTTAACTTTCGAATGAAATAGTTTAAACGACCTTCAATATATATACGATAAATGAATAGGAAAACGTGTGTTCTTCAAACTCATTTACACGATGAGCACATTATTGATTGGTCGAAAATAAATGTTAATACCTTTCATCGATACTTTACTAGAATGAATCATTTTGTGAGCATATCACATAGTACCTGCATACAAATATATATATATATATGTATATATTTATTGGTTTTGAACAAGATAAAACCCACTAAATCAGGAATGAAATAAATTTCCATAATTACAGGCTAAATTTTTTAACTAAATATGTTGACATATAACAGGAGTTCTATTTCATTACGTATCAAAAAAAATCTGCAATTTAAATGAATTTTGTTATATTGAACTTCTTCATGCAGATTATGTACGTATATTTCTAATGTCTTCCAAATTATAAATATAATTTGTTTAAATTGAATTTTAAAAATCAAACAAACATATATGTATGCATGCATGTCTACAGAACAATTTTTTTGTTAGTTAATATTATTACACGACTTCACTTTTGATATTTCGTTTTTCTTTTTAATTCTATTTTCACTTTGTTTTATAACCATGAATTTTTTCTTTCATTCATTTCTTTTGCTTTAATTTTTAATTATTTACTATTAAAGTAAAGTTGGAAATTAAAAATTACTGTCTTCGGTAACTTCGCTAATTTTTATTAAAGCAAACAAAGTTGCATATTTCGGCTTAAATAGGCAAGTTATAATTTTCCCTAAATTAAAATCATGCAATGGAAGAATACTACATCGCACGTTGTTACTCAATAAGTAGTAATGAAAAAATCTATATAGGAGACCTGAATTGTACCTTTTTTCGAGATAAATTTTCCCATTTACTATTACACTTTTCCTTATCATACGTACATACATGACATCTAACCAACATACGTATTTTTGCACTGCAATAGATTCTGAAATGTATGAAAAGTTTTAGCTCAAGAGGAAAGGTTTATAGACTACTAGACAGATTGTCTCCATAATGACTGAATTTCAAATTCAATCATTTCAAAGAAATGAAAATGGGCCAGACTGTGGACGAAAATTTTTTCATTTGGAATGTCATTGATAGACATTAAGTATAATTATGGGGACAGTACGTCCAGCTGTCTAGGATATTATATTGTATGAAATTGAATGCACATTCCTAAAAATAAGAATATTTTTACAATGATCAGTTTGTCTCATCTTTTGATACTAGTGGCGGTTCGTGGGATTCAGAAGAGGGGAAGTAATTCATCTTGTGTAAATTATAGTTCGACTATTCAGAATATCATATTGCTACTACAAATAATTATACAAGTAGGTATCAAAGTCTTTTATGTCAATCAATACTACCCAATATAAATACTCATCAATGTTCTTGCTGTTGAAATAGAAGGAATCCATTGTCATTCTTAAATAATTCAGCGTGGACTATAATCCTGGCAATCAGATCTTTCATTTAATTCCATTCATAGGAAATACTGCTTGTCGCATTATTAAACACAAGAATTTCACTCAATATCATCTTTCACAACGTAACAACCGCATGTAAACAATCTAACCATCTAATTCATTCTTTCTAATTCCTTGTATATTCAATACTATCACGTTTAAAATAAATAACTTTCATAAATAAGTTGCACTAAAAAATAAAATTTCTCAGTGATATATACAAGAAAAGTTTCATTGCAAAGAGTTCAAAGATTAAAAGTCATACGAGAAAATATAATTTTAAAATATTGTTAAAACATGATTTTAAGATTTAATCTGAGTTCTAGAATTTCTTTTTTTTATTATACCCTAGATGAAATCTATAGGGTATACAAAGTTTATCATTCCGTTTGTAACACCTCGAAATAATGATGGTAGAGCAAAATGGAATGGACGCATAATATTAAAAGTTATTTAGATTTGTGCATGTCCATCTGTCTGTCCGTCTGTGCGCACAATAACTCGAGAACGCGTATACCTAGAGAGCTGAAATTTTGTACACGGACTTAAAAAAAAAAGTAAAAAGTTCGAAAATGAGACAAATCGGGCAACTCCTTCGTGGGGTTGCCATACAAAAATTTCGTTTTCCTCTATATATTTGGACACTGCCTGAGAACGCATCGGTATAGAGAGCTGAAATTTGGTACGTGATGTTTTCATTGTACTAGCAAATAAAATTTCAAAAATGGACTAAATCGGGTAACTCCTTCTTCGTGTTGCCATATAAAAATTTAAGTTTTTTACGTATACTCTAAAAACCATCAATCCAAGACATTTTTATTGTACTAAAAACTTCTTCAGAATACGAAATCCTATAAAATTGGTTATAATCATTTTTTCTGTCCGACAAACCGTTCTAGAAATATATGCGAAAAACCACTTTAAAAATCAAACTTGCACAGAAGTGTGACAATACGAAATTTCATACGGGCATTTATCTAGGGTATCATAAGAATTGGTCTTAGACCAATTCTAGCTTTTTTACTTGTTTTACAATCAAACTTTTCGTGTTTCTTTCTTTATTGAGAAAGAAAAAAATATTTATTTAATTTTTCTTGCAATTTATTTACAAAAGCTCTTTATTTTAAAACTTTTTTTTAATATACTTATTTTATTTTCTACTTTTTATTCATTACCTTTTCGCTAAAAACTTATATGTATAACGGTACATAATCTATCTGATATATGCATATTAATTCGCATCTACGTTCTCTTACAAACGTTGTGGTGTAAGTAGGTACTTCTGGAAAAATTTATTTCACATCTAAACCCCTATAATGGATAAACATAGAAAATTGAGATGTTCCCATGAAATATGTAAAACATTATCCTAAGCGTTTAAAAGATAAATCAGCCCCCTGCACCAATCTACACCCCCCCCCCCCCCCTTTGTATACAAATTCGATATCACGCACGGCCCAATTTGGACAACCACAAGGTGGATAGTTACCACTCCCACCCGAAAACCCCCAAAAACCTAAAAAATTAACTGCATCGGGAAGCTCCCAACTCAATAATTCTAAAACAAATAAAAACCCATATAAATGCATCCACGATTACTATCCTAAAATTTTACATTTTGGTCACAAACGTCGCCCTTACCCACAAAGTTATTTAGTCAAGCGTTAGTGAGCGGATAAAAGCTATTTAAAAAAACTACGAAATTTTTAGCTTCTGGTAACATTTAGATAGGTTCAGACCGACACCCCCACCTACATATACTTAGAATTATCAATGAAAGTACAATCAGGGCATGTAAATCAAATGTGAAACGCTACGCTACGCGTACCACAGCAATGTACGTATGCAAACCCTTGAGTGCATATAAGTCCAACAAGTTAAATATATTTAACTTTTTATATTGGCTTTGTCGTTGCAAAGACAGTGTAGGGATTTCAACGTCACTGCGATGTTAGTAGCTACGGTAAGTTTGATTCTAATTCCGTTCCATCCATACCACTCGAATATTATGTAGTTTACTGGGCGAACCGAATCGATGGTTAGGTGTTGGGTGGCATGATGCTCGGTGTGGCAAACGGTATGCGCAGCGTTCCATACAGTAGGTTAGTTAGCGATATAATGACATTGGGGGTTGTGTGGTATGTTATTAGTTTGTAGGATAAAATTGGGCGTTTCTTATACAAAGTTTCAGCTTGTACCTAGTGATGCCAGAGGAAAAAATTTTCTCGAATTTTATACGATTTGTTTTTTATTGTTCTGTGCATTAAAATGCAAAATGATTTGCCTTTTCTGTTTGGATTATTCCTTTTGTCAAGGGAAGCAGTGCTTCCTTTGCTTCCAACGAGGAGCCGCCCCATATATTTAATATATGAAATATATGTAGTCATGACAGAAATCTTCGGGATAATCTGGATAAAATTTGTTTAAAATTATGTCTGGAAAGTTTATATAAAAAAAAAAAAAATTACCCTAGGTTCAATGTCTTTTCAATCAATCAATTGCCCTACCGAAAAATTATTTATCGAAAAAACTTTGCCTTAAGGGTAATTTCTGCAAAAAAATCACTAAATTCATTTTGCACTGAACTCTATTGATTTAAATGGATCAAAATAAAATAAACCAAGAATGCTATATATATTTGAAGTTTTTTTTTTTTATTCATTAATTGAACGTACATTTTGTTTACTTTTAGAAATATGGCTATACTAATTGCTCTGATTAACTCAGTGGGATGCCTTTTTAAAATATTTATTCACATCAATACCTACTTATACTTGCGTTTATATCTTTTTCTCACTAGCTACGTACAATATTTCGCCTTTTACGAAAATAAACTTCATTTTGATTGAAAACTTTGATTAAAAAAAAAAAAAAAAAACATGTTTTTTGTCCATTTACAAGAAGGTCTTCAGTGATAACACACTTTCCCTACAAAATAGAGAATTAAAAGAATATTTTATTTGGTATAAAAATTATTGTTCTTATATGAAAAAATTTAATTCTAATGAGAAAATCACTATATAAAATGCAAGTGTCATTTTCGGCCACTAGATGACACCGTCACCAAAAATGACTACGATTTTCTTTTTTACTTCTCCTTTATGGAAACGGCTGCGTTAAAAATTTCATTAAAATTCAACGAATTCCAGCTATTTCAAATCTATGTACATAAATACCACCGAAATTGATTTCAGAAAATATCCAACAAATAGGGTTGATTCTGTCATTTTGCCCTATATTATGAAAATATTTTTACATTGAATATAAATATTCAAGGTTTTTTTTATTTTTATTTCCCATATTCAAAAGAACTAAATTTCCTAATTCACACTTACTATAATTACCTAGTTAATTTTCAAGGAGAAATATACCACCTGTTCATTTTGAACTGCTGAAGCCTCTATTGAATTTTATTTTGTTTACAATTTTTTTATTTGTTTGTACATAGCGACATTTAAAAAATATATGAAAATTTTTGTACATTGTAGATATTTTTCAATAAAATTTATAATAAAATCACAATCAAAAAACAGTTTTCAAATTTAAAACTACTACACATAAAATTACGTGTACATTAATATCAAAGCAAAGGTGCATAATCTACCCAGCAAAATATTATAGTAAAATTTTTGGGTGAGATCATGTCAAGCAATTTGTAGATAAAATCATATAACTGAACAATTCTAATATTTAAATGTTTACAAAAAAAAATAAAAAATAAAAATAAATACAATAAATAAATGTATAACATTGAAACACACACATAAAAACAAAATAAATTAATCCATACATAAAAAAATTATAAGCGGTAAGTATATGTTTATCATAGAAATTATAAAGTAGGTATGTATGTGTGGTAGTTATTAAAGATATCAAATCCAAACTGACTGCTTTTTTTAAAAAACCAAAAAATATATTAAAAAAGAGAACAAAACAAAAACTGTGTAAATATTATTATAAATAGTAAAAGTATCATAGGAAATGGAAATGTCTAAATTAAAGAAGAAAAAATGCGAAAAAAAAATTATTTTATTAATTTATTTATTCCTGGTTACCATGGATATTTCATCCCAAATGAAGCACATAGAAGGAAAATGATTAAGAAAAAGTGCAGTTTGTACGTTTTGAACTTTGATGACATTGAGTTTCTTAATTTCATAAATTTTATCTTGTTTCTTGAAAAAACTACTACTTGTTATTTGAATAAAACTGAGTTTCAAAAAAAAAATTTGACTTTTTTGAGCCATACTCTTGAAACCGATGGGAAAGAGGAAAAGATCTATGAACCAACGATTATTTATCTTACTAATTTTAAGTGTATAGAATGCTATCACTCAAAAAGTGTAGGGTGATTCATAAAATACGAAGATGAAACCTATAACTTCTCCCACACTCTTTCCTGCCATTCCATCATTAGAAATATATTTAGGTTTTTTCGACTCTAGAAATCTATCACGCTATTGGAGATTAGTCTTGCTATCTGAGATAACCTGTTTACAAAATCAAAAGTTTATATAGAGTTTTCCAATAAGTGTGATGAAGCTTTGAATAATAGCTGTCTCCGGCTTGTTATTAAATTTTGAGGAACATACTACATTTTTTATTGGCAATTTGCCATGGACAATTAAATAATAGCTGAGCACGGTAAAATACTAGTTCAATTCGAGCGCTTTCGTAACGTGAATAACGTAAGTGAAACTGTTCATTATTTATAGTGGTGAAATTCCAATCTATTGATTGAGATGTTGATCAAAAAATTCCAACACTTCTATATAATATAAGAGTTGGTGAAGAGTATATTACTACTGTAAGGGAAAATCCTGCTGACAATTAGATTTTCATCCTTACATAATTCCATCACCGCACCAATTGAAGCCTTCTGATCGTCGTATAAGAGTTTGCTGCTGATTAGTTTCTAGAGCCAGATCGAGTGTAATCCTTGTTTTGTTACAACAACAAAAATTTATTTTCAGGAATGAACCTAGTTTTGTGGGTAGTTGACAGCTGTTTACTGACTAACAAGTCTTGATCCTATTAGACTTTTTCTTGTGACACCATGATAAGTCTCTGATTTATTCCAACAAATTATATATCGACGATCTCCAGCCACCTACTTCATTCGTATTATTTATGTGATATAACTTGATTTACATATGTTCCACAATTAGACTGTATTTGTTGTATTTTCTCCACCAAATACAATCATGGTGGTAATTTGATATTGTATTCCGGTGTACATATGTATCTCCCAGAATTGTAACTTCCTTTGCACCAACGATTTTTTTTTTTTTTTTGTGCGTATGTGTCTTCACTGTATTCTTTTGCTTGTGAGATTTTACCGACCCTCTATTTCTGCTCGAATTCTACTGCTGATCTGGAGCTTGATTTTCTTTTCGACTTTCATGTAATGATGGATGATATTTTTGTCATCTATATTTATGATAAGTGTATGTATATTTCCCCCTGCGAGTCTGTTTTTATTTCTTGTTATCCTAGTCTTGTATATTTATCTTGTATCTCTGCTTCCTGTGTTCTACTTTATAATTCGTTTTATTGAACCCTGAAATTATAACATTTCCCCTGTTAATTTAATGTTATTTCATTGAATTAATATTGAAACTTGACTATTTTAGAGCTACAATTAATTTTACTAAAGATTTTCAATTCATATATACGTAAAAAAAATAGATAAATAGAAAACCAACGAGATCTTCAATACAAAAACAAACACGATAAACATTTTAAACTTATTAATCTTGAAAATATCAAATTAATTGCACTTAATTTAAAACAAAATAAAATATCACTTTAGATTTGCTAAAGTATATATTAAAAAAAAAAAAAAAACAGCCACCTAAATATGGCTAATGTGAAACGATGTTTGTCCACTAGAAGACAAGACAAAACCGGAAAATATACCATTTTCAAAGACAAAAGATCGTAAATACCTCCACATATAAAAACAAACATAAAATTATCACTTCATATCAACTTATATACTTATATTTCCAATATTTATTCTAAAACCACAACAACACAAAAACTCTCCAATTTTTATTCTTTGCTATCTAAGTAATTCTTGATTACGATAATGAAAAATCAAAGATCCTCGATAAGAATAAATACCGAAAATTTACTCAGTAAATTTTCCAAATTCAAAACATTACATTACATAAGAAATCCCCTACATAAACACCAACGACGGTCACCCCCAAAAATTCTTAAGTAAAACTCACAAACTTATTATTATTTCTCAATATAAACAACTTAATTAAAATCACTGCAATAGGCCTACAAACACATGAAACCATTTATCACTTTTTTATTTCACTCACTTGAATTACTTAATTTACCTTTTAACCGTCTTGTTATTTCTCATTTAGTTCAGAAGTTATAGGTAAATGAAAAATATTGTTGAGGAAAAATAAATTCCTTAATTCGTTTTTTTTTATGCATCTTTACTTCAATTCTATAACAGCATCAATGTTAAATTTAATCTAAAATGCAAAAACAACATATAAAAAATCAACAAATACAAGTATGTGATAATGAATGAAAAAATTTCTAAAATGATTTTATTTATTAAATTAGATTTTGTCTTTTTATAACAGTAAATTTTAAAACTATGTAATAATTGGTAAATTAATTGTTAAAAAATTTTTTTAATTATATAAAATTAATTAAAAAAAATCTAAATAAAGTGAATAAAAAAGAGCAAATCAAAATGGCAACAACAGAAGTGTGGCTTCCTGTAGGAAATCTTCTCTCTATTAAAAAAAGGTAAATAACCGAAGTATACATATATGTCTTAGAAATAAATAATAAAAACAAAAAAGAAATCGTTGTAAATTTTTTCTTAAGAAATCAAATATTTCCGTTTTCATTATTTTGTTCCTTTATATGTTTGAAATTGATTAAAAATCATCGAAATCTTCATTATTATTGGTTTGATTCCCTTTTTGCTTTGACTCATCATATCTACTACATAAGCCCCATTCGAAATGAAAAACAAAACCATTTCTATTTTTTAATAAATATTCTCTAGAAAAACTTCTTGGTTTTATGTTTTGTCTTTATAATTATATTATTGTTCTGTAAATATTATGAAGTAAAATAATACAAAACAGTCATTCGCTAAGAAATTATGCGTGTAATACCACCCCCTCTTATATATTTAACATCAAAATTGTACATATATAAATACATTGGATTTGTTTTTATATTTCTTTTTGTTTCTTCCTGTTTTTTTTTTATATTCACAGAATAACAAGTTTTCTTTAATAATAAATATTTTGTTAAATATTTTTTTCCTCTACAATGCTTTTTGCCACTTTTTGTAATTTGATAAGAAGCTTGTGTACAGCCGCAAATACAAGAATAAAATGCTTTTTGCCCTTTTAAAAGTGGCATTCAGCTCTTATTTTGTGTGTTTTTCTTTGTTTTTATTTTTGTAATAATAAAATTTTCTAATTTTAAACATATTCGTTCAGTTGATTGAAAAAAAAAACTACCAATTAATACAGACTTTTACATAAAAGCTTGACTTAAATATTAATTTTAATAATAATAATACATACCTACTACCTATATTTATACAAGCATGATGATTGGATTTTGCTTAATGATTTGTTTATTTTTTATTTTATTTTTTATTAATATTTTCGTTGTTGCATTGAAATTTAATTATAAATATATACTAACATGATGTACACACACACACACACAAAACTATTAAAAATATTTTTTTTAATTGAATTCATTATTTGGATAATCAACATGAGCCTCTTTCAAATTAATAAATTTCACATTTCCAATTATTATTATTATTTTTTTTTTATTATTCTTTATATTAAAATAAATGAAATTTTTAAATATTGTAAATAAGAATTGTAATTATAAAATTAATTTTCATATTATAAAAATGAATTAAATTCATAAATATAATATAACTTATTGATTCTAACTATATTTATGAATGTTTCTCTATCTATTTTGTTCTATATATTTTACATACTAGGTGTTGACTTAGTACTAAAAGTGGACCGCAAAACTTCACTTTCATCAGCAGCTATAGTTGCAATTGCAATTGGAGGTGTCATCGTTTTATTAATTATCATTGATTTCCTTTGCTGCGTGATTTTAAGAATGGGTGTATTGGCATCAATGTGTAGAAAAGCAAAACGTTCACCATCAGATATTGATGAGGAAACCAAATTGGGCAGGTGAGAGAAATTTAAAGTTTTTGTATGTATAATAATATTCTAATAATTTTTATGGTTACGGTAATAATATGATCTTTATTATTAATTAGAACTTGAATTGAATACAAATGATTAATATAAGTGCAGCATTTTTATATATAAAAAAAAAAAGAAAAAACAAATATTTTTTGCACCGCACCGATGGTATATTTGAAATTTTGGTATGGAATTAGGTTTTCAAACAACTATTCCACCTATTAATACTATTATGTTATTTATGCCTTATGTCTTGTTGACTTCGAATGCTTCTACAGCTCTTTTCCTCTTTTCTGCTTTTGTACTAGACTAATACCTTAAACGGGCGCAACATAACAATAACAACCCCCCCCCCCCCCACTGTTTTTTTTACTGAAATTATAAATTTATAAATGGGTGATTCTTCCTAGCGATATTCAACGGGTGCTTTAATATAGAGTACGTTCTAAGTTCTCCACAGAGCTAATAATTTTCTCTGAATGTTGCGAGCTAGTCATCTAAGCTCTAAGCATCTACCAATAATTTCCACAACTTGATCATCTACTGAGCCTCATTATAGATAAAATGGTTGAATATGTGACTGTTGCACCATCTATACGTACAATGTTCTCTGCCATAACATTTTTGCATTTATCTCACAGCTAATAATGATTCGAAGCGCCGCACATACGCCATCTATTAAAGTATCGAAAAGCTCTATGACTGTTGCCGATGATCTGAGAGCTAACAGATTATTTAATTTTAAAAAAATTTAAAAATTGACCCCGCCCAATTGTGAAATACATAATTAACTAATATGAGTTAAAAAAAATTAATAAATGAGTTATGGCTTGAGGCCAGTTTTTTACTTTTAGAGTCTGAATCTTTAAAACTCCATTCAATATGTTCAATGTTCACTAAATTGAACATATGAGACATACCGCCCCATATGAAATTTGAGTTCTCTTCTATGCCTTCTTACTTGAAAATAAACTGATAAAGGTATGTAGGCCTTAAGCCATTTTTAGGCCCCTCAAGAATCGAAAATTTGCACTTCTACAGTATGAAAAGAGTCACCATACAAAATTTCAGCTTCCTTGGCTTTGTTGTTCTTGAGATAGAGTGATCATTCTGTAAGTGAGTCGTATTTGAATTTTATATTTATACAGTTAAAGTAGATAACAGAGCGAAAAAAAAAAATAAATAATGGATTGGTGTTGGGTTGCCTTTCTTATCTTTAAAGGAAAGGCGAATAAAAATGTTATCTTTCATAAGCTATGCCGACATTAAATACATATATCGAGCAACAACTGTAGGGCTATTTGATCGTAGAAGATCTTACGAGGTTTTAAATAATTGAAAACCATGAAAACCAAAAAACCATAAATGATTCTAAACCACTTCCTACTTTCACCAATAAAAAAATCACCAATCAAAGCAATCAAACAATAATTACAACTAATTGGAAATTAAATCGCGCTAATTAAGTTTGCACATATTAAAGAGTTCTTGGAGAGGGTTAACCGAATTCCAGTTAAGACTTATTATAATCTCTATCAATATAGATTTTTTTGGATGAACTAATCTATGTATATATTCGTAACGGACTCTTAATAGAGTCAGCAATATATATTGGAAGAATCTAGTAATTTTCTTTGTGAAAATTCATCACTCCAATGAAAGTTTGCCCGAGTTTTTCTCACTTTTCTTTTCGGATGATGATTTATGAATGGTAAATATTTCTAATAAAATTCCTCTTTATAATTATTTTGCTTCTAAACATTTTTCTTATAAAATCAGACAGTTTACAAGAACAGCAACAAAATTAAACTGTGTTAGAGGAGGAACCGGAAAGATGTGCGTAATCTTATTGCAGTTATCACGGCAAACTGCCTCTTGGCATACATGCAACTTACGCATGCAAACTCCATACAATGACATCTGCAAAAGCTGTATGTACGAGAAAGAGGTTAAGAGCGCTCACCACCTGCTGTGCGAATGCCCTAATCGTGCTAAGCGTAGGAGGAATACGCTTGATAGCTACTTTTTCTACGATTCGAGGGAATTAACCAGCA
Source organism: Dioctria rufipes (assembly GCA_963924295.1). Lineage (NCBI taxonomy): Eukaryota > Metazoa > Arthropoda > Insecta > Diptera > Asilidae > Dioctria > Dioctria rufipes. The sequence goes on along the minus strand of OZ002742.1, from coordinate 169,414,616 downwards.
AGGAGTCCCCTGGTATGGTTTCTTATCTCTTGCGGCTAGTTTCAGCGCACCCCCTAAATTTGATGAATCTTTCCGGGCAGGGTACCAGTACGGTGGCATCACAATAGACCATAGATGATCTAAGTGTGGCTGATAGTATATGCTTTCGCGGTGGCCGGTACTCTAGCCTAACCTAACCTAACCTAGGGGCAAAAAGTTCAACTAAATCGATCGAAATAAATTATACATTATTCTCTAAATTTCTATGCACCCATTGATAGATAAAGAGATGTCAAACTCCTCGGCAAACTGTAGATCTGTTGTGTTTGGGTCAAAAATCAAAATCGTACTGTTTCTAACCTGATTTCTGATCTATCGGCAGCCATTGAAACATTCAGAGCGACTATTTTTGACTCAGTTATACTAATTATCAAAATATTGGGTTCTATAAACCTCCACAATGAAACCCTAACGGCAAGACAATTCGTTATCGAACAGTTTAAAAGTTTGTTTCGAAAACTTTTCATAGAATAGAAATTATTGCGATGATAATTTCTGAGATCGTTAGCGAGACTCTTCTTATATAGGAACAGTCTAGCAATGAAACAGTTTCCAAGTGGTAGTCAAGATTGCTTTAGAATGCGAAAAGTTTTAGCCATAGGAACGTAGTTTTTTTCGTATGAGTGAGGAGATGCCATTGCAGGTTTAGGTCTAGCAAATATAGTAATGACAAAATCTTTAAGCATTTTAAAAATGGATCTAATTGGCTATAAAAACATGATAGATGGGGGGGGGGGGGGGGGGGTAAAGTGATCGGATGGATTGGACGAGAGTGGAAGATATCAATTTGACAGCAAACTTATCTATGTATAACAAGGCTAACTTTTTCCGGCGAGCAGTTAAAATTTGTCTTCACTTTTTTTACTGGAGACCAAAAGCTTGTGCATACTGGTTCTTCTAACTAGCAGTAGCTTTTAACGTAACACATGAAAGTTTTTCCTCTTTTCTTAAAGATTTCCACAGACTGGTACATATTCTATAAGCACGAAATGCCACCTTCATTACTAGGTGTATGAGAAAACTATAATTTTCATTAAACCTGATGCAGATGTTTTTGTAGCCATGGGTAATTTATGCGTCCAGTCAACTTCTTTTTTTGGTAAACTGTAGGCAGACTAGTATAGGAAAATGAGTGGAAAATTCAGTCGATATTAAAAAGTTATCTATGTAGAATAAGGAAATTGAACAAAAAATGTCGAATCCATTCATACTTTCTATTTGTATTTCTTTGCCGTATTCCCTACTTAAATTCACTTTTGAATAAAAACGATTTTGATGCATAAACCTCAGTCTATTGTTACATCTCTAATTTATTGCTGTCATTGTGAAATTGACGTCATGTAAGAACTTCACTTTTAATGGGGTGAATCGTAGATCTCACATGTAGGTATTTAGTAGAATCCAAAAGAGAAAGATGTTAATTACCGACAGAGAACCTTATGGAACATGCGGGACTCTCAGCATACATAGCATGATTACCTTGAGGAAATGCTCGACGAATTCACAAAACTAATTTTTACATTTAACCCCCAAACGAAGAAATTGAACGATAGTGGAGACATCTATGAACCTACGTTGGGCTGAATTTATGAGGTGCCGCCAAAACTGCCTTTTAGTTTTTCCTATTCGAAATTAAATTCGAAAAAAAATTTCCTTGATAGTTTGTTGTGAAACTGGTGCAAAATTTATTTGATAAAATTTAATTATTTTCCATTTTGTTATTTTTCTAGTATATAACTGTAGTTACGTAGTTGTAGTAGCTAACAATATTTTGAATTAAAATCGTATTCACATCATATGTACGTAATCTTAAGAATTATATAAATATTTTTATAAAAAAAAAAAACAAATTGTGTTCAATGTTAATAAGTATACACTCATAATTATAAACAAACAAACTCATAATGCAGTCTTTACGGCTGGCGTTTCCCACTACCTTATTGCAGTGGTCAACTGGTTAAGGAACCACCACCGTCTCCGCTACCATTACCACCACCAGTTAAACTTGGTGGATCACCAATGGCATCACCGCTGTAAGATATTTTCTTATAAATTCCCTCATTATTTTTTGTATTTTTTTGCCATTTGTTTTAATAATTTTTGCATGTCAATCCATGTATTTCCATTTTATACAAAGTGTTCCCGAATTCCCCAAATGCATGATTTTGCAAATTTATTATACATATTTTACTATTTTGCAGCAGCTATAACAAGTAGTCAGAAGATTTTTTTATATATGTATATTTATATGATTATGTATCTTTTTTTCTGCGTTCTTGTTAGCCCTCAGAATGTTTCCGAATCGTAACTTATTGAAGGAGATCTTATTCCGCTTTTAATGAATACATCACAATTTTAATATCATAAATGAATCAATTCCTTTGCGTTCTTGTGCCTTTTTATGTAAGTGTGTCCTTGTTGACAGTGTCTTTAAAATGTTCAAACAATTTCATATCAGCACAAACTCAAATGTTTTCAGTTAAGCTGTCAGCCATAAATGCACCGTGCTGTTTTCACCTCTTCATCAGATATGAATCTTTGTCGTAGCAGAGGTTTTTTTTATAGTGGACACAAACAGGTGATAGTCTGATAAAATGAGATCAGGACTATAGGGAGGATGCTCCAAAACCTCAAAAGCAACATTTTTAGATAATTTTGACAGTGTATACCGCGTTATATGGACGTGCATTGTCATTCAACACAAAGTTACACTCTCTTGGATAGCAATCCCGAGAATTTTGTCCTAAGTGCATGCTTCAGCTCTTTAGTGAGCATATTACTGTACAGAATGAGCACCGTAAGAACTGTAAGCCCTTTTTCTCTAAAGATTTTCCAGCTGTTGATTGACTTTTGCACCCATTTTTTGGACAGTGATTCCCAGACATTCCCATTCCATATTCTGCCACTTTTCTCAGGACCGTAAGATAGATCTATGTTTCGACTTAAATGTCATTTAAATGTCATGTTCGAACACTTCTATTTGTATTCTTCTATGAATTGTTTTGGTATATCCATCTTAATACCAAGTGTATCAAGATTTTTATTTTGTGTCTACGCCTGAGTCTGTGATTTTAATATTGCAGAAAATTAGCTCTTCAACATCCTACCGACTTGGTAAAAAACAAAAAAAAACATTTTCTTTTGTAGACATGTTTTCTTTGGTGCAACTTCTTAAATCTATTAGCTGAATTAATTTAGCTAAAGAGCTCTCTTGTGCTTTCTTGAAGATTTTCCACTACTTTTCTTTCAGTTTATCATTTTGTGCATTTGGCCATTACCAGATTTTTTTCAATTAGTCGAACTATTTGCTGTTTTATAAAGTAGGCCAATATAATTTTCTTCTGTAAGACATCTAGATTGGTTTCTTCCTATGGCTCAATTTCTGACACTATTGATTTCAGTCACGATTTAATGGTATCCTCAGCGATTCCAAAATGAGCCAATCAATTGATGTCCTATTCATTTCATTTCACTATCATTACCACAATTGAGTTCTAAATGGTCCCAATTTGGTTTACTGTGACCAGCTTGTTTAGAAAGCTTTTTCTTAAAGTGCCTAGAAGTAGACTCTTGTATACCGCCCCTTAGGAATAGCATGAGTGGTAGCGCTTAGGTTGGGCGCTTTGATATCGGAGTTATTGAAGAAACAAACGACATATCTAATCGAATTCATTTGGAACTCTTGATTTGCTCCCTCAGTTTTCAGGTTATTCCCTTTGCTGTAGAATTTTTGCCGTTTTAAAGATCTGACTGAATTTTTGTGTGAGATTTAAAGACTCCATCAAGAGTATTTTCCAAATTTGCCATCTCTTGTGATAAAAAAGTATCAAAGCTTTTTGTTATTCCTGTTTCCGTTCTGTTATATGTGGGGGTAGTTAATGCTTTTAACATACTATTTTAGAAAAACCGTTATCATTCTTACTGGATTTTTCATGCATGATCATGGCCAGTGACTTTAGCTAGAAAAAAGAATTTTTATGACAGAGCTTATATACTTTAAATAAAAGCATTGTTTTTGAGCACTCCCATCACAACCCTACTTAACTTTCATAAAGGTTGAGTTTATAAGATAAAATTAAGTAAAAAAAAAGAAAAAAAAACAAGCAAACAAGAAATGTTCTTACAATAACTAAAAGTTTTGAACACTTATCTGTGGAGCGTTTTCTTGTAAATGATATTTTTATTTTTTAAGTTTATACTCGTACGTAGCATGATAAACATAAATATACCTACCAAAAAATTATCATCACTTTGTTTAGTTTATTGTTTAAAAATTTATTCAATTTTTTCTACATTAACGTTCAATTTTTAACAAAATATTTAGGTATATTAGAATTTTAGATGGTGCACTTGTCTTGGACGTTCATATTACTTATGGTATGCACTTTGAAATGAAAAACAAAACCAAATTTGCATGGATTGTTTTTTTATTTAATCCCTCTTAAATTTTTTTATTCTCTACTATTAGTTTTCTTGAAAAGAAACATTTAGCAAACGCACGCAAAAAGTGCACCATCTAAATGTACAGCACAAGCTAACAAAAAAAATATTTAACTTTCTATTTCCTATTCTATTCTCCACAGATATGTACTTGTGGTTAAGAATTTCTGTAAGATTAACGCAAAGATTTGTAATTTTCTTTAATAGGGAAGAGAAACAACCATTGAACACACCACCAGGCAGTATTATAAAAAATTCATCTCTGGAGTTTGATGGTAAACTTGTACATTCGCGAAGTGGAGATATAATTGGAAAGAACTCAGCAGTATGAATGTAACTAAAAAACACAAAAAATAACTACCAAAACACAAATGAAACCAAAAAAAAACATCAAACAATAAAATTCATTTTAAGAATAGTCTTTTGTACTAAATATAAGGAAAAAACCCTGATTCATTTGAGATTTGTAGGTAATTTTATACCAGTTACCATTGTGTCTATCGAGATTCTTTATTTTCTTCCATTTCACTTTTTCATTATTATTATTGTATCGCGCTATAGCTTTGTTACTCAAAAAATATTAATGGCTGCTAAAAACAAACAAAAATTTAAATTTTATATAATTTTACTATAAATTTGTAATCATTGTATTCATTGATATGCAAAACGCTTTAGCTAGTCCGCAGGATAAGGTATACAGTCTTAAATTCGAATCAGTTAATGTCAATGAGCACAGAAGAGAGGCTTTTCAGTTTGAATTCTATATCATCATCAATCGTTCCAAGATTTCAAAGAAAAGTTACTTAATTTCTAATAGTCTTTGTTTTCGGTGATGTCATCCGTTTCTTTACTTTAGTTTCTAGTTTTAAATTTTACTACATATTGAGGTAGGTGTAATTTTCGTTCGATATTGCCTTATTTGCAAACCTTCTCAGCATTCTTCTTTCTGGACAGTATCAAAACAGTATTCCTGATTTGTGCTTAGGACCTCCAGTAGGTGCTTTTGAAATATTTAAATGGTAATTTATGAAATTAAAAAAAAAAAATTGCAAAAGACCAAATCTGGGTGGATGATCAATCCGATCAGCTCAACTTATTTTGCTTATTAACTTTTTATTCATTCAAGAAAAATTAGAATCATTTTTAACACATATTCATGTAGACGGTTTAAAGTTAATGTAAAAATTACAATTTTTGTAAGTAGGTATTGTCTGCTAAAACCACCCACGTACTTTGGCAGTAATATAATATACATACCACAAGTACCTACCTATTTTGAAAGTTTTGATGAGCTTCTTGATTTTTTATTTAATTTTTTTTTTATACCAGCACATTTTTCAACAGGAAAAGTATTTGCTCTAAATGTCACTTAAAAAACCAAATTCTAGGTTAAACATTTTCCCTATTTCATTTCCAAATCTTGTAACTTTTAATGCGACGATCTGTTTTTACTGTTCAGTAGATGCCACATGAAACTTTTCCCTTGAATATACCTTTCTCCTGAGAAGTATTGCGCGTCACAGATTCCCTTTCCACGCCGAACTTAATGTATAGTTCGATAGATGAGTGTTTTTTTTTTTTTCAAACTGGGGAATGAAAGATTCCAACCACGATGTGCAAGGCGGCCCATTATTCGAACACACTACCAAAAAACAATAACAAAAAGAAGACTCTCACCGAAACCTTCTTGTCTTCTTAATGAAACATCATGTCCATTTTAGGAATATTATACCAAACTATACCGAAATGTTTCAGAATTAACTAAAAATTAGTGATCTAATATGTTTATTGTTACATTTTTAAACTGATTTTAACATTCAGAAAATAAATAATAAAAAACTCCTGGAACTAGACTAACATGTTTATTAAGAAAAACAAAATTCTACACATGACAATTGTAATAAGCCACAACATTTCTTGTGCGAAAGTCGTTAGAGGGGTTTACTTTTTTGAAACTTCATAAAAGCATGAATGGCCATCATTTGTATTACTACTAAAATTTACCTAAGGAAAAAAAGCAAAAAATTTCTCTCCTCTTTGTAATATTTTTCTCAGAACAAGTGCAATTAAAATTTTGAATTTCACTTACTGTTCTCGGGTATAAACAGGCTAACATTAAATTTAACTTTACATCAAAAGCATAAATATAATACACAAATATGTATAGCTTTCTACTAAGAAAAATCTCATTATATATTATTAGATAAATATTTGAATAAATGCTCAAAAATATATTTAACTACATACATATGTATATACAGGGTGTCCCATCTACTATATGATTTAATAATTCACAAGGTGGTAGCGTACTTATGTACATAAATCCAAGCAAAATGTTGTTCTAGAGAAGGAATCCCATCGCTCATTCTAGAAAGATAATAATGGTGTTTTTTTTATGGCACTGGGACCCTCCTCTAGCACAACTTTTTACTTGGATTTATGTATGCTATCATCATGTAAAGAATTATATCATATGAGCGAGACACACTGTATATGCAACATACACTAGGTACTCAGTGAATTAGGACCACTTCCAAATTGTACAAAATTTTCAAGAAAGTAAGAAATTTTAGTAATTTCGTATTTTTTAATTAATATTAAATTTTTGTTTTTTTTTTTTTTTTTGTAAATTATGGGTTATAAATTTTAACTAACTTCCCTTATTTGATAATGACAGCCCAATTTTTTGCGGCATACTGTTTAGTCTGCATATTTACTGGCTAATTAACGAGTTATCCAATATTCTTACCGGTTAGTTTTTTGGTTAAAAAATATACGATGCCGGGCAAAAATTCACCTAATTTATTTTCTATTCGTGTACATGCATGTGACTGTCCGTCCCTACCTATGTTCGGTAGCGCGAATTTCTCCTGCTAGCTCCTTTTATTTATCCTGGTTATTTATCTGGTGTATTATATTAGTTAGCTAACTGATTAGGGAAGTAGGCATTAACCAGGTGAAATGTGTACCTCAGATTGAAAGTGTCGCACGTTGCAATTACAACAAACTCGAGTTTTAACTGAAATGTTTAAAATTGAATTTTCTTTCTTTTCTCTGCAAAATTAAATTGAAAAAGGAAAGTATTTTCTGAAAAGACAAATAAATTTCTAAACTTCATATATTTTCAATATTTCAATAGATTCCGTTATATCAAAGTTGTGTAGTTCTTTCCTGTAATTTTACCATGTGTCTATTTATATATATATTATTTATGTAGTCAGGAAGGGTGACTACATTTAGGTTAATTTTCCTGTTACCTACCTAGAAATCTTCCATTCCGTAATTCTGCAAGAATCCGTATATATTTTTAATCTACCGAAGGATATTTTTCAAGATTCTAATCATCTTATAGCGTGATGCTTAATCCTGCATACAGGTGTAAGAACCTTCAGTATTCCACTGAGTGTAATAAAACAAAAGGCTACAAAACTGTCTCAAGTACAGTTTTATATTGCACACACATTTTTAACCAATTCCATTATATTTGTTTCTAGTAGGCTCTGTAGCAAATTCGCTAGAATCAATTCTGAATTAAAGTTTATTCTGTAAAAATTGAATGCTCTTAGAAATATAATACTATTAGTTGTAGTCGTTGCTTTTAGATGCTACGACAATTAGCACGATTATTTCTTCCTAGAGATATAAACATGATATATGTGATCCTCTAACATTTTAACAATTCTTTCCACTATTTGATGTGCAGCATTTTCTCTCCGAGCTACATATCGTCTGGGATACTGCATAACACCGAGACTACTAATGTCACTACCGCGTAAGTTAAATTCAAAGTCAAATTTTCACAAGACACTAAACTTCTTTTATTTGTTTTTATTATAATGACAAATTATTGCTACTAACTCTAGGATAGGATGAGAAATATCATATTTTTGAATTTTATATATAAAATTGATAAAACACTTTTTTCTTAGCTACGATACCATTAACTTCGAAATTGGATTTTGCTACTCTATTCAGTTACGCGGTTATGATATTGCTAGTCTCGCGGTTATGCATTAGATAGATAAGAAAATCGGAACACATAATGTAAACTATAATCCAGATTCTTCATTATATTCAACGAAACGGATCAACAATCATAATTCATCCTACCTAAAAGCATATAAATACATGCACATATGCGTATTATGCAAAAATGCAAAGTCTCGGAAACATACCAATAACAAACATAAGGACAGAGTTAATACCGATTTCTTCGTATTATTAAAGTTCAAATTCAATTTCCTCTTGGACACATGCGACCAGGACATAGGAAGTTTCAAATTCAATTATTCCAAAAAACGCAGAAAGAAATACGAGCAAAACAAGACTTATCGTAGAAACTCCAATTTCAAACCCAAACTTCCATTTCCTTATAGATATAACAGAACTCAATTTAACCCTAAATCGCAACTTCCCTATACACAAAAAACACAATCTCAATTCCAAATTTTAGCTCCTTACATATGAAAAACACAGTCTCAACTCTAAAATCAAATTCCTCCACAATAAATATACCTAAATAACTATTCGGAGTAGAAATACATACCGGGGACCTCAATATGCAGTATAAAATGCATCCACGATGAAGGAAAGTCTTGCACCATCCACTCACTTGACGTTTATCTTGCCAAATTATTTTATATTTATGTACAAAAACATATCTCAAAAATTTAATAGAAAAACACTAAATAATTTCGCTTAAACAAGTGAGAGGAGATTATGAATTCTGTAAGTACACTAATTAAAAATCTCCAGCAAAAGAAGGAGCACAATTTAAAAAATTGGTTAAAAATAAATCAATGCCCTTACTTCGCACTCGTACTTATCATCAATTCGTCTCCATGTTGGATGACAATCTAATCTCTTCTATTTCTCCAAGCTTACTTCAAACGCACCTTCTCAACAACTACATTCACCTTTCAATATTTTTATCCTAAAAAAGATCCTGAACGAATAACATTTTCACAATATTTGCTTTAGGCAAAATCAAAAATTTCAATTAACACTGAGAGTTGGTCCTAGTAATTCACTAAGTAGGAACTGTACATACACACACCCCTAAACATTATACATACATAAAAACACAAAAAAACATAAACAAAATTCCAACATTTTCGTTAACCATTAACTTATTGGCTATTAAAAACCTTTTAAAACAAATAAACTAAATTCGTACCTTATTCGTGAATTGAAATCGTATTAAATGGAGATGCCAAATGATATATCGCTGTAAGTTAAAGAAAATTAAAATTGAGTTAAAAGCAGAAGAAAAAAGCAAAAAAAAAAAATTATATATATATTTAGAAATTAAGTATAGAACTAAGGAAAAGATAAGCTATTTTGTATCATGAACAATTCTCGTGTAATTTATGTATAAATGTAAGTTAAATATAAAAACAAATAATAAAAATATGAAATTGCATAGCTTATACATATATAGTAAGGCAGTGCTTCTCTAAACTATAATTTTAGTATAAAAATTTCTATTTTATTGATTATTGTGTAATTTAATAGTATTAATTTCTGCCATTACACACATATTTTTATGTTTTTTATTTTTTATTATCTTTTATAAATACATTTTATTCTTTTTAAGTTAAGCGAATCAACTTAAGTTTATTGTAGTTAAAATTTCAAATTAAGAACACAACAAATGAAGAAATCAAAATTTTTAAGTATTATTAAATGTACTTAGATTTTTTTTTACATTGTATGAAAATTTATAAAGTCTGGAAGTAAAATTAAAAAGAGTAATTTAAAAAAAAAAGAAAAATATTTAAATTACTTAAAAATGTTTCTTTTATTTGATTGGTTAGTTGGTTGATTATAGAGTGAAATAAGAAATTGTTAAGTGCTGCGATCAGAAAGAAGATGGCCTATTGTGCTTACTCTACCCATCGCATTAAATCAGTCTAGTCCTACTGAGTAGGTTTATGGTTCCACCAAATCACCCAGGCTTCAGCTGTGGTTTACCAAAGGTTGGCAGCCGCCAACTATTCACCCAAAATCCCAAAATTGTTTCCCATGAATAACTTTAACTTTTATATTAAGTAAAGTGAAAAGAAATGTTTATTTTTTTTTTTTTTTTTTCGTTTTGAAACCAGTTTTCGTGCGGTTGCCGCTACCGTCGTCAATATTGGTAGCTCTGTTCATACTGTTACTGTTATCATTTATTTGTTTTTACCAACATTTAAAAATTTCAAGACCAGAAATCGCAGTGACGCACTTGCGATGTATTTTGTTATTCACGTTTAATGAAGATGAAGCCCAAATCTTAAATATTCGTAAATCTCAATGCTGTGCTTGTTCAAATAATCTGCATAAAACCATTAAATAATTGTGGCAGGACATTGCTTATGCCTAGTCAACTATAAAAGATCATTTGAAAAGGCTCGACAAAAAACACAGACTGGGGGTTTGGGTTTGCCCACAATCTTTCGCCTTCGTCTTTAGACTAGCGAGTGACCATCAGTTCTTCGCTGTTAACTAGGTATGAAACCGATCCGTTTCTCTGAAGGATTGTTAAACCTGAAACACGTTCACTGCAGTAACTTTGAATTCATCAACTTGACATGGCATCTTAATTGGTTGAACTTTAAGCTGTCACAATAAATGCAGTTGCAGCAACAGTGAATGCGACTTCAACTTCGACTTTGAGAAATTTCAAAGTTGCTGCGATTTTTACAGTACTGACAACTTAAAGAATTGTAAAGTGCATTGCTGGAAAAATAAGAAAAATAAAATGTTTTCAATCTGGTCATTTTTTAGTTAGCGTCAATTCTGGCTGTGTATTGTGTTGCGATAATTCTCTAAAAAAATGGAAGAAAAATTAATAAATGCCATGCGTAATCATCCGTATTTATACGACAAAGCGGATGGTAGGTATAAAAACAGGATTTATAAGGGAAAAAAATGTGTGGAAGTTTCCAAAAAAATAAATCAGCCGGGTAAGATCAAAATATTCGGTTTCAAATGATATTTTTGCTTAATTTTGTTTATTTCAGTTGCCAAAATAAAAGCAAGGTGGCGAAGCCTGCGCGATAGGTTTCAAAGGGAATTTAAAAAAAAAAAAACAAAACTCCCTTCAGGAAGTAAAGCGTGCGACCAAGTATATTGGCAGCATTTTGAGGGATTGAAGTTCCGGAAAGACTTTTCCTACCAAAGGGAGTAAGTAAAGACAGTTATAATAAATACGGGGAGTTGTTTATTTTTTTTTTACAGAACAAATACCAATTACCCCGACGAAGAGGAACAGGAGGTCGATGACGAAACCAACGATGCAACCTGGGAAGATTTAATAATAGACGAATCTACGGATTGTTTGCAACAAATTTCGACTCCTCGTAAATGTCGGGATGTAACACCAGAAGCTGGAAACTCGGAAGCAATAAATTCCAGCTCGTCTGCCTCACTGAGAGGTTCCAACTATAACTTGCCGTTATCGTTTGGACAAAAACCCAAAACTGGGAACCAACGGGACGTCATTCTGAATAAAATGACTTCGAAATTTAATAATTTCCTCGACAATGCAACATCTTTCGTTGGAAGTAGGGAAAGTGCAACTCCAGTCGAATTCTTTTTTAAAAGTATCGCAAAACAAGTCGACAACGCGAATGTTGACTTCAGAACATGGTGCGAAATCCAGTCGGATATTATAGAAATAATTAGAAATAAGTTAAACAAAACATGCTGAACCTTTTTTAGAAAAAAATATATAATATAATCTCAAATTCCGTTTTTTTTACAATTCCTTACTTAACAAATATTCAGCTAAATTTTCTCTTAGAGTAAAAGCTTGTCTTGTGAAGTTTGATGTTTGGAACCGGCGGATATTATGCAAAGGTCTAACTTCTTTTCTCCAAAGTTCTTCAGTTACAACATCTACATTGTATTGATCTACAAAATTTTGGGGTCAGTATGAACCATCATGAAATTTGACAATGTTGTGTAGAACCACAGCAGCTTTAATGATTTTATGCACATTCTCAGGATTGCAATTAATTGTAGATAAAAGAATTCTCTATCTTGCAGGGGTAAATATGTTGATGAGAGATCCTCTCAAATTGTCTCGCAAGTTTCCAAAGTTATTTTTGCAACTGTAGAAACACCCATCCTAAATGCCCACGCTAAAACTTGCCTTGGTGCACCTTGCGCCAAATACCTAAAATTTAAAACTCATAATGTTTTATAGAAGTATATTTAATATTTGTAATTACGTACAACAAAATTAGCGCAAGCCTGCACTCTGCACTTATGGGTTCTCTATTGGAACATTTCTGAAGTTTCCCTTTCAATAAATTTAAAAGAAAATCGAATTGAGTAACACCCATTCTTACAACTTTCCGCACTCTGTGGTCATTTTTCTCTTTAAATACTTTGAAAATTGTATTAAAAAATCCTCGCAACTCTCGCTCTTCAGCAGTATTGATTTCTTGTGTCCAAATAGTTCGCGTATTAAATGCAAAATCAATTATTTTTATGTATGCTAAATAAGCAGCACTTACAACAATAACGAATTCGATTTCGTTCATATTTTTGTACAAAAATGTTATACACCTTATTACAATTTTTTTAAATTTTTATACTGCTCCGCAAACAAACTTCAGAAAATGTCAAATAGGCTGTCAAAATGAAGGCGCTGCAGTTAATGTGGGACACATGTGCAGTTAAGTCGACTTTACTACAACGGCTACTGCAAAGTCGAAGTTAATGCAGTGAATGTGTTTCAGGCTTTACTGAGGATGAAACATTGATCCTTTATAGCAATCCCTAAAAAAGAAAACAATGGTTTTCTGAAGCTCAAAAATCGGTTTCAGCCCTCGATCAACTTTGACCTTAAAAAAGGTTCCTTTATGTGTCTAGTGGGACATTTCGGGTGTGATTCATTATGAAATGTTAAAACCTGGTCAGTCTAAAACAGCCGAGGTCTACTGCGCGCAGTTAGAAAGATTAAATACAAAATTACTAAAAAAAAACAATCGGTGAATTGGATAAAAAACACATTTATTTTCGCTTTATCTAATATATCCCGTATACTAGCATAACTCTAATAATAGTCTACAATAATAATATATGAAGTGAACTTGCTTTTTTGTTAATTATAAAGTACCCAGCATTGCCGTCCACGTTCCTTGATATCTTACACAGTTTGTTTTTTTTATTTTTAATACTCCCCGTTACTCCTGACAGTGCTGAAAAATCCTCTTTGATTTCCAAATTAACTATCTACTTAAGAAGTATACAATGTTGCAACAACGCCTGGCTTTGACCAGTTCTTTCAATTAAAAAAAATTAACACAAAAGAAATTATCGATAGTTAAAACTTTTATTTCCTGCAACAGGGCATACACAACTCTATCTTCGCCACTCATCATCATTATCATCCTTCATACAGTCTGTTGGTGGGGGTCGGAGCCCACACCAATAGTGACAAGGTGCTTCCTGAGTCTACAGTTCCGGTAATTAGACCATATTTAAGATTCTAATATCCATCCTACTATCAACCTCAGGTTCCTCTGCCCTTTCCATATGAAACGACATTTCATGGTTCTGTTCCACAATGCTTATCCAGTCCATCATGTGTCCTTTTGATGGCCGTTTGCGAATAATATCCCCTTTTAGTACAGACACAGGCAACCCATATATCGTGTCTGGGCTAATCAGAGGTGAACCTTATCTAGCAAGTTCATCAACTTTTTCATAACCAGCAGGGCATTGACATACCGCGTTCAAAATCCAGCTAACCCAATTTGATCTATGCAATTTGTTTTGGTATTTCCATACGATTTTACCACGCAAGATATATATTTCATATCCTAGAAGTTCTTAAGCATTTTTCTCGTATTCAGTACTCACATCATTTAAGCTGTGAGCGACTGTATTTGCTGCCTGATTGACAGAGAAAATAAGGAATATTACTATTTTTGTTAGCAGCTCTTTTTATAAGTTTTCGTAAGCATTGGTGGTTATGACATAAACCTCGGCCTTAAACATTGTAACATAGCTCTCAATGCTCAGTGCTATCTTAAAGCTTAGGTGCAGCGCTCAATACCCCGATCCCAACACCGTATCAGTTTTGGATACATCCATATACAAGACGACTCTTCTGCTGGAGATATTAAGGAAATTCCAGACTTCTCGATCTTTGACCACTATATTGGCTTATTGAGATGATGAGGGTCTTGGCAATGTATGGTCTGATGCTATAGCCAGTTTGGGAATATCCTCGAAAACATCAGCGATCGTACTGAGGTTCAGGCATTGTTCTCGAGTTTGGTTTTTCGTAAATTTCATCGTCCATGATAACAAAACTCCTTAAAATAGTTTTTTCTTGTTTTTCCGTTCGGTTACAGTATCTCACATTGCCTGAATAGAGGCTGTTTAGATGGGTTAGTATGACGTACGCTTTGAGGTACTTAAAATGACCTTCATGATTATATCAGTCAACTTGCTGCTCTTGCTGCCTTATGTCGATTTCGATGGAACTTTAGTGCAACACCAGTGTTGCACTTTTTCTAGCAGTCCAGCACTGAAAATGTTCCGATTGGACAATTTTGTAGCAGAAGTGCAACCTGTTTAAAGTAGAAGGCTATTACCCGAACTGCCAAAAATTGCATGCATAAGATTCGCTCCCTGTTTAAAGTGAAAGGCTATCGCTGTAATTTTCAAACATTGCACCTGTAACATTCGCACCCTGTTTAAAGTAAAAAGCTATCGCTCGAATATTCAAAAATTGCACCTGTAACATTCAGTCCCTGTTTAAAGCAGAAGGCTATTACTTGAACTGCCAAGAATTTCATGTATAAGATTCGCACCCTGTTTAAAGTAAAAGGCTATCGCTCGAATTTTCAAAAACTGCATCTGTGACATTGGTATCCTGTTTAATTTATAATGCTCTTATTTGTCCTTCTAATAATTGCACCTGTGATATTCGCACCCTGTTTTAAATGCAAAGCCATAACTCGCACCATAATAATTGCTCTTGTAAAGTTCGCACACAGGTTAATCTTCTCGATTATAAGTTGAACTGCTTGAACTTGAAGCTATAGCTACTTACAAGATAACATTCTGTTTATCTGAACATGCTTTAAGGTATAGAATTCCCGTCGGATCTCTAAAATCATATTTTGTAATATTCCTTTACTCTATGTTATAAATTTTATAAATTTGTGATTTCTGTAAAGAAATTTACAGCGGTGCGAATTTCCCCCTATAGGGGGAAATTCGCACGATCATTTTTTCAACTTTTTTATACTGTATGTGCATTCTTAGTTAAAAAAAAATTACGGTGCGAATTTCCCCCTATAGGCTGAAATTCGTTCGGGTGCGATTTCACTTTTACTAGGCGTGCAAGGGAAATTCGCACTATGGGGTGCGAATTTCCCCCTAGTCAGCTATTCACCAACCACACTTACCGAGTCGATTTAATGAAAATTTAATTTTAATTTAATTTTAAGTGAGGCCTTACCCTCTCTTAAATAAATTTAATTTCGATGTCAGCTGATTGAAGTGTCATCATGCAGTCAAATGTCATATTTTTAATAGTGCTGTTAAAAGTTTGAAGAAGCAAGAATTTAACTGTGTAGATATATTACGATTTCAGTGAATAGAACCACGGTTTTTAGTTTCAAGTGCATTAAAAAAAAGTAAATACAAATTAATTTAATCTTAATCACTGCTATGGATTTTTAGTTCAATGACCAGTCCATTTATATACGTGTCAGTGGAAATCATATATGATTCGATTTTGATTTGATTTTTCTTTTTTAGAAATGCGAGTAGCGCCCACAGCAGAGTAATTGTTGCGACAGCTGTTTTAAACAATCTTTTAAGAGACAGGAAAATTCCACCAATCGAAATTGTATTTGACAACCTACAGCAACCTCAAATGAATATAAGGGATACTCAGACCGATTTTTCTGGCCGTAATTCAGTTATTGCAATTTTTTTTAAAATCATTTTTAATATGTGAATTGCTTAATATGGGCTATTTTTAATTAAAACGAATTGTACATATATTATAAATTATATTTAATAATACATAAAAACGTCTTTATTTAAATAATACTAAAAAACTTCTTTAATAATATTTAAATTACATGAACTGTCACGAGAACTGTCACTTGCCAAATTCGGAAATCTTGCAGCTGATAGTCCGAAATGTCCGAAATTATTTATTTTATTAAGTTTCGTTCACGTTTAAATGATGATACTGTCGATTCATTGTGTTTCCTTCGAGGATTTTTTCATCAACAGTCAAAAAGAAACTAATTTAAAATAAACATTTTATAAGTCAGTAAAAAACATATTTTTTTCTTACCATATTTTCTATATCTATAATATAATAATAATAATAATAATGAATTTTATGAATTTAATATGTAATATTTTATTTTTCTTTTTTTCTATATCTATAATAAATAATAATAAATAATTAATTTTGTGAATTTAATATGTAGTTTTCTTTTTCTTTTTTTCTAAATAAAAGAAAAACTTTTATAATTAAATTTTGTACAATGTTTTCAGTTTTTCCAAATAAATAATAACAAAATTCTACTAGGTTAATCCCGGCGGGATCCCGGGATCAACAAAAACCAATCCCGAAATCCCGGGATTGAAAAAAGGCTCCGGGATTGCGATCCTACCATATCGATTTTCTGTGACGACTAGCTTGTAATTTTTTTCTCCAATAACTTCGGTGTTGTAAATTGTTCCATCCAAGTAGCACATAGATATCTACACAGATGCTAATGGATATGACAGAATCTTTAAAATATCAATATTTTTTTCCATGAGACAACTAGCAAACAACAAACGAATCTTTCTACATTTCCCTTTCTTGCCGATTTTAACTGATTTCTTTTCATAAGCAGCGGAAAAACTTAATATGATACTTTTAATAGGTTTATCAAACCTATCGTCAACGCACATTCACAAATAAAGTTTTCTTGTAATTGATTTCCATTTTTCTCGATATTTAGAAAGAAATGATCAATCAAGTCTGAAGCTGCTTTTCCTGTAGCAATATTGCTCAAAATTTTCTTGTCTAAATATGGTGTAAATGTGGTAAATTTTTTTTAACCAGTGTCTATGAAGTTTTGAACATCAGTAGATGTTTTTATAACTTGATGTCGTTCCCGATAAGCAGAAATTTAGCTTGTTGTTCAAATGAAGGCTATTTATAGGTGAGACTTTCAGTGTGAAAAGAAGAGCCGAACTGATAGTCCCACCCAATGTGTTTATAGACAAGGAAGAAAACTGCAACCAATAGAATAGTCCAGACTAACTTCAAGTCTGAATTGACATATCAATTTTAATATTCCGGCATAATGGCAGCATCAAAAATTATTTCGATTCATAATTTTTTATTTGAGCAAATGAACTCACATTATTTAGAGAAATTATCAGCATCGCGAAGGGCATACAGACAGATGACATGCCTATTTTCATATAAAGTCCGAAAGTATTTATAGGGACATTTTAAAGTTGCGGACTGAAAGTTCAGTCCAGATTAAGGACCGTATTCACCAAGCAAAATTAAAAAAAATTTCAATCAAAGCTATTCACCAACCACACTTACCGAGTCGATTTATTGAAAATTTAATTTTAATTTAATTTTAAGTGAGGCCTTACCCTCTCTTAAATAAATTTAATTTCGATATCAGCTGATTGAAGCGTCATGCAGTCAAATGTCATATTTTTAATAGCGCATTTAAGAAGAAGCAATTGCTTAATATGGGCTATTTTTAATTAAAATGAATTGTACATATATTATAGAATATTTTTAATAATACATAAAAACTTTCTATTTAAATAATACATAAAAACTTCTTTTAATTTTTTAAATAATATTTAAATTACATGAACTCTCACGAGAACTGTCACTTGCCAAATTCGGAAATCTTGCAGCTGATAGTCCGAAATGTCCGAAATTATTTATTTTATTAAGGTTGGTGAATAGCTACAAAAATTTAATTGCGGTCTCTCAATAAAAATTAAATTAAAATTAAATTTGTATTAAATGGCTTGGTGAATACGGCCCTAAAAGTGGGACTGAACTTGGACTTTCATTACAGGGTTTATAGGAGAGTTTTAATTCGGATGGAACTTTCAGTCCCAGACTTTCAGTTCTCTTTAAACATAGTAATAACTGATCTGATTCTGCGACGCTAAGTCTACAGAATGATTTCAGAAGATCTTGTTGATCTGTTTTACTCCAAAGCAAGCTTATTGGAAAAGTGTTTCATTCCTGGATGGGTTCAACCTTAATCAAATTATCAGGATATTTAACCAGCCATCGTGCGTAGTTGGGTTGGTTAAGCGAAAAAAAAAAATAGATTGGCGATGTGTATGATGCGCTGATTTTTGTCTGTCCTTTCGTATATAGAATTTTTATGACTTTCTGAAAATATTTATTTTTGCTCAAACTTTTATGGTTTGGTTTTAAATTATCAACGATATTAAGAGAGTGTTATAAGATGGACCATTTTGTTTAGTGTGGGAATGCGGTTACTTTTTCAATTGGAATTCCGTGTAAAAATTTCATATCTGGAATTATTGCTTATTGTGATTGGATTGAAGAAGTTAATATAGAGATAATTATTTTTTAGACGAAAAGCGTGGTTGGAAATTTTAGTTCTCTGTAATCTCGTTAAGAAAAGGAATATTTACCTATGTGATGAGCATTTTGAGAGGAAGATGATGGGACCCAGCGGAAAACGTTTACTGCCATGGTATTGCCCATGCTTAGCTCAGGAACTAAAAGTATAATTTTTCATTCGTTTAATTTATATTGTAACTTCTTTTTCATTTCTTTTGTTTTTAATTTATATTTTTTATTTTTTCCTAACTTTCAATATGCCCTCTTTTATTGTCCTTAATTCATGGTGTAATAATGTGCTGGGTCTGAATTTAAAGTCTTCATGCACACTTCTCGAAAGTTCTCGAAGACATCGACCAATAGAAGGACATCAGTTTTCAGGTATAGATCGGAGTATTCACCAAGTGTCTGTATTTCAAATGTCCTCCACACCTTTTCTGCGCGCCTGTATTCCTCAGCAGATATATCGCTATCAGTCATTTATTATAGAATTGCTCCTGCGCCGGTAAGTGTTGGAAATCCAATTTTCTCCAATCGTCAACGAAGTCGTATGGGAAGTAACCTTTGCGTGTAATTAGTTTCAAGTGATCATCATCCAATTCCTGCCATATAGCTCTTGTAATATTTAATTTATCCATTGGCAGCAATGATGATAGCTTATCTAAGGATTCTGCCATAAAACGGAAGAAATCGATGAATCTGAATTTGATATTACTGCCTTCAACGTGCTTGGTGAACGAAATGTATCTTTCTATATTTATTGGCAGGAGGTACACTTTCCCAGGAATGGATGTAGCTATATCCTTAATAATAAAGTTAGCATCATATCCAGATAAATTGTGAAAAATTACTGGAACTATGGAGCAGTCTTGATACTTGAGATTGCATTAATTGTGCGCTGGCCCTCGTTATTTTCCTGTTAAAAGAAATTATGAAAAAATGAATTGAATTATGATTCTCAGTATTTACCTGTTAAGTGACAATGGTCCCGGACTCGTTCCTCATCGGTTACAAACGTTTCTTCGCATATATGGCAGCAAGTACTTTCCATATGTGAACGCCATTCCTCTTTAGTCAGGGGTTGCAATGGACTGATATTCAGATTTTCCTGTACAACTATGGAGGCAATTTTTTGCAATTCTAATGCAAGCCATTGTTGGCAATTCTTGCCTCGATATGCTCTGTAATATGAGAGCTAAGCATCATGTTCGCAGTGGAAATAGAATCCTATGCTGTGAACTTCATGTTCCTGAATTCGCTGTGTATTTTGATCATTTCCCTGAATCAGCTTCAGTATTGACTCAAGATCGGCATACACACAAAACGGAACTGGATTCTTATGGTTATAATTCTTATATTCTACCCTTCTTTTCCTCTGATGGAAACATAATTTTGCAATCATTTCGCTTCTCGCATTCGGGAGTGTGTGATGTTAATTTTACTTCAGAGTAAAAGTAGAGCAAACTGCTATCACAAATATACTTTCTGCACTTATGTTTCGAAATTTGCCTCAATACAAGGCGCGAAAGATCTTTAATCCAGCAGAAATGATATCTGCCGGCATCATCATCATCATCATCATCGTCACCCATATGATCTTCATCCTTTGTATTATCATAGTCATCTTGTATCTTATCGCTCCATTCTGTGTTTGTCGTAAGTCTAACTGGAACTGATGTGAGAAAACGCTCTTTCTCTAGGATGAATACGTTAACTGATAAATCGTTCTGTCCTTCAAATTGTTTAATCTGGTTAAGTTTAATGGGAAATGTTACTCCAGTTAAATTTAGTACTTCAGAGTAATGCGGATACGATGAGGTCCTATCGGAGCAAACATTTGCTACTGCAGGATATAACGCTGATGTTACTGCCCACACGAAGCATGCTTCATGAGTATTTTTCACATTAATGCATGCTTTCTTTGATGCAATTTCCTTTGGTAGGGGTATATACGAAGATCCTCGGAGTTGTTCAAACTTGTTGATGTGTACTGCTAGATGTATTATAGAGTTCAGTGCCCAGTCACTGTCTTTTTCCTGGAATTCTTCCAGCTGAGTGTGTATTGGATGCAAAATGTTTGATTTAAACCACTCGTCTAAGTTATCATCTGCACTAATTGGAGCAGTTCTCGCTTGGAAATATTTAATGTATTTTATAATTTCATTGTCACCAGTTTCTTTAACAAATTCACCGCAAAACGTTGTAGAAACTATAATATTAAAATAATGTTTTAAGGTATTCTTAACACGACGCGTAAATAATTTGACAGCGTCTTGGATAAATAGCTTCGGATCGATATGTTTTAAATTTGCAATAGCACCTTGCCGAATTCTATCTGCAAACGCTGTATTTATTTCATCCCACTTTACAAAATCACTTCTTCTTACGCGCTGTGTGATTCCTCCACCTCGACGTGGAGTTCTCAGTAGTGATCTCAGTGCTTTAATTTGCTCTCGAGACAGCTCTCGAAATGTCGTTTCCTAGCACTCTTATTGCACTTCCGAAATGAAACTTGAAATTTGTACATGTTTTTATTGCACTTTTTAACATTATAGTCTTTATTCTCTGAATTTGTTAAACACATCGACACATCCTTCCGCGGTTGTCATTTTTATTTTTTGTATGTTTTTTAACTATCACTGAGACTCACTAAAACTGATTGATGCTCCCCAAAAGTTTGCCTTGGCTTTTATAAGAACGGTTTGTAAATATGAATGATCCTGCTGCTACAATAATCATTACACAGGATTAATTCCAACGAATTTGCTTACAGGCTGAGATGATATCGAATTACACGATAAACAAAAAAAAAATCGTTCAAATTAATTTGATTACTTTATTCTGCTGGTTGAATTTGCAAATGCGAATGAGATTGTTTACATGAATGCATTTCAAGATAAAAAGAAAATGTGAAAATTTGTTTACTTTATGCGAATTCCAATGAAACGTTTCGATCGGTAAAATTCTTGGAACAATAAAATAAAATTTTTTTGGCTGCCTACAGTAAGTGTGGTATCAAATTACATGAAAATAAATGTGCTGATATTGCTTAAATTTGTTTACACAGGTGTGCATGACTAATACAGCTAAAATGCGAATTTTTTAAACAGGAAGTTTACACAGGTGTGTATGAGCCATTCAGCTTAAATGCGAATTTGTTTACAGCGGTCATATCAAATTACATCATAAACAGGGGAAGCATGCTTAATGTTTGGTAAACTTTTAATATTTGATACCCAGAACCCCCATATAAAGTGATCCAGAACTTCTGACATCTACAAATTCCTCGCTAAGAAATAGTCAAGTAAGAAAACAGCAAATTCAAGGCGACATCATGGTGATATCCACAACTCCCCAGGGTAACTTGAATTATTAATAATATTAACTATGTCTGAAAAGCTGAAATCGCTAATATCTCGAAAACCAGAGCCCGTAGAGGATTTCTGCTGAAAATTTTGTTTCCTAATACGCCCACCCCGGCCATCTAGAATCCATTGGCATGAACAAAAATTTCCTACTATTAACTTTAATTATTACTAATATTAGTTCAAAACCAAAGCCTACATTTAGGCTTTCAAGAAAAATCATAGTAAAAAAGCCTACATTTAGGTTCAGCACCCCCATGAGCAAAAAAAACTTGAATTATTACTAATATTAACTATATCTAAAAAGGTAAAATCGCTAATATCTCAAAAACCATAGCTCGTAGAGGATTTCTAACAAAAAATATATCCCCCCCTCTAACCCCCTTCCACACTAACACCTTCTAGAATCTATTGTCATGAACAAAACTATCCTAGGTAGCTTGAATTATTAGTAATATTAACTATATCTTAAAAGGTAAAATCGCTAATATCTCGAAAACCAGGGCCCGTAGAGGATTTCTGATGAAAATTTTATCCCCCTAATGCACACACCCCAACCATCTAGAATCCATTGGCATGAACAAAAATTTCCGACTATAAACTTTAATTATTACTAATATAAATTCAAAACTAACCTGAAAAGGCCTATAAAAAAAACATGAATTATTACTAAAAAAAAGTTGATGTCATCTCCTGGTCAGCCAGACGGTAGGAAAGAAATTCCCCAGGCAGGCCCTGTGACGTAGACCACTAGACGGAATCCCCCTCAGTGTCCCAGAACCCGGTCCAGAACCAGCAAAATAGTTGGAATTAACCGGACACTTTTTGTATGGAAAAAGTGTTCCAGAATCCCCATAGCGTAACTACTTACCACCACTTCTAGCGGCATAATGTAGAGCTGTGTATCCTGAATTATCTCGATAATTAACTTGACCTTTCTCTAATAATTCTTTTACTCGATTTGTTTCATTGTAAATGACAGCATGCCAAATTCCCCTTTTGGAATTCGTGCCGTTTGCACCATGTGTTATCTTCGTTTTTTTTTTTCGATTCTAGACTAATATTTTACCTTTATAGGACCAGGGAGCTATCACCTGGTCTCGCCTAATTACTAAAGTTATGAAAAGGTCTTCCTTTTTCCACGGAAGAAGTGGATTAAAGCGGCTTTTTTGTTCTCCCGAGTCGTACGCTGACTTGACCCTTCACCTTTTTCTGCTTATCAGGTTTTCTTCCCAGTTGCTGAATATAACCAATTAAGAGAACGATGTCAGAAGAAAATTCAAGATCTTACACACTATCCGATTTCTCCGTCTTTTTACGAGTGTAAACTTTTTTTAAAAGCACAAGACAGGTGTCTACCTCTTCTTCTTCTTTTTTGTTCGTCGGTCTTCAGCGCGTCTTTCTTCGCCGTTCATGTGGCTATGGACCGGCCATATACGTGCAACTCGTCTCAGTGTATCATATTGCTACATGCAGTATCCTACGACCATAACAGCAGCTTCAGAAGTAAATGGATGGAATGATGAAGACAGAGCATAGCTCTGGTGTTAGCACTTCGAGGTCCTGCGTCAGAACTCTTAAAAACTATACCGATTGAAAATCAACGTTACACTTTATTAGTACAGGCGGTTGAATTACGTTATGGAGATGAACACATGCAGCAACAAGTATATCGCCTACGATTACGTAACAGGATTCAAAAATATGGCGAATCACTTCAACAATTGCAGGCTGATGTGGAAAGGTTAGCGCATATTTCATACCATACTCCAGCGTAAATGCGGATTTCCTTAATGAAGTGGCGACGGAGGCATTTGTGAGCGCTATTGCAGATCAAAGCGTACAACAAGCATTAAGGCTAGCAGGAAAGAAATCAGCAGCAGAAGCACTAGCCTATGCATTAGCGTATGAATCCGCCAGGCAAGCTTCACGGAGTGCAGTACGAGTGAGAGAAATTTCAGTGGAAGAATGTACTTGCAACAGAGTGCAACCATCACACAGCCCGCCTTCACGTAGTGTCCTTCAATGCTGGAATTGTAATAGCAAGGGCACCTACAAAGATACTGCAGAAAACGCCGACGAGTGGAATCTCTAGATACAGAAAGCAGAGTGGAATTGCAACAGATTGCAGTTATTACTGAGCACCCCTTCACGTAGTGTTCTTCGATGCTGGGATTGTAATAAACTGGGACACCTTCAAAGCGATTGCAGGAAACGCCGTCGAAGGGAATCAACAGAAAAGAAAGGGAGAGAAGAATGTCCAAGTTGGCGAGCTAGGGAGCAAGCTATTCTTAGAGAGACTAGACTCCAACCTTATGGCTTTGAGATCCAACACAGGAAAGGACGTATCCATGAAAATGCAGAAGCCTTTGCACAATGTCCGTGTGAACCTGAATATAAGCATTACGGCTGTGAGAAAGAAAAAGAGAAAACAGCTACTATACAGTTGGTAACTGTGGAACCATCATCAGGTTGGGACATCGAGAACTTGCGAACAGCGCAACAAGAAGATCCGGATATTTCACTTATTCTTGCTTGGAAAGAAGAGATGGAAAGACCAGACTGGGAATATAGTTCGGAACGGAGTGAGAAGCTGAAAAGTTACTGGGCTCAATGGAACTCTCGTCGTGTTGAATGTGGTATATTAAAACGCACATGGGAAGCACCTAACGGCGAATAATTCCGAATGCAGATAGTCGTGCCAGCATCAAAGATGTTATAGAAGAAATGCATGGTGGAAGCCCTGGAGGACATTTGGGAGTGAACAAAACAATTTCCAAAATACGAAAAAGGTTTTATTGGCTACATATGCGAGAAGATGTGCAGGAGTTGTGCCGCAGATGCACTGTCTGTGCTGCTTGCAGACGGCCTCAACACAGAAGCAGAGGAGAAATGCATAAGCATTGTCGGAGTCCCCTTTGAAAGGATAGCTGTAGACATCGCTGGACCTTTTCCAGAAACGGATGGCGGTAACCGTTATATATTAGTTGCCATTGATTATTTCAGTAAATGGCCTGAAGCATATGCAATCCCTAATCAAGAGGCAAGCACAATTGTGGAACAAATAATAACGAATTGGGTCAGTAGGTTTGGTGTACCTTACGAACTTCATTCGGACCAAGGACGGAATTTCGAATCACGAACTTTCCAGGAGATGTGTAAAATGTTGGGAATAAGAACAGCCAGAACAACTCCTCTACACCCACAATCTGATGGAATGGTAGAGCGTTTCAACAGAACATTTATCGAGCATCTAAAGAAAGTAGTTGACTATTATCAACGTGACAAATAAAGATCATATTCGAAAGAGAGATGCGTTTACCTAGCGACCTCAAATTTGGTACCCCCAAAAGTGAACGAAAGTTCACAAAAGACTACGTATCGGAGCTCAAACAACAATTAGCTGATGTGCACGAGGCCACGAAAACGAAATTAGCAGTAAATGCCAATCGGATGAGGGTTTGCTGCGACGTACGTGCGAATTCAGCAGAATTCACTGAAGGTGATCCTGTTTGGCTATACAACGCGAACCGCCATAAGGGACGTTCTCCAAAACTACAACAACACTGGGAGGGACCGTATTCAGTAGTAACTATGTAGAATTAATGACGTGGTATACAGGATTCAGCGTGGTACAAGAGGCAAACGAAAAATCGTTCATCTGGATCGCTTGTGTCAATACTATGAGCATCAAGACCGTGGACCACCTGTTGTTCGGGACGAACAATTTTAAGAAGGGGACAGTGTTACGTGCCAAGTGACATCTACTAAAAATGAAGATTAAACAACTTAAGGTTCGGAGAATAGACGATTCTTGAATGGAATCTTTGGAATGGTTCTAGATTGTAATCTTCAAAAAGGCTCTGGAGAGTTTGTAGAGTATAAATATAGCAGTTGCCACCACCAGAGAATGAGTCTTAGACAGTTCAGTGTTTACAAGTGAAAGTAATAAGCAGGCGAGAGGATTCTAATTGGATTGCTATAATTCGAAAAACTTTTGAGAAAATTACAAAAATGAACTTTTCCTATGACAGCTGTCAATTTTCCTTGCAAAAATTGTGCAGTAACTACCCGGGTAGCCAGATATGACATATAAACGACAAATTTTTGTCAATTGTCGACAAAATTATGTGACAAGTATAATTTGAAACTGTGGCCAGGGTTGACGCCAATTGTCACATAAACCATATTTAAGATTGTCACAGTAATGTTAATAAATTCTGTGACATTTGATTCATTTATATTTGTGACATTTAAATGTCGACATTTTGTCAAACTGTAATAATAGTATATAGGTATTTAAAATAGAAGTTTAAAAAAATACACAAATTTTTGAAATTTTTTTATTTTATTACTAACATTTTAAAATAAAATTTAGTACAGCGTCCTCAGTCCTTTATTGCGGATAATTTTATGATATCTGAAAACAAGGAAAAATAACAACAATTGAAACTAATTATAAGAAGAATTAATTATATCAATTTACCTGCATTATTGCCAGAGAAATGTCAAAGAGTCGGTTAATAACACGTTGGACGGCGTTTTCAATACTTTTCCCTGCGATAATTTTAACACACAATCAATAGCAAGTTATTCTAGCAAAATTAGTCATCACACAACGGAAATTTGTCACACTTTGTTTACTTCCGCAAACCAGAGAAATTAAAAAAAATCATTGAAATTTCATTTTTAAATCATTTTCAATCAAAATTGGGAACAAATTAAAAAATTAGAAAACGTTATTTTGATGCCTTAGGTGTTTAAATAAATGTTTCATTAATCAAATTGCGATTTATTCAAAAATATTAACTCCCCGCCCCATCTTGCTAAAGGCGCTTTCACATCAAAACCGAAAACTGAAAAATGTAAACCGAAAAACTCAATTTATTCCACTTTAAAACAAGATGTTTGCTCCAATGATGAAATAGGATAAACTAATAATTTTACTAATAAAATACAATAATTATCTCAGATTTTTAAGAAAAACAGCACTTTTATCTTTATTCGGCCGAAAACCGAAATTTCGGCTGCATCTGTCAATTTCTTTTAGGTTTCCACATGTGGAACGTTTCGGGACGAAAGATTTTTTCAGTCGTACTAAACCTCACTTTTGTGTTTACATTGAAAATTATATTATTTTATTTTATTATTTATTATATTATTATAATATATGGATAGGGATTTCGAAGTAAAATTCAAATACGTTTTTTGTATGAGCTGTCATCGTACAACTTTTATGATAATTAAATGTACTTCTATTTAACCGAAAAAAAGTTTTCGGTTTTTTATGTGAAAGCAAAAGCGAGTTTTTTGTGTAGAACTTATCGGTTTTCGATTTTCGGTTCCGATGTGAAAGTGCCTTACCCGGGGGTTACCCATGCAAGCTGCACTGCCATACTTCTTGCACGTGTAACCTCTACTGCCATGCTGGCAGTACAGCTTTCAGCGAACTTGCATAATGAAAAACCATATGGCAGCTGAGGTGATAGTAATTTGACATTATGCAGTCATCAAGATGGCGGAAAAGAAATGCTTGAGAGATGTTGTTAAATTTATTCTGGAAAAATTAGATTTTCTGGAATCATTTGCATTACATCATTTACCAACACCTTTCTCTTAACTTTTTCTTTGGTATTTATCCTTTATTGATTTAATTTTCCAATATACGCATGACTTTACGTGTAAATGCCATTTTTATACCCTAGATGAAATCATAGGGGTATACTAAGTTTGTCATTCCGTTTGTAACACCTCGAAATAATGATGGTAGAGCAAAATGGATTGGACACCCATTCATAATATTAAAAGTTATTTCGATTTTTGCATGTCCGTCCGTCCGTCCGTCTGTCCGTCCGTCCGTCCGTCCGTCTGTGCGCACGATAACTTGAGAACGCGAACACGTAGAGAGCTGAAATTTTGTACACAGACTTTAAAAAAAAAAAGTAAAATTAGGTTCGAAAATGAGCCAAATCGGGCAACTCCTTCGTGGGGTTGCCATATAAAAATTTCGTTTTCCGCTATATATTTGGTCACTGCCTGAGAACGCGTCGACGTAGAGAGCTGAAATTTCGCACATGATGTTTTTACTACATTAGGAAATAAAATGTCAAAAATGGACTAAATCGGGCAACTCTTTCTTGGTGTTGCCATATAAAAATTTCGGTTTTTTACGTATACTTTGAAAACGATCAGTCCAAGACATTTTTATGGTACTAAAAACTTCTGCAGAATACGAAATCCTATAAAATTGGTTATAATCATTTTGTCTGTGCGACAAACCGTTCTAGAAATATATGCGAAAAACAACTTCAAAATCAATACTTGAATAGATCGGTGACCATACGAAATTTAATACGGGCATTCATCTAGGGTATCCTAAGAATTGGTCTTAGACCAATTCTAGCTTTTTTACTTGTTTAAATGAACTTGCATGCAAGATGATAAGACATCAACCGAACTGCCTTCTGCTGTCAAGTTAAAATCGTGTTGGAAGGGAGGCTTGCATGCAAGCTGTACTTGTAGGTGTAACCCCCGGGTTAACTGCGCACCGAGTGGTCCCAATTATGACAAAGACCCAGCCTTAGGCTGTGTGCCAAACCAGACTTTTCGTTTGAAAAGTCGACTTTTCAACGAAAAGTGTTCTGGCGAGTAGACTTTTCAATGACAACTCAATACTTTTCCTTATCGAAAGCAGAGCCATCTCTTGCATAAGAATCGCTCGAAGATTCTCTAAGTCGACCATCGTCTTCAACGCCGTCTACTTCATCCTCAAGCAAACGAAATTGAGGCTTTGGGGGAAAAGGCCTTAAAATCAATCAATAAATGTTGTACATCCATGCAAAAGTATTGACGGGAGAAACATGAAGTTGAAATTTCTTCAGAAAGCGAATAAAACTAAAATAAAAACGTCAGTTGAATTTGTATTTATTTCCTCTCTCCTAATTGTCCACACCTTATTTTACAATTGTATGCGAGTTTTAAAATTTAGATTTATATTAAATTTTCCGTGAGAAAACTGATAGATCCAATCTCAAACTGTACCCGTGATAATAATCTTTTCAAATGAACTTCTTGAAATCAGCATATTTTCACGAAAACCCTGGTCACTGTTATTCAGTATTTCCTTATAGAGCAGCGACTTTTGCTTGAAACAATATAAGGGTTGCTAAAATATTAAAAACATTAGTATATGCAATATATTAAGAACTAGAATATTGGTTATCCTGTTTAGCTTACAACGCTTTGATTTCCTCCTCTTCTCTTGTGTATTTCAAATAGTTCGCCAGCATTTGAAGAAATAAAATTATAAGTTTGATATCTTCATCCATTTCCCATCTTTTTAAATTTAAAATACAATAAATGTCAATATAACGTCACGTGAAAAGACTCCTCTTGTTTGGCACAAGCAACTTGATCTAGTACATTTTTACCGAACTTTTCAAATAAAAAGTCTGGTTTGGCACACAGCCTTAGTATTTATTCATATCAAATATCGATATTTTAAGAGCAAAATTGGATTATCGATATTTTGAAAAAATATTTAAAAATCGGTGAATCGATATTTTTCCAACTATTGGCCAGCCCTACTTTTATCTCGTTCGTTGGCTGCTGAAAAGGCTGGCATTTCATTTTTTATTTTAGTTCATTTGACTTCGTAAGCTTTATTTATATTTTTTTTATTTTTATTTTACCAATCTCGCAGAACGCTGTAGTATTCTTGTGTTTTGAAATTTCTACCTAATTATAATGAGGACAGCAGAAAATTTTCAGAAAGAATTTGCCGGGCTTTATGGCAGCACCAGCTCACATATATTCTGGGATTCGTAAGTATATAACTTTGATTTAGTGAAGTAAATAAAACATATTATTGGTGGAAATATTAAATAAAAACTCTTTATTTTAATACCCTGGCCGAAGCCATATCCAAAAATGGTGGGTAGATAGATTAACATTCGGTGCGTTTTTTATCTCTCTCTTCTGATCCAGTTCAATTTTATGTAAACATAAACATTCCTTTATTAGAGCACCCGTGCCAAAGACACGCAGAGCGTTGGGCACATCATAGACAATTACAAAGTACACATTTTAGAAAAATAAATCATAAGTGAACATAGAGAAAACACAACAATAGCATGAATCAGTTATTAAAATACAAAAGTGCATTAAATCAAATCAAATCAAATCAAGGTATATTTATTTCAAAGCCCCTGCTTAAAGCAACGTATAACGCTGGGCTTAACGATGATACATAGTCTGGTAATCAGTTTACATAAATAAATGATTGAAACAATCAATCAATAGCAAAATAAACAATATTAAATTAAAGAGAATTAGTTCCGAGTAACATAGATTAATGTGTTTAGCGAATTAACAGTCATATATATATATATATATATAGTATATAGCAAAACACAAAAAACAAGAAACAAGAATACATAGTGTAGTATAGTATTGTAGAGTGTGAAAATTACATTAAGCAAACTAGTAATAGATATAGTAGATGAGCTTAATAGCTACGAGGCATAAAGTAGCCAAGTAAGATAGACATTAATTACAGTATAATGAGAATAAGAACTTAAAATACTAGAACCTAAGAGAAATATATACATAGAATATATTCTAGAGAGATATAATAAAAAACACTAACATTAAGCAAACAATAAAAATAGTAGAGGAGAAAACTTGTATATATACAGGATATGAAATATTTAATAATGAAAGCAGCATAGATAGCAAACAATGAATTAATGAATTAATAAAGTAAGACAATAAAATAGTACCAATGAAACAATGTTCATAAAACAACAATGGGTCACGCAGTACCGCATCAGATCAGAGAGATAAAAATTATTTGATTAATGCACAGGAAAGTAGGTAGAAATAGCATCTAATGTCTGAGATTACAACTAACCGGAGCGCTATTTGGTTCATTACCTGCAGATCCCGCCCGACGTAGCACCCAATTATCTTATGGCGGATTCTTTTCTGCGACTCTGTGTAACCACCGCGTCGAAATCTGTCATTTCCCGACTCTTTTCTTCCCAGCATACCAGTATAGAAGAAGAGAGCACAAGAATGACATTCGGTGGCAGTAAACTTTTCAAATTCAAAGGGCATTTATTTATGAGCCCCTGCTTAAAGCAACGTACAACGCTGGGCATTCCGATATACAATAGCTTAGAAATAGATTATTACAGTGGCAAAACAAATAATAAAAGTAAAGGTAAACTAGTCTACTATAACATGTTCAGTATTTGACTTAGATATTAATAAACAGGTTAGCTCTTCCGGCTAATGGACCATAGTACATCCTTACAGATTTATTATTAGTATAACATAGGACCGACTTGACAGTGCCTGCAGTCCTTAACATTCACGACTCATCCAGTAGAATCCTGGATGCTAGCAGTATTTAAATCATTTGAAAGTAAATTATTAATAATCAGCTCAGATTGCAATCTTATTTTAAATTATGTTCAAATAAATCACATTGCATTAAAGTAAAGTAAATCACACATTTAAATTAAATTAAATTCAGTTCTATTAAGTTATAATATTATCATTTTATTTTAAATTGAACAAAAGTTATAATTATTTGTACTGTATTAACAAAGCCTACGCTGGCAATGGATCCATCTTTGGGTCCGGACCCACCCTCAGCATTTTTTTTTCTTTTCTCAACACCCCATAGTTGACATTCCCGATGAATTCACAAGCCAGCGGTAGGTGGCTCGAGTTAGTATAAGACATTATTGTTTAGCAGTCAATGAGCCGTCCTTAAAACTGATTAGGCAGCGCTAATCACAGCCATTACTTCTTTGTTGAAATCACACGGTAGTTGGTTCCAAGTTGTGACTCCCCGCGAGAATATATTACTGCTCCCGAATTGGGTGTTTACACGTGGATATATTAACCTACGCCCATCTCTTCTGCGCCATGAGAATCGGCCTCTCACGTATCCAGGTAGAAGACCAGATTTTGCATAAATGACAGTACCTTCAGTTCATATAAACCTTGAAGTGATCCTGGCAGTATAAACTTAAGCAAGGGGCCAACATGATCTCTTCTTCTCAGACCAAATACAAACAAAAATAGAATAGAAAAGCATTTATTGAAGAACCTTAGCTTACGATACGTTACAACGTTAGGTAAATCGAGTAAGTAATAGATAGTTGGTACAAGCGATAGAATCAAATTTTATAAGAAAACTAACAAAGGAGGAAACAGAAGTCTATATGTATGTGTTGTGAGTCCGTTTTCTAAAATGTTCTATATTGATATTGGAAAAGTGCCAAACATTGACTTTATATATGCTATAGAGCCTAAACTACTATCCATACAAGAAAATAGTCTGCTAGTAATATTAAGCTTGGTCCCTTACCTTCCCAAAGGCTACACTTCCTATATACCTTACTTAACAAAATAATAAAATAGTTTTGATTACAAAGTAACCTTACCATTTTATGCTCAATACCTCTCAGCTCAGTGATAATTGCCTGTGTGTATGTGCAGCCTGAGTCCGAATTTGGAGGCAGCCACTTCGATGTCATCATCCCACGGCACAGTGACATTACAATTATTACTCAGCTGAGAATTTTTGTTTGAGAAATCGTAGTCATTTGGTTAAAATAATTTTGTTAGGAAAGGTATGAACATTTTATTACGGTTCGGAAGATAAGAAAGCAAGCTTAAGATTATCAGAACACCATTTTTCTGTATGAATAGTAGTTTATCGCGGAGGAGCTATTCAAATCAATACATAAGAACACTGCAAATATTTTAGAATGTTAGGACTTCGTTGGGCCTCGCATTTGGTAGGGAGGGAGTATGTTTCATGGCTTCCTCAAGCAATAGAGAGCTCATACGTCATATTGACACTATAGTCAAAGATAATGAAACAAAATAAACACAATAATAATGCCAGTAATAAAATCATGAAAGCGTTACTCAAAGCTAAAAAGGAAATAGCATACAATATCAGATACAGGATCAGTAGTGAGAGTAAATTAATATACAGTGGTACAATGTTACAATGTGAATCATCATATATGAAAATGTGGAGTAAGAAATTCATAGTACAAATATGAAATACTAAATACTAGATACTAAAATAAGCCTTAACTTAAAATAAAGATTAAAAATTGTATAAAAATTAAAATTTAGAATTTATAAAATAGAAACCACAATCTAGGAAATGTAAGCAACCACCAAAGCGCAGAGTGCCGACGAAGTATATTTTAGCGTGCATTGGGGTCCATAAGGTGAAGCAAAGCTAGTTCCTTGAACTACTTGCAGGGCAGAACTTCCTAACCGCCACAGGAAATGTGTTCCAGAGGCAAACTTCCTGTCCAAAAACGTCGTTTGACCCAAATCGGGTTCGTGTCCTCTGAAGGACAAGTCTAGTGCCATTAAGACTGCTCATGAGAGCAATTGACTTATGTAAGGTGGGAGTGAGCCACACCTGGCTTTACGAATGAAGCATAGAGCTCTAATATGAAAGCGCAAATTGCATGCAACGAAACAGAATGGCAAATGATTCATTTTCCTAAATAAATGAGAAGGGGCTGAGTTTCAACGTTTTACTCCCATAAAATGGTCTCGCGCTTTTGTAAAAACAGGTTTTTTTCTGAAATATTGTGAGAAATATCCAATGTTTTTTATAGCATAACCAATGTTAGTGTAATTTCTATGCTACTTAAGCAGCACGTGCTTCTGTTTACATTCATTTTGCTCTGAAGAGATTAAATAGCAGAAACTCATGCTGGATTCTCTGATATTTTCAGGAAGGATGAGAATTTCATTTGAGAGGAATTTTATATCTCCTTTCAGCACCTTGGTCAAAAGGAATTTATCTTTCTTAAAAAATAGAGGTAGTGTGACCTGATGTACATTATTATGAAAAGTTTGAAAGATTTCATCTATGTGGCAACCCTGCGCTCTCTTGATTTTTGTGATTAACTCGTTGTCTCAGTCGCACTACAATAATGCATGGCCAAGTTCTCCCATTCATACAAAAGACGAAAGTATGACATTACCTGTTTCGGTCTAAAAAACCAAAAATTTCCAATTTTGTTCGGTCGTGTCATATCTTCTTAATATTAGGTTATCTTA
This sequence comes from Dioctria rufipes, assembly GCA_963924295.1. Lineage (NCBI taxonomy): Eukaryota > Metazoa > Arthropoda > Insecta > Diptera > Asilidae > Dioctria > Dioctria rufipes. The sequence goes on along the minus strand of OZ002742.1, from coordinate 169,380,062 downwards.
GAATAGACTAGAAAAGCATTTATTAAAGAACCTCAGCTTACGCTACGTTACAACGTTAGGTACATTGATAATATGTCAAATGAATATAAGGCTTAAAAAATAACAAAAATGCAACGAGCAAACTCATTGCAGTAGAAAACTATCTAGATATAATATAGATATAATAACGAGTGATAAAAGTTATAGGACTTAAATTATGGTTTATGTAATGCAAAATACTAAATAAGTTAAGAAAAAGAAAATATAATGAAGTAACGTAAAGCAAAATAAGATAAACTAGAATAAAATAAGATAACATAAGATAAACAAAACTAAAGTAGAACAAATTAACAAAAGTATGATAAGTAAAATAGAGTAACATATAAGATTTAAAAATAAAATAACACACTGACTAATTGCACATAACATAAAGATCCAAATACAAATTAATAAAGTAAAGTCTAAATATAAATATATATCTTTGACATTACATTACACTTAGAATCTTAGCTGACCGGTAGCTTGACGTACACATTGATTTTTTTGACTATAAAAATATCAAAGTTTTATTTATTTATTTATTGAATAAATTACTTAGTCCTTTCTGGGGTTAATATGTCCTGGATTTTTAGATTATGAACTGATATTCTCTATTTTTTTGTTATTCCATGTGCTACCCCTAATTTATGAAGGGCCTTGCGTAAATATTTAAATTTAGCCTGCTGTCTTTCACTAAGATCTTGTGGAAACTGTCTGTCTGCTGGTCTCACACATTTTTAGCACTCGTGATCTTGACCCTGAAGTTGTTGCACAAATTTTCTATGAAACCTTATGTTCAGTTTTTGCGAGATATTTACCCCTCAAAATATTTTTGAAGATATTTACAGTTATTGACAAAATTTTTAATCACCTGAGATGAGTGAAATGCCAGCTTCGTGATCTTGCTCTTACAACCAATGGAAAAGAAAAGAAATAAAACTGAATTTAACTAAGTATGTATTTGAATTTTATTCGACACGCCACAGTAGATAGGCGGCAAAACAAGAAGAAAAGGAAGCTTTATTTACAAGCACCATCTCTTGGCATAGGAATAATGGTATTCTTAAAGCTTGAAGAACAGAGTATCTGGCGATTCTCTTTTAATAAGAATCCTGTAGAAGGGAACAGCTCAGCACCAACATGATATGCCGCAGGCTTGTTGACAGTGCCTGGGGGCTCAAACCAAAAAATTACCCTGTGGTCATATACATTTATCCATTAGAATACCCTTCCTTTCCTGCAAAGACTGTGCTACGGCATCATAGGGTATTCTTTGGCACCATTATTCGCTTTACTCGTTTTGGGGCAAAAAAGTAAAGGGCAGCTGAAGCCAGTTTACAAAATGTACAACGGCTTGCATGTCTAGCATTAATTGGTACAAGCGCACGTGCCCGATTGCAGCCTTAGATGCTATATTGGGCCTGCTTCCACTGTATCTGCATGTTAAGAAGGAGACCATCCATCGCATTTGAGAATCCGATGGTTAACACCATTGTGAAATTGTGATATTTTTAAACAAATAAAAGTAAAAATAAAATAAAATATTTTTAATTAGACATTTCGTTGCAGATATTATTCTACAGAGAAAGAAGAGCTCATTAAAAAACTTGAACACTTATTTCCCGATACTGCTAAGAATACAAGAAATCAAAACGAAAAACAGGTAAATTCTAAGATTTCAATCATTCTAAAGAGGACTGCTGTAATGAAAAGATATTTCTTGCTTAATTTTCAGAAAGAATTGCGGAATATTCTCTTGGACTCAATTTGGTCCCAAAGTACTCATAATTTTCTTGTAATATTTAAAGTTAGTATAAGTTATTACAAATCTTTGCTCTTTCTAGGAATATACAATGCAGGAGACCTCCTAACGTCGCTATTATTCGTCCTGGTAACTGATTATGTTGCACCAACAGCAAACGCTAAAAAAGAAACAAAATATTCAATCCATCCAGTGTTTCGGATCAGAAAATGTTCAGGTTAATCCAATGATATTTTATTATTAGACATATTAATAGTGTACCTTTAGTAATTAGTGTCTCCTTCATCTTACATGATTGGGGGTCCTCAACTTATTTCATAACAACCCAGACTATCGAAATACCTATGAACCTTGATAGATCCCCCAACTCTGTCTTATTTCCTACAATTTGTGGAAGATGGAACTACCGAGCGTATTCCTTCTATGTTTCGTAAGTTCGGGGCATTCAAACAGCAGCTGTTCAATGCTCTCAACCTCGTCGTCTATCCATAGAGCTTCTGCAGAAATCATTGTATGGAGCCCGCATGCGTCCCGCATATATGTTGCATATATGTCATTTATCATTGAGAAGTATTATCAAAACGGATCCTTGGGGTACTCCTCCCAAATCCACATTTACATTTGACGATATAGCCAGATCTACCTTTGTTCTCTGGATTCTTCCGGATAGGAAAGTTTGAAACCATTCCATACTTCTTAATTTTTCGTAGAAGCAATTGCCTATCTATCGTCTTGAAAGCTCTATGGAAATCTAAAAACACACCCTATTCGTTTTTTTTTTATTTTATTTATAATTTTATTGGAAGGAAATGTTGATAACACCATGTTAATTGCTGTTTCACATGAATGTTTTTGTCTAAACCCCGATTGGTTCTCAGTAAGTAATGAGTTCACCTCCAGATATTGCAACATTTGCCTGTAAGCGATCTTCTCCAATATCTTTCCCCTGACCGGTAGACTATTAACCAAAGAGGCAGTGTGCCGTGATAACTGCGGTAAGAATCGGTACATCATTACTATTCCGAGTTTCTGTCCCGCAAGTTTGTGCATATAGCTTAGAGTAGAGTAAATTTGTTCATCATGGTTTTTGTAGTAAACATCATCATTTACGTTTTTCTTGGGTTCAAGGTCAGTATACAGTTTTTACACCATCTATTGATTGAAGCAGTAGAGCTGATAATTTGAAATCATGAATTCCCTGTACATTCTAATATTCTACCTCTGTCGAGCTTTATCAGAATTCTATTCATGACTAGACTAAGCCTTAGCCATTAACATTTTAAATAAATTTCCTTAATATTATTAGTATCCAATGATTAAGGAATACACCACAGCCCTTAGTATAGTATGCAATTTCTAGATGGATTCTTGTTTGACGTAATTTATGGCTGTTTCCCAATAAATTATCTATTCTTCACAGTGGTGATATCCGCTTTCTCATTTTACCAATGGTAGTTCTAAGCGCACTTGACATACCCATATGTCCAAATGTTTCATCCAGTGAACAATTTGGTTCATAAATCGATCTACATTCATTATTTAATTTTTGTCGTATTTTTATGTCAAAACAAGGCTTTCATTTCCTTCCATGCTACCATACTGAGCACCTTCTTAATATTTGTTTTACTTTTGTGATTACATACATTTCCCTCGAGTTCCTCTTTCGGGGAAACTTCCTTTATCAAAATCTTCTTCTGAGGTGTGAATGTAATATCTATCTGATTCTGAGGAGAGAATATCGCTTGATGGTGCAATCTATTTAAATAAAAAAAAAAAATTGGCTATTCAATGCAGTCTTTTTTAGGTTTTTTCACGTGGGGAGAAATAACAACGTGATTATTGCGCGTTAGTGCAGAGTAAAGGAATGTATCCACTAAGGGGCGCACACAGTGCGTGAGCTGCACACTACTTACGTAGACACACTACACATTGGTTCGTGAGCTTCTCGGAGGCTTCAGAAAAGTGTACGTCCTAAGCGCTTCCACCTAAATAAGAAAAAAAAAAAACAAATTTGGCACGCAATGCACACGCAACACGCAGAATAGATTAGCATTTTGGTGGATACACTACGGATGCTCATGTAATCCACAAAATGTCGTCTGTGAATGATTGCTGTGAGATTTCATGGAGTTTTGTTTCATTTTTCTCTCTTGTGTATAGTTTACCTCACTCGATCTCGATCTGATACTTGAATCGAATATGGGCTGACTACACGAACAGTAAACTAAGAAAGCAACACGAAAATCGCAATGTGCATATTTTGAATTCCATTTCAAATGTGAAGCATAGAAGTTGTGCACACTTCGCTCTTCGTAAGTTTTTCATGTCCACCGAACTTATCTAAGTCCAAGTAAATTGCTAGCAGCACTTGGCCTCATAGCTCGTCCGCTGGGAAGCAACATGCGTTGGATACATTTTAAACACCATCGAACGAGTCGCGCGCGAGTTAGCAAGATACAGTTCGCGCGCCAGAAATTTTTCGATGTCTTTATATGTAGTTGTAGCTTACTCATGGATTCACTGCTTGGGCTATTTCACGATTTCTTCTTTCTAGAGATGGGCAATTTTTCGACAGTTCTCATATGTCTCGCATGTCGCTAGGATTCTCAGATCCACTACAACTTGTTTGATAAAAATATGTTTCCGCCCAATGCTGTTCTGATTTTTCTCTGCAAATAAATCTTTGACGGAGTTTAGAATGTCCACGTCGTGTCGGGTATTAGGAGGGATTGGTATTATTTTCTTGTTATTAACCAATTACTTATCAAGATGTCTCCCCCACGACTCGTTTCTCATGCAATTGTGTTACGCACACAAAGCACAAAATGCCGTTGATAAATAATGATTTAGCCATCCTGAAGATGAATTTTAAGGAGTTGTTAAATGTGATAATCAGCTTCCGAGCATAAGCAAAGTGAATTAGGAAGGTTGGAAAAACCAAAGTATTCTAAATCTCCGCCTTTATTTAATTTAGTTGAGCACTTCATATTTAAATTTACTACAATATTCCAAGACTCTTTGCTGTATGGATGAAGAGTATAGGGATAGAGAATATCTGATGTTGGGATGGGGTTCATTATACTTAGAGAGCATTCGAACATATTCTTCAGATCAAGATTTTCAAGACAATTAAGCCTTTACGTATTCTAAGGACTAACAATAATACAAACCAAATTGCAAAGGATCGAAAATTGATTCTTGGCAAATTCCCACTTTATAGAGTTGTAGTTCGTTTTAGACTGTGACATTAGTCCTAATCCTTTGCTAGTTGAACAGAAGATTGTGGATAGTATTCAACAAATTTAAATTAAATAGCTGCAGATAATAATTTAGAGTTGCAAATATTGCTGATCGCTTATAGAGAAATCAAGCAATATTAGAATAGCGAATTCATGGTTGTTGAGTGCAGCCTAACCGATCTTGATAGTGAGACGGGGACTGTCATCAGGATCCCCGCAGACGTGTTGCTTATATTTTTCGAGATTTTCTTAATATTATTCGTTCTAGAGTCTAGCTTAAGCTGTCACTGTTTCGCACATTTTAAGCGATCGTGGGAATGTGAATGTGCTACAAATTTGTCTCTTTGTAAATTTTTAGTAAACGACGACAGCAACGACTGCTGCATGATATTTGTCGACGAAATTGGCAGAGTATATCAAAATTGGTCAGATTATTTGAGTAATAATACTTTGCCTGTAGGAATAATGGTTGCTCCACATAGTGGTGTATACAGAATTATTTCAGTTGTTACAAAGGCGGGCAGAGATATGGATATGGTAAAAATTATCTGTCATTATAATTTGTCAAATCTTATGTACACAATCTTTTATACACATCATAGGTTGTCTTGACAGTAATGCCAACTCCTGCTACGTCGGATACTGAGGCTGCATTGAAAGCAATTGATAAAACATCAAGTGTTGTGAGCATGGGTGCATTAGCCGTCCCAGTTGCAGCTCTAGTATTGCCAGTAGCAGCTCCGCTGGTTGTTTTGTCCGCAGTCGGTTGTTCTGCTGCTGGCTTATGGTCTGTGGGAAGATCAACTGCTAATTTAGTTGACAGAGGACAGCACAATCAATCCATTAATGTAACTGATCGTCAAGCTAGATCCTCTTGGATTGGTATTGCTAGTGGTGCAATCAGTCTAGCCGCAAGTGGTGTAACTCAAGGTATAATGGCTTATACTTCTACAGGAAAACAAATTTCTAAGGTAAAAATGTCGGCATACATTTGGGATAATAAAAAAAATCCTTTTTCCAGGCAACTCAAATAACTGCTGCTGCAATCAATGGAATATCAATAACAATGAATGGAATAGGTGTGGCAAACAACGTAACCGAAATTATTATGGTAACGGAAATATTTTACGATTTTATATAATTTCATTTTTATAAATATATATATATTTTGTTTTTCTACAAAATCATATCAGAAAGCTACTAATGATGATGAACACATATCAACTTCAGATATAATGCAATTAAGCGCGTCCTTAGTACTATTCACCCATTCTATTTATAATTTCCGGTATGTATCGAATCTTGTGACAGAGAGCGGTGGCGAAATGAATGTATTCCGAAGAATGTTAGGAGACTCTCAAAGGTAAGGAGGATCACAAGTATTTCTTAGAAAATTTTATCTCATAAATGGTAACAAACTTTGAACTAACTGTAAAAAATTAACATAGCTAATAATTACACACAACAGTTGTACCACCCATAGTCAAATGTAATGCCACTCAGTTCATATAACTGACATATATAATATGGACTGCTTAACTTTCTATTTCACGGCATAATTTTGTCTGCCTAAAAGAGCTCTTACGTTCGTTGGTGCAAACATTGAAAAATCATTGGCGGGAAATTAATAAAGTGAGCGCGCAGCTAGAAAAGTGATTTTAATAAAACCTTTCGAATATCTGTTGCTTATATATTGAATATATTTGTTTTGGTAAAACATTTTAATATCAGTAATAACCCTAAATAATTAACTTAAGGGGAAATCAAATTTTTAGCCTATCCACCGCTATAATGATTTGAGCATGAGAAAATATTATCTGTGCTTTAAGCTTTTAAGTTCTATATTCTTTGCACAGGTAACACAGATACTCTTAGTACTAGCACAAACTATATACACATTGTGAATTTGGAAGAATTTCTTTTCTACTCAGCTCACACAGCCATGTACTTCATCTTCGTGGTAGAATCAACCAATCACAGCCGCAGTCATCACATCAAGCAGGACGAGCTCTGCTAATGCGTCGTCCATGGGTACATGAGCAGAGCCAGCCACAGTCAGTCATCAAACAGGGTGACATTGTTAGTATATTAGGATCATCTCGTAAATAGAAATAAATAAAAATGAGTATGCGTGTCGCAATTAGCTCTGTGTGTATACGGATGGATGCTATATGTTTGAATTTTTCGTGGGAGTGGGCTGCATTCAATCCGAATATTCATTCTTTTCTGCGTTGTTGTTTGGCTGATTTTTACACATCTCAGTTTTTGTTGTAATTTTGCATTTTTTTATTCCCTAAATGAAATCTAATAGGGTATATGTACTAAGTTTATCATTCAGTTTGTATTGCAGCCATACAAAATTTGTTTTTCACTATAATTTGAGCACTACCTAAGAACGCGTCGAAGTGGAGAGCTGATATTTTGCTCATGGCGTTTTCATAAAAATAGTATATACAATTTTAAAAATTAACTAAATCTGGCAGCCTGTTCATGATGGTGTCGTCATACAAAAATTTACGTATATTGTGAAAACGGTCAGTCCTAGACGTTTTTATTGTACTGAAAAGTTGTTCACAATATGAAATCTTATGAAGTCGATTATAACCATTTTACTGCCCGACGAACCGTTTCGGTAATAGTTGTAGTGATTTAGATTTGCTTAAATCATTAGAGCTGGTAAGTCTGATGTAGGGGAGCAGACTCCAGCTCTCTAATCTAGTAAAAGTATAAAAGTAAGCTAGAGTTCAGTCTGCCTAATAAAGTTGAGTAGAGCACATCAGTTGTTTTTATAAACGCCCCAAGATATACTAATACATGGCGCAGTCGAACGGTCGAAAATAACTGCCTCGTAAAAAGTGACATTGTGCAAATAAAAATATAAAAGTGGAAAATAGAAGAATAAAGGTTTACGGATTGAAAACAAGTGTACATATTTTATGGGCGTAAGTAAAAGACTGGACAGATCAGTAAAGAAACCACGAGGCAGACCACCAAAAACACGCTATATCTATATAAACCAAAATATGGAGTACATTAAGAAGGTAGAAGAACTACGGCTGGACGGTAATGTAGCAGACAATTGGAAAAAATTTAAGCAAAATTTTGAAATTTTCCAAACTGCGATTGAAATGAATAAAAAATCTCAGCCGGTGCAAATTGCGATTTTTCTAAATGCAGTCGGGCCAGATGCAGTGGACGCATTTAACGGATTTAACCTACCAGCAGAAGATAAGCAAGTTTATACGAAAGTAGTGCAAGCTTTTGAAGACTTTTGCATGCCAAAGCAAAATGAAGTGTATGAAAGTTTCGTCTTTCATACTAGAGACCAAAGTCACAGAGAGCCATTCAACAACTATCTAATGGATATAAAAAAAATCGTAAAGCGATGCAACTTTCAAGACGAAGACCGCATGGTACGGGATAGGATTGTACTAGGAGTTCAAGACAAACTATTGCAGAAAAAAATGTTGGAGACGGAGAATCTAACTCTTCAGAAGGCTATTGACCTGGCGAGGACAGCAGAAATAACACGTGAACAGATAACAGCTATGCAGGGACCATCATCGTCAGCAATAGATACAATAAATAACAACAAGCAGGGCAGTAGTCAACAAAATTTATCGAGTTTTAAAAATTTTAATCAGGTTTCGCAAAAACAGAGTATAAATAAAAATCAGTCTAATTTCAGGCACGACAGCACTAATAGAAAAACAGACCAAAATACAACAATAGGAGCGGCTAGCATTGATTGCGGATATTGCGGTAAAATTCATGTGAGAGGTAATTGCCCGGCTTTTGGGAAAAAGTGCAGCAAATGTAATGGAAATAACCACTTCGCACTGGTATGTAGAACAAAGAAAGCAATGCATGAAGTTAAATGTGTTACCAATCAAGAATCAAATTTAGATATAATACCCCTAAGTTCAAAAACAGCGAAAGCAGTGATCAATAAATTGGAAAACTTGTTTTCAACTTTCGGTATTCCTAAACAAATTATCGCGGATAATGTACCCTTTGGGTCATATGAATTCAAAAAATTTACCGATAGCATAGATGTAGAAATAATAACAAGTAGTCCAATCTACCCAAAATCTAATGGATTCGCAGAACGTTTAGTACAAGTAGCTAAAAGACTCATACTTAAATGTAAAGAAGATAATAGTAGTCTATGGGTAGCATTATTAGAATATAGAAACACACCAATAAAGAATTCGAAAGTTGCACCATCTGAGTTAATTATGGGTAGGCAAACAAGAACACTGCTGCCAGGCAGAAGTAGCTTCTACAAGAATGAAGGATTGAGCGCTGAAATAATGACAACGCTACAAAATAATAATAATAAAAATAAAGTGTATTATGATAAGCATGCGAAGTATAGAGAAAGTTTTAAAAAGGGGGAAAAAGTATGGGTACAACATAACAAGGACAAGCGGTGGGTCCCTGGTCACATAAACGATGAACATAGCAGCCCTAGATCGTATTTAGTTACTGTAGCAAATGGTAGCACATTACGGCGCAATGCATTCTTTCTACGTCCACGAGTTTAAAATTAAAACAAAAACAAAAAAAAACAAAATTTATATATGTAATAAGAACAATCAATGCTAGCCCGCACATATATATATATATAAATACTAGAGTAAAAAAAAAAAAAAAAAAAAAAAATTGTTAATTAAAGTTTATAGGGGGAGATGTAGTGATTTAGATTTGCTTAAATCATTAGAGCTGGTAAGTCTGATGTAGGGGAGCAGACTCCAGCTCTCTAATCTAGTAAAAGTATAAAAGTAAGCTAGAGTTCAGTCTGCCTAATAAAGTTGAGTAGAGCACATCAGTTGTTTTTATAAACGCCCCAAGATATACTAATACAATAGTTAGTTTCTTAGTTTCTTCTGATAATAAACAATAACAAAGTTATAAATTTTGACTATCAGAACTAGCTTAACAAAAGCTCGTTATATTGACACGTTTAATAAATAAACGGTTAACAAACATGCGTTTCATTTTCATCACTTAGTCGGTGTTAGTATTAGTATGTTAAACTAAACATAAACCAAACAACGAATAAAATAACATTTAATATAGAACAAAAAACAAAAAATTAAAAGAAAATTAAATAGAACGAAAAAGATTATATAGACGTTTTTTTAAAACATTCTTAGTAATGTCAACAACAAAATGATCTGCCTTATTAGCAATGCACATGCGATTAATAGGTTCATACATGCAAAAGTTAGACATTGAGAAGTTAACATGCAACAGGGGTAGCAATATTTTCCTTATTCTCTGATTGGCGTGTTTCTACTCCATCTTGGGGCAATAATTTCCGATAAAAGATTATTAAAATAAAATTTGTGTAATTTTGGAACCATATTGTCCCACATTTTGTCATTGAAATTTTTTCGACCTTTTAGAGGGAGGTTGATTGAAGTCCATATAGCAAACAAACAGTAATTTCTTTTTGTAATGTTTAACTAACCTTGTACTTGGAAGTAATAAGGATGATTTTTCATCATTCCTAAGATTTAACGATTTTTTTTATCCACTTCCCAAATCTTGATTACGCTGCTGATGAACATTTTTTTTCCCACCAATCCGTCTAATCCAATGACCCCGTCAGGAGTTGCACCTAAACTAAAAATGCATATTTCTCACCTCACATAAAAGCAGTCTGCATTTCTGATTTTAATTTCACATTGCCTTTCTAATTGGCGAATTGCCTTTTCCGCATTGTCTCGACCATAGTTTGCAGCAGCAATGTGTGAAATATCTATTTATAATATTTGCTTCACAATGTTGCTAAATTTCGCGGATCGTCTTTTACGTGCAAAATTTGAAACAGTGATTAAATTTCTTCGTACTTCGTGCCACCTGGTGCAACTGGCCTGTTCCCGTGTCTGCTGTTCGATTTTCACTCTATTGACTTTAAGAATTTTTAATAATTTAGTTTTCAGCTGATAAATCAGGTTTTTGACAACATTCCGTTTCATAATGTGCATTATAATTATTTTAAATTCTTTTGCCTTCAAGTCTATGCACTCGTTTATTCGCTTCGTGTCCTAATCCTTTAGTGTATAACATTGATACTGCTTCTCCAGTATTATGTTGAACAGCAGCGGCTGAACATCTGTATTCATATGAACGGCGATGTGTGTAATTAACGCGCTTTCCACCCCCACAAACTGCGCAACCATGGCATGATATTGTTCAACTATGTTAGAGTCGACGTCATAGATTGAACTCTCGGAGTGTCAAGCAAAATTTATGCACAAACTCTACAGTTGATCAAAAATTCCTCCTCGCCTCAAAGTTGTTACATTATTTTCAGTTTCGGTGTTTTTGTCACAGAAATATTCAACACAAGTGGTATGATCGGCGAATACATGGAATGGTGCGTTCAAAATATCACTCCGCAATTTTTCGATTTTTTGTTGGAGAGGCCAATCGTGTGATTTATAATTCCAATAAAATATATTGAATTTTACAAATGTATCGCATTTTCTTCCTTTTCTCTGTAAAATTAAATTGAAACAAGTAAAAAAATTTAAATTGGTCTAACAATATGACCAATTCTTATGATACCCTACATGAATGCCCGTATGTAATTTCGTCTATTTTCAATATTTCAATAAATATTCAATTGATAACATCTGAAATTTTACCATGCGTCTATTTATATATATTTAGATACACCATTCGTCATCACATTCAGGCTAATTATCCTGTTAACACTACCTGAAAATTATCCAATTATAACTGGTTATTTACAATTTCATAAGATAATGCCCTGATAGTACAAAAGTACTGAAAATGTATTTCGGGAGGCCTGAACCAAAGCCTTCCAACTCCAGTGAAAAAAGGATAGGCAGTCGGAAAAAAATTCAGGGGTAAACACTAACGCATGTAACAACTGTCGCGTTTTTAAATGATTTATTTCCGTATGTAAGAGCAGGGCAGGTAGCGCTACCAAAACTGAAAAACCCGTACTTTCAGGAGGGAGGCATCAGTTTTTCATTACTTTTATGCTGTAGTAGGGATGTACTCGGTACTTCTAAACCAATGAAGAGAAGCACAATATTCAGGCATTTTTCAGTAGCTATGAACCAGTGAAGAGATGCACAACATTCAGGCATATATCAGTAGCTTTGAAGTAGTGAAGAGAACCACAATATTAAGGCATATTTCAGTAGTTTTGAAGTAGTGAAGCGAACCACAATATTCGGGCATATTTCAGTAGTTCTGAACTAATGAAGAGAATCACACCATTCATAATTCAGGAGATAGATTTTTTCCAAAATAAAAAAATCTCTTTTATTTTAATATATATAATACTTTACTAATTAAATTAAGTAAGTTAAGAACCCTTTTCACAACACTACCTCTGCAGTTATAGCCTTTTCACTGAGTCAATGGCTATAAAAGATAGGTGTACACATATACATATATATACTTTACTTTGGTGAACTTTTAAAATGATAGATTGTGTGTAATTGTAAAACTCTTTTTTATTATAATTAAAAATCTGTTTCTCAATTCTTACCAATTTATTACTAATATGTGAAATTTGTGTCACTCAGACTCGTAATGTATTTAACTGAAAACGAATTCTGAATTTCTTCATGCAATGTACTTCAAAACTATACAAGCCCTGAAGAGATGTAAACCAATTAGAACGAGACATCTATCAATATACTGTTGCGAGCGTGGCCTTTGGTTCGTTATTTAAAACACAATATTAAATATTTAATATACAAGTTCTTTATTTCACTCTAATCTTATATTATTCACAAGATTCATATACTTTCTATTAATCAACTCAACTCTAATTATCGCTTAATACTGTACTTTCAATTATCGCAATCTAATTACAACACTTTCGCACGTTTATTACTTTCACTTGTTAACACTGCAACGTCTAAGACAAGACTCTTCTTCTGGCTATGACAACTGTTATATTTATACCCTAGAAACTCTCCAGATTATTCTCGAGTGTTCTATTTTCCAGAAGCTTCTTGACTGTTCTATTCATTCTATTCCTGAACCTTCCTGTAGATACCATAATCAATTCTCCGAACCTAAAGTCTTCTTCTCCATTGCCAGTAGATGTCAGTAGTTCTACTTCTCCATTGCCAGTAGATGTCAGTAGTTGTCTCTTTCTATTGCACGTAACACTGCCCCCTTCTTAAGTTTGTTCGTCCCGAACAACAGGTGGTCCACGGTCTTGATGCTCGTAGTATTGACACAAGCGGTCCAAATGAACAATTTTATGCTTGCCTCTTGTGCCACGCTGAATCCTGTATACCACGTCATTAATTCTAGATACTACTGAATACGGTCCTTCCCAGTGTTGTTGCAATTTTGGAGAACGTCCCTTACGTCGTCTCGGATTGTAGAGCCAAACAAGATCACCTTCATTAAATCCTGCGGAATTAGCACGTAGGTCATAGCGGGTCTTCATCCGATCAGTATTTGTTGCTAATTTCGTCCTCGTGGCCTCGTGCACATCAGCTAATTGTTGTTTGAGCTCCGATACGTAGTCTTCTGGTAACTTTTGTTCACCTCTGGGGGTACCGAATTTGAGGTCGCTAGGTAAACGCATCTCTCTTCGGAATATGACTTTAGCTGGGGTTTGTCCGGTAGTACTATGAATAGCTGATCTATAAGCCATTAGGAATATAGGAACGTGTCGATCCCAATCGCGTTGATGATAGTCAACTACTTTCTTTAGATGCTCGATCAATGTTCTGTTGAAGCGCTCTACCATGCCATCAGATTGTGGATGTAGAGGAGTTGTTCTAGTTTTTCTTATTCCCAACATTTTACACATCTCCTGGAAAGTCCGCGATTCGAAGTTCCGTCCTTGGTCCGAATGAAGTTCGTGAGGCACTCCAAACCTACTGACCCAATTCGTTATTATTTGTTCCGCAACTGTGGCTGCCTCTTGATTAGGGATTGCATAAGCTTCAGGCCATTTACTGAAATAGTCAATGGCAACTAAAATATAACGGTTACCGCCATCCGTTTCAGGAAAAGGTCCAGCGATGTCTACAGCTATCCTTTCAAAGGGGGCTCCGACGTTATACTTATGCATTTCTCCTCTGCTTCTGTGTTGCGGCCCTTTGCAAGCAGCACAGACAGTACATCTGCGGCACCACTCCTCCACATCTTCTCGGATATGTAGCCAATAAAACCTTTCTCGTATTTTGGAAATGGTTTTGTTCACTCCCAAATGTTCTCCAGAGGTTCCACCGTGCATTTCTTCTAGAACATCTTTGACGTTTGATGCTGGCACGACTATCTGCATTCGGAAATATTCGCCGTTAGGTGCTTCCCATTTGCGTTTTAATATACCACATTCAACATGAAGAGAGTTCCATTGAGTCCAGTAACTTTTCAGCTTCTCACTCCGTTCCGAAATATCCTTCCAGTCTGGTCTTTCCATATCTTCTTTCCAAGCGAGAATAGGTGAAATGTCCGGATCTTCTCGTTGTGCTGTTCTCAGGTCCTCGTTGTCCCAACCTGTAGATGGTTCCACGGTTACCAACTGTATAGTTGCTGTTGTTTCTTTTTCTTCCACCCGTGCGCAATGTTTGCATTCAAGTTTGCATGGACGTCGTGAAAGTGCGTCTGCATTTCCATGGATACGACCTCTTCGGTGTTGGATCTCAAGATCATAAGCCTGGAGTCGCTCTATCCATCTCGCGACTTGTCCCTCAGGGTTCTTAAACTGCAGAAGCCATTTAAGCGCTGCATGGTCGGTGCGAAGGATGAATTTCTGCCCGTAGAGATATTTATGAAAATGTTTTGTTGAACTTACAGTAGCTCTTTTCTTGTAGCACAATAATTTTTCTCTGGCTTTGAAAGTGCTTTGCTATAGTAAGCTACTGGAACTTCTTGACCATTCTCCTCCTGCGAAAGCACTGCACCAATACCTTCATTGCTGGCATCAGTGTCTAATATAAATGTTTTTCCCAGCTTTGGATAATGAAGTACTGGAGCTTCACAGAGCTGTTGCTTCAAATTTTCAAAACTTTCGTTGCATTTATCCGACCATATGAACGGCCTTCCCTTTTCTGTAAGTTGATGTAGGCTTCTTGCTATATCTGCAAAACCTTTCACGAATCGCCTGTAGTAGGTAGCTAAACCAAGAAAACTCCGTAACTGATGTTTGTCCTTTGGAACTGGCCAATTTTTGACGGCTTCTATCTTCTCTGGATCGGTTCTTACTCCTTGTGATGAAACTATGTGCCCTAAATATTTAACTTCATCTTTGAATAGAGCACATTTACTCGCACTGAGCTTCAATTTTGCATCTTTGAGTCTTTGAAGTACGTCTCGTAAGTTGTTTCTATGTTCCTTGAATGTCCTTCCGATAACTATTATGTCATCCAAGTAGACAAGACATGTTTTCCAGGTTAAACCACGTAGAACACATTCCATTAGTCGTTCGAATGTGGCTGGAGCATTACACAACCCAAATGGCATTACTTTGAATTGCCATAAGCCACTGCCAACTGAGAAAGCAGTTTTATCTCGGTCCTCGGGATGTATTTCCACTTGCCAGTAACCACTCTTCAAATCCAATGTGGAAAACCATTGCGCTCCGGAAAGGGTGTCCAACGTGTCATCAATCCTTGGTAATGGATAGCTATCTTTTCTCGTCACGTTATTTAGTTGGCGGTAGTCTACGCAGAATCGGGTGCTGCCATCCTTTTTCCTAACCAGAACAACCGGCGATGTCCAAGGGCTGTTAGATTCCTCTATTATGCCTTGTTTCTTCATGGAGTTCATCATGTCTGCAACTTCTGGTTGTTTGGCTAATGGCAATCTTCGTGGTGTCTGTCGAATGGGCCTGGAATCTCCTGTATCGATCCGATGCTGGACAAGATTTGTTTTACCATAGTCATCATCATTCATTGCAAATAATTCCGAAAATTCATTGATCACCTCTTTGGCATCCTTGTGTTGTTGTTCACTTAAGGCACTGGACGAAAGAAGTTTCTGAACCTGTTGGGTAGTAGCTGGTATAGGTTTTGTCTCCCTGATATTACTATCATTATCCAAATTGACGATTTGGTAAACGGGTTCACAATTTCCAATTATAGCACCTTCTTTTAGTTGTACCTCATTTTCGGATGTGTTAAGCACTCTGACTGGTATTAATGTTGCACCTTCTGCCTTCACTAAAGTCTTCCCCACAATGATGCTCGATGTGACTTTTGTGGGGTTAGGCTCCACCAGATAGAATTGGCAGGTCCCGATATCATCAGTAAGCTTTGTCCATATAAGTGTCTCGGAGCATGGCGAAAGAGTAATATTTTCGCACACCATCGTCCTTACTTTTGCAGGATGATCTGCTCCTTCTCCTAGTTTCATAGGAATTTCTATGTTCCCATATTTGAGAATCCGCTCTCCGACATCCAGATTTATTTTGTATGTGGTCATGAAATCTATTCCAAGAATGCATTCATCCATTATGTTTGAAACCAGGAAAGTGTGAGGAAATAGTAGTTCGCCTAGTTGAACATCTAAAGTTATTTCTCCAAACACCCGTGCTGCTGCTCCAGTTGCTGTTCTTAGTAGATATTTGGTGGTATTATGAAGCCATTTGTTCTTAACAAGATCTGTTCTAATAATTGATCTTGCAGCTCCAGTATCGATAGTGACTGCGCAGTCATTTTTTCCTACGCTTCCATATATAACAAGACTGCTATTATTTCTCTGCAACTGGCCTACTTGAATGATGACTTCGAGGCCGATTCCACCAACCAACTTCTGCCCCACAAAGTTGGTTTTTACTAGTTTTCCGACTGCTCAACAGGAGAGCTGATGCGACTAGTCGCTGCTTGATATCTAGTCTCTCCACGAATAGCTTGTTCCCTGGCTCGACATCTTTGGCATTCTTCTTTCCCTTCTTCAGGTGATTCCACTCGTCGACGTTTTCTGCAGTCTCTTTGAAGGTGCCCTGATCTATTACAATTCCAGCATCGAAGGACACCACGTGAAGCCGGGCTCTGTGATGGTTGCACTCTGTTACAAGTACATTCTTCCACTGAAATTTCTCTTACTCGTACTGCACTCCGTGAAGCTTGTCTGGCGGACTCATACGCTAATGCATAGGCTAGTGCTTCTGCTGTTGATTTCTTTCCTGCTAGCCTTAACGCTTGTTGTAAATTTTGATCTGCAATAGCGTTCACAAATGCCTCCGTCGCCACTTCATTAAGGAAATCCGCATTTACGCTGGAGTATGAAAGATGCGCTAATCTTTCCACATCAGCCTGCAATTGGTGAAGTGATTCGCCATGCTTTTGAATCCTGTTGCGCAACTGTAGGCGATATACTTGCTGCATGTGCTCATCTCCGTAACGTAATTCTATCGCCTGTACTAATGAAGAGTAATCACGTTGATTTTCAATCGGTACAGTTTGTAAGAGTTCTGACGCAGGAGCTCGAAGTGCTAACACGAGAGCTATAGCTTTGTCTTCATCATTCCATCCATTTACCTCTGAAGCTGCCTCGAATTGTCTCTTGAAGATATGCCACGAATTTTGTCCATCAAATATTGGAGGTTTCATTCTACCTGCGCCAGATATTTCAGCTGGTACGTTTAGAGGCTGACGATGCCTTATTCTTTCCAGATCTGCTTTAAAACTGTCAAGCTGTTCTGTAACATTTTGTTGTACTCCCGACACTTGTTGTCGAACTTCCAACACTTCCTGCTGGATTTCCTCAATTTTCACATTTTGTTCGTCTAATGAACCTTTCAGAAAGTTCTTCTGTTCCTCCAAACAAGTTTCTAGACAATTCTGCAGAGAATTCTTTTGTTCCTCATTGGAATTCTTCTGTTCATCAAAACGAGCTTCCATAGATTTCTTTTGCTCATCTAAACGGGATTCCAGAGCATTCTTTTGTTCCTCAAGAGAATTCTTTTGTTCCTCGAGAGAATTCTTTTGTTCATCAAAACGGGCTTCCATTTTGCTCATTAAAGTACTCAAAAGCTGTTCCATTTTCATCGTAGGCTCTTCTTCAACTTCGGTTTCTTCCAAGTTATCTTCGAAAACAAATGTTTCAGGATTCTTTCCTTCCTCTATCAAAGCTTGTCTGAGTCGCTCGACTAGAACTTTCTTTGCACCTGTCGTTTGTAATGACCGGTTCCCTAACTCCACTTTCAAATCCTGCGTTCGAAGCTCCTCGAATTTTCGCCCCATTACTTTAGTAATTCACTTTAAGTTGAATATAAATTATTTTCCACAACTTTCAAAATTTAACACAATTTCACAAAATTAATCACACTTTGAATTTTAAAGTCAATTGTCACCACTTTATTTCGCGAATTTATTTCACTTCTGACACCAGTTGTTGCGAGCGTGGCCTTTGGTTCGTTATTTAAAACACAATATTAAATATTTAATATACAAGTTCTTTATTTCACTCTAATCTTATATTATTCACAAGATTCATATACTTTCTATTAATCAACTCAACTCTAATTATCGCTTAATACTGTACTTTCAATTATCGCAATCTAATTACAACACTTTCGCACGTTTATTACTTTCACTTGTTAACACTGCAACGTCTAAGACAAGACTCTTCTTCTGGCTATGACAACTGTTATATTTATACCCTAGAAACTCTCCAGATTATTCTCGAGTGTTCTATTTTCCAGAAGCTTCTTGACTGTTCTATTCATTCTATTCCTGAACCTTCCTGTAGATACCATAATCAATTCTCCGAACCTAAAGTCTTCTTCTCCATTGCCAGTAGATGTCAGTAGTTCTACTTCTCCATTGCCAGTAGATGTCAGTAGTTGTCTCTTTCTATTGCACGTAACAATACTTTATCTCTCGATGAGTAATGAACTAAACCGCTCCTGTGAGTACTGAATCAAACCTGAAAAGGTGCTAAAATAATGAGCGAGAGGGAATATATCTCGATTTTCGTTTTGTTTCATTTCATGCACAGAGCTTTCCGTAGTGTTTCAGTGCATTTTTACGGGCTGAAGTACATGCAGTTTCACCGATAAAATAAAAGAATAATGATTGTAGTGGTAACCCCTGAAATCGTGCTATAAGGGTGTGCAATCGCACTAACGTCGTAACTTTTTGACGCTGGTGTTTGTAGTTTGGTGGGTATTGTTCGCGGCACACCTCCAAACGCCATAATTTTCTTCTAATGTATCAGTCACTACTCATGTACATTGTATAAGCTTTCTGCGTCACGCGCCACCTATCAAAACTTTGTATACAAAAAAATAAGTGTGTCCGTGATAATACCACCTAAAACAGCAAGTGTGTCCATGATAATATCAATTATTGACAATTGTATGCCGCATTCACAATGCAGAGTGGAGCAGATTGTGCTTTGAGTCCAGAAGCTGTTTACAATACAGCGCAGAGTGAAATTCGAACTTTGAAATTAAACGTAACATAACAACGCCAAATCAACAATGAAAATATATAACATGGACTGCCTGATTTTCTATTTCATATGGGTCAACTTTCGTTGGCAGGGTGTGACAATTATCTTAATTTCAAGTTTTACTTTCGTTTTAATATTCATATTAAAAGTTCAGCAAATTACAGATGCATTCGAAATTATTTCTATTCTTGGAAGCTTATCTTCTACAACACCAAATATTTCTTAAATTTGAGTTTTAAAGAAATAAGTTAACGCAATTCTTGTCTGCCTGTCCCTAAAAGTAGCTATGAGGGACAGAGAAAGGATTACAAACACTGTATTGCCATCTATTTCTATTCTATATATTCATTTGGAAAGCCACTGAACTGAAACTGGACAATGGTGGATTTCGTATAGAACTTATTATTTCAAGTTCAGTGGAATCCAGTCGATAAACCAAAAAGAGACAACCATAGAAAAGTGATCCCATAATAATGTCAATTAATGTAAGCAATTTTGTAGCGTCAGCAGTCCATTGTATATATGTCAGTGCAATGGACTTTGAAATTAATATAACAAAACGTCATAGCAACGCCAAATCATCACACCTGTTCCACCATCAGATTGTTTCGAATCTAGATAAAAATTAACGTAATTTTTATGGTTTTTACATCATGAAGCTTGCAAAAAATATCTCTTCTTCTTTATTAGATCAGAAAATAACATTAAAACATGTTAGTCATGATAAAAAGAAGAATGGAGCTTTTTTCACGCCATCTACATGCTAGTAGTTCGAAATTCCAGTTTGTAAGCTTTCGGAAATGTCAGCGTGAAATTAGAATAGAACCTATTTTCATGCTGCTCCACTCTGCACTACTTTGAGCCAAACAGGGATAGCCATATGCTCTACAGCGTGCAAAAAAAAAATAAAAGGATGTCAGTTGTCATTCTACTCTACTCCAATCTGCATTGTAAATGCGGCAGTATTATTTTATTATTACGCTGTAAACATAAGTTTTCTTGTAATTTTTATGGAAAATCGCGGAAATAACATTACAATATTTAATTTTAGATACTTAGTAACTTTTGATTTACATTGAAACGCTGTTAAAACTTTGATCGAAAAGTGTTCATTTTGTCATATTTTGTTTAGCTAAAATATTAGCCCAAAAGATCCAAAAAAGAAAATTTAAAAAACTTATCTGATCCTTTTATGGCACATCTATAGATTTATATCAAAATCGGGTAATACTGCCTTTCACTTAGCTGAAAATTGGTGCAAGAGATGACATTTTTTAACAATTTTACAAATTTTAGATAATTTCTAGATTAATTTTTTCTACACTTATCTGATGGATTGGACCTATATATAAACAAAAAAAAACTTCTTTGGATTAATAAAACGCACTTGTTCTCGAGATATCGGGTATAAACCGAAGGTCAATTTTCACTGGTATTCCCTCTTAAAAACATTTATTTCGCTGATTCCACTTATTTATTTGTTGTTTACAATTCTCTCAGTTGGTGCTTAGACCGAAACAGTAAACAATATAGAAGTAAGCCCACTTTCTGCAGTGCATTTCTATAAACGTAGCTAGAACTCAAAAATCTTTACTAACTTTAGCGAAGCCTCGAACAATGAAATGAACCGACAAAACAATTTTTTTTTCTTCTCTTCATTTTCGTTTCTAAACTGACGTAGGTACGAAGCAATTTTCTTTTTTTGTTTTCAGCTGAATAAGTTGTTGATATTGTCGAAATGAATGAAACGGATGGATTGGTTATATAGGCTTTATTATGTCTATTTTGCAATGGATATGGTGCCTCGCTCCAATATAAAATCAATGATGCCTCGACTTGAAGTATGCAATTCCTAAATTAATTTTTATGCATTATTGGAGGCCTACAACGGGTTCTTGGGCCGCTAACAATTTTTATAGGCGTAAACCATTGACATAATGTAATATGGCCTGACTACGTTCATAGAAATGCACTGCAAAAACTGGCCTCACTTATATATTGCCGACTCTTTCGGTCTAAGCACCGAGTAACAAAAAATAAGTGTGTTCGTCGAAATAAATGTTTTTAAATTAATTATTTAGGGTTATTAGTGATGAAAACTTTTTCGAAAGGCAATTTATTCATTAGATTCACAGCAGAAATTCCAAAGGTATTATTAAAAACACTTTTCGAACTGCGTGCTCACTTTTTCAATTTCCCGCCAATGATTTTTTCAATGGCACCGACGACGTAAGAAATTTATTTGACACAAGCACTTTTGCCCACGTGAAATAGAAAGTTAAGTAGTCCATATTATATATGTCAGTGGCGTAGACAGATAGGTAATAAGCATTTTTTTTGGAAATATTTACAGAAAAATGTTTCATGGTGGCCGACAGGAGTTAAGTGGGAACCAGAATGCGACGGTGATGAGCGTTTATCAGTTCAAATCTTGTTCTATTATACTATCAGAAGCATCAATAAATGCAAATCTGAGTTGATGAATGCTGAAGACCGCAGCATTGTTTCCCGCCTTATTTTCAGATCTAATCTACACTCATAAAATCTGTT
This sequence comes from Dioctria rufipes, assembly GCA_963924295.1. NCBI lineage: Eukaryota > Metazoa > Arthropoda > Insecta > Diptera > Asilidae > Dioctria > Dioctria rufipes. The sequence continues at coordinate 169,358,075 of OZ002742.1, read as the reverse complement.
AATGACCCAAGCACCCGCTATTCGGCCTCCAATAATGCATAACATTTTTTCAGTAAATCTCTACGAAAACAAGTAAAAAAGCCAGAATGGTCTAAGACCAATTTTTATGGTACCCTAGATGAATGCTCGTATGAAATTTCGTATGGTCACCCATCTGTGCAAATTTGTTTTTTGAAGTAGTTTTTCGCATATACATAATTCTAAAACGGTTCGTCGGTCAGAAAACAATTATTATAACCAATTTTATACGTAAAAAACCAAAATTTTATGGCAACACCAAGAAGGGGTTGCCCGATTTAGTCCATTTTTGATTTTTTTTTGCTATTACTTAAAAACACCATGTACCAAATTTCAGCCCTCTATGTCGGCGCGTTCTCAGGCAGTGTCCAAATGTGTGACGGACGGACATGCAAAAATCAAAATAACTTAATACATTTTGCTCTACCATCATTACTTCTGTGCGTCACAAACAGAATGACAAACTTAGTATACTCTATAGATTTCATCTAGGGTATAAAACTTGAGTGCCTCACTACACCAGGTCGTGGCATCGATGATTTTATTTTGGAGCTATACATTTTTGGCTTATGTTAACATCCGCGGCCATCCCTTCGATTTTCGTCAAAATTTGCTCACTCATTGTTATTAACTCACAAATGACGAATATCAAAATAATTTTGAGCGGTAACTTATATTTTATGAGATATTTAACTTTAAATTTCCCGAAATTTACACTCACTACACACTTCACAAAATATTTGACATTTTCACAAATAGTTAACTCTTCTTCTTCCTTTAAGTGCACAACAAGCATGAAATTCATCTTATTGATGGGTATATAATACCATAGATGGCACAAGAACTAGATGTCGCATGCCATACTAAAGCAGAGTATACACATTGTGAAATGAGTAGTCCATTCTGAAATGCTCCATAATATGTTTCAAATTGTGACGAATGCAAATGATTTTATAATAGTAGTTTTGTATACATTTGATCGACTTCCCCAACACTTCAGATACGAAAAAATATGAATCACTCGTCGTATACATCATTTCAAATGTTGTGGTCCATTCCGGAATGGATCACTCAGCCATATAAAATTTGTATACTTTTTTGGTACTGCATGCGACATCTAGCTCTTGTGTCATCTATGATAATACATACCTTCTGAACAGTCGGGTTACCAGCATTTCGTTTTGTTATTCATTCCGAATATTCAATTGATGTGTAGTAAAGCAGCATTTATATAGAATGAAATAGAAAAACATTTATTGACAAGCACACACGCAAACACACAGGCAGACGCGCACACACGCTCACGCGGAGCGGAGCACGCGTGTGTGTGTGCGCGTCTGCCTGTGTGTGTGTGTCCTGCCTGCCGGTCCTGGCTGACAGTTTGTATGTATGGGTGTGTGGTTCATTAATAAGGAAAAAAAAGCAATGCTGGTAACCCGACTATTCAGACTATTCATATCATCATCAATAAGATGAATTTCATGCTTGTTGTGCACTTAGAGGAAGAAGAAGAGTAAATTGTTTGCGAAAGTGTCACATGTGTTGTGAAGTGTGTAGTGTAAATTTCGGGAATTTTAAAGTTAAATATCTCATAAAATATAAGTTACCGTTCAAAATTATTGTGACATTCGTTATTTGTGAGTTAATTAGAATGAGTGAGCAATGTTTGACGAAAATCGGAGGATGGCCGCGGATGCTAACGAGTTCCAAAATTTTTTCATTCTCAGCAAAGACAAAAACATCCAAGGGCAAACGACATAAGACTGCTTTTTGTATTCTTCTTCTTGAATATTGCAGAACATCACTTTCGCCCATAGGCGTTGGATTCTGTTTTTACTTCTGTGGTTGTACTAAAGGGTTTTCCAATAAGAGGTGTTATTTTAATTAGCCCGCTATTTCGGTAGCTGTCATTTTTTGACATTTGACAAGTAGAAACTACGCCATTAATAAAAATGGAACGATACACGATTCAACAACGCATTGAAATTATTAAAATTCACTATAAAAATGGTGAAAATGTGACAGAGACGATTCGTAAAACTCGAACATTTTTGGGTCGTCGTGAAGCACCTTGTCGGACCGCAATACAGAAATTGGTAGAAAAATTCGAGCTGTCGGGACAAGTTAGTAATGTGAAGAACAAAACCCGTGCACGTCGCTCAAGAACAGCCGAGAATATTGCTGCTGTAGCCGAAAGTGTTGAAGAAAACCCAGGTTTGTCCATTCCTCGTCGTTCTTTTGAATTAGGCATTCCACAAACGTCATTACACCGTATTTTGCATAAAGATTTGGGTCTTAAGGCTTATGAAGTAGTTAACACATGAACTCAAGCCGGCCGATCATCAATGAAAATGATCCGGAATTCCATCGAAAACTCCTCTTGAGTGATGAGGCCCGTTTCCACCTCGATGGCTTCGTCAACAAGCAAAATTGTCGCATCTGGGGCTCGGAAAACCCAAGAGTCATTGTTGAAAAGCCTCTCTATCCTCAACGTGTGACTGTTTGGTGTGGTTTATGGTCCCGCGGGTTCATTGGACCTTACTTTTCGAAAATGAGGCTGGAGCAACAGTTACGGTGAATGGATTGCGCTATCGACAGATGATTAACGATTTCTTATGGCCGGAATTGGATGGTATTGATCTGGACAACGTTTACTTTCAACAAGACGGCGCTACGTGCCATACAAGCAACGAAACCATTGATCATTTACGGGAAAAGTTTTCGGATCGTGTTATCTCTCGAAGAGGTGATCACAATTGGCCACCGAGATCTTGTGACGTAACACCTTGCGACTTCTTCCTTTGGGGCCACGTGAAAGAGAAGGCCTACGCCAACAGCCCAGCGTCGATTCAAGACCTCAAAGATGGAATTCGTGAGGCTATCGAGGACATAGGGCAGCCACTTTGCGATTTGGTTATGGAAAATTTCATGAAAAGGATATGGTCCTGTAGGCGTGGTCGTGGTGGTCATTTGGCTGATGTTATTTTCCATTATTAACGGCATACCTTCCTCTTTATAATGAAATAAAGATTTGATCATTTATCTCAAAAAATGGCATTTTTCTTTGAATATCAAAATATCACCTCTTATTGGAAAACCCTGTATAAGTAGTTGGTTCTGTTCAAATGTGAAACAGATTAATGCAAACGTGAAGCTTATTTAAATCACAAGTAACTTTAGAAACAAGATCGTTAATATTTATTCTCCCCATCGCGATTCTCAACTGTAAACTATAGATTTTTCTTACACGGAACACTATAACCTGTTTGGCCTCCACATAACCTCTTTAATTCACGTTGTTCTGAGTCATTCTCTTGATTTCTGCCCCTAAGTATTTCCACTCTCATCTATTTCTTTATTTATTGTCGCTCTCTATGTACTTCTTCATCTTCCCATGTCCAACTTTCTTGTTAACCCTGCGGATTCCACTCAAGCATCTGTCGGATAGCTATTAGTTCTTGGCGCGTAGTTATCCACAGTTATGTGCTCGCGACATTTCATGGCTAGAATATCTTACATATAATTCTCAGGCAATTATTCAGGAATACTCGAGGTTTCCAATAACATAACTAGTGCGCCAATTTTAAGACCAGCTGAGTTTAGGATGTTTAGAAATTTCACAGGACAATTTACTGTTTCATCAGTTTATATTATATACTGATACTACAGACTTATTACACATCACCTCCGAACGAATACAACAAAAGATCATCTATGATAGCTGCTTTGTAATTTTTTGGAGTTTGAATGAATGACACATTCTGTTGAGGTGCGGGAGAATGATTTTACCATCAAGTGTAGGGAAACCTCTGTCCACTATTTTGCTTCAGATTTAGGTGCAGTTTAAAACCAGAGAGGGTGTCTCTACCCAGTGATGTAGCAGTAATACCCAATATCGAAAGATGCTATAGACAAGGTACATATTCCACGATCTTGCCGAATTATTGCTAGTTACAGGTATAGAAAAAAGGTCTTGCCTGTACTCGCAGGAGTCTCTAGAAAAAATATTTTACCAGCTCCCATTCTCAACACTAATTTTTTTTTTTAATTTAATTTTTTAAACGCGGGACTGTTCTTCAGTTAGCTAAATTTTGTTATAGATACTATTTGGTTAACTTCGACAATCGATAAAATACCTACTAAGATTGTTAAGATGACAGATTTATTTTTTGCAATGTTACAGGTGCCTAACTACGTTATTTTTCATTTTTGCATTTAAACTCTTCACTCCCTTTTTGGTTTGTCGTGAGATTGAATTTCAAAGTTGAGTAATACTCGCCGTCTAGATTAACAGGAAACCTTTTTTTTTTAATTAAAATAAACAATTTATACAAAAATTGTGCTTAGTCTAGTACAATAATAACAAATTAAAATCAATAAGCGAGCAAGATTCATTCACCTTTCATTTTTGTGTTGTAAGCAATTTTAGGGTGAGCCAGAGTGAATCTTTAGTCGTATTATTAGCTTATTGAAATTTTATATGCGCTTTGATTAAATTTGTCTCCGGTATAAGGGATGAGTTTACCTTCATCGGAACTGATCATTGGAGTTGATTTGCATCGTGGGATGATGGAGCATGCACCTTGGTGATAGTTGGACAACTCCACTTCCATCCAAGATAACAGACCATACGGAGCCTTCACAGATAACATTGTAGTGAGTTTCCTCGATCATTACATAGAGCCAAGTACTAGGTGGTGTTAGTTTGACCTACTGAATTTCAAGACCCTTGCTCCGTAATGGGCAAAAGGGTGACAGTTGATTACGGTGATGCAGCATTTCAATTTCGCATCTCGACACATTTGAGGTTAGTGAGAAGGTGGGATGTTGTTGTCTGCAAATTAGTTGCTCATCTTTTACAGCCATGCAGAGGCGCAAATCTTCAGTTGTCAATGAACTGAATCTATCTCGATGTGTATTAACCAGCAGATAGTTGGTGGAAAGTTGAATGTACACGAGTAACCCTTCATGGTATGCTGGTATTGGTATTAACTTGTATAGATGATAATCCCCTATAGATAGAAGGGGAAATTTTGTGTCGAAGAGCACATTTGTTCTAGTTATGCGCATTTTGACGTGCATGAATTTGTATATTGGCAGCAATGAACTTATGACTTTCAGTTGCTCTTTGAGCTGTGTTGGAGTGAGCAGGAGCATGTTCCATCGGCCTTGCTTAGCATCCATTACCACTGAGAGGATATCTCTTTATCCCTTTGTATTTGTTGGAAATTATTTAAATGTAGCAATATGAGGACTATTGCGGATGTGAAACCTTGCGATGACTTGAGGTCATATTGAGTTTTGTTCACACCGCTTTCAATAGCTTCCATGTTATCGTGTATCAGTTGCGAGTGGACAGTCTGAATGTTCTTCCGAATAACGTTGACAGTATGCTCGGCAATAGACGTTTGGTTTTTTAATAGCTCACGGAAAACGCCCTCATTTTCCTTGATCTGCTGTTCGTATTTCTCAGCAAACCCTTGATCTAGTATTCCGAAGAGCTTGTTTGAGATCGTTCCAATAATCTCTAAGGGGGCTCGTTTTTTACGCAGTTTACTCATTTCATTTTGCCGGTAAAGAAGCTCGTTAATTTGCTTAGACTGGAGTAGCTGGTACCTGAGCTAACTTATTGTGGAACTACATTGCTCTTTGTTTTGCAAAGTTGCGCAGATCTGAGTTAATCTTGAGACCGCGTCTCTAATTCCCTCAAATTCCATCCAATAGCTGCAGACTCCCCTCGTTAGCATATAATTGAAGTTCACCCAAATCTTCGAAATAAATGCCATTCTTATCGTTAAATTTTGTGATCTGATAAGGTGTTCGGTTTTGTTGGCTATCTTGGCCCAACGCTAGTACGACCAGAAACGACAAGAGGATGAGTCCAATGAGATTTTGGTGTAGCTGAGTTGCGGCTGAAGTTGACGCCCGTCGACTACATCTTTGAGGACATGTTGTCTCGCTCAATCTGTGGGTTACCAGCCTCATTTTGCCTACGTTTTCTTCTTTTCTGGTTAATTTGTGTACCTTTGAGATTGGGCGGGTAAATTCCGCGTTTTACGCCCGAAGCTTTATTACTCTCGTTAGCCCATCTTTCCCAAGATACACTTCCTTCACCCTTCCAAGAGACCATTTTGCTGGCGGCAGTTGATCGTCTTTAATTATCGCAAAGTCTCCAACCTTTATGTCAGTGTGGCTTCGTGCCCACTTTGATCTATATTGAAGAACAGCAACGTATTCAACTGACCATTTCCGTCAGAAATAGTGATGCATGTGTTCAAGTAAGTGCCATTTGTTAAGATTGGGGTTAGTCTCTAAACGGTCTTTCTCCGGTACAGTCAGCAATGGTCATCCAGTTAAAAAGTGTCGGGGCGTTAATACGTCCAGAGACTCTGGGTCTTCGTTCAAAGTACATAGTGTTCTTGAACTTTAACTTGCCTCGATTTGAGTCGTTAGAGTGCACATTTCTTCGTAAGTTAGTTTTGTGTCACTAACAACTCTTTTCATATGGTATTTAATTGATTTTATTCCTGCCTCCCAAAGACCTCCGAAATGTGGTGCAGAGGGCGGATTAAGTGCCACTGTGTAAAGAAAAAGAGAAAATAAAGAATCTGCTATTTTTGTTAGCAGCTGTTTTTATAAAGGGTTTTCCAATAAGAGGTGTTATTTTAATCAGCCCGCTATTTCGGTAGATGTCACTTTTGGAGCTGTCATTTTTTGACATTTGACAAGTAGAAACTACGCCATTAATAAAAATGGAACGATACACGATTCAACAACGCATTGAAATTATTAAAATTCACTATAAAAATGGTGAAAATGTGGCAGAGACGGTTCGTAAAACTCGAACATTTTTGGGTCGTCGTGAAGTACCTTGTCGGACCGCAATACAGAAATTGGTAGAAAAATTCGAGCTGTCGGGACAAGTTAGAGATGTGAAGAATAAAACCCGTGCACGTCGCTCAAGAACAGCCGAGAATATTGCTGCTGTAGCCGAAAGTGTTGAAGAAAACCCAAGTTTGTCCATTCCTCGTCGTTCTTTGGAATTAAGCATTCCACAAACGTCATTACACCGTATTTTGCATAAAGATTTGGGTCTTAAGGCTTATAAAGTTCAGTTAACACAAGAACTCAAGCCGGCCGATCATCAACAACGTCGAGTCTTTGCTGATTGGGTCCTTGAAATGCATGAAAATGATCAGGAATTCCATCGAAAACTCATCTTGAGTGATGAGGCCCATTTACACCTCGATGGCTTCGTCAACAAGCAAAATTGTCGAATCTGGGGCTCGGAAAACCCAAGAGTTATTGTTGAAAAACCTCTCTATTCTCAACGTGTGACTGTTTGGTGTGGTTTATGGTCCCGCGGGGTCATTGGACCTTACTTTTTCGAAAATGAGGCTGGAGCAACAGTTACGGTGAATGGATTGCGCTATCGACAGATGATTAACGATTTCTTATGGCCGGAATTGGATGGTATTGATCTGGACAACGTTTACTTTCAACAAGACGGCGCTACGTGCCATACAAGCAACGAAACCATTGATCTTTTACGGGAAAAGTTTCCGGACCGTGTTATCTCTCGAAGAGGTGATCACAATTGGCCACCGAGATCTTGTTACTTAACATCTTGCGACTTCTTCCTTTGGGGCCACGTGAAAGAGAAGGTCTACGCCAGCAGAGCCCAGCGTCGATTCAAGATATCAAAGATGGAATTCGTGAGGCTATCGAGGATATAGGGCAGGCACTTTGCGATTTGGTTATGGAAAATTTCATGAAAAGGATATGGTCCTGTAGGCGTGGTCGTGGTGGTCATTTGACTGATGTTATTTTCCATTATTAACGGCATACCTTCCTCTTTATAATGAAATAAAGATTTGATCATTTATCTCAAAAAATGACATTTTTCTTTGAATATCAAAATAACACTTCTTATTGGAAAACCCTTTATTTTGTGCTAGTAAGGCATTGTTGACCTCTTGCTTATAGCCTTCCTCCTTGAATAAGGTACTCAGAATCTTGCTGGCACCAACAAAGTTGGTCGCCTAATCACTGTATAGATGTGCTACAGATACTCGTCTCTATCTTCGGAATGCTGCGATATAGGCTTCCGAAGTCAAATCTGTTACCACTTCTATGTGTACAGCTTTAGTACTCAGGCATATAAAAAGAGATATATAACCCTTGTGACTCTGGTTTCCTCGAGCACGAACAACTAGCAATTTAAAAGGTCCAGCGTGATCTGCTCCTGTATGTGTGAAAGGAGGATTTGATGTTAACGTGGCTCTGGCAGCATTCCCATTAACTGCTCAGCCATTTGCGTGCACTGATGTATATAGCCTTTCTCAGCTTTAGGGCCATTCTTGATCTAATATTTTTGACGCACTATGTCCAGAATAAGAGAATTTCCTCCATGTATCGCCGATTTGTGTGCGTTCTCGATTATAAGCGTTACAAGCTTACCCTTATATGGTAGTATTACTGGATGTTTACGATCGAATGACATACTGGTATTTTCTGCTCGCGCACCTACCCGTAATAAATTGTTGTCATCCTACGAATAGTGTTAGCGAGAGTAATCTACTTCTTTTATCAAGCTGGCAGCCCTTTGAGAGTTGAGCTATTTCTTCTTGAAAATTTTCGTATTGTATTGATTTTATGTGTGGTATAAGACCTTATCTAGTTCTTTTGTAAGAAGTTGACCCTTACGTCGTTCATGTACTTCAGCCTTGTGTTGAGTATAAAGCGATTTACGTAAGCGGTAGTGTGCTGTAATTTTCCAAGTGAATTTCGTTAATTTCGTGCGTCGACTCTTAAGGATTGTTCACTAGTAGTGCTTTTTTTTTACTATCAGAACCAGCTTAACACAAGCTCGCCGCATGGACTGGTTTAATAAATAAACGGTCAACCCTGCATGCGTTTCATCACTTAGTCGGTGTTAGTATTAGTATGTTACACTAAACATAGACCAAACACCAGATAAAATGACATGCAATGCGACGTAGAAGAAAAATCTAAATTAAATCTAACTAAAAAGATTAAATATTATATAGACGTTTTTTAAGACATGCTTAGACTCGTCAACAACAAAATGCTCAGCCAAATTATTAACAGCAATGCATATGCGATTAATAGGTTCATACATGCCAAAGTTAGACCTTGAGGAATTGACATGCAATAGCTTTCTTAAATTTTGCCTATTATCACGGAAAGAGATTTTGTCAAATAACAACGGGGAATCAACATTCACGTTTAAGAGTTGGTGAACAAAAGTTACATCGGCAACCATGCGACGATTCTCAAGCGAGGGCATATTTAAAAGCTTCAAGCGATTACTCATAGGATGGAAGAATTAATGAATTATTCCAGGGTAGGTGCCTGAGAGCAAATCGTAAAAAGTTTCTCTGAACAGACTCGATGCGCTCGATGTGTGTACCGTAAAAAGGAGACCAGACCTGGCTAGCGTATTCAAGAAGTGGTCTCAAAAAGCAACTGTACAAACGCAATGTTATAGCAGGATCGAAAGCTCTCGGGACCAACGTTTTATAAAACCCAGCATAGAACTACTCTTTGATACCATGTAATTTATATGAGAGATAAAATTCAATCTGTCACATTTTACACCCAAGTCATAGACAGAGTCCACCCGGCGAATCGAGGAATCCGAGAACTCATAATCATAAGTGATTGGTGTCTAATGCCTATGGAAAGTCATAACTTCACATTTGTCGATATTGAGTACAAAATTATTGCTCTCGCACCAATTGTAAAATTTTTCAAGGTCACCCTGCATCTGTTCACAATCGTGAACAGATTTAATCTGAGCGAAAAGCTTAATATCGTCAGCATAAATCAAGACCTTACTTTACCTCACAACAGAGACAATCTCGTCAATAGACAGAATAAAGAACGGGCCCAAATCACTCCCTTGAGGTACACCAGACGAAGCCTTCAATACTCTAGAGATGGAATGGCGAAATAAGATTTGGTATGTTCTGTTATCTAAATAAGACTCTGTACATTTTAGAATTGTTGAGGGAAACCCATACTTTTCCATTTTTAGGAGTATCACGTTGTGAGATAACTTGTCGAACGCTTTACTAAAGTCTGTATAAATACAATCTGTCTGATAGCCTTTTGCCAACCCGCCAACGGTATCCGAGACAAATTCCAGCAAGTTAGTAGTTGTAGACCTACCCGAAATAAACCCATATTGGTTTGAAGAGAGCAAATTCTTACAGGAATTTGATAGTTGACGGTAAATGATAGATTGGAATAATTTGAGCATGCAAGATAATTTTGCAATAGGCCTATAGTTAGAAATTTAATTTTTACTACCTTTTTTGTGGATAGGTATGATAACAGAATTTTTCCATACCTGGGGGAAACAACCACTATCGAGCCATTTTTGGAAAATAATTCTCAGCGGAGCTACCACTGCAAGGCAGCATGACTTAAAGAAGGCAGGAGGGATCCCATCAGGACCAGTTGCGAAGTCATTTGGAAGCCCATTAATATGATCCATATATCCTCTTCTGAAATTGAAGGGATAGTGAATGAAACCTTACGATAGTCGTTCTAATGACTGAAATTGCTATTTTGAGGCTGAAAATTTGATGAGGCAAATTCATTGTCAAAAAAAGAAGCAAACATATCACAAATTTTAGACGAATCATCACTAGCAGAATCCTTGTACCTCATAGTATTGGGGTAGTTGTCCGTTCTTTTCTTCATATTAATAAACTTAAAAAAGATGCGTGGGTCACTAAATAATTTCGTACGCATGCTGTGAACATACTCATCATACCGTGCGTTCAGGTGTACACACCGATGTGCTGAAAAGCACATCGGTGTGCACATCACATCATTGAAAAAGTAGGGATAGCACCTGAACGGTTGGTGTGCACTTCGATTCGAAATGTCATTTTGAAAGTTCTTTAAGAATAAAACTACGCTAAACGTCAAACCTAGTAAGCGCACCGAGACACGACGCTACCAGACCGTAGCGTAAAATGTGCACACCGATGTGCTGGGGAAATGACAACGCTTCGGTTGCCTGAACGACGACATGGTGTGTAAAAATGTGACATTATGTGACATTCTGCGTGCACCTGAACGCACGGATAAAGTGTAGAGGAAATTTCTTTGAATCATTATGTGATGTGAGGAAGTTGTGACTTATAATGTCCTTATCCCTCATAAAACTTTACCACAATTTATTCTTTCTATTTTTAAGACGCTTCAGTTTTTTATTGAACCATGGTGGAGATGTTTTAGAGAGCTGCTGACGCTCGCAGGGAACGTGAGAGGAAAATAAATCGAAAAGAATTATGTAAATTTTAGAAACGTCTTCGTCAACATTATTGCTAGACAGTAATGTGTTGAAGTCAATAGATGTAAGTCTACCTTAAAGTTCCGAAAAGTTAGCCTTTCTAAAATTGAAAAAGTATTGTGTTTCATCACAATTTGTTAAGTTTTCGGTTTCATAGCAATATGTAATTAGTAGAGGGGAGTGATATTTATCAAGAGTAGACATTCTCACTGCGCTAGGCTCAACTATGAAGTTACCCGTGTCAGTAGAAAATACCAGTACCGAGATTCAGCTACGTCGAAATTGGCAAAAAGTGAGTGAAGTGAGTCACTTTTCTGCAAATTTGATTCTACTAAGAAATTCACTCACCTTCAATTTTGCAGTGAGTTGGGAGTGAAATCATCGAGCAGCGATTTTATTTTAGAAATGGTAAGTACGTATAGTAATTTACCACTAATAAATTTTAACTCGCCATTTGCATACTAGAAAGTTCTAACTGATGGACTACAATAAAGTTATAATGTGTTAGAGGGGATGTTTGTTAGTGCATAGGGACCCCAATGCACGGGAGAAAAGAGCTGAAAAATTAAGTTCTTAGAATATGTTATATTATATTCCTCCTTATTATCTGCATAAAATGTTTCGCCGTGTTCATTTTGAGTGAAGTGAGTCACTTTTCTGCAAATTTGATTCTACTAAGAAATTCACTCACCTTCAATTTTGCAGTGAGTTGGGAGTGAAATCATCGAGCAGCGATTTTATTTTAGAAATGGTAAGTACGTATAGTAATTATTTACCACTAATAAATTGTAACTCGCCATTTGCATACTAGAAAGTTCTAATTGATGGACTACAATAAAGTTATAATGTGTTAGAGGGAATGTTTGTTAGTGCATAGGGACCCCAATGCACGGGAGAAAAGAGCTGAAAAATTAAGTTCTTAGAATATGTTATATTATATTCCTCCTTATTATCTGCATAAAATGTTTCGCCGTGTTCATTTTCACACATAAAAAAGCTAAAAAGCTGTGAAAATAACATTCGACGTTAATATTCGAAAATACTCACTTCACTTTTTTAAAGGAATCATTTTATTTTCAAAAGTGAGTGATAGAAGTGACTGAAGTGAATCACTCACAAATTTGCTGAATCTCGGTACAGGTCTAACTGCCTTCCCATGTCATTCTTAATATTACTGATTTGGCTGAGACCTAGAGATGAAATACTGTCAAGGAATAGTGACTCTTTTGTTGTCAATTTATTAAGTGGAAGATAGTCATCGTCAACTTCATTTATTACCCATTGAATATTGGGTAAGTTAAAATCACCAATTAGTAGTAATTCATCAAGAGGATTCATCTTACCATGGATAATATTAGATGTTGATATGAGTAGGTCGTAAATATTCTTTCCTTTGTCATCGACAATATCTATGGAGTCTGGAGGAATATAGCAACATATAATGTATAAGTCAGAAAGAAGAAGAAAGAGATAACTTAAGATCAAGAAGTTCGATGCCAAGATTGTTGGAGAAGCTGCGAAGCTCAACCTGGCTGCAATTAAACTGGTTTTTACAGGCGACGAGTACGCCGCCACCTCGAGCTACAGACTCAGTATGTCTATCTCTTCTAAAAATTTGATTTGAATTGTCAAAAATTTGAGCTTCGCGAAAACCGTGATACAGCCAAGTTTCAGTGAAAGCAACTATGTCGAAACAAGTCGCAGCAGAGGCTTTGAAGATTTGTGTGGTTTTTGTACGAATCCCCCTTACGTTTTGATAGTAAAGGGAGAGTGATTTGAGTTTTTTGGAGTATCGGTGCTTATTTTGGATGCATTTCTAGGTTGGCGCCCGGAAGGTACAAACAATTTAGTAAACGTGCCAGAGGGCCAAAATGTGGGATACAATAACTTGTCCCGCACATCTTCTGAGACGGTTAAAACAAAGGATGCAACCGGTTTAGAACTTTTACTAATCTTACGACAAGAAATGCCATCAGCTGCGATATTCTTGGACTTAAGATACTTCAATATGTCCTCAAACAACGTTTCTGGAGAGAACCGGGTGACGAAAACACTCGAAGGTTTTGGTACTGTTCTCAAAGGGACAACAATACCATTACCTAGAGACGACACAGATGAAGTATCATTCAATACCGGGGATATAGATACAGGTCTTAGAATGATATCAGAGCTTTGACTCCCAGCGTTACCTACGGCCATAACAGCTGAGGCACTCGTACTGGGAGTAGTAGCGGGCAGGGGCAAATTAGATCGCTTCCTCCGGCGCGGCTGTTGCTTGCGTCGAGGCTTGGCGGAAGGCGGCTGAGTAGGTGGCACATCTGCTGACAGCGAAGAAGTATCAATACTAGGCGTATGTCCATTCACAGAAGGCGTCACGTCAGGAGAAGAAGAAATGTTCAAGTTTCCAGACGTGAAACACTTAATGTCCGAGGCGATAACGCCAGAAGCAGGGAAACCTTAGCAGCAGAAGCAGACCAACCCGCAAGTCATTCTTGACCAGCCGGATATTGTGCTGAATATCTTTAGGGATTGGGTCGACACCAGGTGGTGAAAGAGGCGCGTTACAATTGTTCGGCGGGGCGCGAAAATCATCAACAGTGGACGTCAGACATTCGAGACGAGTAGAGAGAGCATACGACTTATCAAGTAAGAGGGATGAGTTTGAACTGAGCGCCTCTGAAAAATTAAGAAGCTTGTGGAGTTTTGAATTAAGGGTATTAAGGTCCTCGGAGAAAGCATTGAGGTACGACCAGTTGGCAGATATGTGCTTAAGACTATCCGCATTCCGTATTATATTTTATTTGCTTCAATTTCAGCCATTGAGGTCCCTCCCACAACCTTTGTGACCTCAACGTTCCCGGGTATGCTATATCTGCTGGATTATCATTAGATTTTACATGTTTTTACATTTTGTTGCATCAAGTATAGCTTGAATTTGTGCCACACGGTTCCCTACGAACGTTTTCCACTCCTGAATGTCTTCTCGAACGCAGGACAGTACTAGAGTACGGAATATCTACACTTCATCTTGTTTCCTTTAGCAGATTAGCCAACAACGTCGCACCGCAAAACTCTAGACATGGGAGAGTTAGTGTACCCCTAAGAGGAGCGACTTTTGTTTTCGAGTAATAAGAGTTATAAAGGCTTCTTCATCAATAACTGTTCGTAAATATACCACCGCACTATAAGCTGCCTCTGAAGCATCGGAAAATCCATGTAGTTGGACTTTGGAATGAGTTTTAGTATAGTTAATCCAACGGAGGACCTCGATTCGTTCTAGAGAAGGTAGTTCAGTTTTAATCTTTGACCATGCATTGAGTAAAGGTTCCAGTAAGACTACATTTTAATTAGACCTCTCCTTCAAAATTTCTTGTAAAAGTAACTTGCGTTTTGTATTCTCCTTAGAATTTAATGTGTGGTTCACTCGAATCTTGTATCTGTTCTAGGATTCCACAGCAGTCCAAGAGTTTTAAGACTTTTATCTTGATCTAAATCAAGTTCAGTAATAGAGTCATGCAGCTCGTTAGGAATTGTCTTTAGCACTCCACAATTACTGTTCCGTTTGCGCAGATTAAAGCCACCTCCCTTCAGTATGTTAATCAGTTGATTGCTGGCTTGTACCGCTTCGTTTACAGTATCTACTCCTGATACTACGTCGTCTACATAAGTATCGTTTAATATCATCTTTGCTGCGACAGGGTAGTTATCGCCATCATCCTGGGCTAATTGGTGTAATGTTCTAATCGCTAGGAATGGTGCAGCAGCTGCTCCGTGAGTTACAGTAGTTAATTTATATTTTTGAATCGGGTATTCAGGTGAGTCGCGCCATAATATTCTTTGATAATCTTGGTATCGGACATTTTATTTATTATTATTATTATTTATTTATTATTTTTACGCAAATTGTGCAAACAAGAAATAAATCCTTAAACTAGCACAAGGAAAGGATAGTTTAATGCAATAACACTTAATTTAATCTACATCTACCTTGATTTGGCGGAACATTTTTTCGATGTCAACTGTTAATGCTTTTCTGTATTTTCTCCATCTCATCAGAATATGAGTAAGATTTTATTGTAGCTGTGGCCCGATCATCATTATATCGTATAAACTTTTAGTAGACTGTCGTTTTACAGATGCGTGGAATACCGTCGCGGGTACTATATGACCCAATTTTATGTATTCAGAGGTAAAGTTCTTATACGTGGTTTCGAAGATTTTGTCTGTTTTGAACTTTCGTTCCATTTAGAATAACCTGGCCAATGCCCCCCCAACAAATGCCCGTAGTTTTAACACCTCTCCGTATTCTCCTACAACTAACACCAATGCTGTAGGTAGCAAGACTTTTACGCTTTCAGTGCAATTTGCTGTATGTGTTTTTATTTCTTTTAGAACAGTTGTATCTGTCCTTTCGATGGGCTTTGGTGTATCTCTTGGTTTCGAATTGGTTAATTGGTGTAGTAACGTATGATGCTTTTTGTCACAAGTTTGCAAGTTTTGCAACTTTTTCACTCTTTAACAAAATGTCCCTTTACTAAGCAATTTTCGCATAGGTACAGGTACAGGTACATATAGAGTGATCTGCTTTGCAGAACATACATGAACGAGTTACTTGCCCGTGGTGCACAAATGTAGAGTTCCTCTTATCATTGCCTTTAGTATTCATACTTTTGTTTGTTGGAACTGTTTCCCAGGCTGCTTCATAATTTTCGTTTAGTCGTTTGTAAGTATCTTACAACCTCTGCTGGTTCTCCAATCAGATTAGTTTTTAAGTAGAATAATTTCTCTGCCGGAGCTATTTTTTTCTCCTTATGAATTATTTCAGTAAAGAGATCTTTAAATGATTGCCACTTCAAATAATCTCCACCGAATATAGAGATGCTTATTCGAGGAAGCTTAATTTTCGTGTCAGCATTAGTTGAGTTTTCTTCTCTATTCCACTGCTTTACAGTATTACTTGTCTTTAATAGCTCTTGTCTCTCTTTAATTTTACAATCACAATCTGGTACTCATCTTCTATTTCGTCGAATTCGTCTAAGTGGTTGTCACTTGCTATATGTTTAGTTGACATTGATTCCTCATGAACCATACTCATTTAAATAAAAAGATTACTCTTTTGGACTTTTTACCGGGTTAAACTTAATTTTGTTCAAGAAAGAATTTTTTGGGATATCTCCGGTATATATCAAAAGCTAAAAAATGTTTTAATTTGTTATTTCATCACACAACCCATTAATTTTTGGTGACAAGTTTCAAGTCTTGGTTTGACTCATCAACAGGTCCCAAATAGCGAAATTGGGTGATTTGAAAAACAAATGAAAAAATGAAAAAAGAAGAAAGAAATGTAAAGTTTGAGAAAAATAGAAAAAACAATTTTTTTACTTATTAAAAAAAAATTTAAATTTTTTTTAAAGAAACAGATTCATTCGAAGCGAATCGAACCTGTATACGCCACGCAGTGGGCTGAAAAATAAAGAAAAAAAGGAATAAGAAGAAGCGTTTCGTGTCAGCAGAAAACCTTACACTCATCGGTGCAGCTTGTTTTCCGGCTGCTGCAGACTCTTGAAAATAGATCAAACTGACCTCTTCTCTTATAAACTCAGAATAAATTTTTAGTGTGAATTATATGAGGAAAAAACACTCCTATACAAGCCCAGGAGGAAAAATAAATAAAAAGATTACTCTTTTGGACTTTTTACCGGGTTAAACTTAATTTTGTTCAAGAAAGAATTTTTTGGGATATCTCCGGTATATAGCAAAAGCTAAAAAATGTTCTAATTTTCGCTTCGAATGAATCTGCTTCTTTAAAAAAAAATTTAAATTTTTTTAATAAATAAAAAAATTGTTTTTTCTATTTTTCTCAAACTTTTCATTTCTTTCTTCTTTTTTCATTTTTTCATTTGTTTTTCAAATCACCCAATTTCGCTATTTGGGACCTGTTGATGAGTCAAACCAAGTCTTGAAACTTGTCACCAAAAATTAATGGGTTGTGTGATGAAATAACAAATTAGAACATTTTTTAGTTTTTGCTATATACCGGAGATATCCCAAAAAATTCCTTCTTGAACAAAATTAAGTTTAACCCGGTAAAAAGTCCAAAAGAGTAATCTTTTTATTTATTTTTCCTCCTGGGCTTGTATAGGAGTGTTTTTTCCTCATATACATAATTCACACTCCGAATTTATTCTGAGTTTATATGAGAAGAGATCAGTTTGATCTATTTTCAAGCGTCTGTAGCAGGCAGAAAAGCAAGCTGCACCGATGAGTGTAAGGTTTTCTGCTGACACGAAACGCTTCTTCTTCTTCCTTTTTTTCTTTATTTTTCAACCCACTGCGTGGCGTATACAGGTTCGATTCGCTTCGAATGAATCTGTTTCTTTAAAAAAATTTTAAATTTTTTTTTTTAATAAATAAAAAAATTGTTTTTTCTATTTTTCTCAAACTTTTCATTTCTTTCTTTTTTTTTCTTTTATTCATATGTTTTTCAAATCACCCAATTTCGCTATTTGGGACCTGTTGATGAGTCAAACCAAGACTTGAAACTTGTCACCAAAAATTAATGGGTTGTGTGATGAAATAACAAATTAGAACATCTTTTAGCTTTTGCTATATACCGGAGATATCCCAAAAAATTCTTTCTTGAACAAAACATACTCATTAGTAATTTCATTTTCTCCAGACAATACATTTGAGATGTTTGAGTAGGTATCTCTTTATCGAATTTTGATAGTGCTCTTTTCAGTGATGCTGCAACTATCTTATATCTGCGTATCATAAGATCTTCATGTTCCTTATCTTTCTTTGGTGCTTGATACGCTTATTCTAAATTACCTCTAATAGTTCCTTCGTTTTAGAATATAATCCCTTGACTTCTTGATAGAAGTTCTCTACGCAATATACGTTTTCTGGGGCTTTACTCTCGTATACTAAGATTTCCTTATTTCTTAAAGGCTTCCCACCATTCGAAGTTGTTCATTCTTGTCTCTGCATATTCTTTAGTTTTTCTGTCTTTACTATTTTTCTTAATAGTGGCTAATAACTTTTCCATGGTTAATGCACATTCTTTCTGATCCCTGTCCAGGTTGTTTAAAGCTAGAACTTAAAATTTTGTCGCCATTATGCTATTAAATCTGCTTTTTCTGTAAGGATGGACTTGTACTTGTATTGCTGATTGGGCTCTACTCTAAGGCACTTAACGTCCTAACCTATGGCTGGAGTGATGGATCAATTGTGCTGCGAGTCCCTTGTCAGATATTGTAATACTTTATGTTACCTCTTGAAAATTAGCTACTGATTTAATAATACCTCTAACGAATTTAGCTTCTGCTGGCTGTAAATTAATTTAAATTATTAACAAGACACTGGTTCCTCAGTTAAAGTAAAAAGACAGAGCCGCTGGACACTATGTTCCATGAATGATAACAAAACCTCGGATGCGGACGCTAAATTCCATAACTTAATTTTACCTGTAGAGTGTAAGCCCACAGTCTGCTAGTTCTTCTGAAGACACTAAGTTCTAAGGACCAATGTCGTGAGATTGAATTTCAAAGTTGAATAATACTCGCCGTCTTGATTAACAGTAACTTTTATTTAATTAAAACAAACAATTTATACAAAAATTGTGCTTAGTCTAGTACAATAATAACAAATTAAAATCAATTATTCTACTGCAACTACGCTCATAGCTCGGTAAGTTAATTTCTTCGATTGTTATTTTATTCGTTGTAAATTTAATTTTTTTGGTTATGCATGCCTCAACAGGGTTGAATTTGGAAATATTCATTTTTAGCGAGTTTATCTGTCACAAAATAAAGCTGTATTCCATATTTAATGTTTCTTCAGCTGTAGTTAGCTTGGCCTTAGCGATGATGAATCAGTCAGGACAAGCCTTTTTATATATATATATACATGATTTATGTATGCATGTGTGAATTTTTCTTTCAGACAAATCTATGATAGATTCATATCAGAAAGCAAGCGTCTTATTACTGGAACACAACCTACTTCATTGGACATCATCCGATCAACTGGAACGATTCCGGATTACCAATCCTCCTCAACTACCTTTAATGCTATACCTGTATTGGATATAGTAGCACGCATTGCTGTACGTTTCTCTGGAGTAATAAATGAAACTAATCTAGTAAATTGCGTATCATTTATGGTTGAAAAAATTTCCGAGGCCGCAATTGATATGCTGCTTGAAATTACGAATGCCTTTTTCAAGGAATTTGGTTCTAAAGCGGAATTCATTTCAAAACGCATATTTCCCTTCGAAGATATTTTATGGAGAGGTTTTAAAATAGCAGTAGATATTTCGCTAGGTGATAAAATTACTCCTAGTTGGCTTAAAATGAAAATGCGTACAATCATAATAAAATTAAAGGAAATATTTATTAAATCTAATAAACAAAGGAATGGAACACGTAGACCATGTGACATTTGCGGAGGATATTATACTATTACTCCAATTAATTAATTAATTAATTTCATATTTGTTTGTGTTGAAATTATTTATAGATTTAAGGAACGATGTTTTACATTCTCATTATGTTAACAACAAGTGCCTTTAATTAATACATCCACACATAATATAGAAAGTTAAGGTAGACAATTATTATTGCCCTGGTAGCTAAATCATGAGTACATTGATTCTTTTTAGGTGACTGTCATGATGAGTTTTATATGATTTTTTTATATATAGAAATAATCATTTCTCACTTAAGATTTAAGAATTCTGCAATCTTCTTCTCCCTTTTATAAAAGGTTTTGCACTGACTGTCATGACTACTTTTCGAGTGAGATACTCTCTGATCTCAAGATGAGTTTTACATTCGTTTCTATTGAGTTGGTCTCATGATGAATGTTTTACTAATTGTGAGTGTATCATGACTACTTTTCCACTGAATATGTCTTTATGTTCGTAATGAGTTTTTCACTGAATGTCATAATGGCTTTTCCAGTGAATATAGCTACATTTACACGACGACAGTAGCTGTTGTGACGCTTACTTACATGGGTGCAGAAAGCTGAAATATACTTACGCAAGTAGAAGTTTTGTATGGAATGAAAATATTTACGTAAGTTTCTGTTGCCGTGTAAATGTAGCATATATCTCCGAGTTTGTAATGTAAAATTGATAACTGATATTTTAATGTAAGCTAGTTACGGAATTTTAGCTCTATAACAAGGATATATGGGTGCCAATGATTCCAAAAAGAAATTGAAGAACACACGATCATAATCCACATTCTTATTCTATTCGTATATCTCTTAAACATTTTAGCTTTAAAATTTATTAATTAATGATTATCCTTCTCCATATATGTTTTTTACATACTTAGTGTGGTATATCATTTCACCCTTGTCAACCGATTTTGGGAACGAAGAATACAGTTCCTAAGTCTGCTGCATTTCCTTTATTCACCAACTTTTCTCTAGTAATATCATGCCAATTTCCAAACTATTTATGACTAACTTTTCTAAGAATTTAACAGTTATCCAATATCATACAGTGGCTCACCAATTAAAAACTCATTGACTGCTCATCAGAAAACTTTTTTTTTTTTTTTTTAAATGATTTATATCAAAGTCAACTCAGTAATTATTTACATTTTTTTTTCTTTTTCTTCAAAACTATTATTTACATAATCGTCTGCCTTTCGATGACCCTCAAAACTCATTAGTTTTAGCTACCAGAGTACTGCTTAGGCCATACCAAATACCTATATATGTACATATTCGGTTCTCAAGTGTCTGCTACCAAGCGAATTCACCCAAATCGATACTAGCTAGCAGACATTGATGAATTAAAAATGGTGCCGCTGTTGTCGTTGAAATGGCGTTTAGGTCTGGTCATTTGGATATTTACTTCTCTATGCAGGATGAAATCGCCTTACTCTTAGCAATAAACAAAAATGTGCCTTTTTGGTAATAAAAGAAAAATGTAATTTGTAATTGTAACGCTTGCATTAAATTGCACACCCCGATCTTATTGTAAATGTAAAATTAAAATTTTTTTAACATATTTTTTAAACATAGAATAGATAATATGTACACGTTTGAAATTTTTAATAAATTTTTTATGCATGCATGTATAGTATATTTCTTTAATTCTATTTATTATCCTTTCTAGATTTCGGGAACTGGGGAAATTTGAAGAAGATAATGTACAAGAATTGTTCGATCATCTTATATCCAGCTTACTTTTGGTATTATTTATCTACGGTACCAATTTTACAAAGGTGATTACCGAGTTAAATTTGACTCCACAAGTAACCTATCGTCAATCTCCATTGTCTTTTTTTTTAAGAAGAAGAAGAAATCACCCTCCGTCAATCACTTTAAAATCAAGAAATTTTAATTCCAGTCAACGTTGTTGATGTTATCTTCATTAATGAGTGGTCCAATCAATGAGATGATAGCGCGCTTGCTATATTCTAAGGTGAAGAAAGAATATACACGAGGCCAGTGCGGATCTGTTTAGTAGGATAGCTCTCCACATGCATAATTCCACATGGTCTTCAGATAATCGTCACAGAAACAAAGTAAACTCTTTCCATTAATTATCCTGAAATCACTTGTGTAGGGTAGGGCAAAAATGATATGAAGACGAACCTTATTTGTCTCTTGGAAATTTCATACAATGATGAAGTATTTCCACTTTCCTTAGATTTTTAAAATATCATGTACATAGTTTTTTTTCTTTTTTGTACTTTAAAGCTGTAGGTGAACTCAGTGCGCCGCGCAGAAGATTTTTGAAGTCTATGGTGGATGCGAGACGTGCCGTACTTATTGCAGTGGTTGATTGAGTTTTTGCGGGGGTTGGGGGGGGGGAGTGGCATAGAAGGGAAATAAGCGTTTTTCGTTTCTATTTTTGCGTTGATTTGTGCTCACATATAGGCATAGGGATCCATTGAGAAAAAGAGCGCTCTGAGAAATTCCTTAAAGCGTTTCTCTGCAAGCTCACAGCGCTACTTTTCTCTATCCCAGTTTATTTATTTAGTCGCTATACCCAACGCTAGTCTGCGTGGCGCATATGCCGGGGTTTGTAATAAATAAACTTTGAATTTATTGCTTTTTTACATAGGCATGTCCGCAGAGGCAAGCACGTCACTGTAAAATGATGTGTGAAGAAGTTTTTTGAAAGTGTATTTTTAAAAGCTTTAATGAGACTTTAATAATCATAGTGCTGCTTTGTTAATCTCAATGGAGGCTTTGAAGGTGCTCGCATGGAGAAAAGCAGCAGGGCATGCTTCAGAAGAAGCGTTTCAGTAGACTACTTAGATTTTTGAATGTTTTCTGAGTGTAGTACGACTAAATTTGGTAAAAAAAATGTAATAATATAAGCAAACTCTTAGACTTCACTTCTACTCGATCTGACTTTACATTAAAAGTGAGAAATGCGTTATTTCGAACAAAAGTGGAAAAATCCACCCAAGCCAATACACACACATGTGATTTAATAAACTTTATAGCCACGGAGTCATTTATGATTTGTGTGTATACATAGGTGATAAGCTTTAACTTAGCATATTTTTCTGTAATGCATTCCAGTACATTAGTTACTTCAAGCTTTTAAATTGGCCTCTCTATTTGAGAAGATAGGAATATGTTTCTTGATACTTATGAATATCATGTTCATCTGATACACGAGGAGACACACTTAAAGACTATACAAATAAAAATAGTGTTAAAATCAGGCAAATAGGTCAGCCAAACGCAGACTTGAATCCCATTTAACTGGAACTATTCTTTTACAACCTTCGAAGTGTGTTTCGGATCGTTATCCTGTTAAAACACTCATAGAAGTGGCACTTCTTCCTTAGCGTATGGTAACATAAACGTCTCTAGATTTTTTTTTTTATTTGAAACGAACGATCCCTTATACCGTTGCTTTCGAAAAGAGGACCAACTCTTCTGGCCAAAAAGCAACTCCACACTATAATGCACTAGAATGATGCTCCTCAGTGTTTGACAGTAGATATGCAATGTCGTACATCAAGTCGTTTTCTCTTGGGTCTTCGAACAAAACGAATTTGATCGCAACTGAACAGATTAAATATACTCCCATCACTAAACAGAACAGTCTTATCTGGGTCATTCCTGATTATGGAAAATATTTTCCGATATTTCTTCTCTTTGTGTTGTTGCTCTCGGTCGACCACCGGTATATATCATTTCTGTATGCTCTGTTTCCCGAATTTTCGCAAATGTTGGGCTATTTTTTTGCAACACTGTATTGTGTAGCCTGAACTAGTTTTAATTTAAACTCACTACTATATTTCGCAGGTGCCATGTTTTAAACGATTAGCAAAATCTGACCAATTACTTACGAACGGTACCGAACTAAACTAATTTGGTTAATTATTACAGCAGACTACCATGTAAGGTCAACAAATTTGAACCTATTTGAAATTACCGTTATTTTAGTTCAGTTGACACAAGTGTTGCTGTTGCTTTATACAGCATTGTACATAGTGTGTCCCACATGATATAACCCCTACAAATATTACAAAGCACGGTCCGAATTCAGTCCGCCTATATGGAATATATTGCTGCGTTCCTTTTCTCGTTCAGAATGAGTTTTTTCAATCCATGTCGTTCTTTTTCTCGGGCCGAACGATTTAATTTCAATCTGTCATCGCTATTTTCGGACTCCGAATCGTTCTGAATGCACCTGCGTTTTTCCCGGATTCAAGTAGAACGATTTTAATTTGTATTCTTGAATGTGTTGTTTACAATTTAGACGAGGTGGTAATAGTTGAGTTTACGTTTCCTTTGTTGGAAAACGGCTTTATTTTTCATAAACAACAATTTTTACGAATTTTTACTTGCTTTTATCAAATGGAAGAAATGTCAAATACTTGAAATAGTTCTGTTTCGTTTCTTTTTTATTGGCACAGAATTAAATTATGACATCGTTCTATCTTTGAATACATTGGTTTTCATTCATTTCTCCTCAATAGTTTGAATTCGATCCGAAATTATGATTCAGATTCGGTCCGAAATATTGGCTCGAACCTTATCTTGGTTCGAAGACGGTCGGTTTCTTCGAAATTAAGACAATGTTTGTAGGGATATAGTTGAAATGATACATGTTCTTGAGGAGACAATAAAGAAAATTTGTCTCCGTTGACTCATAATTTAACAAAATAGCTTTGTATCTATCATCCAAATCTCTAAAGTGTTCCAAAAGAGAGTGATAAGAAAATTAGTTATTATAGTATGGTAAATCTGTATAGTCTCAAGTATGTCTCTCATCTTATATCAGGGAACTAAGAGCTAATTTTGCTGCCGTTGTAATAGTTTGATAATATCCCAGCCTTGATGTGCAGCTAGCTTGTAAAGAGCATATACAACAAAGTCAACTCTGTAAAGATTTAAACAGCAGTTAATCGGTTTGTTGGTTTTAAAAGGAATTCGTGTCCACATCTCACCGAAAATTGGAAGTCGTATCTCATCAGCTTTGTAGTAATCTACCATAGCATAATATATAATATTACAAAAGATCTACACTATGTGATGAAGGTAAATAGTTGCGTTTACATTTTAATTTAAATGCATATTTTACGTAGGTTTCAAGTCAATATATTTAGATTAAAAAAAGATGTTTAAATAGTTAAAGCTGGAAAGAATTGCAAAAAATAAGTGCCTAGGATTTATTCTCTTCTGGCCTGGAAGTCGAAAACAACACTCTTTAATACATCTTAAGCCCCATATAATAGACGATTAGTGGCAATGATGTTAGACATGTTAAACATAATTCGAATTGTATTTCAAACAGGAATCCTTCATTCTCAGCCATGTAAAATAAATGAATCAATCAGCATACACCAGAGGAGAGAAGGAAATAATATGCCACCTTACAAGTAAGCTCCCCCTCCTTCAAATTACACAAATATATTTTAATATATTGATCAATTCACCTGGAAAATTATATCATCAAGATTATGGTGGTGACTTGATGTGCCTCCATTTGATTCATAAAGATTTACGGATGTAGTCTTTTTAGGCGGTTTGAAAAACTTCCTAGTAGATTTGTTCTGAGCTTCGTAATACATATGCTCCTTAGATATCACTGGATTGAACAACTCAAATACAGAAAATATATTTTGAATACCAGAGACCTATAAGCTCATCAGAGAAGCACCCCCAAAGAGGGGTGGTACGACACCCCATCCTCAAAAACCCCTTCCCCAAAAAATTTTCATCTATATTTTTGTACTCTAGACCCTAAATCCGAAGCAAAAACCCCCAATGCTCTATGACCCTCCCACACAGTTAGCCGTCCTTCAATATTGCGATACTCTCACGTCATTATTTACCTCTTGCTCCCACAAGCGATGGGATTCTGTTGGTAAGCATTGCACCAACTTGTATATTAGAATTGGATCCCACTGCTTGGTAGTAACTCCTAGAGCTTCCAGTTCAAAAATGCACTCTGATGATCTGTCTAATAAGGATCGTATTGCCTTAGCAGATTCATTTGTTATTTTAGGTAGATTTCACAGAGTTTTCAGCTGAGCATTCACTAATACTCGCTTGTTTTCGTATCTATTCTTTAACGTTTTCCCTGCATTTTCGTAGCTTACGTCTGATACTGGAAACTATCGCAGCAAGTGTTCAGCCTCGCCAGTAACACTTGTTTTAAGAAAATGCAGTTTTTGCACTGGAGGCAAAGAAGGATTTGTATGAACTAGAGAATTAAACAAATTGTGAAATGATCTCCATGAATCATAAGAACTAAAAAATGTTGGAAGTGTAATTCTGGGCAACTTCAAAAAAGACGAAGATTGCTGATCAGTTTTAGATTCTGCAGCAAGATAAAGTTGTTGAGTTAGTAAAATTTATTCCAGTCGAGACCCAGAATAAATATCCTTATCTCAGTCACTACCCAAGATAAAGTTGTTGAGTTAGTAAAACTTATTCCAGTCGAGACCCAGATTAAATATCTTTATCTCAGTCGATATCCAAGATAAAGTTGGTGAGTTAGTAAAATTTATTCCAGTCGAGACCCAGAATAAATATCCTTATCTCAGTCGCTACTCAAGATAAAGTTGTTGAGTTAGTAAAATTTATTCCAGTCGAGACCCAGAATAAATATCTTTATCTCAGTCGCTACCCAAGATAAACTTATTGAGTTAGTAGAATTTATTCCAGTCGAGACCCAGAACAAATATCTTTATCTCAGTCGATACCCAAGATAAAGTTAATTTGTTAATAATTCTATTTTATTACCACAAGCCAAATCGATTTCCAAATGATGCGCAATCTATGAAAGCTGGATGCGAAAAGAGAAAGATTTAAGTTGGCCTGCGACTTATATTGCCTCTGAATTGCGCACGGCACCAACAAATTATTTTACCTTGCGCATAGCAACCAAAGTAAATTGACCTTAGCAGCTCTGCAGGTAGCAACAGAACAATCCGTTGACCTTAGCAGCTGTGCATAGGTCAGAAGAGTAGATTGACCCTAGCAGCTGTGCAAAGCAACTGGAATTTTGATCATTTTTGTTGCCGTTCCTGATTTTGCCTAGCTATAGTTATTAGGCTTATAATTATACAATAAGATACCTATTTACAATAATTTGCTACTTTAAAGATACATTTAAATGTACAGATGACTTAATCTAATTCAACTTGATTTGCGTTACTTTCCCCTCATTGGATTTTGTCCCGGATTTGTTTATGTGGAATGTAGCCATGATGTGCCGATTGTTATCTCCATTAAAAACTGCCTTATCGATGTGCTTGTATTTAGGTATACACCTTTTCGTTCCCTATTTTCAATAATTAGAAATACTTGGAATTAGAATCTTTTAAACTATTTTACGTTCAGGTGCCTATTTAATGTTGGTTTCAACACCTATTATTTCGGAGTTAACAATTTATGCTTTTATTGATAGCTTCCACTTTTGGCTTTTATTGATAATTTCCACTTTTGGCGTGAATTTACACTTTCATTAATAATTTTCACTTTCTCGAAATTTACAAGATTACTTCGATATTATAATAATCTAATAATTATTTGTAAATGTCTACTTTCTTCGATAATTTCCGAGTTTGTCAACAATTAACGCTATAACGATAATTTCCACTTTTATTATCAATCTCTAGTAGTTTATTTAGCAAAAAGATTCTCGACTATCACGATCGGCGTTTTAAGAAAGAACTCCAGGAGGATTGTGCTTGCTGCCCCCAGGTATCCACATATTCGTTGAAACCTTTTTTGCTTTACTTTGATCCAAGATCGTATGTGAAAGAATGAAACTTATTTAATGTGCATTATCATATGCACAACGAAAAATGATATTTGATATACACTACATGTAGGTAAGTATACCATGTGAGTTAATGTGTCTGTGATAACAAAATGCATTTTGTTATGACATAGCTATTTAACTAAATTTTAACTTTTGATTAAAATGAATGCTGCAAACAATGTCTTATTTTTATATTATGTTGCAAAACTTCAAAAAAAGTAAAGAAAACTGAGGACTTTTGGATACATCCACTAAACAGGGAAAGATTTTTCACCAGGCAAATAGGTTGCCGCGACCACAGCGCGGCCTTTTGGTCGCGGGGAGCTCGTGTATACAACTCCATTATACGTACATACTCTCATGGTGCGCGGTCAAAAGGGCGAGCGACATAAGGCGCTCGTGTGGCATTGGCCTAAATGGCTGAGCTAAGAAATTTCTCAAGAGAATTTCTGTTAAAATCTATTGATTCATTTAATACGCGAACTAAATGACGAGTAATGTATATCTACAGTAACGAACGCACAGTAATATGGCGATAGTGTGTAGCGAGCATAAGAATACAAAAGTTGATTATGCTCAGATAATTTAAATTTACACCAATTAGCTGTTTACATTTCATTTTTTAGTTTTATTTGTATAAAGCCTGACTTTAATCAGTAACAATGCAAAGTGAAGACGAGTCTTTATTAATGTCCGCAACATTGATCAAAACATTCCTGCGTACTTTTTGATTTACTGGTTTTTCCTTAATTTTAAAAACTTGGACTCGTCGAGTATTAGAGTCGAGTCCCGAACCCGATTAATTACCCAAATACTCGACGAATCCGAGTCGATTCAAATCGAGTACGGAAACCCAAGGCCTCCTTTTAGGCAGGACATACACTCAGGACTGTCAACAAGTCCCATCTGTCTTAGATGAGCGTAAAGTGGGCCGTAGTCAGTGAAGTGAAATGGGAAAGGCTTCGCAGGTATCACGTATCACTTCATTCGGAATATAATTTCATGTTTTCTAAAAAAAAAACTTGATTTTTCCAAATTCATTCGTCTTAGTTTTTGCATTTATCCTTACTTCTCAAACAGGTAGACGTTTAGTGAGTCTTAACGATGTTTGCTTTTTATGCTGGCGCATTGTCCTGATGGGGCACATTATATTTGTAGCTTGGAAGAAATCGGTGAACACTACGTTTCAGATGAAGGAAGGAGATTGATATATCAATATCCTTCGGACAATAAACGGTATTAATGGCAAAGTAGTAAGATACTTCCAAGTTTATGCCCTAACCTTTAGTGGATGGTTCAATATATTGTAGGGATCTAAATATCTTAGTAATTTCTGAATGTTCGCCAGCCAGAAGTCTATGAACAGGAATCCTCAAATTTGACAAACATTGTTTCATGATCAGAGACACCCGAAGCCTGACCATACAGAATAGGAACTAAACTAATATCAAGAACTATAGTCGACGTTGGGCCATGAAGTGTCGGTATATTATTATTAATAAACTGAAACTCACGCTCATTTAAGAGATCCAATAGCGAAAGACTAAGACCAAAAACCACATCTAAAATTGGAAAATAGGAGAAGCGCTCTGCACTAATACTAGCCCTTAGCTGTTTGTGAAGATTCCCAAATTGTTCAAATAAAAAAAAAAAGTCAGACTAGAGAGATGGAGAGAGTGGTGGAAATGAGGGCAGCTCTGCTCAAGAAGGAGGGTAGTGATTAATGAAGCTATCTAGAAAAGAGTTGGATATTATTAGATTATTGTCAGAAGTAAGATTCACAGCGATGGACAACCATTAAACCAATCGAATCTCTATTAAGATTACCGTTCCACGGTTTATAAACCAGAACGTCCCAGTTATTATTAATTGATTAACAAACAATTTTAGACCGAACTGCATTTGCTGCAGCGTAAAACGCAGCTCCACCATTCATCTGATTCAATCATGTCTATGAAGGAGATATCTTTGAATTTCTTAAATATTTTATCATTGTGAACTGATTTGGCCAATGTGTAGATATTGGACCTACTTCTATGGAAGTTCTGAGTTGCGGAGTTTGAGTGTGTCGTCTTATTCAATTTACCGGAAATTAACGGTTGATGTATTGCAGTTAGCGTGCAGCAGTTAATACACAGCTTTGTTAGGGTGTCTCCTGTTGTTCGGCTTGTCGTTTCCTCGGAGGCACGATGACGCTCCTCTCGTACTCTGTTTCTAATAAGGAAGAAAAGGAAATTATGAATAGGCTCCTGGATATAATAGAAACTAGCTAGCATTCATATGGATGCTTTCTTAAATATTTTTAAAATACGTTATAACATTATGAGGCAAACTTAAACAGTAAGTTGACAGAATTAAAAAATCTATTTTTCAAAGAAACAAAATCAACTGTTCAATCACAAGAGACTTTGAACATTAATTTCTAACTTAAAAACAAAACAAAACTTCATTTTTTTTTTGGGATTGCTAAAAAAAAATAAAACTTACCTCTCCCACACAAGCAAGGTAGCCTGGTGAACTGGTTCCACAAACTTACAAATGTCGAAATCGATTATCGTGCAGGCGCATCGGCGTCGCGATAAAGGTGAGCTTCGAGGTTAAGCCGACGTCGCCACAACACTCCCACCAACAAAACCAAAATCTCAGTCTGGTAAAAAATGCTTAGGTGGTTTTGTGATTCGTCCAGTGCGAGTGATTATCTGGGGAAACGGCATATTTCCGTCAGATCGAAATCTAACGCAGCGTTGACGTTGCACCTGGTCATCTGAAGGTAGAATACGTTGGACTGTGTGTCGCGTGTGTTTCCGAGCCTCCAGGCCCTGGCTGAGGGACCTCATCTTGATGGGTAGTGTCTGTTACAATAGGATAATTTCGCATCGCTGGTTGGGCGGGCTCTTCCGTGATATGAGTCTCGTGTGGTGGTGATATCATGCCTTGGGTGGTGTTTTCATCCATTTCAATGGTTTCTTGGAAACAAGGTTTTAAACGGTTGCATTTAACTTCTAACGTAAAATAAAATTCATCCCGTTTAATTATTTTGAAAGGACCCTTATATGGGGGCTGAAGCGAAGCTCTAACTGCATCCGTCCCAATGAAAGCATGGGAGCAATAATCAAGCTCCTTGAATTAAAAAGGAGAATGTTGCGAGTGATTTGAAGCGGAGATTGGCCTTATGTCGTAGAACAAATTTCGAAGAGAAATTACAAATTCGTTTGCAGGCTCCGGCTACGGTTTCCGAACTCCTATCTGTGAATTTGTCTATGGCTGTGTGGAAGTATCTAAAGCCTTGGGACGGTGGAAGAGGACCAATCAAGTCGATATGAATATCTTGGAAGCGTCCGGAGGAAATTGGAAATGTACCAAGAGAGTAAACTTTACATTTTTGACACTCTAAATAAAAGCGTGGTGAACTGGTTCCACAAACTTACAAATGTCGAAACCGATTTTCGTGCTGCCAAATGCCAACATTTCAGGAACGCGTCGGGTCGCGCTAAAGGTAAGCGTCGAAGTTAAGCCGACTTCGTCGCCACAAATGTTTCGCAATACGCTTAAATATCTCCACGATTTTTCATAGTGGAGCGAATATTTAAGGAACTTATGTTAAAATTATCGACATGAAGAAGATTCGGAAGCAACCCTCAAATCGGGAGGACATGGTGATTGTGCTGAATGTTTAGGATCAGTAAAATTTACAAATATTGGACGATTGAAATGAGTGTTTCGGAGTTTTTCGCAAAAAAAAAAATAATTGAGCCGTTGGGAAGATAGATTACTTCTTTTTTGTAAATGTTTAAAATCTGCTATTGCGTTTTTTTTATTTCATATTATTAACCAAGCTTCGGAGTTATTATTCATGATGCAAAGAATATCAGGCAGGAATGAAATAGGAATAGGATTAGGGATCATTGTAGTTGTGATGTACAAACCCTCATTTTATGAACTCCACTTATTATCAACTCAAATTGCTGGTTTTTAATTGTAAAAATAAAAAAACACTTTCATTTGTAAAAAGAACAAAAGGTAAAAATTTTATATTCTCGTAAAAAAGTGTAGTATCCGAATAACTCGATTGAATCGACAGCCTTTTATATCTAATACGTAGCGAGTAATATGCTTCTGGAGCAAGAGTCTTATTATCTCACTTCCATTCCTGCATCAGATCGTTGACCTTTTTTAATAAGTTTTTCTTCTTCAATTAATTTTGGTTTTTCTGTTCGAGTATGCCAAACAAGTACATCCTTACAAAAATTCCCTAACGGCTGAACATTTTCCAAAGTAGTTAAATGTCGAAGTATTTCACTCTCTTGATATCCTCTTTGAACTTCATATGAAAAAACAGCTTCAGGTCTTTGAAAAAGTAAATCAGTGCTGATAGCAAATCCAGCCATATCAATAGGAAATGGACGTTCTGGACGCCAGGCTGAATTAAATCCTTTAACTTTATTATTATTATCTAATAATGGTTTTTCAACCATAAGGCCACCTACTAAACCTACAGGCCACACTCCTACACGTCCACGTTCAAGTCTAGACATTTCATGAAATAAATCTAAACTATAGGAATTATCATCATCCATAAAGTAAACAATGCTTGGATTTTCTTTACTAACATTTCGACGAATCCATTTCAGAGCTAGATTTCTTTGTTCCACCCCACGGGGTTTCACCCAATTCGGATCTTTATTTTTTAATTTGAACTTATCAGGAGTTTTTGTATACAATACAGTTGATCTTTCAATTAAACCAGCACGCTGTATAAGATTTTTTACTAAATTTGATGAGTAGTTTGCATCCTCTACTAAAATCCAATGTAGATTTGGTGATAGCATTATGACATGAGACAATCTGTTCGAAATAAACATGATTAAATAATAAATTTATATAGGAAAAAAGTGGTTTTCAACACACCTGGTTAATTCCGCTTTTTGTACTGGCCTAGCGTACGTTGGGGTAATAGCATATATCGTGGGTAAATCATTTTTATTAGAAAATTTTTCCAGGTAGTCGGGTAGATGACATTCATTATAGGTGGTCGCAAAAAGTAATAGTATAAGAGCACAGATTATTGCAAAAATTATTATTGATTTATTCAAGCGAAACTTCATTTCTGTCATAGTGTGATAATAATTATTAAGAGATTCACTAATTTGTTATTTATGATATTTTCAATTTGAGAGAACTTTGAGTCCAAACTCATAATAAAGTTTGATACATGTCACCTAAACATTTTTTGACAGTTTCCCATTTTCCAATTATTTGCTTGAGTTTGGTTTGGCGGCAATTATTCCCATTACGAACCACAATCCGCCATTAGTGACCAATTATCGTGAAAACGTATAGGAAAGCACGGTACAGAGAACACAATACGACAATACTCTCTCTCCTTTCTCTGTCTTTCCTATAAAAATGTATATACATTAGTCACAGAACTACGTCACAGGCTATCAGGAGTGCATTCCAAAACACTATCGCAGTTGACTATAGTACAAGAGTTAACTTAGCTAATATATTTCCGTTGTCTAATGGGTTTTGAAACGATTGAAGTCAGCTATAGTCAACTGTAGCTATGTTTTGGAACGCACTCCAGTTGCAATAGGTTTGTTCGATGAAAACACCGTGTAAATCTAGTGTAATGACATATCTCTAAGTATAATTAATTGGAAAAAGTTATTTATAAAATGTGCTATTGCTATTTATCTATTTCTTCTTCTAATTTTCGCTTATTTTTGCTCAAGAAGTGACTTATATGCCCCAATCAGCAACAAATTGAAAGTGACAAATGTCAAACCATTACCCCAAGAAATTAGGTCTGTTCACGTACACGAATTTGTGTGAATGCATTACAACATTTTCACCCAAAAGCACACAAACTCTGTTCACGTACTCAAAAAATTGGGGAAAATATTTAAAACTGTCAAACAGATTGAAATTTGAAATCGAGAATTGTCAGAAGTTTAAATTGTCAAAAGAAAAATGGAATAGGCGGCAGAATTTTCAAATGATGTGCACTGTTTGCCAAGGTCGTATAAAAATCTACAAAATAGTAAGTAAAATGAATAGTTATGTTATGTTTGACATTTTATTTTCAAATTAAAGTTGTTAGCTTGACAGTTTGTAGTTGTCACTTTCGCTTTCTGCCCAAGAACACACAAAAGTTGTTCATGTACTTTCCAGATTTGATAGCTTCCCCTCCTGCACATTTTCACACAAAAAAGCCCAAGAACGAAAACACCCGAGAAGTACGTGAACAGACCTATTTTTAGTGAAAGCTCGGGGTAGCCCAGGTTTTTCAAAAAACAAAATAGTCTAGCCCGGTGTTGCCCTAGGTTTACCCGGGGTTTTTTATCGAACAGAGACCTATTTACTGTTAACAGCTGTGATGTTTATCTATCATATTATTGCAGTGCCATCTAGTATTCAACGGCAGAATTTGAATTGTTTGGCCAAATCATTAAATAAGTTAGTAGATTCTTGTGTTTGCATCATAATTCCAAAGTTATATACAATACAATTTTTCTCATTAAAATTTTGACACTAGAGCTGTGACGTCTTTCGGAACGGTTTCGTACTGAGATTAACTTCTATCTCTGTATCGTGCCATAACGTTGCCTTGCCACACGGTACAGAGAAACAAGTTATTCCCATTACGAGCAACGTTCCGCCATTTGTGTCCGAATGTATAGGAAAGTACTACGGTACAGAGAACACAATATTCTCTCTCATCTCTCTGTCTTTTCAATAGAAATGTATATACGTTATAGGACGAACACGTCACAGTTCTAGTACAAAATTTTTAATGAGAATACTTGGCTTTTATATACCTTGGCCAAGGTATATAGAAGACCTTCTATATATCTTCTTCTATAAACCTTGGCCTGGGCCTTGCCATATAATTATTTAGTACATTCTTGTACAGTAATTCTTATTTTATATTTGGTTTGTTACTGTACACTTCAAATGGTTCTTTGTTTAAAACTGATTCGAAAAGTGGTTTAATGAAATTTATTATTTTTGCAAAGCGTTACATAGTGATATGTTATTTTTTGTAAACTTCTGGTAATCTACGGTAAAAATTGGAGTAATTCTTTAAGTTTTACGGTAAGTACATGAATAAGAATTAGAATAAGAAAAAAAAAAGAATTTATTCAAGAACCTCCGCTTACGCTACGTCACAACGTTAGGTACATCGAGTGTAAAATAGTAGCAATACAAATCGTGTAAAATGGTTTAGAAAAATAAGAAAGAACATACTCATTGCAATAAAAATAATAATAGTGGTAGTAATTGAATTGACGAACTTAAACTAATGCAATATAAAAATGTAAAGAAAAATAAAGATGGTATGATAAATCAAATCAAATCAAATCAAAGTGTATTTATTTATAAACCCCTGCTTAAAGCAGCGTATAACGCTGGGTTCTACGATATTACAGAGTATGACAAACAGTTAATATAAAATATAGCAAAATAAACAATATATTATTAAACAAGAATCAGTTAGCCTAAATAAACAGCTTATACAGATAAAAATTAGTTGCTTATATAGTAACGGAGGTATATAGAATATCGATTCCTCCAATTGAGTCATTAATCATTAGTTGATAGTTTAGATCTATTCCAGGTATTGGTATTGGTGAAGCCAATAACAGCACAGATAGTAGCATGAATATTAAGAATTAAAAGTTTAAAAAATAAAAAGATAAAAAGAAAGAAAGATAACAGTTCATTTATCAGCTACAAACACTCGAACATTGCCACAAACACACAAACACAAATCACCCAATCACTAAATCATTAAATCATTAAATCGTCAGGCCCCCAAATAATTGGAACAATAAACTGTTATAACTTAATAAACTGTTTTAACTTAATTCACCAAACAATTAAACCTAGCACTAGCACAGAGGCACGGCACCATGATTCCAGTTGTCCGATCAACAATTGGAAGGCGTTAGGGAGTACTAAATAATCAAAATATCAGAAGATCCAGTGAAGTTAATTGGTTGAGCAAGCATATTGAAGATGTTTAGGAATTAACTTCCGCCTGTCAGTGAGTAAGGAGTCTGAAATCATGAACTGATCCGAAGATCCATGATTCGATCCGATGATTCAAGATCCGATCCGATGAACATTCGAGTGAATGGTTGCATGAAAACTGCAAAATTTGCATATACGGTATACTAATATAATCAGTTAAAACCAAATAACTAGAATGAACCAATTTGAAGAGAACAAAGTAATAACTATAACAGTATTAAAAAAAAAAAAACAAAAATGGAAAATAGAATAGGTGGAATGGTAAAAGTAAGATGTCGAATGGGATGGCGTACTAAACCTGTATGGCGTACTACATCCGTATTGTTCAGACATCACCAATACTTAGGAACCATAGAAAAGGTGTCAACGTTTGGCAGACCAAGTGAGCAGGGTAGTGCCGTCGATAGTTGGATTTACACAGAGATATATTATATTAGGTTCCTGGGTATGGACATTAGGTTCGACCTCCTAAGAGCTAAGAGCAAGTAAGGCCTTCTTTGAAAATTCGCCTGGCCAGCTAAGCTCCCTTATTTCCTCTGACAATCTATTCCAGCTTGTGACTCCCTGAGCGAATATGCTTTTTCCACCAAACTGTGTATTTATGCTTGGGTAAATAAGCCTTTTGTTGTCCCTTCTACTCCAAGAGAAGCGATTCTTAATATAGCCTGGTAAAAGGCCAAGTCTTGCCTTATGTATAAGTGCCAGTGCTTTGAGTTCATACATGCATTCTAATGATCCGGGTACCAGGATATCCAACAGTGGGCTTACATGAGCTCTTCCTCTGAGATTAAACACGTATCTGGCACATGCTCTAAGTGCCCTCAATAGCCTGTTCAACCCGGTCTGTGAGATTGGATATAGGACAACATCAGCGTAATGAAAGTGTGGCAAAATCAGGGCAGTGAACAGTCTAAGCCTAGTTGTTTCGTCGAAATGGGGTGAAGCTGCGTATAGAGATCGTAGCCCATGATATACTCTCGCGCACATTAGATTGATCTGTGCTTTCCATGTGAGATTGGAATCCATAAGGAGACCAAGATTTCTTACTGCCTTTGTTGCGAGAGGAATGTTATGACCCATTAGGGTTATCGAAGTGATTTGAGATGCCATATGTGTGCTTCTATCTGGCCTTATTCCATAACAAATTGCTTGCGTTTTGGAAGGATTCAGCGCAAGCTCATTTAGGGCTGCCCAGCTAACGATCCTGTCTAAGGCACCGTTGATGCTAGATACCAAGGCCTCCGATTCTTCCATCCGTGCTCCAGCGTAGATTTGTATGTCGTCCGCGTAGATATGAAAACCAATTCCGTTTAGATTTTCGCTGACGTCATTGATGAAGAGTGAGAAGAGTAGGGGAGCAAGGATAGCCCCTTGCGGAACTCCTGAGCTCACCCTCCTTAATGTTGAGTGATTCTCACCTGACCTGACCATAAATAGTCTATTAGACAGATAACTGTCGATCATCAAGCATGCAGATTGAGAGAAACCAAATTGTGATCTGAGCTTTGATACCATCTTGTCATGTGGGACTGAGTCAAATGCTCTACTAAAATCAAGAAGCACATGAATAACAGAAAGGCCCTGGTCGCACATGCTACGAATATCTGCTGTGACCTCCAGAAGAGCCGTGCTGGTTGAATGAAAGCGTCTAAAACCTGACTGCCTGTTGTTAAGTAGCCCTTCCATACTGATAAAGTCAGAGATTTGGTCGGCAATAATTAATTCGGTCACTTTTGAAATTGCAGGTAGAATTGTGATTGGTCGCCATTCTGAAATGTTAGTAGGAGACGAAGTTTTGGGGATAGGTGTAATCATGCCAACCTTCCACCTGCCTGGAAAGTGTGAGCAGGTCAAAAGTCTGTTAATGAGATGAGTGATTACAGGTAATATATAGGGTAGTGTTATTTTATAGAATTTGATGGGGGCGTCTTTGTGTCCTATAGCATTTGATTTAACACGCTGAAAAGCGTTCACAACATCCAACTCCGATATGTTACTAAAACTGAATTGGGCCATGTAATTGCTATGGCCATGATTAGTATCCGGATTTGAGTGTAGATCAGAATTTGAGTGTAGACCTTCATTTGATTCATTAGAACTACTAGAGGTATTTGATTCATTAGTACTACTAGAGGTATGACCAGACACCGATGTCCGGGATGGAAAAGAATGATCAGCTGAACCTGAGAATGAGCTAAGAGCTTCCGATACTACAAGAGTGGATTCGGTACTGATTTCAATCGAACTAGCATTAGTGGTTTCAGATGATTGGTCAGATGACCTAGACGGTCGCACCGGTTCCGCCATACTACATAAGTAGTCGGCAAACTCGTTTGGGTTAATATTAGATTTCTGCTTAGCCTTGGCTCCCAAACCCATCTCATTCACCTTCCTCCAGTTAATGGCATTCCCTTCTCTAATTCCTCTAAGGGTATTGGATCGCAGCCTTGCTCTGACCATGTAGTCTGCAAGTCTCCGATGCTTATGATAAGCTCTATAGTTAGTGTGTGTTTTGTTCGCTTTCCATCGCCTGTATGCAATGTCGCGAATTTGACAAGCCAAAAGAACTCCAGGTGTATTGAATATAAGTTCGCTAGTTGAGCGGATCCTAATAGTCTTCAGAGGAACTTGTCTCTCAAAGATTTCGCAGATGGTGTCTGTGAAATGAATGGCCGCAACTTCAGGGTCAGGCTCATTATAAATAGGGGACCAGTCCGCACTGGTTAGGTCCGCCTGGAGAGCATCCTGCTGAATACCATTAAAATTGCGAAACGATTTAGTTTGGAATGGAATAGATAAAGGTAGATCCAATGATGCAAATAAAATTTCATGGTCAGAGATTCCTGGACATTGCCCAGTTGATGATGGACAGAATTGAGGGAGAGACATTAGAAGATCGATGACTGAGGCCGAGCTCGGGCCATGTCGGGTAGGTTCATTATTAAGGATGATTAGCCCTTTTTCAAATATAAGATCTTTAAACGCCCCTGAGAGCGCAGTTCCAGATTCAATGTTGATATTAAAGTCACCGCCAATTAATACTCTCGAGGAGCGACTTAGCACCTCGTCCAAAAATACCGAGAGATCTTCTAATTCAACATCAGTGAAAGTGGTTGCACATCTATAGACCACTGCAAGTGTGATCGGTTCTAAGTTGTTCCCAAAGCCTGAGATTTGAACAGCCATCATTTCCCAGCTGCTATTGCTGACACGCAGTGTTGGATGGGATTGATGTGTGTTTGTGACATAGATTCCCACACCCCCTCCTCTTTTCCTAGCTCTGTCCAGTCTGTGTAGTTTATACCCTTGAATCTCAATCATTTTGGATGAGTGATGAGTCTTCGTCCAGGTTTCACATAACATAAGAGCACCGATTTTACAGATATCTGTCAAATGCCTTATCGGTTGAAGATTTTTGGGTGTGGATCGTGCGTTAAAAGACAATATGTTAAATGCAGATGGAGAAAGA
Source organism: Dioctria rufipes (assembly GCA_963924295.1). Lineage (NCBI taxonomy): Eukaryota > Metazoa > Arthropoda > Insecta > Diptera > Asilidae > Dioctria > Dioctria rufipes. The sequence continues at coordinate 169,318,958 of OZ002742.1, read as the reverse complement.
GCTGATGATAACTCTTCCTGTGTGGATAGAGTGGAATGAGCTCTATCCATGATTAATTATATGGTTGTCGGTGGAAGCGGAGCCTAACAGATTCAGAGCAAGTTCGGATGAGAAGCGAGATGAGATAGTATTCACCGCATTCTCTTGAGATCTGTAAGTCACATAGGTTGTTCGATCCCTAGTGGAAACGCTGATCACTTTCCCTTTTCTTTTGAGGTCAAGTGCCCTATGTAGTAGCTCTAGTTCAGCTGTATCGAGATCTTCGTTGATATATACTCGGGTGTCCGGGCAGTCAGCCACTATTTGGTTAAGCGTGAGGGGTGCTGAGCTAAGCCTCCTAATATAGGACTGGAAGAACTTTTTGCAGTCTTCCTCGTTATGGAATCTAATGAAAGATTTAGGATTTAATTTTGATATGGTCGGGGGTACTGCCTTGGGTTTAAAAGGCAGAGCAAGCTCAATGCGGCTAGTGAATGAGGGTTCAAGACCCACACCCTTGCATAGGTCGGGGAGAAAATCCTCCTTTGATTTGCCAAGTAGGAGTGCACTCGGCAAATTGCTCAAGATTAGAGTTCTTTTCTTTTCGGTATACCTCGTTGCAATGTTGATGCTAGCAAGGGTGCTTACTGACTCTTTCGTTGAGCAGGTGAGGGAGTCAATTTTTGCGGCAAGATGCAGGATTTTTTTTTGCAAATCTGCTAATATATGGTGACTTCCAACCAATGCTGATCCATCATCTGATGGTGAGTCAGCCTTCGGAGTTTGATTAGGGAAGGGCGTTCCTGCGTGATTGATTGTTAATTTTGGAGTTATCTTAAGAGCTTCCGCCGATTTAGCCGCCGAGGGGATTGTCTTTATTACTGCTATCTCTGGGCACTGTGACGTACTGCTGGAGTAAGGTGAACTTAGTGTTTTGTTAGATTTGAAATGCTTGTTTAGATGTTTAATGCAGGGCGAACATATCCATTTCACCCTTTTTTGCGAATAGCATGAGAGATAATCTGCAGTTGAAATGTTTGCACAGGCCAGATGAGACCAGCCTTTACAACCTGAGCAAGGTAACCAAGTTACCTTAGTTTCGTCAGTTGTTTTTTTCGGTGGGTCAGCCCCAGAGTTGCAATTAATGCAGATGTAGACCTCTTCAACTGTGGGAGTCTCAGAGTCAGTATGACTGTTTGCCCTCGATTTGAGTTCAGTAGGAGTTTCTTGTGAGAGTAAACTCAGTTCAGGAGTTGGGACCTTTGTTATTATCGATGTGTTAGGTAAGTTCTTAGAACCCGAGTTCTGTAGCTTGGTTAATTTAGGTGCGCCTATTGTCGTGTTGTTATCCTTCGCATAAGAGGATTGAACACCCAAATATCTGCTAGGTACAGTGTGACGTCTGGACGAGGTACGAACTTCAATGTCAGGTTTCGTAGTTTTATTATTTTTATTCCCCCTCTTAGGAGACATTGCCAAAATTCAGCCGAATTTACCAATTAGCGACAGTCACAATTCGGAATTATATTGTAATAGATGACTGTAATTAATTATTTGGATATTACAGCTTTTCCCTCCAAAATATATTTGTTGACGAAAATTGTGACAATCTGTATACTGAAATGATTAAATGTTAAATGAGGGATTAAAATGAATGAACATGTATACTGAAATGATCAAATGTTAAGTGAGGGATTAAGATGAATGAATATGTATCAATAGAATGAATATGTATCAGCAAACTGAATATGTATCGATGCCATCGTACAATAGACAAATCAAATATGCATCAATGTTACAGTGTGACAAGATTTATATGCAACAATGTCGCTAAACGATCAATAACCCACTCAATTCAACCAACAACCTGCTCAATTCAACCAACATGAAAACCGGAAAGCACACTGTATTTATTCAAGGCTTATTTAGAATATAATGCCTTGCTGGAAGTTCAATATTACCCGGTCCAACATGTGAATAGAATGCCAATATCAGAACCGTGCCTCTGAGCTGTCTGATGAGAGATATTTCAGGAATATAAATATGTTTGTAATAATAGTTATATATTAGATCTACAGTGAACTAAAAATAATCAATTGTCAAAAATTAATTAATAAGTAACCAAAAAACATTAATTATCATTATAGTATTAATTAGAATTCAAAGCCTTGCAGGCTTACGTGTGTCTCCTTAGTAAATTGAGCACCCGTATTCAATGTGTTATGAGTGCGTTACGAATCAATTAAAATTAGGAAGACAGTCCAGCAGAAGGCCTCCTTCAACCAAACAGCGAGGTTCAATTCGATTTAAGCCATCCAGTGTTAGACTAACTGGGAGTATGATGCCACTGCTTCCGCCCCGTATTAGACGAACTGGGGATATGATGTTATTGTATTGTATATTTCTTCCAAGATGATATTTTGCCAGCCAGTCTTAGGCAACTGTACAATTTCTGACTAGCAGTGACAACGCTTTAGATTTCGGCGTACTGGAGAAACAGTTTACCTACTTGAGTTTAATCAGGCCCAGCAGTCTTCGATGTTGGTTTATCAGTTCACTATTTTCAATTTTCAATAAAAACACTTTGTGTTGAACGGAAAACTTGATTTAGCTAGTTAATAAGTGTTTTCCACCCCGTATTAGACGAACTGGGGATATGATGTTATTGTTGTATATTACTTCCAAGATGATACTTTGCCAGCCAGTCTTAGGCAACTGTACAATTTCTCACTCGCAGTGACAACGCTTTAGATTTCGGCGTATTGGAGAAACAGTTTACCTACTTGAGTTTAATCAGGCCCAGCAGTCTTCGATGTTGGTTTATCAGTTCACTATTTTCAGTTTTCAATAAAAACACTTAGTGATGAACGGAAAACTTGATTTAGCTAGTTAATAAGTGTTTAACACAACAAATTTACACGAACTGGCTCAATTTTCAAAAGCGTTCAAAATGGCGATGACGCTGAGATAGCGTCAGCCTGCACGTGAAATGAAAACCCTTGCAATTTCAACGAAATGCTCAATTTCCACGCAATCAATTTATCACTTTAATTCAATAAGTGTTTACACCACTTTAAATTGTTAAAATTCGCTAAAATAAACCAATAAATGAAAGATTTAATGAAAAATTTACGGAGCCAAGATACAACACAACCTGTCAGTTTGCCAGTGTTACCATAATATAATAACGTTACATACATACATACATATATATATAGTACTTACATATAGGCATGAAACTAATTTTATGAGCAACATATTTGTTTTTCTTTTTCTTCCTAAAATATTGCAGCATATAAGTACAAAGGCATAAATTGTGAAGAATTCTATTTATTTCATTCTAAAATTTCCTGAAATCTTCTTTTGCAAGTTTGTTAAAAACTCTTGATATATTAAGTTTAGTGGATACCATTCTCCTACGTGTTTGGAATCTCTCGAAATATTTTTTCAGATCTTTTCAATACCGTTGAATCCAATTTATTAATATAATTCCCATGCCCAGAGTCAATCGAAAAATTTATGTTTTAAAAAAGTCTACTTTTATTGTATGTTCGTTCTGCAGTAAACTAGAACAGATTTGTCTATGGTCTGGAGGAGGAAAGCTCGTCTGATAGATGAAAACAAACTGCGTGTTTTTTCTAAAGGACAAAAGCTTGGCCCCTTTTTTGTCCCATCAAGAATGTTCGGATATAATCTGGCAGTTATCATCGCTCTCTTATTAAGTATATGGTTTGTGGACTCCCATCTTACATTAAAGATGCATTTACATGAATGAGGCTATCGCTGTTACCTACTATAAAACACGCTTACTAACGTTTCGTATATATCTGTTGGTCGAGAATTTAAGTTTGGCTGTTGAAGAAATGGCTAGCAGGCTATTCCACACGAAAACGATCAAAAAGTGCTAGTTTTGGACCGGGCCATCACCGATTTGGATACACAGTTTGTAGGGAATACCAAAATAGCTCACCCATATTTTCTTGTTTTCCCCTACCATCGTAATTTTACGATGAAGCGTCATTTTCAAAAAATCATATCTCGACAACGGAGCACCCGATTTTTCTGATTCAAATGCCAAATGAAGCGTAATGCTTTATATATTTCATAAAAAATATATTAGTACCAAACAACAACATTTTTTTGTTAATAATTTCGTTTTTTTTTAAATAATAGTATTCACTAGAGAGGACTTCTAGCACTTATTTTTCTAATTTTATTTTGAAGTTACACTTGGGGAATATATTGTTTTTCTTTTTCTAAAGAGAACCTCTAGCACTTACCGTATACAAAATATTGCGATGGCATTCGCTTCGTTGTTGAGATATGAATTTTTGACTTCTAGCACTTATTTTTCTAATTTTATTTTGAAGTTACACTTAGGGGAATATATTGTTTTTCTTTTTCTAAAGAGAACCTCTAGCACTTACCGTATACAAAATATTGCGATGGCATTCGCTTCGTTGTTGAGATATGAATTTTTAAAGTCACCGTATACATAAAGTAACGCACTAAATTGAGGAGAATATATTGTTTTTTTTTTCTACTGGCGAACTATAGCACTACTTTTGTTTATTTTGAAGCTAGAAGCTATAACTTTCAATGTACAAAAAATTGGGATGGCGTTCGGCTTCGGCCTCTGCTATAAAAACCTAATGGTAGTGCTCAGAAGAACAGATCTACCAACGCGTTGAGAGGCATTCCGCGGGGGAAAAACCTGCTAAAGAAACGTATTATATAAGAATTTAAAATTTTCTTTTCTAAACGATTTGTTAGTTAATTTTATATATTAAAAACTACAGCTGCCTTAGAAAATGAATAATGCCTTACCGAAATACAATAATTCTCCACAGGTACCTATAAAGGAATGATACTTTTGGGTTCCTCTATTCTTCAGTTTTAGATCCATTTCTCTTGATCTTCCTGTTTACAAAGGATAAAATTCATTTTGGATTAAGTGCCCAATCGTACAACTCCTCTGCGTTGGTAATATGTCGGTGTAGTGGTTGTTTAAGGCTGGCTAATGTGGCATTTTAGTACACCTACTATAGCGTCGCATGGTCCCTATGGCATTATCGCATGAACCCAAGCACAAGCATTTTACAAATTTCGCAAGAATAACCATTGCAACGTAAAGACGCAAAGGAATAAGCAAAAAAAAAAAAATTCGCGTTGCGTAGAACAACACAAGCAATAATCAATCAATAATAAAGTTGTATGTCAACAATTAAAACTCGTGCCGGAATTGTTCTAATTAAAATGTCACTTGTAAAATGCATGTGCCGGCTCAAACGAAGAGTGCGTCATGACCCAAAAACAATTTTTAAATAAAACAAAAATGCAAGGGTTCATTTTTGAATAGGAATAAGTAAATTGTATTAGTAAGTAAGAAACATTGTTTATATAAATAAGGGGTGGCAGTGCCTAAAGAGAAGACAATCGTTAACAAGTTGCATATAGGTACATACGTGTTTTATTTCTATTTTTCTACATCTGGGCATCTGCTCTCTGAGCTGCGCGTAAGTCATCATCAGGGGATCTGCTTTCTATTTGAAAGCTTCCTCTCTTAGGAGATCTGCTTTATTAAGTTTCTCCATTTTAGAGATCTGCTGTTAAAGCTTGTTACCACACCCCTTCCCGTGAGCAGTAGCATAGTAGTGACATTTCGTTTCATTTCCAAATTCTTCGCGCATTTTGCACAGGTTATAGAAATTCATCATATTTTTATACTGGCCTCCAGAACCGTCAGAAAAGAAACATATCCTTTTTAAATGAGGAGGTTTCGTCTTCAAAAACTGCAATAGTTTTTCTATAAACAATCTGACAGCAACATCATTATGAGTTGTTGATTCCGTTATTACGATAAAACTTGTAAAATAACTTTCATCACCTTCCGCTTTGAGACATATTGCAAAGTGATGTATAGCGCACTCTATATTTGACCTTGTACAGCATCTTGAATAACAGAAGAATAATTTTCTGAGAAATCACAAATAACAACACTTTCATTTTCTCCCACATTTTTTTTTTCTGTGCTTGAAATATTTTGTTTGTTGATCCGCTATATAAGAATACGGTAGAAACTTATAAATTTTTCCACATAATGAATCAACAAGTTCTAAATTTTGCATCACAATAGTTTGAAACGTACACCTGTCGGTTTGGTTTCAAGGTCAGGTCTTCAATATCTTTTAGTCGAAAATATTTCATAATCTCGCTTTCAGTTACAGACTTACTGCTAATTTTTGGATTTCGTGAAGACATGATACCTTTTCCAATTTACAAACTCTTTGCTCTGTGTGCCATATAATAACTTATGCCAAATTCATATTAGATCTTACGGACGGTCCATCTTTGTGGCAAAGATGTGAGAATTTGATACTTTTCGGCATTTGTCTGCTTCTGCAGATTTTTCCTTCAATTGCCGAATAATTTCTTCAGTCGAAGCAGTCAAAGGCTTCGACTTCTTCAGTTAAACTTTCAGGCACTTTAAATATATTTTCTTTTATTTTTTTGCATACATCAGTACACTTTGCTGCAGCGTAGCTTCCTTTCTTAAGGCTGCATAAATTTGCAAGCATTTTGTTCCCCTTTCTTATTTTCCACAATTTTTATGATATTGATTTGCAACCTTCGGCAAAATATCAGAAACTATTCAGTTCAAATGCTACCGGGCATAGATTTTTGAAAAAGATGTTTTTTTTTTTTTTTTTTTTAGAAAATCAAAAACCTCAAAAAACCGTGTTATTTTTCTCTCCTCCCTAAATACTTTTTCATGTACACACCAATTTTTATTATTTTTCATACATAGGTTTTCCAAAGATATTTGTAAATGCTACCGCAGCTGTTTTTCCAAATTTGTTAATATTTGTCATGTTACAAATACTTTTATAACATTAAAATTGAAACCCCTGTAACTTGAATAAAATTTATTGCTATACGTTTACTTTAACATGAGAATGAAGATTGAGATAATTTTATTCAGTAGCTCAAAGCCGGATAAATCCCATTAGTAGTTTATTTTATAAAAAGCAATTTGTAAACTTCTATCTTGATAAAAAGTGAATGATTTATTAATTTCAATTCCAAGAAATTTCTTGTAGTGACGACACGATCCAGTAGTCCAAGAAAAATCTCGGTTTTGTTTATATGTATGTAATTTTGAATAGCACTTTATAGGAATTATTGGTAAGCAGCGATACTACATCAGGCTGAAATAATCCCTCGGAATTTCCAGTAGACGTGCTTGTAGAGCCTGCATTTGAAGAGCGAAGTAAATCCCCCTCTTGTCGGTTGGATGGCTCGGCAACTTCCTGAAGAATTGGCTGGCTGTATGTCACCATAGAATGTTTTTTGGTTACTTAAAGGTATCAAATACTACACACTTTTTTACCTACACCCAACATCATAATCAGAATTTTCGCACGATTTACTAAATTGGCGTTAACAATCGGAAATGTATCACTGCTTTTTTTGTATCGTTCGCAAGCACTACACTTCCACTTCACTGTGCTTTTTCTTCAATACAATATACTATATTTGTGACTACACTTCTTTTTAACCATACGCGTAGATCTTTAGTTTTTTTTTTAAAATGAGATAAACGATAAACTAAGTTGTTATGAATAGGTTTTTCGATCGCTTTACTTATTTATTTCACACTTTGAATTTATCTTACTCGTTCGGGTTAAACACGCAAACTGAGAATTATTGAATTACTAAATTACTCAATACGAAAATGTGCACTGGCGCTAACCCAAAATCTCAGGTATCAGACCTATAGGCTAGATACATTTAAATCTATAGAAAATAAAACCTGATCTGCCAATGACATTACAAAGTACAATTTTTTATTACATTAACCTTCAAGGGAGAAATTTAGAGAAATGTATTCTCTTCTGATCCGTAAATCGAAAAACAATCCAAACCCAAAGTGACATGTGTTAAAACAATGCACACAAATGGATTTCTGGAAGAGGTAGAAAGGCATAAATAACTTACAGCTAGGTAAGAAGACTTATAGCAAAGAACATCTAACAGAAAGAATACGCATCTCATATATTGAAAAGTTTTGTATGGCGGGTCGTTCCATTACGACCCGCTCTCACAAATTGTATGAAAAATCTCTGCTTGTTAACGATCTGCCACTCCTCGGTGGTGATAGTACGACCCGATTTCACAAATTTTATGCGAACTCTGCTTTGAATAACGGCCTGCCGTCAGTCACCAGTGGTGAGTGGCGGCTGGCGGATCATTATCGTCAAAGCATCAGCATAGGACCAGAGGCAGTACCTGTGCTCCGCATCATCCTCATGCATTGCATTGCGTATGCCATGCCAGCCATAAATTTTATTTTGTTTGAAAGAATTTTCATTTACATTGCATTGAAGTAGAACAGAGGAAGAATAGTAAGATGAGCGGATGGGATAAGAATTTGTAGGCGACAAGCTGTCTAGTCACAGTCAGTTGCATTGATTGTGTGATTGGGCAAAAATGTTTATAAATGTAGGTAGCCATTCATTTTTTTTCGGGTTTTTCGATATAGATAATTTGTTGGCGAGATTATTGGACGATAATGATTAAGAACAAGTAAAAAAGCTAGAATTGGTCTGCGACCAATTCTTATGATACCCATATAAAATTTCGTATGGTCACCGATCTATGCATGTTTGATTTTTGAAGTGGATATATATATTTATACAGTGCCGGATCTAGAAAACTTTTGAAGGGGGGCAAAGACGTTAGTTACCGCCCCCTCTAACAACGATCTTTATTTGGGACAAATTTTATTACAGCTCCAGTGTATACTAGGCATTATATGTATATATTTATAGATACTGCATACCCTAGACCTGTGTAGAATCAGAATTGTTAAAAACAATTTGAATTTGAAATAAATGATTGTTAAATAAAAAGAATTTGAAATTCAAACGAAAAGTAAGATCCATTATAGATCTTAAATGTCGTTTGAGTGTCCAACTGTTTTAAAATAAAAGGAAAGTAAAAAATCGTATCATTACAAATAAAGTTTATTTTATACCAGAGACAGACTTGCAATTTTCATATTTATATATTGATAATGCAATTATGTTAATTGCAATATAAAATTTCAGAGACACACTTGCATTTTACGATACTAAGAATTTAATTAGAGAGCTTACATTTGATTTATCACTAAATATGTCATTTGACTTAAGAAAGTTCCGCGCATGTACAAAACGCGAGCAAATATTGTAAAATTACTTGTCTATTTGAAAAATAAAAACGAGATAGACACTTCAATTTTATAAGTGTCAAATATTAAATGTCAGAAAAAGTTGTATTAGTATTAAATTCGGTTCTAAAAGGTTCGTGTATTAAATGATTATGGTTTATAACTAGGGTCATATTGCAATAAACTCGTATACCGCGTACTTTTTTTGCAATTTCAATATTGAGCTCCAATGTACTAACTACTAAGTGTACACCGAGCGTATACCGAGCTGCTTCTCAGTATATAGAGACAGACTCGCGGTTGAGCGCAAAATACAATATTGAGATTGCAAGTCTGTCTCCGCTATTATTAACATAAGGATAACAAATTAAAAATTTAAATTATGTTAGATATTAGTTTTATATTTTTGCCGCCTTTCAATATGAATCTTCTCGGCTAAAACTACTAAAATTTGAGACAGTTTCAAAAAAACTCTGGGTAGGAATTCTGGCAAACAGCCGTTCAGGTTGAATGGATTTATCCGTTTTTTTTACTCAGATTCAAAGGCTTTAACTCCGGCTGGCATAATAATAATAATCTTCTGGTAAATTTGTTCTTGTGCCTACTGTCTTATAATCTGTCTACATTCGAGGTAGGATTGATGGATGATGGGGAACAAAGGGTTGCCAACCACATTTGTACAATTTTTGAATTAATTTCAAATGAGACAAAGGTACAATTTGAGAATTTAACGGGATTTTTAGTAGGCTTACAGACTTAATTTTAATAGACAGTAAGCTGCTTGACTGTATAAGTATAAACACAATTGAAAGTATGATATCAGCAAAGCAGCTCTTAGATTCCGGAAAGAAGACTGAAGTATTAAGTATGGTCTGAAAATTTTTTCCAATTCTTGTAATTAGATTTTTTCTCGTTTAGCTATGGGTTCAGAAGTCCGTCGTATTGCCGCCCTCTTCATTTTAGCGCCCGGGGCAAGTGCACCCGAGTGCCCCCCCCCCCCCATAGATCCGGCCCTGTATTTATATATCATTTCACACTAAAATAAATGGCACTACTTACTTATCGTCTTGCGATACAATGGGAAATATTAAACTAACTCCACTTTTCACAATTAATTAAATCACACAACTTATCGTCGTCGCGCGTTAGAATTCTAAAATGAGTCACTAACTCTAGTTTTTATTTTACACACTACAGAACTGAATCAAAATATTGATAAAATAACTTCGATATATGTATTCTTTTCGTTCAACCACCTTTCACGCTCGATAGTAATATACTTTTGCGCCTCATGTAGATACTTCCTAGCTAATTCTGTTATTACACACCCATAAGCTAACATTGGTTAACAGCCGGCATACCTTTCGTAACAATTCAAGCATACCTCACACTTGGGAATATTCCTTGTCCTTGACAAAAGACTCATACTATTTAATAATGATAAACTAGTATCTACAGCAAATAATCATATTGTACCTTACTGCACCACGTAACATACTGAAAAACAAAATTTTTGTATGCAGCCATATGAAAAAGTTACCTACTTTTATATGCCTCAAAAAAATAATTTCAATATTTACCCAAAACTTCCTATAATAACTGTTTAGATTTAAGGAAAATTGCAATGCATTTTGCGTAAAATTTAATGTAATTTAATTTTGTTTAATTTTGTCGGCATAACACCTTAGGGGAATATTCCCTACATTTGAGGGAATATTTCCTACATTTTAGGGAAAAATACCTAAGCTTTGTGGCAACAATTGTGCAAATATTTTAATGTGTATGGAGTTAATCCATTTGGCAAGGGGCCGGCTCTTAGTTGCAATTGGTAAATGTAAGAACACGGCATTTTGCAACAATGCAGGATATTCATCGTTTAAACTGCACTAGAATTCCTCTACCGGCATTAATTTAAATTTTTCTTGCAACGATGAGCCAGATGTCATTTCAATAAAATTTTGTTATTATTTTGCTGACAATGGTATCAAGGTCGTGGATTGACTATTATAAATGGGTTTTTAATCCACAATTCATTTTGATATATAACCTGCTGTCCATTTGGAAAATACTGATTAAATGGTCCACCCAAACCCCTTGTCTCTCGTATTTCAATCCTTTACTGTTCTGAAAAGCCTTTCACTGTTGCAATAAAGATCGTTGGATCGCACACAAATTGTCCAAAGTTCTATATTTTTCTTAAAAACAAGAATTTTCCGTGACCAGTAAATACATTTACTTGTTTATCCCAAAGGTTTAAATTAAGGTCATTGATCTTTTAAAGTATCCTCGGCCACAAAATCTGTGAAAAAGTTCATATGAAAAATTTTTGAAGTAACTTTCTTTGGCTTAAATTTCCATACGAGAGAAATTTTAAAGATGGTTAAAAAGTTTCAACATTGCTAAGTTCTGTTGATTCTGATGGCATTTTTCATCTCTCACCTAAGAAATGCGCCTGTTTTATGGATAAACCTATGAATCTCTTCCATCCATACAATATTCTAAAGAAATCTTTTAAAATGCTTAAAAGGTTGCCCATTTCCTTCTAAGAAAGGCGTGGATAAGAAATCTCAGTAACTAAAATATCGGCTAATCGCGCTAATTTTTATACCCTAGATGAAATCATAGGGGTATACTAAGTTTGTCATTCCGTTTGTAACACCTCGAAATAATGATGGTAGAGCAAAATGGATTGGACACCCATTCATAATATTAAAAGTTATTTCGATTTTTGCATGTCCGTCCGTCCGTCCGTCTGTGCGCACGATAACTCGAGAACGCGTATACTTAAAGAGCTGAAATTTTGTACACGGACTTTAAAAAAAAAAGTAAAATTAAGTTCGAAAATGAGACAAATCGGGCAACTCCTTCGTGGGGTTGCCATATAAAAATTTCGTTTTCCGCTATATATTTGGACACTGCCTGAGAACGCATCGACGTAGAGAGCTGAAATTTCGTACATGATGTTTTTACTACATTAGCAAATAAAATGTCAAAAATGTACTAAATCGGGCAACTCCTTCTTGGTGTTGCCATATAAAAATTTCGGTTTTTTACGTATACTTTGAAAACGATCAGTCCAAGACATTTTTATTGTACTAAGAACTTCTGCAGAATACGAAATCCTATAAAATTTTTTATTACCATTTTTTCTGTGCGACAAACTGTTCTAAATATATGCGAAAAGCAACTTCAAAATCAATACTTGAATAGATCGGTGACCATACGAAATTTAATACGGGCATTCATCTAGGGTATCATAAAAATTGGTCTTAGATTAATTCTAGCTTTTTTACTTGTTATTCTATCAAAAGGTTTTCATGTCTCCTACGAAGTACTGCAAACTGTTTCCTTCATGATTATATCTTGAACATTTCGAAGTCGTTCGACAGAATTTGAGACGCAGCGTTTTCAGTTAAACTTAAATTTGTTGTCCTTGATCAACTTTGCTCTTGTGGATTGAAAGGTTCTTATTCATCCTCTATTCGGGCGTAGTTGTGGACATCTTTAAATTCAATTTGTATAATATCAATGCTGGTGCTAATCAAGCCTATGTTCTCTCTCTGTTTGTTTAAACAGGAATAGCTATAAACCAGATTTCGCGTAATGAATTCTGGTTGTGTTGGTAGTCCATGTTTTACATGTATTTACACGCCGTCTCTATTCTATTCTAAACAACTTGTCAATTTGCAAAAAGTAAACAAAGGTTTTGTGCGGAGCATCTGTGGTAAAAAATGTTCTTTTTCGACTTGAAATAATTCACATATTTAATTTAGGTATATTAATTTAATCTTTGCTTCTATTAACAAAAAAGATAATTTACATAATGCACTTGCCTGAAACGCGATTTTCCTAGTTTATAATCCGAATTATATTTGCGAGTATTGACCGCACACTCCGTTTCTGTTTTTTTAATTGATATTAAGGTTTTAGCAGGCACCAGTGGCATATACAACTTTGCACAAAATAAACTTCAAAGATAAATAGTTTTGAAAGAATTGCTTACGTACTTTTGTTAAATTTCGCAAAAGAATTTTAAATTGAGTAAACCTGTTCACAAAACATAAGCACACTTGACAATCATGGCTCAATTTGGTCCCTCGCATCTCACTTACTCCTATGTATGATGCCCTGCTCTTGAAAAATTACGCTCATGTACATGAATTATACACGATTCACCCATTCCTGTTTACTATATGTTTTAAGCATTTTAACGCTTACGGATTATCGAGCGACCGCTATGGGTATCGACCAGAAGCTCATTAGAGTAGTCAATTATGAACATTGATAAAATTCTCGCTTGGCGGGGGTGGATTGCCTCTAATTGCCTTGAGATTAGACTTATTGATGGAATGTCATCCAACATCCAAATATTGACACTTCACAAAACGTCCTTTGTTGCGTTTTGTGTTTTATCTCTATTGTTATGGTCGCAGGTAGGCATGACCGTAGCACGATTATGGTCATGTGTAAACATGGCAGTCGACTGCTATGCTACTATCCTGACATTTCTAGTCAGACCTGTCAGTGGAATAATGTGCACCATGCGGGGGATTTGGGAGAATCGGACCAAGGAGGATGTCGGAAGAGTGACAGCCGGCCATTTTTTTTTATTGGGTCATTAAGTAACAAAAGTCAAAGTCAAAGTCAAAGTATGCTTTATTGAGTCTAGATTAGAGTATAATTTTTGTTGGATTTACATGACTTCTTATCTTAATAGCTAGTTGCCTGGCTTACAGATTTGCCTGGCTTACCGAGTGTTGGACATTGGACATGAAGCAGTAAAGTGGGACGAAGAGTAAAAAAAGAAAAGCACACGACAAGTAAAAAGAAAAGTTTTTACTTAAACCACCAGTAGCATAAGTTAGCACACATAAAACCAAATACGGAATATTCAAAAGTGCGAATGGCAGTCAGCAACAATCCCCAGTAGAAGAAAATGACCCTGAAAAATAATTACATGTGGAAGAAAACGTGGTTCAACGGAAGGAGCACCTGCAAATTAATCATAATTTTGGATAAGTAATGTTAAAATTTTGTTTAAAATACGGCAGCCAGAGTCTTGGTAAATAAAATAAGACAAGCATTTAGTTACATACTTCGAATAAAGGGCGAAACACAATTCCACTGTTTCGATCCGTTTCGTACAAATGTCAAATTTGCTTATATGAGACATACGTGCAATTGGATACATTACACCGAAATGGATCGAAATGGATCAAATCGAAACGGAGAAGTTGAACAAATTTTAACTTTTACGGATGACATAACCTAGAAAAATCATCTGTAAAGATTTCTTTATACTCAAAGATGCATGAAAAGGCTTTTGTTGAGGAAATAAAAAAAGACATGAATTATATGACCAAAAAAGAATGTTTTTATGGATGGAAAATTTTAAAGTCAAGTGTTTGAAACCGAACGGAACAATTGTGCTCATGCATCCGTTTGGATCGAAATATGTTGGATAGAATCGGATCGAAACGGTTTTTTAATCCATGGATTGTGATAATTGAAAGTATAGTATTAGCGATAATTAAAGTTGAGTTGATTAATTGCAGGTTTGTGAATTTTATAAGTGTAAAGCGAAAATAAAGAACTTGTATATTAAAAATTTAATATAGTGTTTTAAATAACGAACCAAAAGCCACGCCCGTAACAACTGGTGTCAGAAGTGAAATAAATTCGCGAAATAAAATGGTGATTATTTTTGTGAAATTGCGTTGAATTTTGTACTTTTTGTGAAAGTTGTAGAAAATAATTTATATTCAACTGTGAGTGAATTACTAAAGTAATGGGACGCAAGGTGGAGGAGCTTCGAATACAGGATTTCAAAGGGGAATTAGGGAACCAGTCATTGCAAACGACAGGTGCAAAGAAAGTTCTAGTCGAGCGACTTAGACATGCATTGATAGAGGAAGGAAAGAATCCTGAAACATTTCTTTTCGAAGAGAACTTGGAAGAAACCGAAGCTGAAGCAGAGCCTGCAATGAAAATGGAAAAGCTTTTGAGTACTTTAATGAGCAAAATGGAAGCCCGTTTTGATGAACAAAAGAATTCGCTCGAGGAACACAAGAAATCTATGGAAACCCGCTTGGACGAGCAAAAGCATGCTTTTGAGGAACAAATGAAACTCGTTTCGAGGAGCAGAAGACTTTCCTGACGTTAAATGAACAAAATTTGAAAATTGAAGGAATCGAGCAGGAAGTGGCGGAAGCTCTACAAAAAGTCACCGTGCAGCTTGACAACTTCAAAGCACATCTGGAAAGAATAAAGCATCGTCAGCCTCTAAACGTCGCAGCTGAAATATCCGGTGTAGGTAGAATGAAACCTCCGATATTTGTTGGACAAAGTTCGTGTCATATCTTCAATAGACAATTCGAGGTAGCTTCACATGCAGGAAATATATTGCCTGCAGTTACGCAACAGGATTCGAAAGCATCGCGAATCACTACAATAGCTGCAGGCTGATGTGGAAAGGTTAGCACATCTTTCATACTCCAGCATAAATGCGGATTTTCTTATTGAAGTGGCGACGGAAGAATTTGTGAACGCTATTGCAGATCAAAATTTACAACAAGCATCAAGGCTAACAGGAAGGAAATCAACAGCCGAAGCACTAGCCTATGCATTAGCGTTAGCGTATGAATCCGCCAGACAAACTTCACGGAGTGCAGTACGAGTGTGAGAAATTTCATTGGAGGAATGTACTTGCAACAGAGTGCAATCATCACAGCGTCAGCCTTCAATTGGTGTCCTTCGATGCTGGAATTGTAATAGACCAGGGCACCTTCAAAGAGACTGCAGAAAACGTCGACGAGTGGAATAACCAGAAGAGAAGGGGAAAGAAGAATACCAAAGATGTCGAGCCAGGGAACAAGTTATTCGTGGAAAGGCTAGATATCAAGCAGCGACTAGTCGCATCACCTCTCCTGTTGAGTAGTCGGAAAATAAGTAAAAACCAACTTTGTGGGGCAGAAGTTGGTTGGTGGAATCGACAGCACCGAAGTCATCATTCAAGTAGGCCAGTTGCAGAGAAATAATAGCAGTCTTGTTATATAGAAGTGTAGGAAAAATAACTGCGCGGTCACTATCGATACTGGAGCTTCGAATTCAATTATTAGAGCAAATCTTGCTAAGAACAAATGGCTTCACAACACCACAAAATATCTACTAAGAACCGCAACTGGAGCAGCAGCACAGGTGTTTGGAGAAATAACTTAAGATGTTCAACTAGGCGAACATTTATTTCCTCACACTTTAATGGATGGATAATGGATGAATGCATTCTTGGAATAGACTTCATGACCACATACAAAATAAATCTGGATGTCGGAGAGCGGAATCTCAAATATGGGAACATAGAAATGCCTATGAGACTAGGAGAAGGATCAGATTATCCTGCGAAAGTAAGGACGATGGTCTGCGAAAATATTACTCTTTCGCCCTTCTCCGAGACACTAATATGGACAAAGCTTACTGATGACATCGGGACCTTCCGATTCTATCTGGTGGAGCCTAACCCCACAAAAATTACATCGAGCAATATTGTTGCCAAGACAGAAGGTGCAACATTAATACCAGTCAGAGTGCTTAAGACGTCCGAAAATGAGGTTCAACTAAAAGAAGGTGCTTTAATTGGAAATTGTGAACCGGTTTACCAAAGTGAACAACAATACAATGATGCCAAAGGGGTGATCGATGAATTTTCGGAATTATTTGCAATGAATGATGATGACTATGGTAAAATAAATCTTGTCCAGCATGTCTTGTCTACTTGGATGACATAATAGTAATCGAAAGGACATTCAAGGAACATTAGAGCAACATACGGGACGTACTTCAAAGACTCAAAGATGCTAAATTAAAGTTCAGTGCGAGTAAATGTGCAGAAATGAAATTAAATACTTAGGGCACATAGTTTCATTACAAGGAGTAAGAACCGATCCAGAGAAGGTAGATGCCGTAAAAAATTGGCCAAACATCAATTACGGAGTTTTCTTGGTTTAGGCGATTCGTGAAAGGTTTTGCAAATATAGCAAGGAGCCTACATCAACTTACAGAAAAGGGAAAGCCGTTCATATGGTGGGGTAAATGGCGCCGATATCTGCGATATCTCGCATTTTTAATAACGCTCATTCCGAATGCATTGATTTGAATTTGACTAAATTCCAAACCAAGAGTCATCTAAGAAAGTTTTTGACTATATATTTATTTTATATTTTCGTTGTACATTTTTATTAGTTAAAATTGGTATTTCTGTGAATTATTTTTAGGTTATGTAGTAGTCAAAGTTTGATGAACCTGAATTGAATAAACCTGCTGTTTACGCCAAACCTCTCGCCTGCTAGTCCTTCCATCGTATTTTTTTTTCTGTTCTCTTTTTTTGTGTTTTTTTTTTTTTATCCAGCGTTCTAACGATGCTGCATAACCCGAAATTTTTGCTATAAATATTTTGCGTGTCTTTTTAAGGTGACTATGTCCTTACGCGAAATTCCGTTCCGCAAGGATTTTTCTTTTTATGCGAATAAAATTCGCAAAATAAATATGAAATGTTGGTAGTAAAAACTAATATAAATTTTAGAAATACTTACTACATATTTATTTCACATACGGAACTTAAAAAAATAATTATAACATTTCAGAAAGCAAAAGAAAATTTTATTCAGTGTCACTATCGCTACTATATAATTTAAAACAATCAACTGGAAGAAACTCATCATATTTATCGCTTGAAATATTTAGAGCTTCAACTACATTTTCATTGTTAATGTTTTGTTCGGATGATTTTTTCGCAATATTTTCTCCCAGTAAGTTTTCATAAATTTACTACTACAACATTTTATTAAATTTTGTCGAAATTTTGAGGCTCGGTGAATGTTTGGATCAATATCTACCTATAATAATACTTTCCAATTTTTTGGTAAATTCAAGAGCTTTACAAAGGTTTTCTGCAGTGAATGAAACTGTGGCTTCGTAGTCACTGTTATACTATTCATCATGAGGTTGGGCTCCAGATATGATATTAATTAATTCAATATAGGTTAACTCACGATCTGCTAGTAAATAATTAATAATGTCATACTCGCTTAAATTGCCAAAGGCTTTTTTTTTAACCGTTTTGATAAAGTAATGAACTTGGATATTCCTTCATCAGTTGTTGGAACAGTATTGCTGGGTGCGACTACTTGTGGCCATCCAACACCCATTTATAGTTGAATGTTTTACATCATGTAACACAATTTAAAATATTGTGTTTATTAAAAATATCATTAAAAATCTGTTTAATGTACTTAATTTTGAAGGTGGTATATGTCTTGGTCTAAAGGCTGGACAAATCCCTTGTATTTGGTGAAAAAAATTACTTTCACGTTTCGATGCTGTAGGTTGCGTGGATATACTATGCATTATCTAATATTTAAAATATTTTGAAGATCTTTTTTCTTCATGGTACTTTTCTGCTTTTACAAAAAAAAAAAACCAGTAGTGAGACCAATTCCGAAATACCTGACCAGTCTTCCTTGTCTTTTTATTTGCCACCCAATGTACGGGAAGATCATTTAAGCTCAATTTACGAGTAAAGGTTCCATCTGGTGATCCTCTGATGTGTTGCATCAAAGTAGTAATGTTTTTGAACCTAAGTCCGCTAGCACCTTTTACATTTTGTATTACAAAAGTTCTGTCGGGATCCATTCCCTTAGTAAATTTAAACGAAAATTCTTTAGCTCCAACTTTGTCCAAAGATCAGCTTCACGTTTGAATTTAAGGTTCCGCAATGAATATCTTTTTCTGAAGTTTTGAAACCACCTTTTACATGCCGAAAAATTTTGTATTTTATCATAAGCCCTGCTTTTTTAACCTATATAAAATATGCACAGCTTTTCTCTTATCATTATACTATTCCTTTTTTTTGTTTGTACATGCTGTCGTCCATCCAAATAATCAGTGTTTTCTCCATATTTCCTAATAAAGGTTTTCTTGCATACGGTGAAATTGATAAGATTCCGGAGACCATACTACTCCTAATATTTTCCTTAATTTTCTTCAGTGTTCGGACAGTTGATTCATTAATTCCGGATGTCTTAGCAATCACTGCGGGTTTTCTCCTTCTTTAAGTCGACTCAAAAGTAGCATTTTCATGTCCAAACACATCGGTGTTCTCGTTCTTCTTATTATTACACGTTTATTTAACATCTCGATGTAAAATTACATTATAAATTATAATTCTAAACAGTATGTGTGTACTAAATAATATAGCGTTGTTAAGTTCGATTCATTCTAACTTATGAATGTTTAAATAAAATATTGCTCTATATCGATGCTTTTCTATGCACATACACAAATGTTGACTAGAACAATGTAATGAATTTTTGTCCTTACCCATTTAGAACTAACGCATTTAAGTATGGCCGAATACACCTTAAGTTTTCTTATCGCTGTTAGTATATATCTGCACTTGTTATGTACTTTTAAAGCTTCTAGGAAAGTATATTTTCTGTCTGCCTAAATTGAGATCGCGTTCCGTGTAAATAAAGGGATGGGTGTAATATTAACAAATATTTTTGCCTAACTTTTTATCCTTGAACGCTGTGCTAGTACAAGAATCCTTCTTTGTTCTTATATAAGCGAATTACTTTAATCATCATTAGCCTCCTTTAATCCTTCGGACAGGACACAGGTAGGAAACAGTTCCTGTCCATCGGGCCCTATGTTTCGTACGACAGCTTTTAGTTTACTCTAGATCTACTAAATAATGCTGATTCTGTGTCCTACCCTTCATGTAATTCTTGGTTTTCTTATACGTTGAATTTCTTCAGGGTTTTAGTCTGAGTTAGTTTGTGGCCAATTCCTCGTCGATCATTCCCAGGTTTTGAATATGCTTCATTTGATACTCGATATCTCGCCGAAGACACTTATTGACAAAGGACTTGCAATCGACGTGTTATGAATTGAGTACGTAGCCTTCCGCATCTCGCAACCATATAGCAATACCTACTGTTTTCCCACTAGAGTTGAAGAGCCGTAGTATTATTTCAACGAAGATCTCACTGGAGTTCCATATCCGCGAGAGCTGGAAAAATTCTCTTCTCGACATTTTTATACAGGAATTGATATCTGCTTCTATACCATCAGATTCCATAATTATGGAGTTTCGGAGCTGGAATTTGTATTAATCCTCATTTTTTTTTAATTTTCACTGGATTGAGTCTCAATCAAACCAGATGGACTACTACTTTCTGCTACAAGATTTTGTATAATGATGTTAAGGTCCTCGTGTCGACGGGTCAGAAAGCAAATGTCATCAGCATAATCTTATTTTGTGAGGTGGTCATTCAATCCCCATTATCTGAGTTTTATTCTAGTCCCACATAAAAATTTTGGGCTAACTAAAGGAGTTTTAAGTAAGACCAAAAAATATTAGATGACACAATTTATCTGGGTATACCTATACTAACCATTAGTTTGAACTTACCAGCAATACGCTGTCAGTGTCATCATAAAAACATTGGTATTAAACCAATTCCCAGAGAATAGAATACATCTACATAATCGCTCAAATTATACGTCAATATAACTTTATTCACCTTTTTTGTAGAGAATTTTTCGATTTTTCTCTTTTATAAGTATATCATATTGCCGTAAGACCGACAGGAATGAAAATATTCTCAAAATATCGAAAAAAAGGTTATTTTTTTTCCGTTTTCCAGCTGTCACAAGTTATGCGGACAACCGAAGTCCGCGGACTTTTCACAACTTACTTCGAGAGCTAAAAGGTAAATGTATACCAATTTTTAGCTTGGTTGGACTTTTTTCGTAGTGATATCCTCAAGTTCCTGGACTATAATAATTATCAGTGAATTTTAGTCTACTATAGACAAGAAATCTCCACCAAATACTTATTAAAAAAAAAAATCTATAAAAAAATCAATTTTTGAATAAATTCCTTAGGAATTGTTTTATTGTTGTTTATCCTGCCAATGTGGTCACCAATATTGTTTAAAAATTGTAAATGGAAAATTATCAAGTAAATTCTGAAGGGAAAACAAAATTTTTTCTTGATACTATCACAAGCATCTTTTGCGCATAATTTCAAGTCAAAATCATTTGAACATTTGAAAGTTTTGAAAATTTTAAGCAACAGCTCTGTGAAGCTCCAGTACTTCACTACCTGAAGCTGGGAAAAACATTTATATTGGACACGGATGCCAGCAATGTAAGTATTGGTGCAGTGCTTTCGCAGGAGGAGGATGGTTAAGAAGTTCCAGTACTTACTCTAGCAAAGCACTTTCTAAGTCAGAGAAAAAATATTGTGCTACAAGAAAAGAGCTACTTGCCATTGTAAATTCAAAAAAGCATTTTCATAAATATCTCTACGGGCAGAAATTCATCCTTGGCATCGACCATGCAGCGCTTAAATGGCTTCTACAGTTTAAGAACCCTGAGGGACAAGTGGCGAGATGGATATAGTGACTCCAGGCCTATGATTTTGAAATGCAACACAGAAGAAGTCGTATTCATGGAAATGCAGACGCCCTTTCACGACGTCCATGCAAAATTGAATGCAAACATTACGCCCGGGTGGAAGAAAAAGAAACAAACGCAACTATACGGTTGGTAACCGTGGAACCATCTACAGGTTGGGACAACGAGGATCTGCGAACAGCACAACGAGAAGATCCGGACATTTCATCTATCCTTGGTTGGAAAGACGAGACTGCAAGGATATTTCGGAATGGAGCGAAAAGCTGAAAAGTTACTGGGCTCAATGGAACTCTCATCATGTTGAATGTGGTATATTAAAATGCAATTGGGAAGCACCTAACGACGAATCATTCCGAATGCAGATAGTCGTGCTAGCATCAGCATCAAACGTCAAAGATGTTCTAGAAGAAATACACGGTGGAACCTCTGGAGGACATTTGGGAGTGAACAAAACAATTTTCAAAATACGAGAAAGGTTTTATTGGCTACATATGCGAGAAGATGTGGACGAGTGGTGCCGCAAATGCACTGTCTGTGCTGCTTGCAAACACAGAAGCAGAGGAGAAATGCATAAGTATAATGTCGGAGGCCCCTTTGAAAGGATAGCTGTAGACATCGCTGGACCTTTTCCAGAAATGGATGGTGGTTACCGTTATATATTAGTTGCCATTGATTTTTTCAATAAATGGCCTGGAGCTTATGCAATCCATAATCAAGAAGCAAATACAGTTGTGGAACAAATAATAAGGAATTGGGTCAGTAGGTTGGTGTGTTCACGAACTTCGTTCGGACCAAGGACGGAGCTTCGAATCGCGGACTTTCCAGGAGATGTGTAAAATGTTGGGAATATAAAAAACCAGAACAACTCCTCTACACCCACAATCTGATGGCATGGTAGAGCGCTTCAACAGAACATTGATCGAGCATCTAAAGAAAGTAGTTGACTATCATCAACGCGATTGGGATCGACATATTCCTATATTCCTAATGGCTTATAGATCAACCGTGAATAACACTACCGGATAAGCCCCAGCTAAGATCATATTCGGAAGGGAGATGCGTTTACCTAGCGACCTCAAATTTGGCACCCCCAAAAGTGAACAAAAGTTACCAAAAGACTACCTATCGGAGCTCAAACAACAATTAGCAGTAAATGCCAATCGGATGAGGACCCGCTGGGACTTACGTGCAGGATTCAATGAAGGTGATCTTGTTTGGCTATACAACCCGAACCGCCATAAGGGACGTTCTCCAAAACTACAACATCACTGGCAGGGACCGTATTCAGTAGTAACTAGAATTAATGACGTGGTATACAGGATTCAGCGTGGCATAAGAGGTAAGCGTAAAATTGTTCATTTGGACCGCTTGTGTCAATACTACGAGCATCAGGATCGTGGACCACCTATTGTTCGGGACGAACAATTTGAAGAAGTAGGCAGTGTTACGTGCAACAGATAGAGACAACTGGTGACATCTACTGGAAAAGGAGAGTAAACAACTCAGGTTCGGAGAATCGATGATGGAATCTTCGGGAAGGTTCAGGAATAGAATAGTCAAGAAGATTCTGGAAAAGAACACTCCCGAATAATCTGAAGAGTTTCTAGGGTATAAATATAACAGTTGTCACCGCCAAAGCAGAGTCTTTTTTTAGACGTTGCAGTGTTAACAAGCGAAAGTAATAAACAGGCGAAAGCGTTATAATTGGATTGCGATAATTGAAAGTATAGTATTAGCAATAATTAAAGTTGAGTTGATTAATTGAAGGTTTGTGAACGTTATAAGTGTAAAGCAAAAAAAAGAACTTGTGTATTAAAAATTTAATATAGTGTTTTAAATACCGAATCAAAAGCCACGCTTGCAACAATACCCATGCTTGTATTGATATCTTGATTCGTTGAGATTGGTTGAAGGCTGATAGATATTGGGGACCTTCCAGCAAAAAGGGGCAGATCTATTTTTCAGTTTTTTTTTACTTATTACGCGCAGAGTACTTAGAAAAAAGTTCTTCGTCGTGTGCAGATCCGATCAAGAATAGACGAATTACTGCAGATGTTGGACCTGGCCCATTACTATTTGGTGCAAGTAGAATGCTGATCCGGAATTTTTGAACAGTTTTTATTAATTTGCGAATAATTGTTAGAAAGGGATCTGCCTCCCTATTGCTGCAAAGTCCTCTATTTGAGATGAAGGTGGACAAATTAAAATAAATCAAAACTGTTACTCAATTAAACTTACTGGTGCGCCTTTTAAAACAATACTGAATAATTATTTATTAATCGCTGCAAATTTATAATACATTTGATTACATGCAATCAATATATCAATACAAAATCTGACGTCCAACACAAGTTTTATTCACTTCAGTGATCAATAATTTACCGCAGTGAGCATGCTGACCCAGCAGAAATTCACAGGTCATTAAATTGTGATCGCAAGACTGAAAATCGTCACGTGTGATATAATTACGCATGGCGTGAAAATTGCTGGAAATGCATACAATGCGAAAAAAAAAATTTAAATTGTCATCACTCATGGTAGTGAATTATGATCTTGTAAACAATAACACTTTAAAATGATTACTTTCGATTAATTAAATTTATGATTACGGTTAAATAATATAATGGCGAAAATTATATATTTATGGGTCTAGCTTAATTTCTAACTTATTAGCTAAGACACAGTATACATACAGTAGACCAGCTTAGAACAAACTACTGAAAAGTGAATTTTAGAATTTTAAATAAAAAAAAAAAGAAATCCTCATAATTTATCCCATAAGAGGGAACTATTAAGTATGATACGAAAGTAAATGGGCGAATAGTAGCTAGTTGCACAATGGTTAGGAGAAGTATTAGCTTTATGTAAGTACACATCTCGGCAAAAGTACTGCAAATGTATTGTTCCATTACTGAACAGCTATTTGATTGTAAAGTGGTGTTCGATCCATGGACAGTGTAACAGGCAAAGTGACTGTAATAATGTTTGTGACAGTTTGACAGTTCTACCAAGCCGAATGGCAAGGGAAGTGGAATAAATTGTTTTAGCTTTTGTTTTCTTGCAAAAATAGTTTATCTTGTCATTTTGCCCCGTTTTCCTCTAGTACAAGTTTGTGCATGCTATAAGTTCGCTTTCTTCCAGTCTAGATTTACATAGGAACCTTTGTATTAAAAATGGATTAGTGTGTTAGTTAAAAATGTTGAAAGATAAAGTACACATACATTATAGAATCATTCTACTCATGTGACAGTTTTCACAGAGCTGTTCTACTGTAAGGAATATACCGTGGCTAAGATATGGGTCACAACACATATTTTAGACTTGAGCTTGAAGAATGTCCCAGTGTCGATACTGGACCGATCGTCAGTGATGGTCGCAGCGTGCTGCATGAAGCAGTATGTTTCTTTGTGCCACTAACAGCTAGCAGCGGTGCCCATACTATGCCGCACTGCGATTGTGCTGGCAATTATACCCGACTGTGTGAAGAAACTCTGGTTGGAACAGAATACAAAAATCTAATTCTTACAAATAAGAAGAAGTCAAAGCATTACTTTGTATATAGGCTTTGACAACGGCAAGTTTTATTCGGCTGTGTCCTATCATGTTGTTAGGTTACTTTTCCGGTAGTGTCATTTTGTTTTCAATTCTCTGAGGCAAGCCTTGCAGAGAGCTGCGAGGTAGCCTTAGTGAGGCCAGGCCTGAGGCTTGCTTGGAGGTGTTTCTGCGCTGCGAAGAAGCCTGAGAGATGCCAGGTTTCCTCGCAGCTCGCCTCAAGGCCTGCCTCAGAGAATTGAAAACAAAATGGTTGTTGTGGTACTATGTTGAGAGTGATTTCTTTTGGACGTGAACAGCGTTGACTGCAGGGCGGCACGCTAGCCCCTCGGCTATTGCGGGAGAGTTATAGCGGGGTTAACCAAAATCCTGCCGCTGCCACCTGCCATAAAAAAAAAAATCATCGTGCCTGACAAAAAAACTGTAGCACACACTCCAGCCCTGAAGGGGCCTTTACACCACTTATTATTACCTTATTGAAGGCGCAGATGGACTGCTTTCTGCTGCGTGTCCCATCCTCCCAACGACACTGAGGGCAGATTGTTTTACAGTGTCCCTATTTGACCTGAAATGGAAGAGACCAGCGGACCTAGACAACCTTCATCTTAGAGAGGGCTCCAGAAGAGAGGAAGAAGGAAGAAACTAAAAGTTCAGCATTTTACAACGTTATAAATTTATTCGTTATTCCAGTGCACAAACTCTTTCCCGTACTCAACCTGTCCTATCGATCAATCGAGGTATGGACCCTTGATTCTATTAGAGTTAAAAAAATGTACTAATACTCCTCTAAGACAAGCAACCACTGCTCCGTACAGGCAGCTTTAAACAAGTGCTTATCCTGTCTAGTCTAAGCTAATATGTTAAAAAGAATTGAAAATGTGTATAGTCAACAGTAACAGATTCAACAATAAATGCTTATGTAGTTCAGTGTAAAAAAAATGAAAATGTGCATAATCGGCATCAACCTTCACTGAGCTAATATCTTAAAAGAAATGAATATATGTATATAATCAACACTAACAAATCTAACGTTAAATTCGTACAAGGAAAATTCCACTGAACGGGCGCATGACCTTTACAATATACTCGAATATGGAGATCGGCAGGATTAATGCCATCAAATATAGTTACATAAGCAGGGATATTTTAAAGAATATAGATAAAAATATATAGAAATTTAATATTCTTCTTTCAGAATTATCGACATGCACTCAATTACATCCCAATATTTTAGACACACAAGCTCCCTGGAGGTCGTGCCGCTGACTCTGAAAAAATCTGTTATCGTTCTTGATAGTTGTAAAATTGCACCATGTTAATAAATCGAGAAGCGATCAGAAACTATTTACCCAGGCGGGGCTTATTCTGTTAACTCTTTTCTTTTCTTTTTGTAGTCATTTTCTTTGTACTGAAGGAGACCTAGTGCCCCTAGAAATTCCTATACTTAATTATTTATCTACTTGTCCATACCTGTAGGTATTTAAATTCTAGTACTGAAAGATTCCCTACTGTGTTGAGCGAGTTTTTCCTTCAAAATTCTTCCTAACTACTATGGAAAATAATTCTAGAGCTGGAGCATAGTTATGGCAGTCATCTTCTCGTCCTAGTAATTAATGCAAGGCAAGCTGCACTTCATGATGCTACGGGTCGCTTAGACGTGTATTTAGCTCAGCGTAGCATAGTGCTGTATACACTACGCTATGACCATAACATGATACCACCGGGCGCGGTGCTCTCATTGTAATTTTGATAGTGTATCTGTTGACAGAAGTAGGCCTGAGAGAGAAAAATTTCCAACATTGAGAAAAAATGCGCCTTGCGGCTAGGCTTTGAGGCTAGCTGCTGGCTTGGTTTTTTGTTGCATCATTTAAAAACCCGTGTTAGAAATTTTGACAACGCCTCGAGGAAGCCTCGAGCCTGGATGTGTTTCTGCCATAAAGTTTTCTACGTTCAGAAAGGTTATCGAAAAATATCTTGCCCGATTTACACGGTGGTTGGTGAAGCGTTCAGAAATGTGCCGCCACAAGGTCTCTTCCTGCAATACTCGCGTATCTCACTATTATCACTCCATCTAATGTAATTTTCGCTATACCATGAAATTTCGTGACTCCTCTTTATAGGCTGATTGTAGAACAATTGGCCATCGCATATTTTTCTTTCCTTTCTTTCTTGCTAATAGAGTATACCCTAAGCATTGGGGCTTCATTATATAAAGAAGAAAAAGTTGCTCCGGCTTTTCGATTCTATATTACCAGAACTACTGCTATTGATTTTTGATGAGTGTTCTGATTCAAAAGAAACATGTGGACTGAGAATGCAACATTAATAGCTCTCACAAAAATAAAACGGATGGTGTTGGTGTTATCTGCTTCTCTCTTTCGGCTCTTGCACCTCTGAAAAGATGTATCAAATCATATTGACTCTCAAAATATTCTTGAAAAAAGAAACAAAAACAATATAAGCAAAGGATTCCTTTTAAAAGACAATAATGAATTATTTCATACTTATGTAAATGTAAGCATCTCATATTAAGTAAGTGCCATGAAAAGATTCTCCGGGAGTACCTCTTCAGGAATAGTTAATGCGTTACTATATGGGTGGTGGGGTGTCATACTCTCATTATGACACCCAAACGGGTGTTAAGTCTTAAGTGCCGTTCACCTGCAGCTGATGCTGGTATACCATCA
Organism: Dioctria rufipes; assembly: GCA_963924295.1. NCBI lineage: Eukaryota > Metazoa > Arthropoda > Insecta > Diptera > Asilidae > Dioctria > Dioctria rufipes. The sequence goes on along the minus strand of OZ002742.1, from coordinate 169,291,052 downwards.
TGAAATTTGTTTTTTTTTGTTCATGACCAACATACATTTAAAAACTTATCCAGGTAGTTATATAAGACCAAGGCTGTAGCTATACCTTTAGAGATATATTGAAATGAAAGTGAAAACTGGACTGGCATAAGCATTTTTAAAACGGAGAAATATCTACGTACCTCTCTGAGGGCCTTTTCATTTACTTTACTTTTCTACGCTATGAAAACGAATTTCCCTTGAGGGCGCAACAATTTAACATAACATCAGAGCAACATAGCAAATTTTATAAAATCTTTTAAGGGGGAGAGGGTTTAAAATTCCTTAAGAAAGTTCCTCAAGTGCATGCTAAAAAGATAACAAAAGAATTTAACAAAAGAGTTTTGGGTTTTTGCTGTTTTTATAAAATGAAGTAAGGTATATTCTTTGTCTGATTACATAACTCTTATGAAAATAGAAAATTTAGCAGGCGCATGCCTTCATCTAATTGAAAAGGATCACAGTGGACTTTGTAATTATATCTAGTATATCGGTCCAAGTGAAAGGCAGAATAGCAGTGGATTCCATGCATACTCGTATATAGTTTTTTTAAAATAATTTTATTTTATACCGAATGCTCTAGAAATAGATGTTAACCGGATATGTGAGACAAGAAATAATGTTTTTGTTTTATGGTAAGTGGGTGGTAAATTCAACTTGTAGCTGGGAGTTTTTTGGGTGTTAAAAGTTTGTTTGTTCTTAAGTTTTTGTTTATCACTATCCTACGACTTCTGGATGCTGATGATTTTTTATTTATTAGATAGAAAAAAGGTTGAGTTGGTTTATGCATATATTGGCAATTGATTACTATCGGTGACGGAATCGAAAAGTTTTTTTTTTCAAATAAGGAAATATTAAAGATGCCTCTCCTTTTATCATATTATGACAAATCCTCCCCCAAAACTCGATTATTGGCAAATTATTATCAATTCCTCTCTTGCCTAATAAGTCTGTATTCAGAATCTAATACCCTAGGCAGACGGACAAAAACAATAATCATTCATTCGTAATTGATTTTTTCAAAAATCAAGTTACCCAGATTTTATGAATTAAAACGAAAGTTCTGTCAATTTTTACATGTTATTGATCTATATTTTTAATAACTCAAATTCAAAGGTAAAGCAATTTTTCAAAAATTCAATTATGAACGAATGATCATTGATTTTGTCCGTTTGCCTATGCTCTAGGATATAAGGCAATAAAAATACTATAGTCACATAATATATTGCGAAAATGATTTTCCAAAGGAATAAATGATGCATTTTTTTTTAAATTACAAGGATCTAAAATTTCGAAGTATTTAAGACATTTCATGGCATCGAATGGAAACCGTTTTTTTAAAATTTTAAGCAAATGTTTCTGAATTCTAAAATCTCTTTAGAATTAAAATTTTTATTTTCTAAAAGACATGCTGAGACCTTTCCATCTAATTATATCTCTTCAATTGGAAGATGTAAAAGTTCTGACAAGCACTAACGAAAATGGTTTGGGTACATTTTTGTTAAAAATTTACTAAGCATCGCATACTAATTTTTTGTTGTATTTCAATGCTGGTTTTTCTATATCTCAAATAACAACATGGAACATATTCTAAAAAGATACTTGTTGGATACAGACGATCGGCTCCAAATCGGTAAACTTCATTCAATTTCGGTAAAAGTATTCCACTGGATATGAATAGAATATATTTTTAACATGCATTTTGGAAAATCGAATTCTCGTTCCTGGCTCGGTACAGCAGTGTTCGGATTTGTGTACGGTCGGACATAAAAATCATACGTTTTCGATACCTTATTTTAAATCGAATTTTCGTTTCGAAACGTAATCTCGATTAATCAGTTGTAATGTCTAATTTTTAGTGGTTTCTAGTGAGTAATTTTGGTAGTTGATGCTTGTTTTCAATTTGATATTCATTTGATATTCATTTGAAAATGTCCCGAATATGGGTTTCATCCATATCTATTTAATATTGCTTTGAATACGTGTTGAATATGTTTTAGTAGATGCCCATTTACCATATATATATTATTATTTATTTTACATGCTTTAGAATACATTCTGAATATGTTCTTTCGGATGAGCACTATTACCGTCGATTATCACACGATCATTTTTGACCGACGTCCGAAGATTTCGCTCAGCAGGGCGGACATGAGTCTTTAAAAAAAAAAAAGCATATGGAAAGAATATATATTTTGATATCATTTTGATATCAATTCATGTAATCAGATAACATGTTCTCATATCCTCTGGAGTATATCGAGAAGATGGTCAGAACAAGTTCTGTGTTATCTGGGATGAAAATTCATATTTTAAATTAAAAGTTTTCAAAAAGAAAATTGCAGTGCATCCAGAGAAAGATTTTGTGCGTATTTTCAAATGACACGTGTTGCTTTTGAGTACATATTACTTCTATTGCAACTTCCTCCCATAATTTTCTAGATCTCGCTTAGAATAATTATTATTTTTCATTATCCCACACAGCCAGGCGGTTACGAATACCCTGAATCAGCTTATCCATGAATATTTCCAAAAATGAGGATTCAAATATTGTCACTCACCCAATGTACAACCGGTTTCACGCGACTGAAATCAAAAATTTTGGTCTCTAATTTAACCGCCTCTAAACGCTCTGGAACGAGTCGTAACGCACCGCCTTTAACCGCGTCAGTATGAACACTCGCAATGTTTGCCATATCTGTGACTTTTCAGCCGGTTGCGAAGTTTTAAAAAATCAGATGAAAAATTACTGTATGTATATTGCATGGAATTACTGTTTTACTTACGGGACTCGAAATTACTGTCAAAAATAGTAATTAATGTACGGTTAATATCACTGCGTATGCGTATCAGAGAAAAGCTCTCACTTGTTGATGAGTTATAGCATAGAGAAGCAATAACAGAGTTGAAAAATATATTGCAGCAATATTCCCTCGATTTTAAAAGCTCACTTTAAAAGAGCTTTTGAGTTGACTGTTTTAGTTTGAAGTATCGCGTTTTTATATTGTAGAATCTGATTCTACCATCGCGTTTTGTAAGTAGCAGCAAAGGTGAGAGATATTGCAACTCTGTCGGGATGACAGGTTCGACAGATTGTTAAAAAGTGGGTTGATACAGGTAGGGATTTTATCAAGTTTTTTTCCGCAATTTCAAAACAATTTCGCGATTGCGGTAGTGTTTACCTGTGTTGGGTCGTCTGTGGAGCCCTGTACAAGCTGGGAGAATTTTCTTCTCGAGAATACCTAGGCGTTCCATGTAGGTGTGGTGAGATCGTGTGCCTGTTCCTTACTGGAAAGCAGTATGTTATCACAGGTCTAATCATTTTCTTGTAGAGCAACAGTTTTATTTATGGGTTGAAAGTCCATTTATAAAGTTGATTATCGGGCTGAGTAGAATTGTGTAGGTTAAGTTTGCCTTCCTTATCACGGTATTCGCGTCGTTATTGAATCTTATGAGTTCGTGGAAGTTGATACTACTACTACTTCGATTTAGCAGCTTGTCTGTTAAGCCATTTGCTGGGTTTGCGGATACAGAATGTGAGTGTCCTTGCTTGTTTACCAATGTGCTGAAAGATTTATATATTATATAGTTGAGTACGTCAATATATAGTTAAGTACGTCAATGCATTTGGTTCCAATAAAAATATGATAAAAGAGATGGTTATCTGACCGGACTATAATTGCTGAATTCTGAGATATTATAAATTGGATTGATCACTGCACATATTCATATTGCGCGCGTTTTCTGTCGCAGATTACTACGTCGCCCCAGCGGTATCGAAGCTCTGCCCTCTCAATACTACTCAGTAACTTGGCCTATTATCACCGCATGTCTAAAACACCCGATTGTGTGCACCGGTCCTAAAAGTTTACATAACATGAAACAGGATCTGATGGGATTGCTATATATACTCCTACCTATATTCATATGTATTTATGATTCCATAAGTTTATCTTTTGAAGAAATCACCAATAAATTCTTACTTGCAAATACTCCATAATGTGAACATTGTCTCACCATAACCTTTCAATTCATTTATAAAAAAATTATTTAAATTGTTTACTTTGTATACGTTGCGCTGACGAGAATAGAATTAGTTCTTTAGATTAAATGTAAAATATTATTTTGAGATCCTTCTTAAAGTTTATCCATTTAATTATTTCCTTTGATCAAGTTTCCACGAAGAAACTGTATAAAGATTTTTGAAGGGGGAAAATATTGTATTCTCTTTTCTAAGCCTCTTTAATCCTAATATTTGCTAAGAATAATTTCGACCCTTCACAGCGGTGAACAAATTCCAGGAGAAAATCTTTAGTGCTTGCTTATAGAGTGATATCCATCACCCATCTATGTATGTATAGCTAGTATTTCTCTTTCAATTAAATTAAGCTTCTATGATCTAGTTTAGTCTCTTAAATAAGTCAAGTAAAAAAATATGGTGAAGAAGGCACATTTAAGTTCTGTTATTAGAATGCCACCAGATCAGATTTGCTAAAATTGCGAAGTAGTTAAGTATTTAAAGGTAGAGAAAAGAGAACATCAAACGAATCTTATGCGTACATACTTATGTGTGTATACATATGTGTGTATACATATAGTATAATCAATGTATATATATATAAGGCGAAGGCGAAAATCTTTCATCTTACTTTCAGGTTTTTATGTCAGACATGACTTAATACCTCCTAAAGCATAATTTTGTTTGTTTGTTTTTTTTTTTTTTTTTCATTAGTCATACAAATTTAACGTCTTGTTGTAATAAACATCAAAAGTTTTGTTCAGTTATTAATTTTGCTACATTTGCAAAAAACACCATCGTCACCCAAATGAAACTGAGGACTTAACGTCGTATCATCATCGCCTGCGCGTCTTGATCGAGGGGATTTGTTTTGCATATTTTTAAGATTTCCTGGAACAATTTGTATTCTGAAAATTTATTATATTTTCGAAGTAAAGTGAATCAGACGATTGATGTATAGTACATACACAGATTTATATATACATATATATGAATGTGTGCAACTTTTCTCAGCTGAAAACCATATGAATTCTTTGGAAAATGTGATGATGCCCCTATATTGACCATTTCATAGGATATTCGTACAGGCATGTCCTAGGGAGGAAGTAGTTCAAGCTTTTCCGTGTGCTTCCCTCTTGCTTCCTTGGAAGGAACGAGGATGCATGCCTCTTCAGTGGACACTATGGAATATTTGTATAGGCATGTCCTTGGGAGAAAGCAATACAAGCTTTTCGTGTATACTTCCTTTTAGCTTCCTGGGAACGAAAATGGAAGCAAAATGGATTAGATTCACACGCATATTTTAAAGAAGTTCCATTTTTGCATATATGAATTCTTTAGAAAGTTCTGTTTTCATTTAATTTCTTGTGTAATATTGCTCTTTAATTCAAAATCACAACAATTCGCAATTAAATTTACTCTGTGCAAGCGAAAACACAACTGCGTGCACTTGGTTTCACAAACGAGAACAAACAAGAACGAACTTGAAAACATACCTTGCATTTTCCAATAAGCTTCTTCCAGGATTAATCTGGAATGAATCAAAAATTGTTCAGCTTTTTGATCCTTTTTCCCTAAGTTTTACTGCTTCCACAAGCCTTTACTTGGATCAGATTTCCCATTGGGTTTATAAAGGTATTTTCTGTCTAATTGAAACTACTGAAGGAATTATTCAAACTGAATTCAATATCAATTCAATGTCAGAAATGGAAATTTTATATCACTACCTCAGAAGCATAACACTGTATGTGTAAAATCATGATTTTAGAGAAGAAGAGCTATTTTGTGCAAATTTTTGGTTACAGTGAAATTCAAAAGCATATATTTCTATTAGTTGAATATATATTTATTTAGGAACATGGTTGGCTTGGTTCGATTTAGAATTCTTTTTCACTATTTGACTGTGATGAAAAATTAAAAAACGCATACACTTACATCAAAATGCTTCTAAGCTTAAACATAATTTGTGCCATAACTGGGACAACATTAGTACATCAGTAAATAGAACAAAAACAATGATTTCTAATGATTTAATAGAAAAATTACAAATAAATCATGCATCATTCAATAAACTCGATTAATCTAATAAAAGTAACCAAGAGATCATCTTGTGGATACTATGGACAAAGATTACCTAATATTAAGAAGATAGGACACATCCGAACAAAATTGGAAATTTTTCGTGGTTTTTAGACCGTAACAAGTAATGCCATATACTTTCGTCTTTTGCATGAATGGGAGAAAAGAACTTGGCTATGCATTATTGTAGTGCAACTGAGACAACGAGTTAAAAATAAAAATCGAGAGAACGTAGGATTGTCCGAACGACATAATCTTATTGAATCCCTCAAAATCCTATCAAACTATTCATAATAATATACATCAGGTCAGACTACCTCTATTTTTTAAGAAAAAATAATTCAAAAGCAAAGCTGGGAAAGTACCAAAGAAAAAGTACTTAGGTACAAGTACAAGTACCGAAGGCCTGAGTACTTCAGCGTAAGTGAAAGTACCGCATGTATGAAAAGTACTTGTAACTAAGTACTAAGTCTATAAAATGTACTGAGTACTTTTTGAAGTACATTTTAAAGTACTTTTTTAGAATCTTTATACGTTGGCAGTAATATAATGAAGTTTATAAAGTTCAGTTAATATAAATAAATAAATACCTTTTGAAAACTATAACATGTATAGTAACCAGTGGCTACTATTTACAGTTTTTTATAGCTTTCGGCGCTGCAGGTAGAGAAAAACTTTCACCTCTTATTGCTACACTCATAAAAACTATTAGAGGTCCGCTTAAGCACCTGTTATCCTCCAATAATGCATAATAATTCTAAGTATAAAATTTCCAGTAAATTTCTGAGAAAAAAATAAGGCCTTTTCTACATCAGGTCGAGGCATCGTTGATTTTATATTGGAGCTAGGCATTGCTTGCTTACCCTTAGTTATGTCCACTGACGTATATAATATGGACTGTACTTTTCTATTTCACATGGGCATAATTGCTTGTGTCAAAAAGAATTCTTACGTCGGTGCCAACATTGAAAAAATCATTGGCGGGAAGTTGAAAAAGTGAGCACGCAGCTCGGAAAGTGATTTTCATAAAACATTTAGAATTTCTTTTGCGTATCTAATGAATATATTTTCTTTGGTAAAACAGTTTTTATCTGTAATAACCCTAAATGATTAATTTAAAATAATGTATTTCGACGAATCCACTAATTTATTTTCTGTTCTCAGTTCTCTCAGTTCGTACTTGGTGCTTAGACCGAAAGTCAGCAATATAGAAGTGAGTCCACTTTCTGCAGTGTATTTCTATGAACGTAGTCAGTCCATATTATACATGTCAATGGTTAGGTATGTCATCAAGTCGAGGCATCGTCGATTTTATATTAGAGCGAGACGTTACTGGTTTTTGTTCTACTTGCCCAGTCTTGTTTGTATGTTATTAGTTTGTCTAAGGCTATGCCTTGACGCATGAGTGCGGCAAGTGCTTTGACAGTTATTTGCATGCTTTAAAACTCAACAAAAAATGAGTTGCGCTAGAGATTGCGTTTTATTTTCAACGAAGAGCTAGATATTTGTAGGTACTTAATAGACTCAGAAATATTTAAATAAAAATCTTAGTACTTAAGAACAAAAGTAAGTCTTAAGTACAAGTAAATAGACGCTAGTACTTATCTGCAAGTACTAAGTAGGGACATTTCAAGTATCGAGTAATAAATCTTAAGTTACGAAAAAGTGCCTTAAGTAGTACTTAAGTCTTTTTTTATTTAAGTATTGCCCAGATCTGTTCAAAAGTTTTTTCTTGATTTAACTTTACTCTCACAATTCACAAACACTTATCAAATCAACTCTTTAGTTATCGGTAACTGTACCTCTAATTATCACAATCTAAATAGTTTACTTTGTTCACTTCAATGTCTGAAATGAGACTCCGCCTCCTGATGTGAGTAGCGCCGTATTTATGCTCTACAAATTATCCTAGAATCTTCGTGAATATTCCGTTCTCCGAACCCAAAGTTTACTAGGATGTCACTAACCTAAAGTTTTTTGCATTTCCAATAGATGTCGCTTGTATCACTTTGTGGCGCGTAACAATATATTACGCCCACCTTCCTAAACCATTTCAAAGTACATTATATTCATGTACTCATTACTAATAATTCCCATTTTCCCGCTCGGTGTTACATTTATGGTTCGACATACTTCAACATTTTAGTGGAGTGGAATATTAGAACTAGTAGAAATGTCAACAGATTTTGTTCAAGGAAATTTTGATTTTGAAACAAATCTGGATCTTCTGTATATAATTATCTCAAAAAATTCTTCGGAACTCCTAATTTGCCTCTTGTTTTATCAAATCTCGCACGCACTGTTTCTTTTTTCTCAGAATTTACTCTTAAATTTTCGCTACACGACTTATGGTTTTTTTAATATTTACTTTTTTGCTTGAAACCATTTTCTTTAAAAAAATCTGTTGCCATTTTGCAAGTTCCGTACCAGCTGATAATTATATATGACTACTTACTACAATAACTAGGTTCCTTTTCTCTATAAAGTTGAAGTGCGCGGAACTCGTCTCAGCACTGACGCAAATAGACCGCAAGACTGACAAAAGATATCAGACTATGATAAGTGATTATCTTTGGTCTGGATTGATGGTATACCATATCCATATATGGATGTCATAAAGGTGTGATTTTAACAAGATAGATGCCATACTGCATGTGAAACAATCGCCTTATTGATGAAAAAGTTTGAAGACTACACCATCTCGCGTGGTGGTGGGTATTAAAAATTGACGACCTTGCTTAATTTATGCTGAGCTCCTTAGCTGTAGATTACATGCCCTTAATAAAATCTGCTTCTTGTAGTTCATATATCTATATAACTAATATATATCATCATATATCTATTTAACTAATTTCGAATCTGAAACCTTATACATACATATGTATTACATACGTACATTCATTATAATATAATATAATTTGAAATTATGTAATCATCTTATTTGGGAATCCATATCCATTGCATGACAAGGTTGACATTTATATAGGTTTTGTATACATATATATAAACAAGAACGAATGGAGTTTTGATGGATTTAAATTTTGTATGGTAGCAAGAACGTGCTGCTTTGTAAGATTTAATTAAATTAAATTAAATTTTAACCCTTTGATTAGTGAGTTAATTTTGTAGCATACACGTCCCTGGAGTGAGTTATTTTTGCATTTTTAGATAGATTTCGCAGATTTGACGGATTTTTCATTTTTGCGGTGGATGGGTGGGGGGAAGATTTATTTTCAAAATTTGGTGTGTATGTTCGTCTCGATCGCGCGCATCTTCTAGTCAAATCGTTTATGCGCGGGGTAGTTTGTTACGGCGGGGCGAGGAAGATAAAGTTTTGAAATGCTTTTGTTTATATCTCCTGAACCAAGAGTCCTAGAGAGTTCATTGATATCTCAAATGAAAGCTGCGGCCCTAGAATACATGGTATTATTTCGGGTTGCTGGGTGGCGAGAGGGCGGAGTAGGAGGTAGTCAAAATATCGATTTTTTGTCCCATATATGCGCAAAATACTGCGAATGCAAAAGCTCTCAAACCAGCCAATCGATTGCATTTTCCTGAAAACGTTTTCTATATAATTATAGCATAGGTGCATTAGGGTTTTTTTTATTCACATGCATTAAGCTTTTTTTTATTTCGATCCGGGTGGAGTGGAAGAATTAGGGGGGTTTTCAATAATAACACAGCCATTTGACCTAGGACCATAGGGGTGTGGGTACTCAAACTTTTTCTCAGAAAAAATTATATTTGAATCTGTACTAGATTTTCCAAAATGTATTAGAACAAACTTTAACACCCCCCCCCCCCCCCAGAATATTTTTAATTTTTTTAAAAACGATAGCATTCCTCAGTGTTGCTCTTCTTTCGATTCTCATACGCACTTTTCAGTAATTCCCTTTTTCCTATTCTACCTGAATCATTAGATTTCTTTCACTTTAGATATTCTCTAACTCTATAGGGTTATGTCCAATCGGAAAACCGATGTCACTGTTCGGGTCAGCTAATTACTAATTACTAACTACAATTTTTACAGAGAGGAGTTAATTTTGAAGCTTTTTTTTTATTACTATAACCTTTTCTGATTACATTATAAATTATAATTGGACAAAGAAAGTTTTTCAAGGAAATATTTTTTTAAATATTTTAGTTCTACATATAAAAAGAAATGTAATGTAATGTAATGAGCTCTGGATAAACGAATAACTTTAGATTTAGATTCTGAATTTATTTTGTCATACCAATACTTTTTTTTATAAATATATACTATATATGTTTATATATACACTTCACTTTGGGTAAATAATGACAATAATTGATTTTTTGATAATTACATATTTAGGAGTAATGGGGAAAAACAAAATTGTTTACGAAGGAAAATATGATAAGTTTATACAGAGGTAATTTGAAAATAGTATGTTAAAATTTTCTTTTCGTGTGATATTCCTCAAAGCACGGATATACACACAATGGGACATCACATGCAACATACATAAATTTTGTATCTTTCCTTTTTACTGGACGAATTGTGGAATGGCTGCACACAAAACACTTCCTCCGTGTGTTCGAACCTTGAGCCATGGTTTCCGGTACAGGATGGATGAAATGTCTTGCTGTAAGTCTCAAAGGAGAAGCATCATTTTCAAAATATTATATCCCGAGAACTGAAAAACCGATTTTTCTGATTCAAATGCCAAATGAAGCATCATGCTTTATATTTTCCATAAAACAATATAACACTACCGAACGAATATTTTTATTTTAAAAATAGTATTTTTTTTTAAACAAATAGTATTATTTACTATTGAGGACTTCTAGCAGTTTCTTTGTGTATTTTTCTTTTGAAGCTAGAGGTCTCACCTATCTATGTACAAAAAATTGCGATGATATCCGGCTTCAATTCTGAGATATGAATTTTTAAATCCATCGTATACCCAAAGTAACCTGTGAGGGAGCACTGCACTGAGGGGAATGTATTGTTTTTTTTTTACTGGGAACTTCTAGTACTGTTTTTATATTTTTATTATGAAGCTAGAGGTCCTACCTATCTATGTACAAAAAATTGCGAGGATATACGGCTTCGTTTTTGATATATGAATTTTTAAATTCACCGTTTATCGTCCGGCCGCATATACGCGGCGATACTCTATTTGGATCTATCGAGTGCCGCCGCACACGTGCGGCCATACTCCTCAAAGGGTTAAATAACAATACATTAATCTAGGCACACACAAAAATCATAATATTGAGGGTACTAACGATTCAATATAATTTTGAATCATTTAAGAAAACTTATTTCTACGACTAGTTTTTGTTTGGTGCTGCCCTTCACTTTTATCTCACCTTTCTGTTGTCATGCTGTAAGTCTGGTTGTAGCATTTTTCATTCTTCACGTTCCACCTTCAATTATCTTTCTTCTTATTGCATTTGCTGGTGTTCTGTAAGGGTAGGTACACTTTGGGTGGCTGAAACATATTTGGTAAAAACGACATTTCGCCAAAAGCCTTTCATCACAAATGACCCTCTATATAAAGACATTTAACACAATAGTTTTTTTTTCGAAGCTCTCCTAAGAGCAGATTATATAATAAAATGTTCACCATCTATAATTTTATAGACCTGATGCTCAAATTCTGCATAATTTTGGGTTCGTGGGATGTTTTCCTTGTCAATCTCAAAACTACGCCAACAACTTTGGAGAGAGAAATTTGTTATGCGTTTTTCCATATATCTATGAATATTATGTACTTTGAACTAATTTACCATGTTTTTTCCGTTTTCATCAAGCTTATCGTATAAAATTTTCAAAATAATCAGGAAACTCAGATGATGGTAAAAAATTTAGCTCGAGAATTGCACGCATTTTTAAGGAAAATGTTTCATTTAACTCTTATTTTCATAGCTTAAATCTTCCTATATAAAATATTTGAATATGAAAATGGCATCCCTTTGGCACAAATGTGGGAAACTATTTTTTAATGCTCATAATTCTGTGGCATAATTTAACAATATCTCAAAAATATTATCGTAAATTTGTTTACTTTTTCCTGAACATAAATCACTGGACTAAGCGTGAATCCTTTGAAAGGAGACTTGGTATTCTTTACTTTACTTTAGGAGAAGGGAAATATCAGAGCCTAGGATCCCGATTAAGGGTGGAAAAAATATGGTCCTTCTCAGCGAAGCCAAGTACCTGGGCATAATACTAGACTCTAAGCTTAATTGGAGGAATAATATGGAAGAACGCATAAAGAAAGCCAGCATGGCATTCTATGTGTGCAGGAAAACTTTTTTCATTAACTGGGGCGTAAAACCCAAAGTGGTGAATTGGATGTACACTGCTATAGTTGGGCCAATCCTTTGGTACAGCTCCCTAGTCTGGTGGACGGCAATGGTGGAAAAAATATATAATGGACATGCAAGAATATGGTAGGCAAAACCGGATCGATCTCTGTGCACCATGGCAGCTGCTTCCCTGGACGCCTTACTTAACTTCTTGTCATTAGGAGATTTAATATTAAGATGCCTACTAGTACGGATGGGAAAGAAGAATTTGTTATATACGGGCGGATCATAACCGGGCACAAGGAGTAGGATTACACTCCAACAAATGCAATTGGCGCGAATTTTATAGAATGCCCAACAGGTGCAATGTCTTTCAGGCAGAAATAGCTGCGACTGGAATTTGATGAGGACATTCGTGTCGGAAAATAAAAACAAAAGCAGGACAGGAAAGAGTAGATGAACTGCCCAAAAAAGTGTTCTGAGATTAGCACCTCCACTACGTGACGACTCCAATCGATATGCCTACTTCAAAAGTGATCATCATCAGGGATTTAAACAAAAGACAAAAAGAAAACATAGATACTCCTCAGGAGTAGTAAAAAGAAACCAGAGTTATAATAGCGATTATTGCGGGCTACTGGGTCATGGTAAATCTCATAGAATGTTGTTTTGGCGACAAAAAAAATAGGTTATTAGGGATCTATTTTTTCAGTTAGGTGAATTGCAGAGAGCAGAGTTCGGTAGCATTCTGAGATTTCTTAGGGAATACGGGTAGCTATAAGGAGTAGTAGATAAAAGTGGTCAATTTCTCTCTATCTATTCGGTACAATGGACCACAATTCGATAGCCTGAGTGAAGCGTAAAGCGTTTTTGAGAAATGTCGTTTGCGAAATGGTCGATATTTTATTAAGTGCACAATTATTGCAAATATTCTCTTGCTGAACGTTTGTTTTGTTACATACTGGGTTTTTTTTAAGTGCACGTTTTGTAGAGGTGCAGTAATTTTTCTGTCATATCGGTCCGGCCATGCACTAGCTTTCTTTTCTTTATTAACATACTCTTTCTCACTAAAAATCTCTCTACTGCTTCAATTAAAATAATTCTATTCCAAGTTCTTGTCTTGTCCCAAAATCAATCAAATAACGAAAAACTATTGAATCAACTTCAACCCGAAGAAACAACAAAACTTCTTTAAATAAAAACGCTTGAATTTCTTTAGCACAATACAAAACTTTAATACTCGCAATAACTGACATATCTTAACTATAATATAACTGTTCCGAATCGAACGGAACTTGACACCTTCTACCAAAAAGATACGACGCGACTCAACACTGAACGGCACTCGCCAGACCAGTCATTGGTCTTTTATGCCCCAATATTCGGAAGTAAGCTTTCTTTGCTCACAACGCGAATGTAAACAAACGACAACAAACTTGTCATTTGTTCTACCGGTTGCAGCACCTGAGTCGCTTAGTAGTAAGCAATCGTTTTACATAACAATTACCATGCGAGGTTAATTATTATCGTGATCGTCGATTGCTCCACTAAACACTCTTCGCAGCCAGCTGTTGAGCTAATCAGCTAAATAAACGACAGTTGCAGAACAATACCATGCGATGTTACTGTTTAGCAATTGCTAATTATTTCACTAAAATGCGCCCTTGGCTGCTGGAAGAATCTTCCTTATATTGGGCCATAACATTCTTTTAAGTGTTCCTGTACGATATTTTCTGTGCAGGCTCTAATCTAGAGTGATGTAAAAATTATTCTCTCGAAGTGCGTGGTCAATGCAATAATTTTTTTTCATTTATTTTCAGTTACTCATGAATGATGTTCTTATGAATTCACTCGACAACATGTAGTCATGTAATTGTATTCGGTGCACTAGTAATTCCAGTTGATAAGGACTTACTAGATATTACCGTAATAAACGCATTTTTATGCCCTAGATGAAATCTATAGGGTATACTAAGTTTGTCATTCCGTTTGTAACACCTCGAAATAATGATGGTAGAGCAAAATGGATTGGACACCCACGCATAATATTCAAAGTTATTTTGATCTTTGCATGTCCGGTCGTCTGTCCGTCTGTGCGCAAGTTAAGTCGAGAACACGTATACTTAGAGAGCTGAAATTTTGTACACGGACTTTAAAAAAAAAGTAAAATTACGGTACAATACCGTGACACTGATGAAATTAATGCTTAGGTAAAACACCTATGCATCCAGCTAAAACGATGTAGGGAAAAGTAAAAACGCACTATTCAATTTGAATTATTTTACACTTCTGACCCCATCGGGGTTCAGTTTATTGTTTATATACATTATACAGCCATCACACAGGTATGATGACCATATTGCCACACTCAAAATCGAGTTGGGAACAAAACAGGAAATTATATAATATTTTCATATTTTTAATTCATATTTTTACGTACGAGCACAAATTTTCACCTGCGTAAGCATTTGTTGTTTTTAATGCAGACATTTTCTCACCGCGAGCCGTGCGGCTCCGATAACAAAAGCTTTTGCAAGTAAAAATTGTGTGCTCGTAATTAGATCTATGGAAAAACAAAGTTTCAGTTTATTATTTTGTGTGAATTGTTCATGTTTGACTATCGTAAATATTTTTGATTATGAAAATTGTATGATTTCTTAAAATATATCTCCGGCTATCGATGATGAGTCTAAGCATCCTCCCCCTCGTTGGACTATTAGTTCAACCATCGTCTTCGCTTATGCTGACTATAAACATCTGAGGGGTTGTTTGACTCGGTCTCGGAGTTGGTCTATTTACTTTATGGGAGTCTTTTCTTCACATATATGTACAGTGTACTCTCCCATTGCGGACACCTCTGTTATACGGACACCTCTGTTATACGGACACCTCTCTTATAAGGACAAATGTTACCCGACGGAAGAAAAATTATGAAAATTCAAGTATTTCCTTTTCTCTTAAGCGGACACTCCCTTATCCGGACACGGACAATACATTTCACTTCCGCTGTGTAGTTTACTCTCCCTTATCGGGACAAATGTTAAAATGTTACAAAAAAAAAAAGTCGAAAAACTAACATTCTGTTTTTAACTGTGAAAGTGATGTGCGGGAGACAAGCACTTTACCTCAAAGATGAGTGAAGAAAGAAGTTTTTACAATCCTTTCAAAATTCAAGGAAAATTCTACTGCTCACTAACTCGCTCCCCCAATTTATTATCAAAACCAGTTCCACAGCTGAGTACGTATCAAGAAAATGACGCAGTTTTCTTATCTTTGGGCATTTTCTTCAGTTCTACTTTCTAAGGTTGGGGATTTTAACACAGGAAACATTTTTAATATGAACAGCTACATCTAACACATATTATGAATTATGATGTCGGCTAGTGTTCATTTGCGTAAATGTATTTGCTTACTTTTCTCCGAAAGATTTTACGAGGAAATATCCTTAACTTGTTCATTTATATACGATATTTTCTGTTTGTCCTTCGTTTTTCAGTATGTACGGCGGAATGCTGTTCTAGCTCGTATTTTGTTTTATGCGTAAAATCGTAAAATGTTTTGCTTTGCTTACCTTTTCAGAAACTATTTTATACAGAAGTGATTAAAACCTTTGCGAGTAAACTGAAATTTCGTTTGTTTCGCGCTAATATTAATACCTTGGAAAATTAAGATTCGTATTTGGTTACTTAATTTAAAAAATATGGTGCCGAAAAAAAATGTGTTAACTTTAAAGCAAAAGGTGGATATTATAAATAGTTACGCTGAAAGAAAGCGGAGTGTTCGTGAAATAGCAAAAGATTTTATAATAAGTAAAACACAAGCCGCGGATATATTAAAGAAAAAAGACATTATTTTGAAGCAGTGGCATTCCAATGATGTAAGCATTAATTTAAAAAGAAGTTTTATAAATTCAAGTGGACAAAATTTGGACAAACTGGTGTTCGAGTGGTTTGTAAAGGCCAGAAACAAAAGCATACCTCTTTCTGGCCCAATTATCAAGGCAAAAGCTAAGGAGTTTGCACAAAACTTAGGAATTAATGGTTTTAAAGCATCCGCCGGTTGGCTTCAAAAATTTCAAAGACGACACAATGTGTGCTATAAAAGTATCTCTGGAGAATCCGCCGATGTAAATGCGGTCGATGTAAGTAATTTTATTCAAAAATTACCTGACATTGTTAAAAATTATAAGGACGATTGCATTTATAATGCCGATGAAACTGGCCTTTTTTATAGGGCACTTCCTACAAAAACTTTTGCTTTAAAAACTGAAAAATGTGTAGGAGGAAAACTTTCCAAAGAAAGATTAACAATACTGCTCTGTGCAAATTTGGCTGGAGAAAAAGAAAAACCATTAGTAATAGGAAAAGCTGCGAAGCCACGTGCGTTTAAAAATTTGCAGAACAATCAGCTACCTGTAATTTGGAAATTCAACCGAAAATCCTGGATGACTGGTGATATTATGACGGAATGGCTGGAAGCTTTCGACCGAAAAATGAGCATAAGGAAAAAAGAAGTTTTATTATTTTTGGACAATGCCTGCTCCCACCCACGTGATATTAAATTAAATCATGTGAAAGTGGTTTTTTTACCACCCAATACGACAAGTGTATGTCAACCTTTAGACCAAGGAGTCATTAAAAATTTCAAAGTCAACTATAGAACTTTAATTTTAAATCACATTCTGGCACATATGGAGGCTGCCGAGTCCAGTTCTGGGCTTGCTAAAAACATTAATGTTCTAGATGCAATTTTTTTTATAAAAAAGGCTTGGGATCTGGTGACACCACAAACAATTAAAAATTGTTTTAACAAATCAGGATTTGGCAAAACATCAGTGACAGATGAAGGTTTTGATCCGGAGGACGAAATTTCATTGGCAATACTTCAACGGATGTCGGCAGCTTTACATCAAATTGGCACTTCGAACGTGACGCCAGGAGACTTTTGTTTTGTCCATAACCATTTGCTTGTAGAGTCTGTCGAAGAAAATGATGCTCCAAATGAAGTCACTAACAGTGAAGAGGAAATTGAAGATGATGAGATAGAAGAAGTTGAAGAAATATCGTGCGTAAAAACCTTCAAAGAAGCTCAATCTTACATTGATGGTCTAAAACAATTCGCGAGTAATAGAAATGACGGCGAAGCAGTTGAAATAATTTCTAATCTTCAAATGCATTTTGAAAATAAAACCCTTTTTTCGTGTAGGAAACAAACTAACATAACTGATTTTTTTTCTACAAAAAGTAATTAAACTTTGAATTTTCACATTTTATGCAGAAATTTGTTTTTTTTAATTATTGCGTTTAAGTTGAACTTGTGTTGTTTCTTTAAATAAAATCTTATTAAGTTTCGCATTTTAAGTTTTTTTTTATTTTCCTCTTTGACACTCTGATGAACGGACACCTCTCTTGAACGGACAGTTTTCCTGGTACCATCAGTGTCCGTTTAAGGGAATGTTTACTGTATAGTATGCTGACACCAATAATGGTTCCCAGAATTAGGGTTACGTATGCTAAGGCGAATTGATGAATATCTGTTGATTTTAAGTCCTTTGGTAGCCTTTGACTCTCCTTTAGTTCGGTGATCCTTTGCTGTAATTGGGTAAATTCGGCCTGATGATTTTGAAAATGATTTGGTGTGTAGGATAGGTCCGCGATCGGATGTGATGAAATCCGTGAGATTTACAGTTGTCATGAATGAGGCTCGAAGTGTGCTGGGGTAGACATTGTGCGATTGGAGAGTAACAAGTTCTTGCTTCACTGCGCAGTTGGCTTGGATTTTCAAAATTCCAGAACCTTCCAGGATTTGTTGAATTACATCTGTTCCACAGACTACGTTTATGGTGGTTCTATCCTTCATTGCGTATATCCATTGATTAGGATTATATAGTTGAATCCATTTGGAGATATTTTCAGCATTCATTGTTCGACAGCTAGGTGATGGTGGTAGATGATTCATGAAGCTCATTTCGCAGGATGTGATATTTGTTCCCTTTCGGTAGATTGGATGTTTCTGTTTGCATATGTGACAAGCTTCGCCAAAACTTACGCAAGTGGTCAGATCTTGTTCGCTGAGTGGGTAGTATTGATCGCGGTGTCAGTTAACTACCATGAAATCAGTTAAGGCTTGATAGCCTTAATGGTGTTGTTTATTGCTACGGGAACGGGAATGATGCGGAATAGTTCGAATTCTTCAAATGCGAATAATGGTAATTTTATTCTAAATATAGCATATCTTGAAGTCATCCGGCCTTCTACTGTCATCAGACTATAGAGTTTAAGCAGATTGTCACATTGTCCAGGTAATCTGAGGCTGGATGGCAAGTGATCTTTTACCGTAGCCAAAGCTTCCTTTAATTGCTTCGGAGTAAGAAGTTTAGAGTTGATTTTCCCGTGGTGGGTATCCATCAATACAGCAACAATGGCAGTCTATGCGTATCGAAACCTTGAAGACATTAAAGTTATATGTAAAACTAGTGATGTGAAAAGCTCGGATAATTTCTGCTGATGTAGCGCTTCGGTGATATTGTGGACATAGTTTGTTTTTTGATCAAGATGAGCGTCTACTTCTTTAAATTGATTTGGGTGGTGTCTTCATCCCTTTTCAGTATATTTGTAGTTGATTTAATTATGGATGTCTGATTTTTGACTAAGTTTACCAGATGTTCTTCATTAATTCTAACTTTGTCAATAGTGAGAGCCATTTTTGCCGCATATTCGGAGTCGAGTACCCCGAACAGAGAGCTAGCCAAATTACCCACAATATTTAACGGTGCTCATGCAATTCTATTCCAAGGTGTTGCGACTAATAGCTCATTGCTGTCGCTAAGCTCCTCCTGTAGTAGTGTCGCCTGCCTTGTGATCACCGAGCAGTAGGTTTGATCTACTAAACGGTCGCATCTGGTATGTAGCTTAAAAGTGCCGCCTTTTATGGATTAGTACTCCTTCCAATAACCTTTCATGTCATAATATACGACTCGATCCCACTCATTAGAGATTAGATGGGTTGATCCTATCCTCTCGAAGTAGATTCCCGGCTGCGATACGAATGGTACTATTTCTTCTGGTGGACTTCCAAGTATGGGCATACTAAGGCATGTTAGTAAAAATGCGCTCAGTGCTGAGCTCTGAGATGATCGCCTTTTTTTGGCAGGAGTGAACTCAGGATGCTGATCTCTCTCATTGTTTCTTGACGGTCTTGATGCTTCTTCCATGCTCGATTGTTGATTATCCTCAGCGTCTATTGGTAGTGGTGCTAGTTTATGTATTGGCCTTCTCATGATTCCAGAAGTAGTTTTAACATCAGCAACTCGCACAAGGCCGTCATTTCCCTGACAATCTGAGTAATTCTTCCGATCTGCCATTTTAGAGGTGGTAAATGGTCTTCTTTTACTAGCATCATCATTCCGGGATGAGCATTCTGGGATGGCCGCTTCCATTTATATCTGTGTTGCAAGTAGCATAGATACTCATTTGACCATCTACGCCAAAATTCCAGTTTGACATGTGAGACCACTTTCCATCTTTGCACTAAACTTATTTTATGCTCGCTTGAATGTGGTTCGACGATTGCTGTTAGAGGCTCTCCGATAAGAAAATGTCCTGGTGGTAATGCCGTCAAGTCGTTAGGATCTGATGATAATGGAGTAATTGGCCTTGAATATAAAATTGCCTCGATTTCAATTGCTGCTGTTGACAACTCCTCGTAAGTAAGAGAGGCTGATGCTAGAGATCTTTGTATCAGTGTCTTTGGTTACTTTATTGCAGCTTCCCACAGACCACCAAAATGTGGGGCACTAGGTGGAATAAAATGAAATTCTATTCCCTTTTTGTGACATAATGATGAAATCTTTTCTTGAACTTCACTGGGATATAATATGTCTTGGAGCTCCTCGATTCGGTTTCTTGCTCCCACAAAATTGGTGGTTGCAATAGCCTCGTCTGGCGATGAAGCGTTTAAGCGCGCTAAGAAACCTATCCGTGGTTAAGTCACTGACAACTTCAAGATGAGTTGCCTCTGTCGCAAAGCAGCAGAACACTGCCAAATAAGTCTTTTGAGGACGTTTTCCCCTTAACTTATAATGTGTCCAAATTAGACCACAGAAGTCTACTCCAGATCTTATGAACGGTCTTGCGAGTGGTAGAAGGAAGGTTGAAGGCTGAAGGAAGGTTTCCAATGAACTGGGTCAGTAGCTTAGGTTTCACGCTGTTGCAGCGAATGCAATTCTGTACAATTGACTTAGCAATTGTCTTTCCCTTGACTGGCCAGGACCTTTGTCGGGTGATTGCAAATAGTGTTTGTGGACCAGCATGTAGATCGTTGATGTGGATGTCAGTCATTATTAACTTCGTTAAATGATGAGAATAAGGCATCAGCATAGGATGTTTTGCATCGTACGACAAGCTAGAGTGCTTTAATCTGCCCCCTACTCTGATGATTCCGGTTTCGACGTCAAGAAACGGGGATAGGCTACATAAGGGGCTTCCATTATTAATGGTTCCAGTTTGATTCAATTGACTCAGGTCTTCTGTGAACCCTACATGTTGTATTTCCTTCAGAATGATAATGAGTGCCCTGTCCAATTCTTCGGTTCTTAAAGAGCCATTGTGTCTCATTTGTCGCTCACGTTGTCTTGCATTATGAGCGAATCTCAGAGTATATCCGATCACTCTTTGGAGCTTTTTGAATGAATTACCATGATTGATGGTACTAATGAGTGGTGACCATACACGGTTAAAAATCTTGGAATAGTTTCTAATATTCTTAAGGTTGTATATATGAGCACACCAAATTAAGATTAATTTTTGATACTTATGAAAGATTATAATATTGTTGTAATCTAGGACAATGTTAAAAAGTATGCCTGTCATTGTTTACATCATTAATTACATCATAATTAGAACCTAATACCTCACTGACTAATATAGAATATATATTTATTAAAAACTAATGTCTTATTACTATACGATCTAATTAAATAATATATAAAATGTATGACATACTTTGAATATATTTTAATATAGACAATATTATAATTTATGCAATATTGAATTAAATTTATTAACAATGTGGCAATAGTATTTAATCAGTTATGGATTAAAACTTTTAACAATGCTATAATGAATTGTTATATTAAAAATCGTATAACTTATAAGTTATATGATTTTTGGTAATATCTTATTGAAATCCTGCGTGCAAGAAAGCAAAGTAAAGCCCTTACCCTTATCTGCTTTGGTGGTACTTCGGGCAGATGATGTTTAATTCCATCTCGTAAGTGATAAACATATATTGAGGTATTGAATGTTTGAGACTGAGTACCTATTTTACAACTTAAAGAACTATATAATTGAATTCAGGGTAAGACAGGGATTTGTTTTCTAGCAGAGACAGGGATTTGTTTTCTAGCAGAGTTCTAATTTGCCGAAAATGGGAATCAAGCCCGGAAATACTGGTGGCCTGACAGACTGATTGCTAACCCCATTGTACCATCGTGATCTCATGTAGGAAAGCAACACCTTGAAAATAAAACAAATATTTGGAAAGAAAAAAATATTTATTCTATCTTCTTATTTCAAAATGAATATTTCCTTGGGTTTTTTCCATTTTAATTGATTGTATGGTACAGGGTGGGCCAAAAGTCACCATGGGGTTTAAAAATAACTAACTTTTTCGTTTGTACATTGCTCCACACCCTGTTGACCGTTTCTCTTCATTCCTTTTTTACATGATAGCCAACTGTCTGTTCTTCATAGGTAAGCATGTTTCCCCACCCCACCTTACCCCTCCTTTTTTTCATCCTACCATATGTTACCAATTTAATTTTTAAACCCCATGGTGACTTTTGGCCCACCCTGTATAACACTTATATATATATATATATAAATTCTGCGTACTTATCCCACAAGGACAAGAAAAAATAATACAATAAATTATACGTAACTTTTAAAATAAGCTCCTAACCAGCTCCGAGTCGTAGAAGAAAAAAGGAACTTTCCAGACATAGCGTCACACGTTCCTTTAAACAATTTTTTTGTTTCAAAGCAACGCAATTACGGAAGAAATCAGCTTTTTCCTCAATAAGGCGATGAGCACATGCATATAAATCACTAATTAATGCTTTTGCACTGATTTCATGAGATATGTCCTTTGAAAAGTGCGATGTCCCCTCAATTTTATGTCTTATAGCGATGACATTTTTAAGTTTGACTGCTAAGTATCCTGTATTATTTACTGGGTTATAAATATAAAATAGGTCCTACTGAAAATATTTGCGAAATTAATTTAGGAAATGATTTATTTTTCGGTATGTCTTTCGATGCCTCCAAATTTTTCTTCAGCGTTTTAAAAGACGGAAACAAGGAAATTATTGCATTTGCTGCTGATATATTCTCGTCCTTAGGTGGATAATTTCCACAGTGCTCTCGAAGGAGATTCGCTGCTGCGTTTACCAATCACCTCCGGCTACTGTCTTTAAGAGAGTTCTTATGAGAATATTCTGTCAAAATATCTGAACACTCAAATTTCCTTAAATAACTTTCCAGAACCTAAATATATTATGTACCAAACGAAATGCAATAAATTAAGGAAATCAATTTCTAAAATATTTTGCATGTACATACCTCGCTATTTATTATTAAATCTGATCCAATAATTGCGTTGCACCTTTTAAAATTTGTAACCTGGGCATTTGATGACAAACTGTTGGCAATCTTCTCTTAAAGCAATTTAAATGTTTATATATGGCCAAATTACGGGAAATATATGATCAAGTTCGATCAAACAATTGTCGCGGTCCTCGATGACAAACGTCTGAGTAGGCATACTCTCAAACTGTGATAAAACTGAAGGACTTTGCGGTAAAAACACATCACAAATCTAATACAATAACCACTTACTGCTAACTAAGCAATCGTTTGACGTAATAACACCTTCTGCATTTGGATATATGCAAACGTACCTCACCATATCGTTCTTCTTCACTTTTATAAATATACTTTCTATAACATCCATGCTAATATGATTGTAGCCTTCCGCGGACTAAAACGTAACAAATATTTCTCTTTAGCACGGCACAAGAGTATTGCATCGGAATGAACTTGTCGACTCATGTCGCCCGGCTATTACTCCTTGGCTTAAATTCTAAGTATTCCTGGTGTTACCAGTCAGTTATTTTAATATGTAATATATTTTAATCTAATTTATATTAGAAAAACAAATTAAGACTTTTGGAGTAACAATGTGTCGCAGTTAAGTATTAAATTTTAAATTCGAACTTTATTCCAATAACACTTTATTAGAGAATAATCTTCTCGATTAAATTGTATTATTTAGAGAATAATTTCCGATAATTTATGGTTTTTAGCATATAGTAAATATTAATATACTTTAATTGTTCGAAATTTATCTAATACGTTCCAGAGTTTATAAATTATCCTAAAAAGGATTACATTTGCCGTATTCCTCTGAAAGGTTTAAAAAATACTCCAGGATTTTTAGCCGTGTATGTTGCTTGTAGTGGATACTACTTTGGACCTTTCCTCTCTATGTCAACACTCATCTTCGAATATTTGGGGGGCCAATATCCCTCTGATTCATGCAGGAACGGAGGGCCCTAGGACCACATGCTGCAATTTGCTAATTTTTCTGCACGCATTCCGCTTGACACAATATCGGTAGGATTGTCACTGGACTTAACATGACGCCATTGCTCTATATCCGATAACCTTTGAATGCTGGCAACCCTGTTAGCCACAAAAGTGTTGTAAGATGAATACTCTGAATAGATCCAAGCAAGCACATTTTCTGAGTCTGTCCAGAAGTATGTTGGTATGTTGTGCAGTCTTAAGTCTCTCGAAACCCGTTGAACTAACTGAGCAGATAATTTTGAGGTACATAATTCCAGCCGAGGAAGTGTTACAGTTTTGATGGGTGCTACCTTGGACCTTGCACATAATAGTCGTACAATTACAAAACAATCTTGAGATATTGACCTGATGTCGCCGAGCCATATATCTTTTCAGATGACTCGGAAAAGGCATGGATCTGTATAGACCGCGGCTGTTGATTTCAAAATACATGCCGCGGAACTTTGATATCATTAAGCGCCTTGAGTCCTTCACGAATTATGAGCCAGTTAGTGTGCATTTCTAGTGGTAAAGCTGCGTCCCAGTCCAGCCTAAGTGTCCACAGCTTTTGTATGAACAATTTTGCAGTCACTGTAACAGGATTTATCAATCCGAGGGGATCAAAAATGTGAGCAGTGTCCGATAATACTGACCGTTTTGTAACCCTTTTCCTGTCACTCCGTGTTGTATTTATGGAAAATACATCAGATTTCGGAAGCCAAGTTAAACCGAGAGTCTTTATATGACCTTCAGTTGGTTCAGTGAAGTCCAGTTGTAGCTCGATATCTTCTTCCGGAATTCCTTGCAGTAATTGTGGGTGGTTCGCGCACCACTTCCGGAGATTGAAACCTGATTGTAGAAGTTCTTTTAGCTGCCTTTGAATTTCTTTTATTTCAAATAAACTATTGGAACCAGTCATCACGTCAGGGTTATCAAAATGTTTAGTAAGCGACCGATTCTTTTATCAGCCGCTGTGGGTGTTGATTTGTCAGGGTACAATACCCTGACACTGATGAAATTGATGCTTAGGTACAAAACCTATTCATCCAGCTAAAACGATGTAGGGGAAAGTAAAAACGCACTATTTGAATTATTTTACATTTCTGACTCCATCTGTGTTCAGTTTATTGTTTATATACATTATACAGCCATCACACATGATGACCATATTCCCACACTCAAAATCTAGTTGGGATCAAAACAGGAAATTATATAATATTTTCGTATTTTTCGTACGAGCACAAATTTTCACCTGCGTAAGCATTTGTTGTTTTTAATGCAGAAATTTTCGCACCACGAGCCGGGCGGCTCCGATAACAAAAGCTTTTGCAAGTAAAAATTGTGTGCTCGTAATTAGATTTATGGAAAAACAAAGTTTCAGCAGAATTTTATTATTTTGTGTGAATTGCTTATGTTTGACTATCGTAAATATTTTTGATTATGAAAATTGTATGATTTCTTAAAATATATCTCCGCCTATCGATGATGAGTCTAAACAATAGCAAATAAAATTTCAAAAATGAACTAAATCGGGCAACCCCTTCTTGGTGTTGCCATATAAAAATTTAGGGCTTTTACATATACTGGGAAAACGCTGAACGAACGCTGAACCGAAAAACTCACTTTTCTACACCGCAACAGCAAATATTTCAAATTAAACTTTACTAAAATGTCGAGAAATTCTTATTTTTTCATTATTCAGAAGAAATTGTTAATTTTTTACATTGTTTCTCGAGTGACTTTCTGAACGAAAATTCAACGAAAACATTGAAAAGTGCTTTTCTCGAAAAGCAAAGTAAAAAATTAATTTCTTGCGAATAATGAAAAAATAAGAAATTTTCGAAATTTTAGTTAAGTTTAATTGGAAATACTCGCTGTTGCGGGGTAGAAAAGTCAGTTTTTCGGTTCAGCGTTTTCGTCTTTCGATACTAAGATACTAATTTTAACAAAAACAAAAATGTTACGCGCAGTGCAATGGAAATAACATTTTATGAATTCTTATCAAGAGATTAACGAAATGTAGTTTCAACTGCTACCTGATGTTGATTCACTTTAGTAGCAAAGGCAATTTGTGAATATATTAAAAAAAAAAAAAATCATTTTACATATTTAATTTTGACAGAAATTTTTGCACACATATCCACTATTTCATATTTATGTACGTGTATACCAATCGAGGATAAAAGTTCTTTGAAAGCCCTCTATATTTTTATCCTTCACATATTTCTGGAGAATTGTACGGGCAGGGAGGGTAGGGAAGGCTAGCATTTTCTACAGTAACAAGTATATGTACCCTACTTCCGCAGATTATTTTATTCATCATGAATGTGCTGCAGGACACACAAAGGGTCATTCCCAGATCAATCAACTGCAAAATATGTACTAAAGGTATTACCTTTATATTTATACCTATATACATACTCGTATAACTCTAAGGGGCTTTATATACACCTGATTCATCAAATTACACCGACGTCACGCTGGTTTCAATTTGCCGTTGACAGCATACATTTTCCTCTAACAACACACCTATGTATATACATTCACCTCGAGAAGGTCGTTCTGCTGTGCGAAATATTGTTCAGGTGAAGGTTATACGGTTATTTTTACTTTGCTATTGTAGCACTTGTTTCCTAAAGCGATTGGGAAATTCTTTGGGAATTTTTTTTTGCAAAAAGGTAGTAGAGCAGAGCATGTTTATAAGTATACACACTGATATTCATAGGTATGTACATGCAATTATGTTTGAATGTATGTATGCATATATATATCTATGAACATTCATAATCTATTTATGAGAGCGGTAGGTAAATGGCTATTTTCTATATCATAGAACTGTCTTTTGACTATACTCACTATTCGACATCTGAACAGCATCCTGAAAGTTCTGACATACTATAACCTTCAGGAATATATAGCTAGATGAGTGCTGTTTCCTAGCTATAGGAAGGTAGCTACAGCTACATAGCATTCCATCTAGCAAAAAACAAATTCAGGGACAGCAATAAAACTTTACCTATAATGAGTCTGAGGAGAATATTCTCATTAATAAACCAAATTATTATAAAACTCTGTTCGCAAAACAAAATCTGTGGAACTGATAATTTCAGAAAGCGCTAACAAATGAGATTTTCCCTTTTTTGATGTGCATAAAAGGTTGGATTCGTAATGAACGCTCCAGTTAATTTCGTTTTATTGTATATATACCTATTTAAGGTAATTAAGAGAAAATTTATAATAATCAACATCTAGGAAGTTGGAAATGTGCAGTGTTGCTTCCTTGACTACTAGCCCCTAAAAAATTGATGTCAATACGAAATTAGGGGTATAATACGCGTATCAAATTAATAGAAGGCACGATGTTGACAAAGACACCTTACACAGTGTGCCATAAATTATTACGCTATTAATGTGATGATCAAACGTCTTATTAATTTTCATACAAAAATTCTTAATTAAATCACTATAAGGAATACAAGTTCCATTAAGCATTATATTTGGGAAATATAATGTGTCTATTTCGATTTGTAAATGATGATTGCATTTGAATTGGTAGCGTATAGTCGTGTAGATGAAATTCGCACCAGAGTGAATTTTACCATATAAGAAAACTCGCACCACATCTTTTTTAACTTAAAATGGATTTACAGTATATAAGAGTTGAAAAAATATAAATTTTTTCACAAAAATCACAAATTTATAAAATTTATAGTTAGCGTAAAGAAATTTTACAAAATATGGTTTTAGAGATCCGACAGGAAATCTGTACCTTAACGAATGTTCATATTATATAAACAGAATGTTATCTTGTCAGTAGCTAAAACTTCAAGTTCAAGCAGTTCAAGCTATAATCGAGAAACTTAATCTGCATGCGAATTTTAGAGAAGAAATTTTTGATGGTTCCGAGGCATTTAAAACGGGGCATTTAAAACGGGGTGTGATGCTACAGATCCAATTCTTAGAAGCACGAATAAAAACGAATGTTACTGATGCAGTTTTCAGCAGTGCGAGTGATAACCTAGTAATTTAACAAGTAAAAAAGCTAGAATTGGTCTAAGACCAATTCTTATGATACCCTAGATGAATGCCCGTATTAAATTTCGTATGGTCACCGATCTATTCAAGTTTGATTTTGAAGTCGTTTTTCGCATATATTTCTAGAACGGTTTGTCGCATAGAAAAAATGATTATAACCAATTTTATAGGATTTCGTATTCTGCAGAAGTTTTTAGTACAATGAAAATGTCTTGGACTGATCGTTTTCAAAGTATACGTAAAAAACCTAAATTTTTATATGGCAACACCAAGAAGGAGTCCATTTTTGACATTTTATTTGCTAATGTAGTAAAAACATCACATACTCTCCACGTCGATGCGTTCTCAGGCAGTGTCCAAATATATAGTGGAAAACGAAATTTCTATATGGCAACCCCACGAAAGAGTTGCCCGATTTGTCTCATTTTCGAACTTAATTTTACTTTTTTTTTTAAAGTCCGTGTTCAAAATTTCAGCTCTCTAAGTATACGCGTTCTCGAGTTATCGTGCGCAAAGACGGACGGACGGGCGGACGGACATGTAAAAATCAAAATAACTTTTAATATTATGAATAGGTGTCCAATCCATTTTGCTCTACTTTCGAGGTGTTACAAACGGAATGACAAACTTAGTATACCCCTATGATTTCATCTAGGGTATAAAAAGGTTTGGAATCCTATACATGCAATTTTTGGCAGAGCGAGATATTATATATATATATATATATTATTATATTTAAACAGGGCGCGAATCCTATACATGCAATTTTTGGCAGTCGGAGAGATAACCGTTTGCTTTAAACAGGCTGAGAATGTTACAGTGTTATGGAAGTATGTTGAAGGCGACTTGACCAGGACGTTAAGTCCAAACTGCCAGCATGAGCTGACAGATCGCCTGATGACAGCGATAGCACAGGGCGGCACGCTAGCACCTCGGCTAAGGATGGCGGAGAGTGTGGGGGAGTTCCCGAAATACCTGCCGCATGTCATCATCCATAGACAAAAAAATTTTCGTGCCTGCACTACAAAAAACGGCACACACTCGGTCCTGAAGGGACCTTTACGTCACTTACCTGCTTACTGCTGAATTGAAGGCGCAGATGTTATGCCTTCTTGGCCTTGCCCCATCCTCCCTTTGACTTGGGGGGCACTATTTCCAAGTCCCTTTGGCTGACCTGTAGACGAAATTAGAGCGGACCTATGCGACCTTCATGTTAGAGGGCTCCAGTAAATGTGAGGGAAGAAATAAAAACGTTCAGCAATTCATATTTACGTTATAATGAAATAGGTTTAATGTCTAATTTATACACTAGCATTTCTTACTTTTGTAGTATTTAGATAGATTGATAGTAGTATTTAGATGCTAATACACTGCTTCATTTTGTTATAAACGCTATATTAGTACGAAATTACAAGTGATTTCGTTTTTTTTTGTTTTTTTTTTTTTTTTGTTGCTTAAATTCACCCCCGTAGGATTCTGATTTTGGTATCTTACTTCTGATTGTCCTGTCATGTTCTACAATACTAAAGTGGATACGACAGATTTTACTTAAAGGTTTATATACTACTACGCTACTATGCTAGTTTCGCGAAGGCAACCCGAAGAAATAATTATCAAGCCGAATTTCACAAAATTGATAGTTGGAATGTTCACGTATCCAGCAGGCCTCCTGAAGCGTGTTCTCCAGCTGCACTGAAATTAAAAGAAAAATAATAGACGAAATAAATGACCACGTCCGAAATCCCTTTGGGTTGCACTTTTACAGTACTACTAGTCTGTGCCTCACCGAACTGGGTATAATCACACCAACTATTTTCTTCCCACTCTTGGTAACAAAACTAATAACGCATCTATGCCTGACGAATTTAAAAAAAATTAAGGTAGCCTATCAGTAGACTACCTGTGGGTATGTTTTTACTAAATTTCTTAATGCTTATAGGTCCTCTGACACTTTCACACAAGCCGCTAACCAATTCATCTTAAGAAGCGTTAGCACTTGTATCTGATTGGGATATAAGCTATCATCACATGATATAGCCGGTTTCAATAACAATTGCTAGTATATAAGTAAATAAATATAGTTGTTTTAGCGAACGAATTCCTATATATATATCCAATCAAGAAAGCCGTGTATGTCTAAGCGTATAACTATATGTAACTCATTTAACTAATAAGATGATTTTCCAACATACATATGAAATCAAATGAATTTAACGAAAATACCTGAGTTACTTAATACCTACATATATATATCAATTGAAAAAAATATAGTTTATTTAATGAAAGTACCTTAATTATCTACTATATATCAGATCAAAAATATGGTTATTTAATGAAAGTACCTTAATTATCTACTATATATCAGATCAAAAATATGGTTATTTAATGAAAGTACCTTAATTATCTACTATATATCAGATCAAAATTAGTTCATTTCACAAATAAGGTTGACGTCTGAATAGATACTCAAATAGAGACTATATATTGGTATCCAGGTCTATACATGTACTTCACCTAGCGAAGATCGGTAGAATTCTGCATGTCGCATAAGCCACAAATCGTTGTATATGAGTTGCTACATATGATGTATGAATATAGTCATCCCACAGAAGTGGGGGCCTCGCCGGTACTTCAGGAATGTGGGCTTCTCCGTTTTTGTTTGCGTAATCGAATCAGGTAAGACTGAATCACTTACTTGTACTAGATGGTTCTGGAAGTGTTCATTATTATGTGGAGGATACATATGCTCATCTCCTTTCTCCAGTAATCCTCTGGTGCTAAATCGTCGTGCTGGGCAGCTAGGCTTAGTTTTGTTTCCTATTTACGATATTTATTTCACAAATCGATTTTCTTGACATTATACCACTTTAATCATGGATTACACTCTTTTTGGGAGGATTTTCTGTCCCGATGACTTATTATTCGCCGAGATTTTTTTGGCTCCCTTCTTGCTTTTCTTACGTTGTCAAAAACTCAAAAAACTCCGCCAAGAACGCTCTTCTTCTTCCTTCTGTCACTCAACATGACACCGAGCTTGAGGAAGCATTTCTCTCGGTCGGGGCGCGTTTTGGTTTCATGCTGTAGTCGACAACAAGCCGGGCCTACACGCTTCAGTCCGTGGTGGCATATTGCTATATGCAATATGCTACGACCATAACAGGGCAGAGTGGTCTGCGCCACCCGTGGTTCAGACGACGCTGAAAAATGGTCGACTGAGCTAGCCGGTCTTACACATAGGCCTCATCACTGCGGGCGCTCAATGTGTGTCACGTCCCACGACCCTATGCTTTCCTCATCCTCAGACTCTACTTCCGATGACACGTCGAGGACACATCCTTGAAGTCTCGTCAGTCTTCGATCAGACTTCGACATCCTTCTCCGTGTGGGGAAGCCAAAGCTACATCGACAAGCTGGTAACCCAAAAAATCCAGCCGGTCGATGCCTCTCTGCCTTCCTTCACCGAGATGCTGAGGAAGCCCCGCGATCAGTAACCTAAAGAACTGATCGCTAAGCTTTCCCGGCGCAACCTCTCACCCTGATCTCAGGCTGCGATTGTTCAAGGGTGTGTCTCCAAGGCGTCGTCGAAGTAGTGACATGTTGACAGCCGAATATGGGAATGGATTCCAACAGGTATATCACCCACCATTGACGGGGCAATAGGAGGGCTTCGTGATATCCTATAGTTTACCAGTTAAGCTGGCTGGATGCCTTCTTAGGGCTACCAGGAATAAACGACAATAAGTATCGACGATGTTTTCATACTGATGATCACTGCTTGATGTCTTTAGCGTGATAGACACCTAACAGTTTTCCCCGCAGATCTTCAAGTTCGTATAGTGAGTTTCCTTTCTTGGCTCTAACCCGACATTTAACAAATTTTCGTCCCAGTTTAGCACTAGTCTGCTGTTGGAAATTGCTTTGGGCAAAAGTCCTTCTAAATACCTCCTGACCAACTTTGAACTCGACGGGTTTTGCCCTGAGATTGTAGGCTTTTGAACCCTGTTCGAATGCGTGTTGTAAATTTTCCTGCACTCTCGCACGGATCAATCTCATTTTATCTTCTGCGTCTACTCTCAGTGGCTCATTAAGAGTTCCAATGCTCCTCAAGATGGAATAGGAGCTGCCATGTTCTATCATTTGTTGACCGAAGAGTGTTCGATAGGGAGAGAAACCAGTAGCTTGATGGAAAGAGCTCCGGAGGGAACTAGCTATTTGGCTCAGTTTCTCATCCCATCTGGTGTGTTCCTTCTGGATATAGGCCCTAATCCCTGACAACAGAGACCGGTTTACTCGCTCTGAGGCGTTTGCTTGCGGCGAGTAAACTGCCGTTCGCATATGCTTTACCCCATACTTTTCCAGTAGTCTGGCGAACTGAGCCGAGCAAAACTGGACTCCATTGTCAGAGACTATGGTCTCCGGAACTCCGAACACGTGAAACACTTCAGTCTCAATGAATTGGCATACATTGAGCGTAGACGCTTTTCTCATAGGTTTGAGAAGTGGGAATTTAGAAAAGTGGTCAAGAACTATCAGAATGCAGACGTTTCCTTTAACTGACCGAGGATATGGACCTAAGAAATCGACGTACAGCTTTTGCCATGGTCGTTCTATCACAGACTGGACTTTCATCGGTGGTCGCAAAATAGTATTAGGAGCCTTCGTTTCTTTACACACGTCACAGGCGGCTACGTAATTTCTGACATCAACTGTCATTCGTGGCCAGTACAGATGTCTTCGCAGACGTTCTAGGGTTTTCCCTATTCCTCCGTGTGAAGCTAGCGGCGGATCATGCGCTCTCGAAATGACGTCGGTGACAAGCCCACGTGGAATCCAAAGCTTCCACGCTTCTTCCTCCTGGATCGGATCGCCTGTTCTCGGAACAGTCCGAATATAAACGAAGCCATCCCTGACGCAAAGATCTGGTAGTTTGCCAGAAGTCGTTTTAACCTTATGCCTCAGTTCTTCATATTCCAACGAATTGAAATATGGCGAACTAAGGTCAACTTCCGGGCCAGGATCTTCGTTTGTGTTCATGCTGTCACAATGAATGCGTGACAGCGCATCAGGGACTACGTTCAGGCTTCCTTTCCTGTGTTCAATAGTGAAGTCGAAGCCCTGAAGCTTCAAACTCCACCGAGCAAGTCTTCCGCTGAGGTCCTTTTGAGACATCAGCCATTTCAAGCTCGCGTGATCCGTCACTATCTTGAACGGCATAAGCTCTATGAAGGGCCGGAACTTCTGTACGCTCAAGACTGCAGCTAGGCATTCTTGCTCTGTGACGGTGTAATTTCGTTGAGCGGAGTTCAACTTTTTCGAGACGTAGGCTATTGGCTTCTCGTGGCCATCGTCATCTAGCTGAAGCAACACTCCTCCAATACCTTGTTGGCTCGCATCGCACTGGATGACGAACGGTTTGGTGAAGTCTGGACTCACTAGCAACGGAGCAGAAGTAAGTTTTTGTTTGAGTAGATCAAGAGACGTCTGGGCTTCAGATGTCCATTTGAACTGACTCGGGTTTTTCAAAGTGTCTGTAATGGATGCAGTCAAATCAGCATAGTTCGGAATAAACCGTCTGTACCATCCTGCCATACCTAGTAGGCGTCGGGCTTGCCGAACAGTTTTAGGTGACGGATAGTCAACTATGGCTGATATTTTGTCAGGGTCAGTTCTCATACCTCCCCTTCCTACAATGAATCCCAGGTATTTAGTCTCCTTGATACAAAACTTGCTCTTCTCGACGTTTATAGTAAGGCCAGCTTTCCTCAAACAATCCGCTACCCTGGCTAGCAGCATGAGATGAGTGTCAAAGTCAGATGATAGAATTAATAAATCGTCTAAATAGACGAGAACGTTCTCACGAAGATCGAAAGGAATGACTTTATCCATGAGGCGGCACATCGTTTGGGGAGCGTTGCATAGGCCGAATGGCATCACTGTGTACTGATAGAGAGGGTGACCAGGTACTGTGAAAGCGGTCTTCTCTCTGGAATCAGTGTCCAGTGGGATCTGCCAGAATGCATCTTTCAGGTCCAGGCTCGTTATGTAGTTTGCCGGAGGAAGTCGACTCAGAAGTGCGTCTATCTGCGGTAGCGGATAGGCGTCCTTCTTCGTAACCGAGTTGACCTTCCTGGCGTCAAAACAAAGCCGGACCTTTCCAGGCTTCCTTACCAGAACAACTGGAGAGCTCCAAGGACTCTGGCTCTCCTCTATCACACCCAGTGATAGCATTCGCTCTAATTCTGCATCCATCAAACTTTGCACTGCCGGGGAAATCGGATAAAAGCGCTGTTTTATCGGGGCGGCGTCATTCGTATCAATCTTGTGAGTGACCAATGATGTTTTTCCCAGGCCTAAAGAGGCGAAAGAGGGGAAAAGCTGTTTTGTGCTCTCTAAGCGTTGGTGTTCTAAACTAGAAAGGATATGCCCATCGGTGTCAGAGGTAGCTATCCCACTTGGATTCACTTCTGCGACTATACCTAGGACATCCGGAGCTAACCCAAAGAGGCGCCAGAAGTCTATTCCCAGATATAGTGCCTGTGTGAGCCCAGGAACCACGTAAAAACGCACGTTTTGGGTCTTATCACGGAAAGTGACGTCCAAGTTCACATGACCATGAACAGTCGTCATGGCACCATTAGCTACTTGGACCTGTGTCCGATACTTCTTCCATTCAACCTCTGCTTCAGCAAGCTTCTCGAGAGCTCCCTGGCCTAGAATACTGACAGTGGCACCACTATCAAGTAATCCAGTCTCAGTTCGCCCGAGCAGCTTTACTTCTGCGTACGGTCGAATGTCGTCTGCCATCGACACGGAAATCTGTGCTAGTTTTTTCCTTTCCAGTTTCATTCGTCGACAGTATTCTCGCCAACGAACGGTTGATCTTTTCCTTTTCGGTCTCATATCCCGGTCGGGAAACATAATCTCAGCTAACTCTGCTACTGAGGAGAAAATTCGGTCTCTTGCTGCTCTGTATCTCTGCAGACGCGTATGATACGGCGTCAGCGGATGTAAAACTGGCTCACGCCCACTCGTCATATCAGAGCTTGGTGGCCGTTTTAAGATAGAAATGGCAGGAGGCCAAATCTCCCGCTCAGTAACCTTGTCAGCTACACGTGCTATAGGTGTCAACGGGACATCGAAGAGTAAAGACTCTTCTAAGGAAGTGTCTAGTATTGTCATGGGCTCCCCAGAAGTGGAAATGGGAGCTTGAAGATCTGCAGAGAAATCCATCAAGTTCTCCGCCTCTTCCAGTGAAGTAATTGTACAATCCGGTGCTTTTCTGATATCACCAGAGTCACTGAATGATATCAGAGGACACGTTAGGGAGTTATCACGAGTGTCTACTAATGGAGCGGGCTTTCCTCCTTGTTCGTTACAGTTGCTGCTTGCGACGTTGACGCTGGTCGGGAAGAGGTGTTGGTATTCCCGACCCGTCTCTCGTTTTTCTGTCTGCAGTAGCGGCAATCAGGCTTGAAAACATTCTTGCGTCCGCATCCATAGCAGAACACAACTCGACTCGTCTGACTACAATCTTGATAATAATGACCAGACTGATCACAATTCCAGCAGACAATAGCATTTTTGTTTGAAATACTCGATAGCTCACCTAGGCCGTGGTCACTGCCTGTCGCTGCTGCCAGTTCAGGGTCCAAGTTCTGAAAATTGTCAACTGCGTGCACTCGTTGGTTCCGGTACGGATTCCAACTACCAGCTGTAGCAATGCGTGTCTGCGTAGCTTGGATACGAGTAACCAGCGATCTCAGCTGTCCTATAGTATAAGTGGGGTGCAAACATATTTTTTCCTGGATCTCAGGCAACAAATTGGATTTAACAATCTCTAGAAACTCTTGGTCTGGCATGGCGGTCTGTAGCTGGTCACGCAGCAATACTAAATGGTGGTGATACATAGCGAATATTTCGCCAGGTTTTTGCTTTCGAGACATCAGCTGTAATCGTATTTTTAAATCATCCTTGGGCACTCCCCATTCCATGGACAATCCCATTTTGATGAATTCCCAAGTTGGGAAAGGGTTATTCCTCAATATTGACCAGTACCAATCTTTAGCTGGTCCTGTTAATAACGTAAGCATGTTCCTTACCAGCAGATCGAAATCTCCTTCCAGAGCGGAGTGCGTGAGCGCTTCGACTCTAAAAATGAATTCGTCTACCGGGAGCTCTGCGTTATTTCCATTGTACGTCAGGTTCCATCTACGGATGGGACTTCCGGATCGTCGCTGTCCTACATGTGCAGGAACACGAATAGGCGGTGTTGGTTGAGGTGGAGCGAGGTTTGGCATAGGCTGACCAAAGGCTGAAGGCGGTCTATGGAATGATTGTCTCCTTGTATTGGGAAAATCGTTCGACGTTCTTGGATTACCCATAGACGGGGGTGGACGTGAAAAATCTATTGGTGGCACCATGGCTGCTACTTGCTGACGGACACTATCTACTAACTCAGACCGTAATGTACTGAGGCTGTGTTCGAGACCTTCACGTACCAAGTCTTTCATTTGAATGCGCAGGCCTGCCAGCAACGCATCCGTAGCAGCTGAGGTGTGGCCTTGGGCTGGTGGTAATGGACTGTCTTGCCGTGAGTTGGGATTAGTGAACGTCCGGGAATGCAAATTGAACATTCCTGGAGACAAAGAGCGTCTATTAGGTGGTGGTAGGTCGAAAGTAGGCAGATTGAAGCTCGGCACATCGTGCTTAGTAGACTTCACAGGCTTCACCTTCTTCGGTCTCTTTGGGATTGCACCTGTATATTCGATAAAGTCTTGTTGTGTAATATGGCACCGACAGTTAGGACAACTAGCATGTTCACCTATCCAATGCTGCAGGCATGCCTGGTGAAAAATGTGTTCACATTTGGTTATTACAGGCTTCCTTTCGACTGACCAGCTTGCATCACGACAGATGGAGCATGGTTCAGGTAGCATTGACATACCGTTTGTCGCAGGTGGTGGCGTTCTCACTGTACCCATAGTGAGTCAAAATTGAAAACGTTTTGCAAACCAAAGGTTCGAAGAAGAATATCAGAGAAATTAAAAAAAAGGTCAAAAATCGAGATCACAGGCTCAAACAGGATCGAAGCTAACGAGCTACTAAATTTGAAAGTTGGGATGAGATACTATGATCCAAGGAAATATCTTCCCAAGCGTCCGAAGAAATTTTTTTTTTTTTTTTTTAAAAATAAATTTTGCAAAACAAGGACTCGAAGAGTTAATTTAAGCTTCTTAAATCGAGATAATATGAGGATTGAATCCCCAGAACAAAAACCGATGTCAGGAAGCGTCAATAACTTCGTCGACTAAATTCTCATAAATTCTGCAAACTACGAAGAATCCAAAAAAAATCGCAAAGACAGGTCAAACGTTTCAACAATTTTCAAAGATCAGACAATTTCTCCCTCACCTCCCGAAGCTAACTCCCACATAAGAGGTCAGGTCGCTCTCTCTCTTCCAAGGTCATAATACAGATATAAGCAAGTGACGTGAGTGTGTGCATTGAAAAAGTCGGAGCTCTTGCAGAAATCTGGGAAGAGTAAAGTCGGAGGTATCAAAGGCTGAGAATGCTGCCAGAGATTCTTCAGCCAGGCAGTTAGCAGTATGCCAACTCCTGATCACTGAAGATCTCCAGCATCAATCCCATCCTCCGAGAACTCGTTCTCTTCTCCTCACCGAATCGTCGTGTCCAGCTAGTTCGCTAGCCGGGCAGAGTCATGAGTCTGGTCAACTAATTAGCTGGAAGCCAAGAAGTTGTCTCGCAGATTCATAACTCTGTCCAGCCAGTTGGCCAACAGAGACATGTCCCCACAAGAGCTCAAACGAAAGATTTCGTGAGGCCACCTACCATTTCCATGGCAGAAGGCCAGCGGGAAAGATCATCCAAAAACATTTCAAAAAACTTTCAAAAAAATTCAACAACTGTTCAGGCTTGAGGCTTGACCGAAGTCAAACCTAAAGCCGGATTTCAACTTCCAAAAAACTTTCATTAAATTCAAAAAACGTTACTTTACTTTAATCCAAAAATTCAAAATATCAAAGACTTCCAATAAAACTTTCAAAATATTACGTTACTTTACAAAAAAAATTTTCACAAAACCAATTAGACTCAGGTCCACCTATATCTTCTACTGGATGTGAGACTTGAGGTCAATCAACTGGCAGATACCAGATGATCATCTCTCTCAAAGTCTCAGTCCCCAGTAAAATTTATATTTAGACCACCGAAGTCTAACTGAGGTGGCCCCACGTTGGGCGCCATTTTGTTATGGAAGTATGTTGAAGGCGACTTGACCAGGACGTTAAGTCCAAACTGCCAGCATGAGCTGACAGATCGCCTGATGACAGCGATAGCACAGGGCGGCACGCT
This sequence comes from Dioctria rufipes, assembly GCA_963924295.1. NCBI lineage: Eukaryota > Metazoa > Arthropoda > Insecta > Diptera > Asilidae > Dioctria > Dioctria rufipes. Next base: position 169,252,628 of record OZ002742.1, on the reverse strand, counting down.
AGCACCTCGGCTAAGGATGGCGGAGAGTGTGGGGGAGTTCCCGAAATACCTGCCGCATGTCATCATCCATAGACAAAAAAATTTTCGTGCCTGCACTACAAAAAACGGCACACACTCGGTCCTGAAGGGACCTTTACGTCACTTACCTGCTTACTGCTGAATTGAAGGCGCAGATGTTATGCCTTCTTGGCCTTGCCCCATCCTCCCTTTGACTTGGGGGGCACTATTTCCAAGTCCCTTTGGCTGACCTGTAGACGAAATTAGAGCGGACCTATGCGACCTTCATGTTAGAGGGCTCCAGTAAATGTGAGGGAAGAAATAAAAACGTTCAGCAATTCATATTTACGTTATAATGAAATAGGTTTAATGTCTAATTTATACACTAGCATTTCTTACTTTTGTAGTATTTAGATAGATTGATAGTAGTATTTAGATGCTAATACACTGCTTCATTTTGTTATAAACGCTATATTAGTACGAAATTACAAGTGATTTCGTTTTTTTTTGTTTTTTTTTTTTTTTTGTTGCTTAAATTCACCCCCGTAGGATTCTGATTTTGGTATCTTACTTCTGATTGTCCTGTCATGTTCTACAATACTAAAGTGGATACGACAGATTTTACTTAAAGGTTTATATACTACTACGCTACTATGCTAGTTTCGCGAAGGCAACCCGAAGAAATAATTATCAAGCCGAATTTCACAAAATTGATAGTTGGAATGTTCACGTATCCAGCAGGCCTCCTGAAGCGTGTTCTCCAGCTGCACTGAAATTAAAAGAAAAATAATAGACGAAATAAATGACCACGTCCGAAATCCCTTTGGGTTGCACTTTTACAGTACTACTAGTCTGTGCCTCACCGAACTGGGTATAATCACACCAACTATTTTCTTCCCACTCTTGGTAACAAAACTAATAACGCATCTATGCCTGACGAATTTAAAAAAAATTAAGGTAGCCTATCAGTAGACTACCTGTGGGTATGTTTTTACTAAATTTCTTAATGCTTATAGGTCCTCTGACACTTTCACACAAGCCGCTAACCAATTCATCTTAAGAAGCGTTAGCACTTGTATCTGATTGGGATATAAGCTATCATCACATGATATAGCCGGTTTCAATAACAATTGCTAGTATATAAGTAAATAAATATAGTTGTTTTAGCGAACGAATTCCTATATATATATCCAATCAAGAAAGCCGTGTATGTCTAAGCGTATAACTATATGTAACTCATTTAACTAATAAGATGATTTTCCAACATACATATGAAATCAAATGAATTTAACGAAAATACCTGAGTTACTTAATACCTACATATATATATCAATTGAAAAAAATATAGTTTATTTAATGAAAGTACCTTAATTATCTACTATATATCAGATCAAAAATATGGTTATTTAATGAAAGTACCTTAATTATCTACTATATATCAGATCAAAAATATGGTTATTTAATGAAAGTACCTTAATTATCTACTATATATCAGATCAAAATTAGTTCATTTCACAAATAAGGTTGACGTCTGAATAGATACTCAAATAGAGACTATATATTGGTATCCAGGTCTATACATGTACTTCACCTAGCGAAGATCGGTAGAATTCTGCATGTCGCATAAGCCACAAATCGTTGTATATGAGTTGCTACATATGATGTATGAATATAGTCATCCCACAGAAGTGGGGGCCTCGCCGGTACTTCAGGAATGTGGGCTTCTCCGTTTTTGTTTGCGTAATCGAATCAGGTAAGACTGAATCACTTACTTGTACTAGATGGTTCTGGAAGTGTTCATTATTATGTGGAGGATACATATGCTCATCTCCTTTCTCCAGTAATCCTCTGGTGCTAAATCGTCGTGCTGGGCAGCTAGGCTTAGTTTTGTTTCCTATTTACGATATTTATTTCACAAATCGATTTTCTTGACATTATACCACTTTAATCATGGATTACACTCTTTTTGGGAGGATTTTCTGTCCCGATGACTTATTATTCGCCGAGATTTTTTTGGCTCCCTTCTTGCTTTTCTTACGTTGTCAAAAACTCAAAAAACTCCGCCAAGAACGCTCTTCTTCTTCCTTCTGTCACTCAACATGACACCGAGCTTGAGGAAGCATTTCTCTCGGTCGGGGCGCGTTTTGGTTTCATGCTGTAGTCGACAACAAGCCGGGCCTACACGCTTCAGTCCGTGGTGGCATATTGCTATATGCAATATGCTACGACCATAACAACAGATACAATATTTAGAAATTCGAGTGGTAGCCTTCTACTTTAAACACGGTGCGAATGTTGCAGGCACAATTTTTGGAAGTTCGAGTGATAGCATTTTACATACTTTAAACAGGGTGCGAATGGTATAGCAACTATTTCTGGAAATACGAGTGATAGGTTTCTATATACTTTAAACAAACTGCGAATCCTATACCTGCACTTTTTGACAGTGCGAGAGAGAACTTCGTACTTTAAACAGGGTGCGAATGTAGCACGTAAAATTTTTAGATGTTGGAGTTATTACTCCAACCTTAAACAGGGTGCGAATCATATAATGTAATTTATGCTGGTCCAAGTACTTTAAACAGGGTGCGAATGCTGCAGGTATAATTTTTAGAAGTTCAAGTAATAAATTTTTACTTCAAACAGGATGCGAATCCAATATATACAAATTTTATTAGATGATTTTGAATAAGTCGGAATTTTTATTTGATATTTATAAAGGTGACATGTCATATGACACCCCTTTTCGCCGAGTTAGTGCTTACATTTGACTGAACTACCAACACTCTTATACCTGTAGTATACGCACCCAGTTTAAAGTACAAGGTTTCGCTTACAAAAATTGTATGTCTATGTAGTAGTCGTAACCTTTATAGATTGCTACCCGAGTAGAAATTGCTGACAGTTTTATCTTGTCTCTTGCCCCGCAAGAGGCAGAGGCTATCATTCTCACTGTCGAAAACTGCATTTGTAATTTCGTACCCTGTTTAAGTTATAATACCCTTGCTCATGCTTTTAATAATTGCACCGGTAGCAGTCGCACCCTGTTTTAACTATAACTCGTACCATCAAAAAATGCATCTTTAATATCGCTCACAGTTTAAATTGCACGGTTCTAACTTGAGCTGCCAAAAGTTACAACTACTTACAAGATAACATCCTGTTTAAATGCATGTAAGGTACAGATTTCCTGTCGGAACCCTAAAATCATATTTTGTAACTATGATTTTTATAAACTTATGTTGTTTAGGAATTTTTTATACTGAGTATGCATTTTAAGTTAAAAAATATGGTGCGAATTTCCCTACTGTATGCTGAAATTCGTTCGTACACGAATATCACTTTTACTGGGCTTGCAAGGGAAATTCGCACTATGGGGTGCGAATTTTCTCTAAGTTTGTTTAAGGGGAGATTTTTATTTACAGTCCATTTGGGGATATTACCCAGATTGTCATTAATTCAACAGACAGCGTTTTCAATAAGCCCGACATATTTGGGAATATATAGGTGGAAATCATAAGCGTACAGGTGAAAATTAGTAAAGTAAACTAAACAGGAGTCTTTAATGGAGGTAGCAAATAGCAGAGGATCAAGATTGAATTCCTGAGGCATCTCATTAAACTAAGTGGAAGTCACTTGAAATACTACCGCACACCATACATTACTCCTTTTAAATATGACCAGGTTAAGCCGAGTTAAAAAAAAAAATTGAAGAAAAATCACTTAGCTTGCCAAGTATATGCAGAAACCTGTGGTTAACTGAGTCAAATGCTTTGGAAAAGTCTTAAAAGTTCTAGTTCAATGAATACATCATCGTCAATAGAGATTCGTACATCATCTGTGCAGCTGTGCGTGCAATTTTAATAAATTTGATTGTAGACAATTACCACCATTAGACCTCAAGAATATAACGGCAGTAAAGATATAAACACAAATTCATTGAACGGGTCAAATTCGGTTAAAATATCAGTTAGATCTTTATTTAAGACTGTATTTCAATCCAATGCCTAGGTTCTGCCATAATTTTTTCGTCGATAAATTGGAATTAAACTTAGAATCATTATGACATTGGACTTCAAAGCGAAACATTTATACAGCGTAATGACTGAGTTCATTATTTATTGTGTCTCATATCAGAAAGTGTGCTACTAGCACTTTATTTAGATATTTTGCATTCAGGATTCTCATTTGATTTGTTGTAATATTCAGTGGTAATTTAAACATACAACAGGCTGTGCAGTTAGCTTCCCGAAGTGTAGCGGCAATTCCTGAAAGTCCAACAGCAAGTGCTATATGTCCGTCTGTTCGAAGCTTTGCTAACAAATCGTTACGTTTTATTCTATACAGATATATTGGATTTGTGATCGTACGCCCTGTACTTTTTGAGGTACAGGGTGCTATGAGAAAACCAGCTTTTTTCTTAATCACTCTGTAATTCCGAAACGGTTGATATGCCCCCCCCATGTCACACAATTTTTTGTTTGTTTAGATGAGTAGTATCACTTGCTGCTCTATTGACCACCATGGAGGAAACACCATGGAAGTAAGCAATATTGAATTGAATTGACGGTGTTCAGCTGTCACTGAAAATTAAAAGAAAAGCGTCGTGTAATCAACTGCAGCAGGAAAACCCTTTTTGAAAGTTACATTTAAAAGATAGGCATATGCTGTGGCGGACTTTTTGGTTGAATATATTATAACCAAGACATTTTCCATACTTGCATTCCATGTATTAATATATATATTCAACGTATGGCAAAATACCTCTATTCGACCAGTTTTTGTCGACTTGTTTCAGAAAAATCGTTCCTTATCCTTATACTGTAACAAAATGTGTATTAAAACCTGGTCAGAGAACATTATTCCAATAAACATATAAGTACTTTCTCTAAGTCAAATGTGGTTGGAAAGTTAAATAATATGCTCCCAATTCGATGCTAGATTTGCTAACTGATATAGGTATAATTGCTATGGACTTTTTGCTCTTATAATTTATCGTCCGTGGTCCGTCGTCATAAAAATGGTTCAGAAAATCGTCAGCGTTCAGGAAAATGTTCGTACCATTTTTCGTATTGCCAAAAATGCGGTGAAATGCCTGGGTTTTTTGCAAAGATGCAAGAAATAGCTTACTCCACCAGACTTGGTGGCGCAAATCTAGAAGTCCCATATCATGACGATGCGAGGCTAAGCTAGGCTATATCAAGACCTGAGCGAGGCGAGATAAAGATATATCGCCACAGCGTTGTTATGAACACTCTCATAATATAGCGTGCAATCATTTTATTTCTTAATTCTTGATACACCCTCGCCTCGTTGTGCAAGTACTCTTAGATCCAAAGTTCAAAAGAAGACTTTTAGCTTGTTAGAGATGATACAGCAAAAACAGCTATTACCTGTGTTCTTTTGCTACCAATCAGTGTTGTTGAGTTTATGAAGCACTTGGGAGGTAGTCGTCCTCAAGTACTCTCATAGGTTCACCTTATGGAGGTATTCCAAGTCGAATGTTGATGAATGAAGCCGCAGTAGGTTGAAGGGAGCCGCTTATTAGCTTTACTTCCCTTGGTTCGAAGATGGGAGCCGCTTATTAGCTTTACTCCCCTCGGATATTATATGGGAGCCGCTTATTAGCTTTACTTCCCTTGGTTCGAAGATGGGAGCCGCTTATTAGCTTTACTTCCCTTAGTAAGAACAACTTGAGTTGCTTTGAATGTTACTTGAACACTATCTTTATTGCAATTCAACATCGTATTTATACAAAAAATCTTACATATAAAATTAACTTTACCTATGCTTCCGTAATGTTTCTGGCCTAACATTTGCTTACCAAAAGTGTAATTTGTATAGGCCAGGTGTATTTTCTTAATTTCCTATTTTGTAATATACAAGCTGCGGAAACTACTCGCAGCTTGTTATTCTTACATCACGACACTCGTTGCTTTATGCGTATATACATATTTCCCAGCTTCATTGTTTCTATCATTCATACGTACCTACATACATATCAATTCACCAAATGCTTGTAGCTTATCATATTACATCATGTCAATTTGGTCACCTATGCTTTACCGCCGGCGCAAGGTTATCGTATTGCAATGTGCGAATTCTTGCGCGCAGGGGTATTGCGTCACTCGGTCAACCTTTACTGGTTTCCTCAAATGGAAATTGGCGTAGGTCAGTGATGAGTGCAATGACAATAAAATGATGTAGTTAGGTATGTATGTACATGCAATGCATTATTTTTTCTTGATATGAATTATAACGCAATATAGGTATGTACGTATATGCAATGCATTATTTTTTCTTGATATGAATTATAATGCAATATAGGTATGTATGTACATACATACAATGCATTATTTTTTCTTGATAGGAATTATAATGCAATGTATGTAGGTATGTATATTCAATACTTCATCTTACATAGATGATATGCATTATAGATGAGTTTATGATATGTAACAAATCTCCCCCTTCTTAAAAAATGTGTTATTCTTGGAAGAGGAATAACGCATTAAAAAAAAAAAATTGGGTTTGGGAATTTACAAAAAAAAATGTTTACTGTTTTACTTGTTTTTATACTTGTATACGCATAATGCCGAGTGCTGAGATGAGTAGTAATATTAGGAAGAGAGATCAATGGTATATGGTGGTTTGGCTTAATACTAGGTTATTCTAACAATATTTTCTTTAGTTGTATGTTAAATAATAATAATACATTGTAGGTACAGCTAGGTATGTTTAATTTTTAACTTTGGGTTTATTAACTTATTTTAACAGCGGTTCATACATTTATTTCTAGTTTTATTTATATTATACATATGTGTATGTACATATTTTTATTCGTATTAAACCTTGTTTTTTTTTTTATTTGAATTTTGACACATTTGTATGTTTATTTTTTAATCGTACAACTCTGTATAATATAATAATATATGTGTATACATATTTTTTCTATACATATATTTTTTTTTTATTACAATGTTAATTTTTCATGAACCTATAATAATATATGTGTATATACACGAGTAGTAAAATTAGAGTATTAATATTAGAAGAAAAAAAAAAAAAAAAAAAAAAAAAATCTTATCTATGCCTATAATAATTTTTATCAAGATTATGCATATAATATAAATATTCTTATTTTATTACTATTTTTAATGTTTTTTGGTATAATAGTCTATGTGTATGTATATATTTTTTTTCTTCTAAACATATTTGTTTTGTTCCTTCTACTATTTTTTTTTTTGTAAAATAGGTAGCTATCTCTTGCTGTCTCTGGTTATTTAGGTACTTAATACTGGAGAATAATTAAACTACCTGTAATTGTCGTGGACTGGTAATTGAATCTGGCTTAGGTTGATTTAATGAAGGTGGAAGAGGTGGTGGTGTTGGGGGTTGTATTGACATATTTTGTCGGTTACTTGCCTGTGTAGGCAGGGCAGATCGGGGGTTGATTGATTCTTTTAATCCTGTCCGTTTGGTTTGATAAAGAGTTCTCTCTTTGATCGCTGTCGCTATTTCTTGGGTAGGGGGTTGTGAGATCATTCGGGGTGTGTTTGCTTTCGCAATTTCTGATTGGAAATTTTGGGTGATTTGTTTGACTTTGTTTGTCATCACCGTTTCCTGTGGTAGGGTGAAATTACTAAATTTTACATCCGCTTTAGGCTCATGAGTTAAGGTTTCTGTAGTTTCTATGCGAAGTTGAGAGTTTGCCTCAGTGTCTAACTGAACCTTTTGGTTATTGACGGTAATTATTTTGGGTGTTTTGACTATGATATTCTTTTTCTTGTTCCTGATAAACTTACATAGTTTCAATATTCCGATTATGCTGAGTAGTAATATTACTACGGAGCTCAGTGATAGGGAGCTTATTTGAACCATTTCTGTTTTATTTCGCTCTTTTCTTTGTTTGTCTAGCGTATCTATCTGTTCTTCCAGCTGATCCAAAGAGTATGAATTTTCGTTTAGAATATTATTGGTATCCTCTGCTTTTAGCATGATTATGTGTTTTTGGGTATTCTGAGTGATATTATTAAGGAATTTATGAATGGTTTCATTCATATTAGATTTTAGTGGATGCGGATATTCTGGTTGTGAAATTTTAATATTCTGATGGTCTTCATCTTCGAAATATATAATTTGGTCAGCTATTTGGAAGTGACAAGGTTCGTTTAATATTAGTACTCCGCTGCCGAATATTGTTGTTTGGGGAAATGTCGTCTCTTTTCTATCTTCTGGTTGTGGTTTCTTGAGTACTTGCGTGTGAAGCGCTACTCGAGTGTTCACATACGAGCATCCCCTGATATTTTGGCGTTTCGCAGAGAGTTTAAATAAAACTAAATCGGCAAGTAGTAGGTAGGCGTGTCAAGTTGGACCGAGATTTGCATTACTTTAGGTTGAGGGCTATTTTGGCCACTGTAAAAGAGGAGCGTGTAAAGTTTGAATGGCTGGCGAAGGAGATAATGAAGAAAATTAATGCTTTAAAAAGGATGAAAATAAAAATATTCTTAAGTAGTTCTACTCTGAGTAAAAAAAAAAATTTTTTTTTTTTTTTTTTTTAAATAAAAGTAAATTATCCAAAGTATGTTTCTCTTTCTCTCCCTTGTCTGGTTTTCAAAGATTAGCCATTATTCGTGAAATGGTTTTAACCTGTTGTTGTGCACTGTTGCTCTTCGTCTGCCGATTTGAATAATAGTATTTACAGGATTGAAAGCTTTTATTACTAGATATGGACCTAGCCATATCTGGGACAACTTGTGTTTCTTAGCCGGATTTTTCAGTAGAACTTTTTCACCTGGCTGGAATGTAACCGGACGTGAATGCTTATCATAGTATAGTTTTGACTTTTCCTTAGCCTTAAACAGATTTTTTCGGGCGATAGCATACGTTTTTTGTAATTTGTATTTAAGGATGTGATAGTAACTTTCGTGGTTGTAAATGGGTTCTGGTTCTCTTCTTAGATTTGATGGTACATCCGCTGTAAACCCAAACAAACAATCCATTGGAGTGAGTTTAGTGCCATCATGTGGACTATTATTGTATACGAAAGCCGCGGTTCTCAGGAATCGATCCCAAGCCTTTGGATTTTCAGACACAATAGATCTTAAATACTCCACTAGAGGTCTGTGGGTACGTTCAAGTGCGCCGTTGGATTGTGGATGATAAGCGGAAGTCTGTAATTTTTTTTATTTTCAGGAGTTTACAGACGCGTTTAAAAAGATCGCTTAAGAAGTTAGAACCCTGATCAGTTACTACCTTTTTAGGAATGCGGTAACGAGTAATTATCTCGTCGAAAAATATTCCTGCTACCGTTTCTGCTTCGCCATTCGGCATGGCATAACAATCTACGAATTTCGTCAGATTGTCTTGGAATATCAAAATGTATTTGTTGCCTGAGTGTGTTTCTTCAAGAGGACCTACTATATCCAAATAAACTTTCTCGAATGGCATTAGAGCGGTATCTGTTATGACCATTGGCATACGATACCCCGGGCTAGCCTTCATTTTCTGGCATTTAGAACATTTTCGAATATATTTCCTGATAGAACTAAGCATGTTTTTCCACTTATATTTCTTTTTTATTCTTTTATAAGTTTTGATTACTCCTTGATGACCACCAAATGCGGAGTCATGGTAGTCCTTTAAAATTATTTGAATTTCTTCAGGGTTGGAAATAATCTCAGGTAATTGATTTTGGGAATTTATTGAATTACTATTCGAAGGTGATTTGTCGTGCTCAAATGTATTGGTTTCAGGTTGGTTGCTTTCAGTTGAGCCAATTTCTACTGAATCATCTTGGGAGTTCTTTGAATATTTTCGAATTTTTCGGGTTTTTTGGTTTTGTGTTACATTTCCAATATTATTTTCTGTCTCCTTCATTTGCGATCTCGTAACAACATGGCATCGTGCTTGCTTATATTTTGATGGTTGCGGAGAGTTAGAATCATCGTTGTCTATATCAGAATCTATACGGTGATGTACCTGAGCTTCCACAATGATTGAATTGGGATTTGTTTGGTTTATTTGGGCAGGTATTCGGCTAAGGGCGTCTGCATTAGTGTTAAATTTTCCAGGCTTATATTCAATTGTGTAGTCAAATTCCGAAAGTTTATGGTGGAACCTGACTAATCTCGAAGTTGGATCTTTTACATTGAATACACCTTTAAGGGGTTTGTGGTCTGTATAAACCGTGAAAGTTCTCCCTTGTAGGTAACACCTGAAGTTCCTGGCGGCCCATACAATAGCGAGCAACTCTTTCTCTATTGTGGAGTATTTTTGTTCCGCCTTATTTAAACTTCTACTTGCATACGCTATTGGCCTGTCTGTGCCTATTTTCCCTTGGGATAAAACAGCTCCCAACGCTTCATTATTGTCGTCCAAAGATAAATAGAGAGGTTTAAAAGAGGCTTCTTTCTGAAAACTTTGGGTATTGTTGTCGTCCAATGGTAAATAGAGAGGCTTAAGAGAGGCTTTTTTCTGAGAACTTTGGGTATTGTTGTCGTCCAAAGGTAAATATAGAGGTTCTAAATTATAATAATTAATTGGAACTAGAGTAAGCGTTAGGTTCTTTAGGTACACTGGTTGCGTGTTTACGTTTAGAACTGCTATTGGTATAAAACTTCTATGAGGACTAACTAGGCAATTTGCGACAAATACTCCTTCTTTAATCTCCTGAGACAAACAGACCATTTCCTGGTCTAATTGTAATGGTATACTCAGTACCATTTGAGATCGAGGAGGTATTCTATTGGATCGCCGAAGTACAACTTCATATTGCCTACTTTCGTCTTCATTCTTGTTTTTCAAGGTACTCGAAATTTCTTCTATTTGAGGTAAGGAATTTTTGCTATTGGGTACCATTGAAGTGGTAGCAGAAGATTTAAATTGCTCCTCTATTTGATCCCTTGGTATTTCCTCCCCATCTTCTGTGGATGTTTCGAGAGGTACCGTGAACTCAATAGGGTTGGTTTCCGTGCGAGGAAACCGGAGTAATTTGTTAGGGCCTTCTATATTGCAATTTTTTGCAAGAAAGTCATTACCTAACAGCCCATCGTGGGAGAGTTGGGCGTTATCTTCTACAACCTGTAGATGGCATGGGATACTGCGGCTTAGTAAAAAGTTGCCTTGGCAGCTACCCAATGTTTTTCCATCTCCAAATGGAGTTTTCAGAGTGACCTTTTGACTCTGTTCTATACGTTCTGGCGTATCAAGTGCTTCCTGTTTTATAAGACTTACTTCAGCTCCAGTGTCCACTATCAGCCGAACGGCTGTGTTTTTGCTTATGTCTAATGGTAAATCTACCACTGGAACGTTTTCTCTAGTATCTTGTTTTTTTGTTTGAAAGGACCCTGAAGTAATTTGCGCCGTTCTATTCAATGTCGAGCCGGGGATTTTTCGGTCGACAGTGTGCCGTTTCCCGAATGTGTGGCCTCCCATCGTTGTTTCTGCTGACAAGTGGACACGATATGTCCTCTTCTGCCACAGAAGTCGCACATATTATGTATGTGATTAATTCTTTGCTCCTGATTTGCAGATCCCCACCGAACATTGTTACTCGTGTTTGCATGTTCGGGTGGTGCCTTAGCATTTTGCTTGCAATGTTGGGCATCATGGCCCTTTATTCTGCAGTTAATGCAGAAAGGCGTATTCTTACGTTTTAGGCACTCGTCATACGTGTGCCCTTTGTAATTGCAGTAGCTACAGGTGATCTTATTTAAGAGTACTTTTTGCTTGTCGTACTTTCTTTCTGCCTGTTGCTGAAAAGATTTCTGGTAGGGAGGTGGGCTTCCGGAAGATTTCCTTGTCACAGAGCGCCAATTATGTTCAGGGATTTCGTCGGTACTAAAGGATACTAAAGTTTCCTTTGGCGGTTCCGGTATTGGAGGTATACTACTTTCAGTTTTTATATTATGTCCTCCGAACTCCTTTGTGTGAGGGTAGGAAGATAAATTTACACTCTCGTGTATGGGATAACCATAAGCATTAGCGAAATTTGGAATATTAGGTCTTAGAAAATTGCCCATTTGGAAAGAGTTTGTGGGGTTAGGAATATAGCTTGTTGGTTGAGGCGTGAAAAAGAGTCCTTGTTGCAACCTTTCCATATCTAATGCCTTTTGAATGAGTTTGTCCACTGAATCCTCATTTAAGGTGAGTAGATAGGCTCCTAGATGCGGGTTATATGCACCATTTTTCACTGAAGCCATTGCAAAATCTTCTATTTGTCGCTTCACCATATTGAAATTTTCAGCACCATATTTATTCTGTGCTGCCTCATTACATTGTAACAATAGGCCTTTTAGCCTGGTTGTGAAGGAGTTAAATGACTCGTGCGGGTATTGTCGGCAAGTGATTAATCTATTTATCAGCTCATGGTAAGTCTCACGAGGTAAGTAATTACGATAAAGTAATTGTTCAACCTCTACAAATGTTGTGAGTGAGCTAGATGCGATTAGCTGGTATGCATTTCCTCTCAATCTAGTGGGAAAAATCTGCATAAAAGCTTGCTTTTCCTCCTCTTCTAGGCACTGTTGTACTTGTTTGCAACAGCCTATAAAGGTTTGCAATTCTGTGAGAATTTGGGGACTAAATTCTCCAGAAAACAAGGGCACCATTTGTGCTGTCAGTTTAACTACTTTTTCATAATTCACTGGCATTTTGGCTGGTTGGTTTGGTTGCTTTCTCTGGGAAATATCTGGAGTATCGTTATTAGAAGTAGGCGAGGTTAATGATTTTTCTGTGATTAGGGCGTTTAAGCTATTTCTTCTTACTAGAAAATTAATTAGGCTGTGCCTTCTGAAACGTTTACCTGAGCGATGCTCACGATACCAGTTTACGGAAGGTCGACTTTGGGATGAATTACACTCTACTCTTGGGCTATCTGGAGGACTGGTATTATCAAATGATAATGAATTTATTACCGTCTCAAAGGTAGAGCATGAAGAACTACGGCCAGTTTTAGGCATGAAAGCAAAACCTGCGGATGTTTTTACTCAATATTAGTGAGAGAGATGGAACGAGAGAATAGGTAATTTAACGAGCTTCGATCAATAACCAGAGAAATCAGATTAATTATTTGAAATTTGTTCAATCTTTTTTTTTATATATATATATATACCGCAGTGACTATTATATATATTTTTTTTTTTTTTTTTTTATGATTAACAATTTTTATTACTTTAATTTATCTTACTTTAACTTGAAGAGACGAATGGAAGAAGATAAAATTTGTTGCCTTTATCCGCTACGCAGATATGAAGTTGTATATCCAAGCTGGTGGCTTCTTTATTGTTATTGAAGAGAGAAAAGAATGGATATTTTCTGTTGTTGGAAATAAGGTGTTCCTATGCACTCGTAGGTTCGAAGATCAAGGTTTTTCAAGGGTTTGAATTTATGTACCTTCCTTGATCCTACCGGCTGCGCCAAATTATTGTTGAGTTTATGAAGCACTTGGGAGGTAGTCGTCCTCAAGTACTCTCATAGGTTCACCTTATGAAGATATTCCAGGTCGAATGTTGATGAATGAAGCCGCAGTAGGTTGAAGGGAGCCGCTTATTAGCTTTACTTCCCTTGGTTCGAAGATGGGAGCCGCTTATTAGCTTTACTTCCCTCGGATATTATATGGGAGCCGCTTATTAGCTTTACTTCCCTTGGTTCGAAGATGGGAGCCGCTTATTAGCTTTACTTCCCTTAGTAAGAACAACTTGAGTTGCTTTGAATGTTACTTGAACACTATCTTTATTGCAATTCAACATCGTATTTATACAAAAAATCTTACATATAAAATTAACTTTACCTATGCTTCCGTAATGTTTCTGGCCTAACATTTGCTTACCAAAAGTGTAATTTGTATAGGCCAGGTGTATTTTCTTAATTTCCTATTTTGTAATATACAAGCTGCGGAAACTACTCGCAGCTTGTTATTCTTACATCACGACACTCGTTGCTTTATGCGTATATACATATTTCCCAGCTTCATTGTTTCTATCATTCATACGTACCTACATACATATCAATTCACCAAATGCTTGTAGCTTATCATATTACATCATGTCAATTTGGTCACCTATGCTTTACCGCCGGCGCAAGGTTATCGTATTGCAATGTGCGAATTCTTGCGCGCAGGGGTATTGCGTCACTCGGTCAACCTTTACTGGTTTCCTCAAATGGAAATTGGCGTAGGTCAGTGATGAGTGCAATGACAATAAAATGATGTAGTTAGGTATGTATGTACATGCAATGCATTATTTTTTCTTGATATGAATTATAACGCAATATAGGTATGTACGTATATGCAATGCATTATTTTTTCTTGATATGAATTATAATGCAATATAGGTATGTATGTACATACATACAATGCATTATTTTTTCTTGATAGGAATTATAATGCAATGTATGTAGGTATGTATATTCAATACTTCATCTTACATAGATGATATGCATTATAGATGAGTTTATGATATGTAACAGTGTTCTGCAGAATACAGGAGATTGCGAAGTGTATTGATTTGTAGGGTGCATAGAGTAGACGATTTTTTTTTTTTGAAAGTATAGAGAAAATGATCATTTAATAGTCAAACCATGATCTTATTTCTTACAAAACACCAAAGTTGTCAAACTTTATCCCGAATTTATCAAGTTCTATTTTGACATTATGCAAGGATTCAAGTCATTTCAATTTGATTATTTTTTCCGTACTTTCAACACCTTTTCTATTTCTATGCACCATACAAATCAGTTAAATTCGATATCTCTCGTGTTCGCAGAACACTGTTCGGCACTAAAAGAACGCAGGTATTGATTCCCTGGACGTCAGATATCTATATTTCTTTTATCGCTACTTCTATGGCTGTTGCTCTGACGAAATTTCTAACCTGATTCCTTATAGAATTCTCTCCACGCATACTACACGAGCTGTAACCAGAGTTCGCTCCCACACCCTTGAAGTTAAATTCGACCGTGCCGTGAAATTTCGCGACTCCTCCATAAGTAGAACAGTGCCAATGTGGAACAATTTACCATCCTATGTTTTGCCAACTAGCGAAATGTACGCAGTCACCTTCTTGACTCAACCCAATAATCCTCAACTCCTTCTTGCTTTCTTGCAAAGGCTGTGCTACGGCATCATAGGGTATCCTCTGAGTTTTGACAACAGCATAAAAAAAGAAGAAGATTACAGTAGAACTGAATTAGAAAATATAGTAAACGCTTTTCCTAGATGAGCCAAAATGGTAGATATTTTGAACACTTATACATACATATTTTTTAGTTATTTATTTTGGCAAACACTGTCCATTAAAAAAACTCTATCTTGTTCTGAAACTCAGAAACAGATGATTTTCAATATCTTCAAGGACGTTAACGTTGTATAGCAAAAAAATATAAATAATAAAATTTTATTAGAAAAAAAAAACAAGAAATTAATTAACTTCGTCAAGCAGATTTTTCCGCTTTGTCGAAGTCACATTTAAAATCAATTAGATCTGAAGGCTCTTAACAACATAAAATAAATAGATTAATCGTAAACTTAATTGGTATGATTATGAGATACATACATACATATATGTAATAGTTAATAGGAGTCATTACGCAATTGTAATTATTTGAAACATGAAGAATATTTTAATTACATACCTACTTACCTTTTCTCTTGTAAACGTAGGTAGGTTGATTCAATTTTTGTTCATAACAGCAGTATGTGTGTTTAGGGATTACTCCATCAAATACGTCTAAAGTGCGAAGTGAATTAATATCTTCAGTATAGATACAAAGCGTCTTAGACGATTTTACTAAAAAGGACATGAAATGTTAACAGTATATTTGACAAGAGATTTACACAAAATCTAAATACCTAAGTCTTTGAAGTAAAAGGTTGGTCGAAATAGAAAATCATCTCCTTGCAAAATCTAATCCGGCATTCGATTTATTGATTGTTTTGTCTTTCGATGTGTGATAAAATACAAAGTTTAGTATCGACCAGTCTTTTTTTTTTTGAATTTATTAATTTTGTATAGTTCATGGAATAAAAAAAAAAAAAAAAAAAAAAAACATACCAAAAGCTTCCATCGATACATGTGTCGCTAAAAATGTTACGCTGGATCAAAGTTCACAAAAAACGGGCTTTCGCGAAAATCTAGTTAAAATTCGATTTAAAAGTTGTAAGGTACAGTATGCGCTCCTTAACGGCATCTCCGTGTCGAATTTTACACAAAAAAGTACCTCTTTAACTATTATTTGTTTCACCTACGCAACAGAAAACTTAATGAATCACACGAACGACTTCGAATTTTAAAAATAGCTGCATCTATTATTCGGGAAGACATTAGATCGGCAGTAGCAAATAATGAAAATTATCCTCATCCTAGCAAAATCTTCGAGAATATGAATTTCAAGTCAACTGACATATTTTTTAGAAGAAATAATTTAAAAAAGTCGGAGATTTGCACTGGATCGTATTCAGCCCTTTCCTGACGGGTCAGTACGGTAGCGACATAGTATCTGTACGACATTTGTCTCGTCGATGTCGTACCGCATGGAGTTCCATCACGGTCAGACATGCTATGGACTAAATCAGCAAACATTTTGTTAATTTCAGGACAAAATTAACTTCTCAAATCGGTAAATGTAACATCTCTACTGACAAAGTTGTCGCAATGCTGCATACCGAAAACATGTTGCATCTCAAGCGCGCAGTGCAGACATCTTGTGTGGGTACCACTGACTTATAACAATGGACTGAGCGATTTGCTATTTCATGTGGCACAAAAAATATTGTGTTTCTGTATATCAACGTTAGAGTACCATTTAAAATGTTTACTACGAGGGTAGGCTGAAAAGTAATGCACACATGCTTGTAGAACGCGAACGAAAAGAAATAGTGAGATCGGGTAAAAAGTTAATTAAAGTACAATTCTTAAGCTTGAAAATCATTTATTTATTTTTCAACATAGTCACCGTTAAGACTAACACATTTCTCCCAACGTGTAACAAGTTTTTTCATTCCGTCACTGAAAAATTCTTCAGACTTTTCTCGAATCCAGGACTTGATAGTTGCTTTAACCTCATCGTCCGAGATGTAATGATTACCCTTAATGTCTCTCTTGAGTAGAGGAAAAAAATAAAAATCGCAAGGCGCAAGATCGAGGGAATAAGGAGGGTGTGGAATCAGTTCAAACTTCAGATTTCTCATTGCCTCTTCAGTTGCGTGCGAGGTGTGTGGACGAGCGTCCATCTTGCACAGATTTTACGATATCCCAATTGTTGAATAATGACATCAACACGTTCCTTGGATATTCCAATATGGTTTGCGATACGCTGTTGAGTGATTCGCCGGTCATTTTGAATCACATCATCGACGAGTTGCCGATGCTTATCGTCTGTGGCGGTGATCGGGCGTCCGCTGCGTGTTTCATCAACAATTATGGCTTTTCCAGGCTCGCAACCACGAAATTTTATTGCCCATCGATTGACAGTAGACCTGTCAACAGCTTCGTCACCATAAACACCTTTTAAACGACGATGAATTTCAGTTAGAGTCACTTTTTCAGCAGTTAAAAATTCGATAACGGCACGCTGTTTAACTCTCGTTGACATAGCACTAGAACACATCTCCATATTTACGCTGCTCAAAATACACTGAATTGACGCAAGGACTTCAAACTGCACATGTGTGTAAAAGAGGAATGTTACTTATGAATGCCACTGGCTGCGCTTCTGTAGCTCATTTCGTTCGCGTTCTACAAGCATGTGTGCATTACTTTTCAGCCTACCCTCGTACATAAAAATATGTAAAACTCAACCAATCAGATGAAATTTTACACCCCTAAATCGAATTAAATTAAAAAAATATTTTCTTTTGCCCAAGTGATATTTTAATCGCTTATAAGCACTCTTATAAGAAATTAAACTAATTCCGACTTTAATTTTCAAAAGTTATTCTTAACTGAATCCTGCGTATGGGCAAGAGAGACGGCGCATGGTAAACACGATCTTTACCTTATTCTTTCTGCGGTGATTGCATCTGCAGCCAACATAAAAATATCAAATGGTATAAGTAAACGTTCAGTTAGCAATATTTTGTGTTGGTAGCTCCAACTCTGCCATAGGGCGAAAGAGAGAACTGTAAAACTTATGCCATTCTTTCCTATAGGAAAACGGCAATACGCTCAGTCCATTGTTATAAGTCAGTAGTGGGTACTGATTTAAGTACACGGTGGCGACAGGGGCTCAACATAGTGCACACTTACCGAGTCAATGGCGTACCGATGTCGTAACCCGTCAGGGAGTGGTCTAAAACTAAAATGCACTTCCATCAGTAATGCCATTCTGACAGCTGTTCATCTGACTGAAACTATGGAAATACTGGAAACGGAAAAAGAAGAAGAAGATAATGAAGAGATGGAGATGGAAATTGAAATGGAATCTGAAGAAGAACCATAATTGCTCTGATTAATAAAATAATCTATAACCATTTTATAATAATTGTTGTTAATAAAATAAACATTTTTTAATAAAAAAAAACACAGAAAATTTAATAATAATTATAAAAAACTAATTAATCTTTTTTGAAATAAAAACAACAACAAAATACCTTTTTTTTATTATTTTACAATTGTTTTTATAATTTGTCGAATAAATAAAAATTATAATACGTTCGTTTTCTTTAATACTTTAACATTTTTCAATCACAAATAAACGTGAATTATGCCTATTGGGGACAATACCTAAAATAAAACGCATCTTGTACATCTTGTACATAAACGTTACAACTTTCTAAATCGAATTTTCTCGAAAACGGCTTACGAAAAAAAGTAATAGGTACTATGTTTTTTGTGGGTAATTTTTTAAGCTAAAAATTTGATAACTACTATTATTTCCATTTTTTGATCCCATGTAAAATTTTTAGCGGCACATGTATCGATAGGGACTTTTGGTATATTGTTTAGAACCACGAAAGGAATGTTCATTCAAAAATCCAGCTTTTCCCCTATTTATTATACTCTGCAATGTCTCATTCCCTGTATGGTACGAGTTAGATGTTCAAAATTTTTACGAGCAAAGTGTTACAATAGTGAGACATTTTAGTCGATACCCGAAGTAAAGTTTAATTGTTAGTAAAATGCGATACTCACAGTAAGAGACTTCATTTCAGTCGATACTCGTAAAAAGTCTTTGTTCTTCTTAATGTGATAGTCGAATACCCAAGTGGATCGTTGTGCTGCCAAACTGTAAAAGAGATCGAGACAATTCAAGCCAAGCCATTCTTTTTGGATTGGCGTTGGTCTTTATCTTCTTTGGTTGTTGAGCCTCATCCTTAGCACTCATTTCGATTCTATATCTTTTCTTGTCCTCTTGTTGATGATTGTCCTTTTAGTTTTGTTGCACTTTCGTTTCGATGTCATCGTTTCTTTTACGGTTGCATCGCTGTATCAACCGTAATTGATGCCGTTCGCCTTTTTCGGAGACGGAGAAAGTATAACGAGTGGATAGGTTTGTGAGTTTTTTTAGAAGCCTTATGAAGGAGTGGTTCCTAGGTCACTGGGTTTATCAGAGAAAAGCTATGAAGTTTTGCTGAGTTTGTTTGGTATTATCCTCTGTAGTATTCCTCTATTGACTCGTAGATACTAACTCTTTAGATGATAGATACTTCTAGTCTTGAGCTTTGAAATTTGCCAGATTAAGACGATCCAGCAGATTATTATTAAGTGAATTGGATAGTGTAGACATTTTCTTTACTTGTTTGTTCGCAATTCCTAATATACTCCTTGATGGGAATAATGTTGCCTACTTTGTAGACCTCGTGGCTGAGATAGTATATTTGCCATTCGGTCTTGCGCGGAGCCCTGTGCAAGTTCGCAGAATATTCCTCTCGAGAATGCCGAGGCGCTCCATGTAGGTGGGCGAGATCGAAACAAGATTGTGGTTAGTCCATGATTTGCGCATGACACCAAGGAACGGTTTTCAAAGTCATGTATATCAACAATAATTTGGCATAGCAATTGCACTTCATTATTTGTCGCAAAAGTGTTACCGTTTCATTTAAAATTGTTTGCAAATTATTTCTGGATAATTTCTTGGCTATTCAATTTTATCTTAAATTTACAATAAATGATGAATTTTAAATATCTTAAGAAAATTAATAATTTTTAGCCTAGAATTAATTGTTATGCGTGAATGTAGTGTAGGTACTGCTCGTGTTCAATTTTTGATGGCTGGCTCATTTCACCACGGCGCTGTTTCAATATAGGCCTCTGCCACATTTTTTCCTTAGTTCCGTATACTTACATATGCAGACATCCAAGTTTTTGTTGTCGGTTTTGTTGATATCAAGATTCTTACGAATCCTGTTTGAAAAATTTTTTTTGATGAAAGGCACATGCTTATAACATATGTATATGGGACTCGAATTTCATCAAAAAATCATAGCACCGTTTTTATTGAACAGTCTAACAGGGCTGAGTGAACCAAATTTTCACCAGTTCTGAATAATATTTTCTGTATTCCCTCTCGTTTCTTCCTACCAATACTATGTACATACGTATGCATGGAAGAGTATTGACTATTGACTGGTATTTTGGCTATTTTGGCTATATTTTTTTTCTATTCTTCCATTTTTTTAATACATAAAACATAAATTAAGCTTAATAGAAATTTGTATTTGCCAAAAAATTAAGACATGCTCAGTTAATAGCGTTTGACATGTCTATAATTTTTAAAATAAAACTGTGAGGGCCAAAATAATTGCCTTAAGGTACACCGCAAAAGTAGGTGTATTTCATTCAAGATCACCGATTTAAACAAAGTTTGCGTTCTGTGATTCTAATCATTTTAATAAAATCATAGCAAATTCATGAGTACCAAATTGTGTGTGGAGTAGAAATTTTTTTGTAAAAAGTTATTTTTTATAATAAATTTTTTTTTGTAAAAAGTCAGTTTATATATATTTTTTTGCAATTATTACTCAAATTTTTTTTGCTATTATCACTATAATTTTTTTTATTTTTTTTTTGTTTCAATTATTACTCTAAAAAATCCAGTAAAGTCAAATAGGGGCCTACACGGCCATTCCCCCTAGAAAATCTCTAAAATAGTTTTTGTTCAACCATATTTAATTTGAAAGTAGTGCAAAATCTTATCAAGGTCCTTTTCTCGTGCGTGTATCTCAAGTGGCCCAATTCCGATAACAATACTTCAATATTTTCAGCTTGTATAATTTTAGAAGATTTTTAAAGACAAAAAAAAAAAAACGTCTAAGATTGCTTACCAATATTTGAATTATCTCATCTTGAAGTAGTCCAAAAAATGGGTTCAATATTTTAATACTTTGGGGAGTGAGCAGAGGAGGAGCTTTTGTTAAATGCCTCCCACCTGTTTCAAACCTAAAAATAATATATTATCATCGTTGCATGTGTGCTGAGCTTAAAAAAATTTATCTCGGTAGAAGTTGATCAAAAATTGATTTCAAAGGTTCAAGCTGCATGGTCAACCAAAAGAAAGGATTGAATAGCATTTTAAATGATATTTCTGGAACAGTTACATACGTTTAAATGATGCAATATTATTCCTATCTCATTTATAATACAGGATATGTGGCTGAATCAGAAAAACATGTTTGAAAATCTTGGGGGGGGGGGGGGAGGTGTCACTATGTCATACAACAATGTTAGTCGTCCTTCATTGTATTGTCGAAATTAAATGCAAATAAATTCAATTTCCCTGCAAAATATTTCAAAACTGTTCAATATATGTAAAGCTAAAATCATTAGAAAAACTTTGTTGTCATCAAAATTGAATTGTCTAAAATTTCAAATGTGTAATGATATAATATTTTCGGTATATTTATGTGCATACATTTGTACATTATGTGGGCGGACGATGAACGTATGGCTATCTGTAACAGAAATTTATGAAACATTGATTTCCCTTTCAAACAATGTGGCAATCAAAAATATTGAATAATTCAGAACGTGCAACAAGCATATTTCATGGAACAATACTGACGAACGTGACATAATTACTCACGGATTAATTAA
The DNA here is from genome assembly GCA_963924295.1 of Dioctria rufipes. NCBI lineage: Eukaryota > Metazoa > Arthropoda > Insecta > Diptera > Asilidae > Dioctria > Dioctria rufipes. Next base: position 169,230,600 of record OZ002742.1, on the reverse strand, counting down.
ATATTAATACCTATAAATGGAAATGGAAATGGATTATTCGAGTTTCATAAATTATTAATTATGTCTTAAATTTCATTATACTAGAATAAATGAAAGATATTTAATTTAGAAAGTTTTTTTTTAAATAATTACGTCAAGTGTTTTTTTTTTATAATTTTATTACATGACTTCTGATTTTCAATCGATTTGAGACTTTGGCATACTTAGTATATGTATGTATGGGTAGAGTTCAAACAAAACTGTGAGTAGTTATTTCTTGATTTAAGATCAGAAAACATTCTTATGAGAAATTATGCTGCTTTGGATATGGATTGAAAAAAACACACAACGAAAATTTTTATCTAATTTTATAATTTAATTAGTTTCAGAGATCGAATGAATTGATTATTTTATTATTTTTACTACTTTTTCGACAGAGACCACCCGAGCTCTTCTCAGGGCTAATTTGAAAATCCCATTTCTAATAAATATGAAGCTAAAAAGAATGAAAGGTCAGCATTAAGGATATCTAAGTAGAATGTGTGTATGTTTGTTTGTTTTAATACACTATAAGGCACTACACCATGTTGACATTAAGTCGAAGCTCTTTCGAAGTTTCGGTTGTAAGTATTTGCCAAATATTATATTATATTTTGGATTGAAGTTAGGGCTTAGGCTAAACCAAAATCGCAATGCCATTGTGACCCAGAACAATTAATGATTATAATTAAGAAAAATCAAATCAACTTAGCACTGCAGTTTTATGACAGGGAAGGTTATCCTGTTGGTAAGTGAATTCTTAATTTTCATGGTCAGGAAACATGTATAGATGGTATTAAGTTTTTCCAGCACTATTTTGTAACGAGTGTCATTTATTTTATTGTCTACTAACACCAAATTACCCAATCTGGAACTACAGAAGCAGTCCCATACCATGGCATCAACTTGTTTTGGTTCAATTGTTGATACGAAACTGCGATTGTTTCCACAACGCGTTACATTACCTAGAGCCTTCTGTCCAATCAGTGTAAATTAAATTTGCATTCATCTGAAAAGATTACTCTATTCGATTTTTTTCAGATCTACCGCTGTTTTATTTTAAAACGATCCAGCCAAGACATTCGATGTAGAACCCTAGAACCCCATCTCAGCTTGGTGCAACCATTCTAGGCGCACTTCCAGTGCAGTTTCGCTCAGTATTTCTTGATGAATTTCCTGCCAGTAAAATGAGAACATCCCATTCGAGCTATTTCAAATTTTCTGATCTGAAGATATTTCTGGCATATTTTTCTCTTACTCTTTTCCACTCCCAGTAATACCTCATTGCCGCTAAGCAAAAAAATAAAAATAAACGTGATTAATGGTTGACTTTAATTAACACTTAGTCGCTGGTATTAATTTTGGTTTGTAGTTTGGCACTACCTATGTACATGAGGTGCAATGAAGTAAATAAAAAAACAAAAATACATAAATAGTTTTATAATATAACTTGAACTTGAAGCGCGTGAGTTTGGACTACATGTGATGTCCATGTTTTCGTAATTAATAAACTTGGTACTACAGCACAGCAGGTATAAACTAAACTGAATTTTGTGTACTTATACTTATAATAATAGTTGATGTATACAAAAAAAAAAATCTCGCTCCTAGTATTAACACTAAACTGTACGCCAGCATTAACGTTTACTTTTGTTACTCTAGCTTTCTAAGCTATTTACACCAGTTCTAACCTTCTAATTCTTTTATATACTTTTGTTCTGCTAATTTTAATATTTTCAATCGCTAATCCATATGTTAATAATATGCTAAATCCTGTAACTATTCGATTCGCCCACCGTTGTTTGACGTGTCTGTGGCCGGGGCGTTTAATAAATTTATCTATGACGATGACTATAAGTATTTATAATACCTCAAGCAGGTAGGTGAAATTTCAGAAATTTGAGGCTTTAACTACTCACGTCCTTTTTAATTAAACAGTAAATTTGAAAAATAGGATGAAGACGTTACCTTTTGTTGCATCTCTTCGATGACAATTGTGGCGCCATCTCATAGAAATTCAAGAGAATTATCGAAATAGAATAAAAATAGAATAAGTTTATTTATGGTGAAGTACTACAAGAATACAAATTTCTTGTTTTTAGTATAAAAACAAAGCGGCAAAAAGAATAAATAAAACCAACTAAATATTAATAAAAAGTTCGAGAAATGGAATGAAATTAAAATATAAAAAATAAAATTAAAATGAATTAGGAATTTAAAAATTAAAATAGAAATCCGAAAAAAACATGCTACTAGCAACGTAAAATAAAATACTAAAATACTAAATTTTTTACTGAAAATATAAGATTACAAATATAAGATTACAAATATAAATATATAACGACTAATAACTAGAAAACACAGAACTAAGACCACCTAAAACACACCCAAAAGTCTATCCCACGACGGTGCTGCAGCATGATATTAGCTCCATAAACCCACGAGTCGAGCTCGTACGCTGAATATCAGATCGTAAATTATTACAAGTTCGAACAGCACGAACAAAGTAAGAGTCTTCCATTACTGAATATTGAAAGTTTTGTATCAGCAACTCGAATCGCCTTGGAGAGTTTAAAAATGCTAAATTATTAAATAAAATTAAAAAAATTGGTTGGTTATTTAAAACACATAATTAAGTATTTAATATACAAGTTCTTTATTTTCGCTTTATACTTATGAAATTCACAAACCTTCAATTAATCAACTCAACTTTAATTATCTCTAATACTGTACTTTCAATTATCGCAATCCAATTATAACACTTTCGCCTGTTTATTACTTTAGCTTGTTACAACTGCAACGTCTAAGACAAGACTCTTTCTTTGGCGGTGACAACTGTTATATTTATACCCTAGAAACTCTCCAGATTATTCTGGAGTCTTCTATTCCAAAATATTCTTGACTATTCTATTCCTGAACCCTCCAGAAGATTTCATCATCGATTCTCCGAACCTGAAGTTGTTTACTCTCCATTGCCAGTAGATGTCACCAGTTGTCTCTTTCTATGTATATAACGGTTACCGCCATCCGTTTCTGGAAAAGGTCCAACGATATCAAGCAGCACAAACAGTGCATCTGCGGCACCACTCCTCCACATCTTTTCGATATGTTGCCTATAAAACCTTTCTCGTATTTTGGAAATTGTTTTGATCACTCCCAAATGTCCTCCAGAGGTTCCACCGTGCATTTCTTCTAGAACATCTTTGACGTTTGATGCTTTCACGACTTTCTGCATTCGGAATAATTCGCCGTTAGGTGCTTCCCACTTGCGTTTTAATATACCACATTAAACATGAAGAGAGTTCCATTGAGCCCAGTAGCTTTTCAGCTTTTCACTCATCCCCAAAATATCCTTCCATTCTGGTTTTTCTATATCTGCTTTCCAACCAAGAATAGGCGATATGTCCGGATCTTCTCGTTGTGCTGCTCGCAAGTTCTCGATGTCTTCACCTGTTGATGGTTCCACAGTTACCAACTGTTCTCTCTTTTTCTTTCTCACAGCCGTAATGCTTACATTCAGGTTCCCATGGGCGTTGTACAAAGCTTCTACATTTCAATGGATACTTCCTTTCCTGTGTTGAATCTCAAAGCCATAAGGTTGGAGCCTAGTCTCTCTATGATTAGCTTGCCATCTAGCTCGCCAACTTGGACATTTTTCTCTCCCTTTCTTTTCTGTTGATTCCCTTCGACGGCGTTTCCTGCAGTCGCTTTGAAGGTGTCCCAATTTATTACAATCCCAGCATCGAATACTACTACATAAAGGGGTGCTCAGTGATAACTGCAATCTGTTGCAAGTCTGCTGCCCAGCTCGATATCTTTGCAATTCCACTCTCCTCTCTTGATTTAGATATTCCACTCATCAGCGTTTTCTGCAATCTCTTTGTAGGTGTCCCGGTCTATTACAATTCCGGCATCGCAGAATACCACGTGAAGGAGTGCCATCACAGATGCTTTCTATTACAATTAAATTCGTCCACCGAAAGTTCTTTCATTCGTACAGCACCCTGCGAAGCTTGTCTGGTGGATTCATATGCTAATGCATAGTGCTTCTGAAGCTGCCTCGAATTGTCTCTTGAAGATATACCACGAATTTTATCCATCAAATAATGGGGGTTTCATTCTACCTGCACCGAATATTTCAGCTGCTACGTTTAGAGGCTGACGATATTCTTTCAAGATCTGTCAAGCTGTTCCGTGATATTTTGTTGTACTTCCGACCCTTGCTGTTGAACTTGAACACTTTTTACTGGATTTCTTCAATTTTCACATTTTGTGTGTCTGATAAACCTTTCAGAAAATTCTTCTGTTCCTCCAAACAAGTTTCTGTAGAGAATTCTTTTGTTCATCTCAAAGGGATTCCAGAGAATTCTTTTGTTCCTCAAAAGCATTTTTTTGTTCGTCCAGACGAGTTTCCATAGATTTCTTTTGCTCATCTAAACGGGATTCCAGAGAATTCTTTTGTTCATCAAAACGGGCTTCCATTTTGCTCATTAAAGTACTCAAAAGCTGTTCCATTTTCATCGCTGGCTCTTCTTCAACTTAATTTTTTTCTTACAAGTTCTCTTCGAAAATAAACCTGTCAGGATTCCTCTATCAAAGTTTGTCTAAGTCGCTCGACTAGAGCTTTCTTTACACCTGCCGTTTGTAATGACCGGTTCCCTAACTCCACTTTCAAATCCTGTATTTGAAGCTCCTCTATTTTGCGCCCCATTACTTTAGTAATTCACTTACAGTTGAATATAAATTATATCCCTGAACTTTCAAAATTTAAGACAATTTCACAAAATTAATCACACTTTGAATTTTTAAGTCAATTCCCACCACTTTATTTCGCGAATTTATTTCACTTCTGACACCAGTTGTTGCGGGCGTGGCCTTTGGTTCGTTATTTAAAGCACAATATTAAATATTTAATATACAAGTTCTTTATTTCACTCTAATCTTAAAACCTTCAACCTTCAACTCAACTTTAATTATCGCTAATACTGTACTTTCAATTATCGCAATCCAATTATAACACTTTCACCTATTTATTTCTTTCGCTTGTTACCACTGCAACGTCCAAGACAAGACTTTAGGCTGAACTACAATAGAAATATACGTAAGTACATTTACTTACGTAAAGCGAACGCGCCCTTTAATTTAACAGGCGTACACAGATTAATTTTAACTCTTGTGAGGGGAACTTTCGTTAAGTTTAAATATCCAATTTTCAGTAAGTATAGTGCGGTAAGAATCGCACATTCCGTAAGAACGCGATGTGTCAAACAGTTAATTTATTACTAAATGATTAAAAGTGCAATGTAAAACTTAAAATGGAATAAAAATGGTTGAATTAATAGAAAGTACAAATCTTCAATTAAATCAACTTCCAATTATTAATTTTTTCACTTTTACCACTTTTTAAAATTTAACACATAAAATGTCATTCGAGCACTGCGAATTAATAGAAGACACAAATCTTCAATTACTTCAAAATCCATTTGATAATTTTTTCACTTTTACCGCTTTAAAAATTGAAAACATTAAATATCAAGATAATAACTCTTACGGAATGTGATATATATTTAGGCTAAAAGTATCAATTTTTTGTAAGTAAACCTCAGTCTCGTTTAATTTCGTAAAGTTATTTACTTCTATTGTAATTCAGCCTTTTGGTGGTGACAACTGTTATATTTATACCCTACAAACTCTCCAGATTATTCTGGAGTGTTCTATTCCACAATATTCTTGACTATTCTATTCCTGAACTTTCTCGAAGATACCATCATCGATTTTCCGAACCTGAAGCTCTTTACTCTCCATTGCCAGTAGATGTCACCAGTTGTCTCTTCCTATTGCACGTTGGCTCTTTAGAGTAGATGAGCTTATGAAGAGATGGTAGAAGCCGACGTAAAAGATATAGATTTAAGAAGCAGCCAAGATGATGTTTACGATCTTGCGAAATATTATCGAATCTCCTTAAGCAGAAGACGAATCTTGTGCAGTCGCTGAAAGCCACATTTAGCTTAGTGGAATAGAATAAGCACAAGTGAGGGAAAAGGAAACTTCCATTGGAAAAGTACGGTAGAATCAAAGATTTGATTAGCATCGAACGTGTGTTCATAGACAAAGTTCCCGAAGACAATCACAGCCGACGAAGCCCACCATAAATCCTACCAGTCATATTATTGACATGATCACAGCATTGCTATTTGGAATTGAGGAATATACCAAGACTTTTTATACGATTCGAAAATGGCAGAACTGTCTTAATTAAAAATGCAGGTGGAAGATCAGATACCTCAACTACTCTGTGATAGAAGGCAATGCACTACAAATTTCCGGCATTATGTAATAAAAGATTGTTATCAGCCCAGCGTGCAATATTGCGCAAATCGGAATTTACCCTATCAATGTAATTCTCCGTCAGTCCTATTGGCCGATTGAGATACACTTGCACATCATCGGTATACCAGTGAATTTTACAGTCTACAACAACATTGGGGAGGACATTTATATACAAGCTGAATAGTAAAGGGCCGAGAATAGAGTCTTGACGGACGCCACAATTTAGAGCCAAAACACCGGACAACAATCCTTTACCTTAACCCGCTGTAATCTAATGGAGAGAAGCAGAGGGATGAAAAAGGAAGCTTGAGGCCAACTTTTCAACCAAATTGGAATGATTGACCATGTCAAATTCTTTGAAGAAATCAAGCAAGTGTTAAAAATATGTAGAATTGGCTGTATTATCCAAGGCAGCAGAAGCCTGATAAACCTAGGAGGAATACCATCAGGCCCCACTGCATCAGATTTGACAGCACCAAATGCCACAGCAACCTTCCTGAAATCAACACATCTAAAAATAAAACTAGACTGATCATTACTTGAGGGAAACACGAAGTGATTTAAACCCAGTTGTCCAGAACTACGTGCAGAAAGGATAGGGAGGGAAGTGAAATGGGAATTAAGTATGTCAGGATCCAAGTTACACTGGGATTTATCTCAAAGATCGAAAAAAGCTATTTGAAGAGCAAAGTTAATTATATATCTCCTATACTATTGCAACCAAACAAATCGCTTACTAAAGTGACATTACTATCAGTAGGTAGTAAACAGCCAATCAAGGTAATTTCCAGATTCGTTAGATGTGTTGCAGTCTTGAGATAGCTCAGAAGAAGCAAACCTATCTATGACTCGTGTGATAGTTGTAAGACATTAATTAGAGAGATCTTTAATATGCGAGAAAAGTCGCTTATATGTATAGGATGGTACACAGTAACGTCTAGAACGACTTAATATGGAAATTTTAGACCGACACAGAAAAGTTTCAGGCTATCTCAGTCCGAAATTTCGACAATAGAATATGGTATGTTACGACACATAGCACACATAACCCCACTTCCATCAGGACGAGCATTCAACGCAGAAAGACGACGATCATGCCGGAAAATTATGTATGATAGTGATCTGCAACAGCAATAATACTGTAAATCCAACTTTTAGTCAAACAAGCCACATCAAAATATGAATCAGTAAAGGCGAAAAAGAGGCTCGTCCTCATGGAACGTAAAGTCCACTTAGAATTGCAGCTTAGTATAGAATGAAATTTCATTGCATGAGCCACAAAACTATTTAGGAATAAATTAATGGACGTTCTCTAGAATAAAATGTCAGAAACAAAATTTATATAATACGGACAAAAAATGAGTGAAGGTCATCGCATTCCTTGTCAATCTTCCTACAAGTTACAGTGTTACATTAGAATCGATAGAAAAGTCACACAACGCTGACTGATGTCCAAAAAGCCACGTTTAATAAACAGAGAGCACAGCCAGTATTAGAATTTTCTTTTAACAGCAGAAACATATTATTTAGTTAGTTTTGTAGAACAACAAATATATGAGAAGTTGTAAGTGAATTAGTTTATTGTAGAGTCAGGCCCATCGCACGTCCTTGAATGAAGTGTATTAAACAATTTTATTTTTTTTATCACTAATTAAAAAAATAGGTAAACTAAGGGAGATGAGAATTAAAGAATTATATCCAATGAATAACTATATAAGAATATATACAAAAGAAATATAATAATAGGGAATGTTTACATTAGCGAATTATTAGCAATCAACTGTCGACTAAGTTAAAAAGTATATATAAATGGTAAAACTGACTTAAATGTAAACAATTCTCAAAAACAATTAATGTTTGTAAAGTTTATTGGGGAGTAGCTTGTAAAGTTTTTATTTTTGCTTCGTAGCACACTGTTCCAATTTCGTACTGTTCTGCTTATGAAGGATTAGTGGAATTTCACGGTACGGTGGACTGCAAGGGTGCTCGGGTTATAGATCGCGTGGTGCGTATGGGAAGAATTCTACAACAGATCAGGCTAGAAATTGCGTTAGAGCAATATAGCCATAGAAATAGCGATAAAAAAGAGATAGAAATCCGATATTACGCCAGTGCTGTAGTTAGAGAATCAATCGTTGTTATTGTTATGTCGTCGCTAATAAGCCGGAAAGCCTTCTTTTGGGCTTTGTCTAACGTGGACAATGCAATGCGTCCAGCCCCTGCTTAAATATGGGAATTACATTCTAATTTAAGCCTGATATGAGACTTGTAGATTTGCGCCAAGTCTGATGGAGTAAAATATTTCTTGCATCTTTGCAAGAAGCCCAGGCATTTCATTGCGCTCTTGAGAGTACCAAAAATGTGATCGGACCAACTAAGATTGTTGGATATTTCAATGTTTAAGATGTTAAGAGATCACGAGTTCGAGATATTCTCTCCATCGGCGGAAATGGGTTGAGCGGGTGTTGGAGTACGTTTGAGTGATAGCGCAACACTGCGTTTTGGAAGCATTAAGCAAGACCCGATTCGCTCTGCCCTAAGCGAGTATTATTGTAAGGTCATAGTTTAGTGAACTGAACATGTGGCTTCATTTGGGAATCAGCTATAGAGTCAAGTACACGAAATCAAGAGTGCTGTCGTCTGCAAAACTATGAATAAAATTGAAATTGAGAGCTAGATCAGTGATAAAAATGAGAAAGAGAGTAGGAGAGAGCACAGAGCCTTGTGCAGCACTGGTATGAATTATAAAAGGGCCAGAAGTAACTCTGTCCAATTTAACTTGAATTGAACGGTGGGAGAGAAAACTTATAATCCATTTTAAGAAAACGGGCTCTAGACGTAATGCCAGAAGTTTAACAAAAAGAATAGGATGCCAGGCCAGACTTTATCAAAATCCTTCGAAATATCTACTGCGATGATATCAGATTCACCAAAATTATGGAGACATTGATTACAATGCTCGGTAAGGTTGGTTAATGTTAGTAAATCTCCAGTAGTTCGGCCAGCACGAAACCCGTATTGGCGATCGCTATTAAGGTGATTAGTTTCTAGATACTTCATCAATTCACTGTTGATGAGTGTTTCGAAAACCTCCGAAAGAATCGAAGTATGGGAAATTGGTCTATAATTTTTTTGGGTATTAGCTGAACATGTGCAAGTTTCTATTCCGAAGGAAATACCAAATAGGAGAGGTGAAATAGATTGCGTAGAGGTTTAGCTAAAGAAGTGGCGCAGCAGAGTACCTGGGGCCGATATACCATCAGACCCAGCAGCCTTAAACACATTAAGACTCGCGAGCACTTTGGAAACCTCCACTGTGTGAAAATGGAATGGTCCTTAACTGTAATTGTATGTTGGTGGAGAAGGAGGAGCTGCAAAAGAAGAACTTGCAGAAAACTTAGCTGCAAATAAATTTGCTTTGTTCAATGACTCCGTCTACACATCCACGTTGTAAATTAGGAGCGGTACCGAAGAACTGGTGAAGTTGTTCTTGACTGTTTTAACAAGAGTTTAGAAATTCTTACTACCCTTTCCACTAGTAAAGATTTTCTGTCTAATGTTATGGTCGAATTGAAAGTTAGCTCGCTGAATAATAGATTTGCAGGTGTTATGTCTCTATAGATCTGTCTCAATTCCGCTGAATAGCACAGTTTATATGCCTGAAATGTTGCTTCCTTGATTTTATGGCTGTATAACAGTCATTGCTAAACCAGGATGTATTATTACTGATAGGATACCTTTCATGTAGGGGAGAAATGCCCAAGGTAGGACTGACATTTACGTTTGTAGACCTGGTGTTTTCATAGTTATGTTGAAGAACATTTTTTTTTTATAACAATGGTATCCTAAAGTTGTTTGGTTTCTCCTTCCCCAATGAACCTGAAACTGGTGGATCTCCTGGAGCTCGTTTTACTTATTGTGAAGATTGACTAGGTTCGCTTCTCCATCTGTTTCAGGTTCATAGAGACATCATGATGAAATTTTGTGCCATGGGAGGTTGGGGCACGACACGTAGAGGATCAAAAATATTAGATCCTCCCTATATATCCAAGTAAGTGGTATATGGTCCATTCAGGACTAAAAGTGTGTTTTGTTTCTTTATAAGCACGCAGTTTTTTTGATTATGGTGCGTGGTAGCGCAGGATTTTTTTTTCACATATTCTACACTTTCCGCAAATAGTCGAGATGCTAGCGCGCAGACCTGATACAAATACTATCATGGAGTAAGCTATCAGCTTCGGCTGATTGACTGGTATATACATCCATCAGATCTCGCTCACATCTACATCCATAATAGCCGAAAAAAGTTGTGTTTTCTAGCCCAGGCCGATTACTTTTATGGTGGGTATAAATGATTGCTACGAATTTAACGCAATTGTATTCCACAGTGTAGTACCGAAAATTCCTTTCACGAATCAAAATTCATTTTAAATTCTTTAAAAAAAAATTTATTACTGGTCAGATACATCTCGTACTTTCTAAAAAATAACAGAGACACATAATATTTATTAATTACGCACGAGCATTGGAATGAGCTTTTAATTCTTTTAATTATTAGTCAAATGAACTCTTGTATGATGTGTTACCATTATGTTTGCAAAATTACATTAGAATCCTCATATACATATGTCCTAATCTGTTCGTGTCCAAGGTATAAAGTATACGCTTATAGGCTATGCTTGGCTGCAAACATTATTCTGGATGTACATACCTATTTACCTCTACATATAAACAGATATATAGAATGCTCTGGCATACGGTTATACGAGTAATATATACAAATATATTATAGCCATGCATGTAGAATGTAGATCTTCCATGTAAGAAAAAAGGATAAAAAGTTTCAGACAGAATGTTACAGAAGTAGGTGGTAAGAAAAAAACACAGTAACAACAACAAAATACACACTCCAAAATATGGGCAAACTGTTGCGCTTCGCATGCATGATGACCGTGACCGTTCTGTACCTAAATTCATCGCATGCGCATTGCATACAAATCACATGTAGCGGGGAATAGAGAAAATGAAACAATTTTTGCAAAGCAAAGGCACCCCAAATCATCCCCAAAGAGAGAAATTCTACCATATGAGTTGAAATGAGAGCATACAGGCAAACGAAAAATTTTACACGACGATGCTTTACATGTGGGTGATGACCACCTGATGGAGTCAAGTAGTAGAGCGAAGCGACCTATTTTTGATTCCAGCCAGTCTCGTATCATTCAGCCCTGAAAGCATCCAGGACATTATTTTTTTTCTTTAGTTTTTTTTTATGATAACATGTGGCATATTTATGATTGCTGAAGCTGAAACAACACAAAGGCCAAACGGGACTTTTAACTATAAAATAACTGGGAATTAGCCTCTAGCAGAGTTTTTTTTTTCTCCTATAGCAAAATATGCTAGAAAAGAGAATTTGAGGTTTTGTACTATGTAAGCTGACAAAAAGCGCGCTGTTTAAATAAAAGGAGCATCTTTTAAGTGTTACACACACACACACACACACACACACACACACACACACACAATTCCGAATATTCAAAAACATCCTGTTTGCAATATTTATCTACGATGCCGATGAGGAAAGAGGAAATGAATGCTTGTCGGAGGAGGGACTGCAAGTAGAAATATGTAATCAATTAAGTTACGTTAGCTTTTGTGTTCATTAAATGTGTATAATTTTGTAGTGATGCGATGTGTGCTGTTTCATTAAGCTAAAGTTGTTTATTTTGTAGGGCCTTTCAGGGCTATTATGCTTTAACCTGCCACATCCAGGCAGATGAAATGATTTTTTTACGACCTTTAAATTAATAAAGGAAAAATGTTGTGAAAGTTTAATAGAATTACATATAATAACTTGGAGAGAGGATTTATCTAGCTGTAAGTAAGCTTTAAATTATTGTAGGTAAATGAGATCCGTTCCGTTTGTCTTTTCAGTATGAAAAATCGGTGTGAAATCAAAGATACACTATTTTCTGTTGATACTACATATTCACTTACTTGAAATTAAGTCTATGATTAACATTTAATTAAGGTTAAGACTAGAGTGATTAGACCAATAGCACCCTGCGACCGCGACTAGATTATGTCTAACACCCCCCCCCCCCCCCCCCTTCCGATTACAAATTATTGCTTGAGTTGTGGCGTAATTTACAAGACATTTGAAGTGATAAATGCTTCTCCAGTGATTTGCAATCTTAAACTTGCAACCATGCGACACTCGCATATTATATGCTTAGAGTTTTCAGCTTCCTCTCCGCACACTCGGTACAGCTCGCTATTGCATTTACCATATATTTTTCAGAAAATAACGGAAGAGATCATGTCCGGTAACTGCAATATTAAATAGCCTGAGTGATTGTCTCCTGAAACCAAATTAGTTTGCACGGTAATGAAGAATTCTTTCACTACTCCAAACAGATTCAGTTTTAGTTTAAAATGACGTTTTGGTAGGTCAAGTGTTAGGTATACACACGGTTGGTTTCGGTTTTTAGCCAGATCGTCTACTTTTTCATTTCCATCCATCTTCAGCGATCCAAATTAAGGTTACTTTGTTGTCCCTAGATAACAGCAGGAGTTTTGTGTAGCAGCTCTCCAGACTAGATTCGACTCAAAGTCCTGAGAGGTCAGAGCTATATACTTCTAAAGTCGACAGAATTTTTTGAATATTTGAGCAAAAAACAAAAAAAAAAAAAACAAGAAAAAGCTTATGATATTCTAGATGAATGCCAGTACCGTATACAATTTTGATTTTTGATGTGGTTTTTACATTATATATTTCTAAAAGACAGTAAAAAAAAATCGAACAGTAAAAAAAAAATGCCTAGTTATGATAAGATATACATATATGAATGAGAATAAAACAAGCAAAAAAAAAACACATGAAAAAGCACGTTTCTTGTATGGGAACCCCCTTTAATGTTTCATTTTATTACTTGTTATTATATCGCCGATAGAATTACACACTCTGTGAAAATTTCAACTGTCTACCAGTTACGGTTCATGAGATACAACCTGGTGAAGGACGGACGGACAGCGAAGTCTTAGTAATAGGATTCCCGTTGTTACCCTTTGGGTACGGAACCTTAAAAATGGTTAAACCAATTTCATAGGATTTTAAATTTTGAAGAAATTTTCAGTACAATAAAAACGTCTCGGATTGATTGTTTTCACAGTATACGTAAAAAACCAAAATTTTTATATGACAACACCAAGAAGGTCCATTTTTAAAATTTTATTTACTATTACTATGAAAACACCGTGTATAAAATTTCAGCTCTCTACGTGTCGGCTCGATCTCAGGAAGTGATCAAATTTATATAGTGAAAAACGAAATTTTTGTATGGCAACCCTACGAAGGAGTTACCCGATTGGTCCCATTTTTGAACTTAATTTTGCTTTTTGTTTTTTTTACAAAAGTCCGTGTACAAAATATCAGTACGCTCTCCTCTAAGTGAACGCGTTCTCGAGTTATCGTATGAACGGAGAGACGGAAGGATATGCAAAAATCAAAATAACTTTTGATATTATGCGTGGATGTCCAATGCATTCTGATCTAAAGGGTTTTCCAATAAGAGGTGTTATTTTGATATTCAAAGAAAAATGGCATTTTTTGAGATAAATGATCGGATCTTTATTTCATTATAAAGAGGAAGGTATGCCGTTAATAATGGAAAATAACATCAGCCGAATAACCACCACGACTACGCCTATAGGACCATATCCCTTTCATGAAATTTTCCATAACCAAATTGCAAAGTGGCTGCCCTATGTCCTCGATAGCCTCACGAATTCCATCTTTGAGGTCATGAATCGACGTTGGGCTGTTGGCGTAGACCTTCTCTTTCACGTGGCCCCAAAGGAAGAAGTCGCAAGGTGTTAAGTCACAAGATCTCGGTGGCCAATTGTGATCACCTCTTCGAGATAAACATGGTCCGGAAACTTTTCCTGTAAAAGATCAATGGTTTCGTTGCCTGTATGGCACGTAGCGCCGTCTTGTTGAAAGTAAACGTTGTCCAGATCAATACCATCCAATTCCGGCCATAAAAAATCATTAATCATCTGTCGATACTGCAATCCATTCACCGTAACTGTTGCTCCAGCCTCATTTTCGAAAAAGTAAGGTCTAATGACCCCGCGGGACCATAAACCGCACCAAACAGTCACACGTTGAGGATAGAAAGGCTTTTCAATAATAACTCTTGGGTTTTCTGAGCCCCAGATGCGACAATTTTGCTTGTTGACGAAGCCATCGAGATGGAAATGGGCCTCATCACTCAAGATGAGTTTTCGATGGAATTCCGGATCATTTTCATGCATTTCAAGGACCCAATCAGCAAAGACTCGACGTTGTTGATGATCGGCCGGCTTGAGTTCTTGTGTTAACTGAACTTTATAAGCCTTAAGACCCAAATCTTTATGCAAAATACGGTGTAATGACGTTTGTGGAATGCCTAATTCCAAAGAACGACGAGGAATGGACAAACCTGGGTTTTCTTCAACACTTTCGGCTACAGCAGCAATATTCTCGGCTGTTTTTGAGCGACGTGCACGGGTTTTATTCTTCACATCACTAACTTGTCCCGACAGCTCGAATTTTTCTACCAATTTCTGTATTGCGGTCCGACAAGGTGCTTCACGACGACCCAAAAATGTTCGAGTTTTACGAACCGTCTCTGCGACATTTTCACCATTTTTATAGTGTATTTTAATAATTTCAGTGCGTTGTTGAATCGTATATCGTTCCATTTTTATTAATGGCGTAGTTTCTACTTGCCAAATGTCAAAAAATGACAGCTCCAAAAGTGACATCTACCGAAATAGCGGGCTAATTAAAATAACACCTCTTATTGGAAAACCCGTAACCATCATTATTTCTATACATTACAAATGGAATGATAAACTTACTATACTCTTTAGATCTCATCTAAGTTATAAAAACAGACTAGGTATGATTAAAAATAAAGGGAGTACATTAATGCCCTAGACAGAATCTCCATAATGACTGAATTTTTAATTAAATCGAGTCAAAAATGCAGTTTGTCATACTAATGCAATGTTAGAGCAAATTTTACTCCACTTTAGTGAAATTGCAGTGAAAGTACCACCTACCGTCATTGAAATGAGCTGAATTTATTGGAAAGTAGATATATTTTCCAATATTCAGCAGTGATGGATTTATTTTTTCGAAAGACCAGTTATAGTAAACTTTACACTTAATCTATCTGAACAGGATGAATAGTAAGAATGTTACATGGTGATAAAGGGAAAGAAGTACCCAATATCAAAAAACGCTACCTACGGCCACTAAATGAAGTATTTTGCTCTCTCAATTTGAAATTTAAGCTCGAAAATGGGATACATCGGGTAACTTCTTCGCAGTGTTGCCATACAAAAATTTCGTTTTTCACTATATATTTTGATACTGCTTGAAAACGCGTCGACGTAGAGAGTTAAAAGTTTGTACAATACGTTTTCAGACATTTTTATTGTACTGAAAAGTTCTTTAGAAAATGAAATCCTATGAAATCCTATGAACCATTCTAGAATTAGACTCAAAAACCAATTTTACAATCAAACTTGCACAGAGCGGTGACCATACGAAGTTATGATACGGGCATTAATCTTAGGGTAACGTAAGAATTGGTCTTAGACCAATACTAACTTTTTCGTTTGTTCTTCAGTTGAAAATATAGCAGACTTTAGCCATTAAAGTATTTTGGCTTCTTTAATAGTTCCTATCTTTTACAGGGTTTTATAACATTCATGAAATCATAGGGTATACTAAAATTCTCATTCCGTTTGTAACGCATATAAATAAGCAAAATGGGTTGAACACCCTCGTATTACATTAAAAGTTATTTTGATGTTTGCATGCCCGCTCGGTCGTACGTCCGTCCATCTGTCCATCCGTGCGTCTGTCCGCTCGTCCGTCTGTCCATATGTCAGTCTGTCCGTCTGTCGGTCTGTCCGTCTGTCCATTTGTCCATCTTTTCGTCTGTCCCTTCATTCACCTGTCCGTCCGTCTGTTTGTCTGTCCGTCCTCACGATAAATTGAGAACGTTTTCACTTCGAGGGCACACAGTCTTTTTTTAAAAAAAGGAAATTTAAGTTGGAAAATTGACTAAATGAGGCAACCATTGATGCTGCCATACAAAACTTTCGTATTTCACTATATATTTGGAAACTGCCTGAGAACGCTTCGACGTAGAGAGCTAAAATGTTGTACACTGGGTTTTCATAAAAATTGTAATACAACTTCAAAAATAAACGAAATCGGACAACCCTTTTTTAGTGTTGCTATACAAAACTTTGGGCTTTCACTATATATTTTCACACTGCGAGAACCCGTCGATGTAGAGAGGTGAAATTTTGCACACAGCGTTTTCATAAAAATAGTAAATAAAATTTCAAAAATTAACTAAATAGGGCAATCGCTTCTTGTTGTTGCCATACAAAACTTTGGGTTTTCACTTTATTTAACTTTTATTTTTATCTAGGGTATAATATTATTGGTTTTAGACCCATTATAGCTATAATCCATTTTTTCTTCTTCTAATACACAGAAACTGCGTGTTCTTAATTCTGCTTCTTCTGACCATTTCATTCAGTCCAGTCCGTCTTTCGTTTATAGTTTTTAACCATTCTAGAACAAAACTCTTGTATATGGGGATAACACTTTTTTCTTAATACACCCCATCTTTCCAATTTTCAATACTGTTTACAAAAGTAAAAATAAAATCTTTATTCTATGAGGAGGCTGTCTGTTACATTTGAATCACGCGGTACAAGGATACTCCGCCTTGCCACACCTTCCTCCAAAATTTTAAGCGATTTTAAACTACCGATTTTAATTTTGATTTGACGTTTCCATAGGTTATAGAATTAAGAGAATCGAGACAAGTTAACATAAACTAGTATAGGCCAATGAATAAGGAACGCAACTATATTCAAGTTAGTCGGATTATGCTACGTTCTTTGTTCAACATTTAAATTTTTTTTACATTATGTAAATAATACTGATAGCCTTGAATTACTATAGTATTCTCATGGGCTCGTTTCTGTCTACTACTCAGGTACATTTGTACCATGTTAATTACTAGCGTTAAATTTTCTACCCAGTCATATAGCCTGACTTCCTCCCTCTAATCCTCACTTAAAATGTGTTCCTTTTCATTTAGAGGCTATCACTTAAGGTTTGAGTATAAACTAATATTAATATTTTAAATTAAAAAAATATTGTGATTCTTTCCTGAATGAAATAGATAATTTCCTGTTGGGGAAAAAAAATTAATATTAATATGAAATGTTACCCTGGATCTGTTATGTTACTTTAAATATCCCCAGCTAACTTTTTCCATCGAGCCATGACCTGACCCATCCAATTTGAGACCTTCACACTGAGAATATATTAGCTTATCCCTGAGATGAAAACACCTTTTTCCATAAAATATACCCCGAATGAGGTGGAATGTTTATCTATTTTTAGATTTAACCACCTATACAATGTTCCTTGGGGAGGAAATACAACTGAGGAACAAGAGACCAGTACTTGCTGCTATGCTGCTGGGATTAGGGATAACATTTATCGCTACCGTTTCAGTCCTTGTCATGCTCAACCCTTCGTATATCATCTGTTGTAAACTGTCGCACCTACTCGAATCGTCAACTAAAAGTACCCACCTTTTGTATTTCCTGTTTATTGTACCTACATACAACATACATACAAAACTAGACTGTGAGATTTTACTAGAGCGAGCTGCCTAAATGTCGGTTATATAGAATCACATTTTCATCCTTATAGTTGAATTGTTGTATATATATGTGGGTGCAGGTGGGGGAGGGGGGCAACTTGATACGGTTAGGTTTCATGGTCTCTTGGCTCATACAATTACATCGAATATAGCAATTCAATTTAAAACTTTGGTTAAGGAAGTTCTGAAATGTGTTTATACTACTTATATTAAATGGCCATCAAGATTTATATGTATGTAAATAATTTTGTACAATCAAACAATTATTTTAAATATGTACACTGCAGCGCGAGATTTTTGGGTGAAATCAAAAAATCACAAATAGTCGGTGAGATGAAATCGATATTGTGCAGATAAAAATACATAAAATGAAATTCAATTTGATAAACGCGAATTTTTCACAAGATAAACGTGTGTCTAAAAACTTTTATTATTTATATTACTCACTTTATTTATTTATAATCAATAAAAAATCGTATAATATTTGTTGAAACGTACACTTAATTATTTCCTATTACATACCGGGTAATTCACATCTGGCAAATAGAGGATAGCCACTGTCAAAAGATGTCGTAGATGTAGAAGATAGAATCTCCTTTGATGACCTCGAATGAATTTCATGCTTACTAATTTTCAATATAAATATCAAAGCTATACTTTTTTCAAATGGGTAAAGGAACTTTTGGGTCATACTATCGGTAGAAATGGACGAGACAAAAAAACGAGGTACTTTTTTGAAAACCTCAACTTTACAAAATATTGTCAAGATTTTACATCAACAAATTCATTATCAAAATCGTATTGGTATTAATATTCTGAAGAACTTTTCAGTACAATAAAAACGTCCAGGGCTGATCATTTTCACAGTATACGTAAAAAACCAACATTTTTATATGGCAACATCAAGAAGGGTTTCCCCGATTTAGTCCATTTGCGAAATTTCATTTACTATTGCTGTGGAAACACCATGCGCCAAATTTCAGCGCTTTACGTCGACGAGCTCTCAGGCCATTACTATTACTTTATTATACGTATTTTTTTTACACGTTCATGCGAGCAGCTGACGCATAATCCTCCTCCACGATGCAGCTGACGATTTTTTTTTTAACTTACTACTATTATTTTTTCCCGGACGGGAATCGAACCTACACTTTTGTTAGAATCAGTCAACTACTACTATTATTTATAAAAAAAAAAGTTCCAGCTGGCGCACTATTACTTAAAAAAATAATTGTTTATTTTTTTTTTACCACTTGCACAGTCTCTCCACCCACACACACCACGGGTGCATCAGCTGATGCTTGGTTCACATTAATCATACGAAATCTATCGAAAAAGATAATAATCCATCGACGTAATAACACTACCTAAAATACAACGCTACCTCCCGGACTAATAGTGTAAATATTGAAACTATCCATTGCTCCTCTGCAGTTTGCCAACAACTTAGAAGTTTTACTAGAGCACTTTAATCTCAATACGAGTTTTAAATTCACCCATTCAGGTAACCAATCGGATGTTAAAACTACTCTAACTAACTCTGTCATTACCGTACATGTATATTTTCCCCTGGCATTGAGCAGGATGTCGATACCAATGTAATAACAAAAAGAAAATCATAGTCTGTGGGTGAATTATCCATTAATACCTGTGAAGAGGAATTTGAATGGATTCTCTGTCCAAAAGCTCTTGTTGTATAGCCGCATGCATTTGCGTGTGTTTAAGGGGATTATCATATTATTTCTGTCGAAATTCGGATGATTCGTTGTAAACCCGTAAAACTCATTGAGCATGTGATATTTGGGAAGCAAGTAAGCTAATTAACCTATGATTTATGGTTCCAAAATACGTAATCATTCATGTGTATATTCAGTGAAATACGCCCTTAGTTGTATATTCTATTTTATGTGTAGTCAAGCGATCTACAATCAATCCTCTTATCCATACTAATTTTGTATTTTAGCTTTGAATCTAGGCTGAAACCAGATCCTTTACGTGGTGGAAGATCAGTTTGCGTAAAAAATTTGCACAATTTTAGCCACAAATCTTAGGTATTTCTCCATAAAATGTACTGAAATTCCCTAAAATGTAGGAAATATTCCCCTACATTTTAAGGAAAAATACCTAACCTTTGTTGGAACAATTTGTGTATTTTTTACAGTCCATAGCCAAGAAGCCTTCGAAGGCTAATGGTCAAGCTTATAAGATTAAAATTAGCGTAACCTTTTTAACAATGGTCAACAGGTATGTTTTTTTTTTAATTTGGTGAGTTTTGGAAATGGCAGAGGCAGGTGTATCCCTCCACCTCCCTTCTCTACGACCTGCGCGCTCATTATCTCTGTCGTTCTGCCTTCGAGGTTTCATATATAAATTTATTAAAAAAAAAAAAGAAAAAAGGAATTTTTCCCACTTATTGGATTTGAATCTAGATTCTGGACCTCAGAAATGCCATTCCATTTATTCCACTCGCTTTTCTGTGGTATTTATGACAAGAATTTAATGGCATGGATCCAGTTTCATTGCTATTCGCAAGAAAAAATTTAGCTTTTCGTACCTACATAATATGTATTTTTCTTTGTCATAAATTTCATAAAGTTTTTTGCTTTGTGGTTTTCATAAATTACATTTTGTAAAGTTAATGTGCAGTACCTAGTTCCAGTGTATAACAGATTTTTAAAACAACTGTCAGAAACAAAGTGGAAATTATTCGCTTGACCAATTTTGGAACAAAGGCGATCTCTGGATTGGACTTTTGACCTTAGTATATAAATATATTGAGATTCAAATACACATAAATTTACGCATATAGATTACGAGTGTTACTGTAGTTGTTCTCTGATGTGTAAAATTTTCTTAAATTGAAAAGTCCGGAATGAAGCACAGAATTTTATTCAATTTATTTTCTTGGATTCAATTTTAGAACAGGTGGTTAATATGCTATAGTTAGATTTTCTGTAGTAATGATGGTATGTTTATATGAATTTTTGTATTTTATGAATTCTTTTAAAATTTTAAAATGTCTTCAATAAACGATTTCCTGCATATTTATTTATCATGTAATATGTAGATTTAATTTAAAGTACTTAAGTTACCTAAGTGTCAGTCGTCTTCTTTTTTATGTGGTTGGTACACATGCGTAGTTTCGATGGCAATACAATATTTTCAGGTTAAAATAAGTGGGTTCCCGTATAATCTAAACCAATATTTGACCCACTTCTATCGAGCTGATGAGCCTTGTTGTCGCATGTTCTCAGTAAGATTGTACCACACTTTTTGCATAGATGAGCGGTTAGTTGAAAATATTGAACCTGATTATACGTATGTAAAAAATTAACAAGGAATGGTTGTCTTGAACTGTCAGTCGGCAGTACCTATGTCATAAGATGGATATTTCAGTTGTTTCAATTTTAGATGTTTTCACCAAAGTGCAATGATGATATTCTAGTTGACAATTTACACTTGAAGAACAGCACATTGCTACCGCCGAAGAATAATTACCCTTGCTAATATTGCTAAATTTGCATAACATTTAATATGACACTGCAAAGTCGTTTGCGCTTTGTATTTTGATTCATACTGGCTCGATTTGGTTGCTATTTCTGCTTCGCGTTCTCTAATCGCCTCCTTCTTTCTGTTGCAGTTTCGCCATTCTACCTATTTTTTTTTTTATATTTTCTTGTTGATTAATTTTTTAAGAAAATCATATTTCTTCTTAATAAAAACTTCAATTCACTTACTGAAAAAATTGCATTTTCACAGTTTTTGGGCAAGTTTAAAACATTGTTCGTCGATGGGGGGGGGGGGGGGGGGGGGGCGTTTGACCAACACCATTTTTTTTTTACTTGGAGGAATTGTGAACACAAAAATACGAATTAAAAATTTTCCTTTACATTGCGCATTTTGCTAGTTATAGCATTTTTAAAATTACGAAAAAATTCTGTTCTGGTCTTCTTTAAAAATTCATACATTCTTTGATATTCATGATAGAATATTGAAATATGCCATATTTAAAAGAGCTATGTATCTATGTTAAAATAGCATCTTAGAAATATATGCAAAAATTTATATTAAGAATAAGGTTTTATCCCTTATTCTTGAATATCCTCAAAGACGTACTATACGGTGGTTGTGGTACGATATGAGGCGAGTTTTAAAAACCAAGGGTTGTCTTTCCACAATTCCGGCCTGTTTTGGCGGATAGCGTTACGCAAACGACGCATAACGTTCAGATAATATTCCTTGTTGACTGTTTGACCCGGGGGAAGGAACTCAGAATGCACAACACCACGATAATCGAAAGAAACAGTCAACATCACCTTGATTTGTGAGCGACTTTGGCGCGGGTTTTTTGGTCTCGGCACACCCTTGGCACGATATTCGCTCGATTGATCGGTCGTTTCGGTATCGTAAGCATAGATCCAAGTCTCGTCTCCAGTGATCATGCATTTCGTCTTGTCAATGTAGTCAGAAAGCATTGTTTCACACACTTCAACGCGACGCCTTTTTTCCAAAAAAATCAATGATTTCGGTACCAGTCGAGATTTGATGCGTTTGAGGACCAAAGCATCCTTCAAAATGGTATTGACTGAGCATTTCGATATGCCAATATCATCAGCAAGGTCGCTAATCGTTAATCGACGGTTTTCAAACATCAAATCTTTAATTTTTTGGACGTGAGCTTCGTCGGTTGAGGTTGATGGTCGCCCAGGGCGCTCTTCGTCTGCGACACGTTCACGGCCTGCTTGGAACTTACTATACCACTTGTAAACATTTTTTTTCAACATAGACTCATCACCAAAGGCTTTCTGCACTATCCTCAACGAATCCGCAGCTGAAAATTGATTCCGCAAACAAAATTTAATCCAAATTCTTTGCTCAACAAATTTCGACATCGCAAAAAACGAGAAATTCACTTTTAGCAGCTCACAAAACGAAGCGTATCTCAAACACTAATAAATATTTTGACGTGTGATTTGGCAGGGATGTCAAATACAGTCCTACCAACCTAAAAAAGAAACCAATTCGCCAACTCATTTGACGCGCGCAGTTTAAATTCAAATGTCACCTTATTTTTTGGGCACAGTAGTAAATTCAATGTCACCTTATTTTTTGGACACAGTAGTGCTGATTTGTGATGTGGCAGCAAGAATTATATTTCATGATCAATGGTAAAAATGGATAATATTTTGGTTGTTGGGAAAGTGGTGGCAGACGGCAACGGAAAATGTATATAACTTACGACAAACCGGGTTTGTTTTTTAACAAAAAGTAAATTTCGAAAATGGGACCAATCGAGCAAGTCCTTCGTCGGATTCCCATACAAAAATTTCGTTTTTCACTATATATTGGGGGGCACTGCCTAAAAACGCGTAGACTTAGAGAGCTGAGCTTTGGTACAAGGTGTTCTTATAGCAATAGTAAGTGCTATGGGAATACTACGCGTCAACGCAGAGAGCTGAAACAACGGCTGCACACAGCGTTCTCAGAAAAATAGTACATAAAATTTCAAAAATGAAATAAATCGAGCAAGAAATTCTTGCTGTTGCCGTATAAAACCAAGAAAGGGTTGCCCGATTTGGTGGTCCATTTTTGAACTTGTATTTTCAATTTTTATGAAAACGACACGTATGCAAAATTTCAGTGCGGTAGTCGACGCGTTCTCGGGCACAGTGAAAAACCAAAGTTTTGTATGGTATCATCAAGAAAGAGTTGCCCGATATTTACTTTTGCTATGAAAAAACCACGTACCAAATTTCAGCTCTTTGCATTCTCAGGCAGTTGCCAAGTATATAGTGAAAGCCCAAAGTTTTGTATGG
The DNA here is from genome assembly GCA_963924295.1 of Dioctria rufipes. Lineage (NCBI taxonomy): Eukaryota > Metazoa > Arthropoda > Insecta > Diptera > Asilidae > Dioctria > Dioctria rufipes. The sequence continues at coordinate 169,206,683 of OZ002742.1, read as the reverse complement.
CAGCACCAAGAAGGCAGTTACCCGATTTAGTTTCTTTTTGAAATAGTATTTACTATTTCTATGAAAACTCCACGTATTTCAGCTCTCTGTGTTGACGCATTTTCAGACAGTTTCCAAATATATAGTGAAATTCTAAAGTTTTGTATGGCAGCACCAAGAAGAGGTTGCCGGATTTAGTTTATTTTTGAACTAGCATGTAATATTGCTATAGGAAGACCTTATACCATTTCAGCTCTCTAAATCTTCATGGTCTTAGGTAGTGCCAATATATAGTGAAAAACGAAATTTTTGTATGGCAACCCAAGCAGTTGCCCGATTGCTCTCATTTTGGAAATTAGATTTATTTTTTGCTAAACAGCCCGTATGTAAAACTTCAGCACTTTTAGTGAAAGCGCTCTCGAGTTATCGTGGTTTGACGTAAGTTATATACATTTTTCCAAGTTTTTGTTGCCGTCTGCCACCACTTTCCCACCAACCAAATTGTTACCCATTTTTACCATTTTTTAAGCCCTCATGTTCATCTCTCAGCGCCCTCCACAAATGGAAGCGGAGCAATTTCCGAATAAGTTATCAACGATATTAAGAGAGTCTATTAACTGTACTCATTTTATTATGTAATAGTACACTGGCATGGAGTTCGAATAAACAATACATTTATAATAAAGTGAATTCTAACCCTTTCGGAAAAACAAAGCATAGTCCAAGGTCAACAGTTTTAAGACCTTGGATGACTTAAAAAATCCCGCATTTGATTGTAAGCTCAAAACTTTCTCCGTGTGATAGAAGAAGGTTCGCCAGTAAAAGTTATGTCCGGATTATTTTCGAAAGAAACTTCTTTCATTTCTACATTGATCCCCGAGAAGTTGTATAAAATGAATAGTGGAAGAATTCCGCAATATGTCAACGTATCAAATTGAGAAAAAAAGCCGGCCAAGTACGCGTCGGACTCACGCCTTAGAATATATAGCAAACAGGAATGGTTGAACCGTGTAAAATTCGTGTACATGAGCGTAATTTGTCAAGAGCAGGAGACTATACATAGGAGTAAGCGAGATGCTGGATGGAGAAATCGTCAAAGCTGTAGATTAATTGTCAAATGTGCTTTTGTTTTGTGAGCAGATTTGGTCAACTTAAAGTTCTTTTGTGAAATTTAACTACCGAATCAATTCTTTTCAAAACTATTTATCTTTGAACTTTATTTAGTGAAAAGTTTTATAGTGCCACTAGTGCCTGTAAAAATCTTCATATCAATTAAAAAAACAGAAATGAAGTGTTCGGTCAGTGCTTGCAAATATAAATTGGATTATGAACTAGGGAATCCTGTTTGAGGCAACTGCACTACCTAAATTATCTTTTTTGTTAATAGAAGCAAAGATTTATATAAATCAATTATGTGAATTGTTTCAGAATAAAGTAGAAAAAGAACATTTTGTACCACAGATGCTCCGCACAAAACCTTTGTTTACTTTTTGCAAACTGACAAGTTGTTTAGAATAGGGATGGCGTGTAAATACATGTAAAAATGGACTACCAACACAACCAGGAATTCATTACGCAAAATCTGGCTTATCACCATTCCTGTTTGCTCTATATTCTAAGGCTCACGCACGAAGGGTTCCATACCATCATACAAAATTTAACACTATGTACTTTTTATTTCTTTTTATATCCTAAAAGGAAATCTATAGGGTATACTAAGTGTGTCATTCCGTTTGTAACACCTCGAAATAATAATGGTAGAGCAAATTTGATTGGACACCCACGCATAATGTTAAAAGTTATTTTGATTTTTGCATGTTCGTCCGTCTGTCCGTCTATCCATCCGTCTGTCCGTCTGTGCGCACGATAACTCGAGAGCGAGTATACTTAGAGAGCTGAAATTTTGTACACCGACTTTAAAAAAAAAAGTAAAATTAAATTCGAAAATGAGACAAATCCGGCAACTCCTTTGGGAAGTTGCCATACAAAAATTTCGTTTTTCACTATATATTTGGACACTGCCTGAGAACGCGTCGACGTAGAGAGCTGAAATTTGGTGTATGGTGTTTTCATTGTACTAGCAAAAAAATTTCAAAAACGGACTAAATCGCGCAATTCTTTCTTGTTGCTGCCATATACAAATTTAGGCTTTTTACATATACTGTGAAAGCGATCAGTCCAAGACATTTTTATTGTACTAAAAACTTCTTCAGAATACGAAATCGTATAAAATTGGTTATAATCATTTTTTCTGTCCGACAAACCGTTCTAGAAATATATGCGAAAAACCCCTTCAAAAATCAAACTTGCACAGAAGGGTAACAATACGAATAAGCATAGGTCTTAGACCAATTCTAGCTTTTTTACTTGTTTCAAATGAGAGTAGGCGTCATGTTAAAAAAAAATGCTGTCATTTGAAAAAAAAAAAAAAAAAAAAAATGCCTACTTATAATAATAATAATGAATGAGAATAAAACGAGGGAAAAACGTCGAAAAAATCACGTTTTTTGTATGGGAGCCCCACTGACATATATAACATGGACTGCCTGATTTTCTATTTCATATGGGTCAACTTTTTTTGGCAGGGTGTGACAATTATTTTAATTTCAAGTTTTACTTTCGTTTTAATATTCATATTAAAAGTTCAGCAAATTACAGATGCATTCGAAATTATTTCTATTCTTGAAAGCTTATCTTCTACAACATCAAATATTTTTAAAACTTGAGCTCTAAAGAAATATTTTTTTGCAATTTTTGTCTGCTTGTCCCTAAAAGTAGGTATGGGGGACAGAGAAAGGATTACAAATACTGTATTGCCATCTATTTCTATTCTATATATTCATTTGGAAAACCACTGAACTGAAACTGGACTATGGTGGATTTTTTATAGAACTTATGATTTATAGTTCAGCGAAAAAAAGTTGTTAAACCAAAAAGAGAGCACTATAGAAAAGTGATCCCATAATAATGTCAAATAATGTAAGCAATTTTTGTAGCATCAGCAGTCCATTGTATATATGTCAGTGGGGAGCCCCCTTTAACTTTTAATTTTATTTAATTTTTATTATTTGTTATAGCGGTAATTGAAATACACACTGTGAAAATTTCAACTGTTTTACCTGTTACGGTTCATGAAATTCAACCTGGTGACGGACGGACAGCAAAGTCTAGGGTTCCTGTTGTTACCTTTTGCGGATACGGAGCCCTAAAAAGCATGTCTAAAGCAGACAGGCACTTTTTCGGTTTTTTTGGGAATTTTTTTTTGGCCAACTTAATAAACATACAACTGTGACATTTTTACCACATATTTATTCATGCCTTGAGTATACTCTATAGCCCGAAATGGTTGCTCATTGCTGGAGTACACGGCAACTTAGTCACTCATTTTCAAAAAAAGCATTTTTACGGTAACCACGTTTGCGGGATTTCTCCTTATCCAAAATAAAAAATCAAACGGTATTTTAATCTGTGAAGTATGAACTGAACTAGTTTCTGAACTAGGATTATTAAAAAATATTAAAAGGTAAATTTTTGGCATCTTGTTGAACATTTTTTGGTGGATTTTGATGTTTTTTCACTACTTCTTCAACATGTAAAAAACAAACGGCTTGATGAATCCGCATTATCCTAATTTAGAAAGTGTGTACATGAGTACTGAATAAGTCAATAAAATTTCAAAGGAATTCGTTCGATAGATTTCGAGATATCGTGGTTCCCAGTTTGAAAAATACAATTCGAACACTTTGGGTACTCAATCCAGACTAAACTAACAGTTATATTCGAAACAGGAAATGAGTTTAGATATATAACGGCTTCTCTATTGTGCATTTATACCTGCGTTTGTATTAAAAGCGCCAGGTAAGAAACCTAAGCGAAAGAGAAGGGGTCTCATGCTAGAGCGCTTACTCCAAATAACTGGCCTGTTTAATGCTGTAACTTTGGAACGACTCCTTATATCGGAAAATCACTTTACCCACATATTCTTCACTATATTTGGATGCAATTTATGCAAAACAAAGAAGTGTTTTTTGAATCAGTCACACGGGATGATCCTCTTAATAGAAGTAGGGGAAGATGGTGTACCTAGGTCATTTCATTTTCCACACGGACTATAGGCACTTTTATCCGATTTTACTAATCAACAGATGACACTTAAGTTATTCTGGGAATTAGTTTGTCGGACAAATGTGCAATTATTGTTCTTTAAAAACAAGTCGTGAAAAAAGTAAATATTTTCCACGGATAAAGAATTAAAAGTGTTGGAGTTCTATTCTTCCTACATCTTCGGATTCCAGCTCAGGTAAAACTTGTTTATATTTTGTGTCATAAATCGTGCATGTGGTGAATTGTGCACCTTAAAATATTTCACAGCCGGTTTGTTTCTTTTGCAAGGGGTAAGGGGTATGTACCTTGGACACTCAGTCAATTGTACCACGGACATGTCCAAAAAAAATAAATTAAATATGTATAGATGTAGCCTTTTTTTTTTAGTAACCTGCTTTTTTTATTATTTAATTTAATTGCGTTGATAATAACATCATTCATTTCTTCTTAGTAAATTACAAATGTCCAAGGTACAATACCCGACACTGTCCATGGTACAGCAGCATGTTGCACATTGGACCGAAATCAGGACCTTCATATTTCCTTTCATATATCCTGAAATATAAATTTTTAACTGTATATTCGACTATTATGGATTAGACAACCTATAATTATCGGTTGCTAAGAATTTATCTCATTAGTTTTGTAAAAAAAAGAAAGACTATTTCCAAAAAGGAACGAAGGTATAGCATCTTCCCCTACCTATTGATATTGATTTCATTGAAGCAGTAGAACACTTTTACTGTAAGAATAAGACAAGTAGAATGTTGCCCGGAAAAATTATTTAGTATCAATAATGGTTGGTAGTATAATATCATATTATATTGTCAAAAACATATTTTCTTATGCCTAAATTGAAGGCAAAGAGAGTCACGTGCAAAAGTGTTAATTTTGGGAAATTTAAAAGAAATTTATCGTTATTTTACTGAAAGATATTGTCCCAAATTAAAATAGGATTTTTCCAATTTCTTTCGCTTTGTTCAATTATTTTGTATTAGAAGGAAGCATGTACATATATATATAATACACCAGAAAGTCAAATTTATCATTCCCAACTATTGATCATATCTCGCTTTGCAAATATTCCAAATGTCCCTTGATATTTTAACGATTTCGTAGATTGTCCAGTGCAGGGCTAGGAAGATTTTGAAGAAATTTTTGAAAAAAAAAAAAAAACGGAACTGAAGGCATACGTATAGCCATGCATATCTACAGATCGTTCGAAATTGGAAAGAAAATTAGAATTTGCAGATAAAGTTCTCGATAACTTTATCGAGCGCATATACTATCCTCACTTCGACATAAATTTATTACTAAAAAAGCTAGAATTGGTCTAACTCCAATTCTTATGATACCCTAGATGAATGCCCGTATGAAATTTCGTATAAGCACCCATTTCAGCAACTTTAATTTTTGCAGGGGTTTTTCGCATATATTTATTTCTAGAACGGTTCATCGGACAGAAAAAATGATTATAACCAATTATATAGGATTTCATATTCTGAAGAAGTTTTTAGTACAATAAAAATATCTTTTTACAGTATCTGTAAAAAACCAAAATTTTTATATGGCAATACCAAGAGCGGGTTGCCCGATCTATCCCATTTTTGAAATTTTATTTGCTATTACTAAGTATGTGCACCTGCCCTCTATGTCAATGCGTTCTCAGGCAGTGTCCAAATATATAGTGGAAAACGACATTTTGTATGGCAAACCCACCAAGGAGTTGCTCGATTTGTCTCATTTTCGAACTTAGTTTTACTTTTTTTTTTGAAGTCTGTGTATAAAATTTCAGTTCACTTAAGTAAGTTATCGTGTGCCCAAACAGACAGACAGACCGACGGATGGACGAACGGACATTCAAAAATCAAAATAACTCTTAATATTCATCACTTTTCTGTGTGTTATAAACGGAATGACAAACTTAGCATACCCTATAGATTTGATCTAGGATATAATGAGGACACACCGTGTATTAGGCCTATTGGGGATGTATCACTAATGCTAATTAATTATATAATTCAGTTGGTAAGCGCACTGGCTACCATCCCTGGGGTCGTGGGTTCGATTCTCACCTCGACTTAGTCTTATGCTTCTCCTTCCACCTAGTTTGCTTCCATTTTCTGCATTATTCCTTAACCCTTGCTATTAATTAATTCTTCAATTGACATTTAATTGTTTTCTAAGGATATATTCGATATGACTTTGTAATTGACATGTGTCTATGTATATTTCCAAGGAAAAAAAAGTTAACTATTAGTTAACGTATCTATTAAAATTTCTATAATTAATGTTTTCTCAAGTATGATATCTATGATTATGTTAATAATGAGATTTAATGATTCTATGATGTATGATGTTAAGATTGCTTCTAAATGCTTGCCCAATGTATACATAGCTTGTATGTAAATATGTAATATTTCCTGTCTGTAAGATTGTTAAATCGGTAGACTGAATAAATAAATAAATATTTCCAAAACTTAATGTAAATTTGTAAAATTTTTTTTTTTTCATTACAGAAAATCTTTACTAACCGAATTAAGTAATCAGGTAAGTCGTTTTGCACATAAAAATATATAAATACATATTGATAGAAATAAAAATTATTCGAAAAAAGAACTAAATTAAATTAAACACTCTTAAATGAAGTTTACATGCATTGTCTCTGGAGACTGTAACTCACAGATCAATTTATTTACCAAACTATGTATCGATTTCATATACTTTATGTTGACTATTTTGCTGAACATTCTTTTATAAGAAAAATCAATTGTCAGCAATATTTTTTTCCTATTGTATAGTGCAGAAAGGTAGTCGAAACTTACTGAATTCAATGGGTTAAATGTAAGGTGGACCAGAAATTTTAAATAAAGTTTGTTTCTTTAAATACGTAGGCTGTAAGTTACCTAAGAAAGTGTAAAAACAGAAGAGAATTGCGGTATAATACGAGTAATATTAAACAAATAATAGAGGAGTTTTAAACATAGAGGTTAAAGTATAGATATTCTATAGAATTTCGATCTGCTCTGTTTTCAACTCGAACCTCAATTGTAGCCTATTACGGCTTCTTCTTTCCTCTCGACGTATTAAGCATACACCTAAAAAGATTCTTCACCTTCCTAGGGTCCCATAAGTATTTAATTCACGAGTCTACTGTGTGATCCCTGGTAGCCCAATCATCATGAGCGCACTGATGAGCTCATATTGATTTGTTGAATGAATGTAATGCTGATTTTTGTATACTTCGCAATTCAACCCTGGCAGCCAAAGCTCATCAGTTTACGAAATTTTAGTACCGTCGCGAGCGGGGGTTTTATGGCACCGATGAAAAATTCAAGTTTAGATCCTTGGGGGGCCTGCGTGGTTAGTATTTCACAAAATACCCTGTATTTTAAAAAGTACAGCGTACGGTCACTTACAGAGCCTTTGCAACGACTGGTCAGCCATCCTCGTACTCCTCTCCCCTCAGGAGTTATGGTGGTTTAAAGTAAAAATTTCGGATTTTCTTACCTTTTTAGTGACTTTGACCTCTTTTTTCTTTACAAAGACGTGGTTAAACTTTTGTTTTTTTTTTATTAAAAATGTAAACTGTTCACTCTCTTCTTTATTTGACCTCATATACCTATGTGCTCACTGTAGCCGTTAAACAGTAATTAGCTCATAACCTATTCAGGTCGTACCGAATTTAGACGATATTTTTTTTAAAATGAAATGTTTTCAGTAAGGGAATTAATTATTTTTAGTTTAGACCATTATAACTCCTGAGGAACGATGAGTATACGGGGCTGGTCAAGCAGTCGTTGGAAAGGCCATGAAGTTCTGCATACAATGAGATCTGTAAGTGACCATACACCTTATACTTTTTAAGATACAGGGTATTTTGTGAAAGACTAGCATACTTTTTTAATCACCCTGTAACTCCGAAACGGTTGAGATGCCGCCCGCACTTTGCCATACAATTTTTTCTATGACTAGGTGACTACTGTCACCTCCTGTTCTAAGGCCACAATGGAAGAAACACCCTATATAAGGTGGGCTATTCGTATACACTTTTTGGAAGAATTTTCACGTTTCCGCCGCTGTACACGTTACAAATCAGACTTACAAAAAAAGTATTTTTACAAAAAATGTAGGGATTTTAGTCTTTTTCAAGTTTTATGCTTTTACATTTTTGTCGTGGTATTAATGGTTGAGGAATTCTTTTGAAAAAACCAATTTTTGGTACCTTTAATCCAAGATAGCGCACCGCGCGGACCCTCCCAAGGGTTCAAATTTGAATTTTTCATTGGGGCCCGGAACTAAATAGCATATATAAAATTCACAACTATCCCACCTTTTGTAGGGCAAATATCTTAATTAGTCCCTATTGACTGGACTATATGTGGTTGTACGACAAGTAACTTTTACTGAGCTCCTCGATGAGTTGCTCAGCCAAGTCATCTAATAGCTCATCAATAAATTGGTATGGATACAGATTTGTAAGTCTAGTTCATCTAATGTACGAGTGAAAGGGTGACAAATGGTGTTGAGCAATCATAGAATTGTAAAGTATATAATTGGGTTTATTCCGGGTACTAGAAAAAAAAATCAGCATTACATTCATCCAACCAATCATCATGAGCTCATCAATGCGTTCATGATGATTGGGCTACCAGGGAATGTTTGCTCAACACCATTTATGTCGCTTTTAATCGTATATTAGATATACAGATCAGTATCCATACCCATTTATTGATGAGTTGATAGATGAGCTGGTGAAGAAACTCATCGAGGCGCTCAGTAAAAAAGTTACTTGTCGTACGACCACATAATGTATACTAACATCTCTAGTAGAAATTGTTCATAGTTTAATCTTGTCTCCTGCCCCGAAAATGACAGTTATTACGTAAACCAATACTAATTTTACTGAAAAGTATCAAGATGTTTGCAATTCATAAAGAAACATATGGAAAATTAAGTCCCAATGAGCCTCCTGATGAGTATTCATTAAATCTCATCGAAGGGCTCCTTGCATAGCATGAAACTGCTCCCTATACTTAATCAGCAATAAATAAATATTTATTATTGTCATCACCTTGTCAGATGACATTTCTACTACGAAAATTTGAATTGATTTTTGTGATTTATTTATTTAAGTTTTCAAACTATTTATTTTAAAATAATTTTTTGATTTGTTTTCCGCGGAAAGATTGTCGCCCATATGCTGAACAAGACGTTATTCCCTAATCCTTACACCTCACTCATTGTTATGCTCATTAATAAGCTCATCGTGACACTCATTGGCATGCTCATTAATAAGCTCATCGTGACGCTCATTGACATACTCATTAATAAGCTCACCGTGACGCTCATTATGTACTCATCGAATTACTTATCTAATATTGTAAAATGCACAAAAGAGAAGCAAAGTATACATTTCGAAATAAGTGACGATTTTGTTCAAGTCTGGAATCATCTTGGGATATACAATGGGTTTAATGCGCGACGGATGCATTTGCATATTATGGCGTGGTACACTGTATATTGTGTTTTATGCGAACTTCTGCTATACATATACATATGTACATATAAGCTAAGACTTTTACTAACTTGTGAATGTTTTTAACGTCCCATCAAGTACTATTAGATAGCAAGTTTTGGAAATTTAAATGTGGTCGCAATCTGATTTTAAGTATGCCTACCGGATGGAGAAAACTGTCATGACTTACGATAAATTTTACAACAACTACAGTTAAACATTTTCGTTCCTCTTCATGAGTCCTAAATCTTTCCATTACATGTTTCAGGCCAATATATAGTCTCTTTTTTATGCAATATAACTTTTAGTAGCTGAAACTGATGTAGGGTGAATCTAAAAAATAGTTCGTGTACGTCGATTTACCTGTAGTTAATTATAATATTTAAACTTCACTGTATAGATCCAATAGTTGTATCTAATTTTATTTCGCCTTCGTGCGAGTTGTCAATGAGTGTAAAGGCACTTTCACATCAAAACCGAAAGCCGAAAAATGTAAACCGAAGAACTCAATTTATTCCACCTTAAAAGAAGATTTTTGCTCCAATGATTAATAAAATCATGGGAAATAAGATAAACTAAGAATTTTACTAATAAAATAGTATATTTATCTCAGATTTTTAAGAAAAACACAACTTTTATCTTTTTCCGGCCGAAAAATAAGATTTCGGTTTCATCAGTCAATTTCTTTTCGGTTTCCAGATGTGGAACGTTTCGGGACGAAAAATTTTTTCTGTCGTACTAAATCTCACTTTTTTGTTTATATTGAAAATTATATATTACATTTATAATATGGATAGGGATTTCGAAGTAAAATTAAAACACGCTTTTTCGCATGAGTTCCCATCATACAACTTTTATGATAAAGGGTTTTCCAATAAGAGGTGTTATTTTGATATTCAAAGAAAAATGCCATTTTTTGAGATAAATGATCGGATCTTTATTTCATTATAAAGAGAAAGGTATGCCGTTAATAACGGAAAATAACATCAGCCAAATGACCACCACGACCACGCCTACAGGACCATATCCTTTTCATGAAATTTTCCATAACCAAATCGCAAAGTGGCTTTGAGGTCTTGAATCGACGCTGGGCTGTTGGCGTAGACTTTCTCTTTCACGTGGCCCCAAAGGAAGAAGTCGCAAGGTGTTAAGTCACAAGATCTCGGTGGCCAATTGTGATCACCTCTTCGAGAGATAACACGGTCCGGAAACTTTTCCCGTAAAAGATCAATGGTTTCGTTGCTTGTATGGCACGTAGCGCCGTCTTGTTGAAAGTAAACGTTGTCCAGATCAATACCATCCAATTCCGGCCATAAAAAATCATTAATCATCTGCCGATAGCGCAATCCATTCACCGTAACTGTTGCTCCAGCCTCATTTTCGAAAAAGTAAGGTCCAATGACCCCGCGGGACCATAAACCGCACCAAACAGTCACACGTTGAGAATAGAGAGGTTTTTCAACAATAACTCTTGGGTTTTCCGAGCCCCAGATTCGACAATTTTGCTTGTTGACGAAGCCATCGAGGTGGAAATGGGCCTCATCACTCAAGATGAGTTTTCGATGGAATTTCAAACCGGAATGAACAGCTCTTCTACCTAGTAGCAACGACGTAACAGCAAAGATTATGTCATTTTGGGGCCAAATTGCTTCCAGAATCAATCTAATTCAGAACGTTTTACCAGTTCCTCCTGGCGCATCTATGAAGAAAATTTCTCCAACTTCGTTATTGATAATTTGCATTATTTGATCGTAGGGTTAGTTTAAGAATATTTGATTGCACATATGTACGACAAAAGATCACATTTGCCAACAACATTCGAAGAAACGAAATATTGTGTCAAAATTTCAAAGCAATCGATGAAGAACTTTCGGAGATTTAAGATTTTTAGCAAACGAACATTTACATTTTTATTTATATGAGAAGAAGATAAAATATATAGGGTGCCTCAGGATTCGCGTCTTCCTCTCTCATTCAATATGGAGCAAAAAATTGTATGAAAGGAGGGGCGAAAAATGCAGGGTGTGGGTGGTAGGAAGGATTTTGTGATTTTGGGTACTTTATCTCTAACACCCCGTAACTTTCTAGGGTATACAACTTATGTCGTGATTTTCAATGCAAATCCTTTGCAACGAATGTCAAACAATCGAAAATTAAATTATTTTTTTTTTTAATTTTAACAATTTTCCCGCCAAATGCTAACGTTAAATTTTCTTGCAAGATTTGAAATCAACCGTTTTTGAGATAAACCTGTTTTTATGATGCATAATTTCATTAATTTTCATCATTTTGTTAGGAGAAATATCAATGAAATTATGCACCGTAAAAATAGGTTTATCTCAATATCGGTTACATTTAGGTAGGTACATATGTTAAAATGAAAGGATTCTGGGGGAAAGTATAATTGTTATCAGGCATTTTGGCGAGACCTTCCCCCAATACAATTTTTTTGCTCCAAATTGGCTGAGGAATACTGGGTATTAAAGAAATGCGCGAGTTCTGAGACACCCTGTATACCCTATTAATATAAATTGCAAAAAATCCTAGATTGTGACTGTCAGTATGCGTTTATCGTCGGGCAAGTTGACTTCCACCTATATCATCCAGGATTGCGCAAAGCTTGGTCGTGTTGTCTTAAATACATACATATCTTTAGGAGCTTTATCAAAGGTGTCGCCAAGGAGCTGTGGTAGAAAAGAAACCCTCTCCGAGACTTAAGTCCGCTTAGTCGCATAGCTTAAGATATGTATAACTCGAGATGGGAACAAAAATTAACTCTTGCCATACGAGGAGTTTATAATTCTTCATGTTTCCTCCCTTCTTCCTTCCTTCCTTCCTTCCTTTCTGCCTTCCTTCCTTCCTTTCTGCCTTCCTTCCTTCCTTTCTGCCTTAACAGCTCATAGCATTTCACAAGCTAAAACTATTTACATTATTCACTATTAGACATGAACATATTACAAAAATAATCTGAACGAAATACACAATATCCAGATTAATTTCAATTCGTTCAATATTCAGCTAAATAAATTAACAATCAGAGAAGCAAAATTTTAATCTTATTTAAATCGAATTCGATAACTGCATTTTGGTATTAGATTAATTAAAGCACTTCTTAGCATCTGCATCCGTCTGATTTATGTTCATGTATGTGTGTACATATTTTGTAAGCGACTTGTGGGCAGAAGAGAAAACAAAGGGTAGTTTGAGTGACAATTGGAAATTTTGTGAACAGGTGAATGTGACTATTCTTGTGGTTCACCTGGGTACATTTGTTATTTTGATGTGCAAAAGGAACTCAAGTGCACATCAAATAGAAGTCATATACACGCAATAATATACCTTCATACATATTATGTACATACATATGTAAATTGCACATTCATATGTATATATCTAGATATATGATCCTTTTATTCATGATTTGTATAAAGGTATCAAAGAGGGATGACATGGAAACCCTAAATGTAACCCAAGGCATATTTAATTATCTTTACCATTTATAGTAGAATAGGAAAATTACCTACCAAACATACATTTATGTATATATATTACATGCATATACATATGTATAATAAACGTTGGTTGCCAATTTATTTGAATTAATAATTCTTGCTTAAGAAAAGTGTATGAACAGAAGCCATGTCGAAATTTCATTTTTTAATTTTTTAATGGGGGATAAATGGTGTATAGAAGATGTCATTCATCAACATAATTATTAATGGCAAGTGCCAAGGATGTCTTTCGATTTTCTATTGAAATATTAAAAATTTTCACTCCACCAATTTCGAATGTAAAATTATTTTCAAGTTAAATTTAGATTACTTCGATATCAAAAAGATATCAATTAGTTGTCAGATCATCGCATTAGAAAAATTACAAAGTAATGAATTACGCCTATAGAAAGTGTACCGGAAGTGGTAGAAAATTTTCTTCTAGGAATGCATCAAATTTTAAATAGTGTAAGATCTGGTAATGTGTATCATCACTTTGGTTTTTCGTTATAGTTCAAAAAGTATGCTTTAAATTCTACTTAAATTTGCGTCAATGAAGATGGCAATGTTCTTTAAGTATTTCACAGCTGTAGATGTCCCATAATATGACATTTAAATTTTTTCGGATAATACAGACACGCAATAGGAGGGTAATATGGATTACTATACCACTTTACCCGAATACTCTTTTTAGATAGGAGTGATAATTATTTTCATTTGCAAATGCCTTTAAATAAAACAAAAAACAAACAAAAAATATATATATTAAATTAATTTGTTTCGCTGCTGGAATTCTCATATCTTTATTTAGAGTGTGAATTTGCCTTTTTATTAGCTTTAAGTTCTTTTATTGTTTTTGATTTGTTTTATCTAAAATCCCTGTAGATTTCAGAGTCTTCTCTTGTAAACATTTCTGTTTATTTTTTTTTTGCAAGGATTTTTCGTAAGGCGGTATCGTATGGCCATCAAAAATAAGTAATATTGGTTACTTTTCGAAGGGTTTGTGTACTTTAAACAATGCTTGAATTTTGTTACGTATTTTATATCTTAGATAAAATCTATAGAGTATACTAACGCACAGAAATATTGATGGTAGAGCAAAATAGATTGGAAGCCCATGCATAATATTAAAAGTTATTTTGCATGTCTGTCTGTCTGTCTGCTGTCCACACGATAACTCGAGAACACGTATACTTAGAGAACTAAAATTTTGTACACGGACTTTAAAAAAAAGTAAATTAAGTTCGAAAATGAAACAAATCGGGCAATTCCTTCGTGGGGTTGCCATACAAAAATTCGTTTTGCACTATATATTTGGACACAGCCTGAGAACGCATCGATATAGAAAGCTGAAATTTGGTACATTGTGTTTTCTAGTAGTAGCAAATAAAATTTTAAAAATGGTCTAAGTGAAGCAACTTCTTCTTGGTATTGCCATATAAAAATTTAGGTTGTTTACATATACTGTGAAAACGATCAGTCGTAGACATTTTTATCGTACTAAAAACTTCTTCAGAATCCTATAAAATTGTTTATAATCAGTTTTTCTGTCCGACGAACCGTTCTAGAAATATATGCGAAAAACCCCTTCAAAAATCAAACTTGCACAGATGGATGACCGAAATAATGCATAATATTAGGTGAGCCCGGGGTTAAAATTAACACTTTTCAGAAAACTTTTATAATTACCATCTTGCGGGAATATTCGCAACATTTAAGGCAGTTTCTTTTCGTTACAATTATCTATAACGTGTTATCTTTCATATACAAATAACTACAAGTCATTTTCCCAATTAGTTTAGGAGCGTTTTCCAAAATAACATTACGAGGTTTGCTAAATTACTTTCAACTTTAATTAGCTTAGTATACTGTAAAGCTACTACCCAAATTCCAACCGACTTTCAAAATTCTTTATTGCTAAATTCATTGTGATCTTTTTATGATTTTTTGAAACTATTAAGAGATTTGTGCGACGGCGGGTTACAGACCAGTATCCTACCACCATATATTACTTACTATAAAAAAAATAAAAAATAATTATTTTTCCGGGAGTTGGGATATTTATTTTATATTCTACCATAGGGTTTTCCAATAAGAGGTGTTATTTTAATTAGCCCGCTATTTCGGTAGATGTCATTTTTTGACATTTGACAAGTAGAAACTACGCCATTAATAAAAATGGAACGATACACGATTCAACAACGCATTGAAATTATTAAAATTCACTATAAAAATGGTGAAAATGTGGCAGAGACGGTTCGTAAAACTCGAACATTTTTGGGTCGTCGTGAAGCACCTTGTCGGACCGCAATACAGAAATTGGTAGAAAAATTCGAGCTGTCGGGACAAGTTAGTGATGTGAAGAATAAAACCCGTGGACGTCGCTCAAGAACAGCCGAGAATACTGTTGTTCAGTTAACACAAGAACTCAAGCCGGCCGATCATCAACAACGTCGAGTCTTTGCTGATTGGGTCCTTGAATGCATGAAAATGATCCGGAATTCCATCGAAAACTCATCTTGAGTGATGAGGCCCATTTCCACCTCGATGGCTTCGTCAACAAGCAAAATTGTCGCATCTGGGGCTCGGAAAACCCAAGAGTTATTGTTGAAAAGCCTCTCTATCCTCAACGTGTGACTGTTTGGTGCGGTTTATGGTCCCGCGGGGTCATTGGACCTTACTTTTTCGAAAATGAGCCTGGAGCAACAGTTACGGTGAATGGATTGCGCTATCGACAGATGATTAATGATTTTTTATGGCCGGAAATGGATGGTATTGATCTGGACAACTTTCAACAAGACGGCGCTACGTGCCATACAAGCAACGAAAACATTGATCTTTTACGGGAAAAGTTTCCGGACCGTGTTATCTCTCCAAGAGGTGATCACTGTTGGCCACCGAGATCTTGTGACTTAACACCTTGCGACTTCTTCCTTTGGGGCCACGTGAAAGAGAAGGTCTACGCCAACAGCCCAGCGTCGATTCAAGACCTCAAAGAAGGAATTCGTGAGGCTATCGAGGACATAGGGCAGCCACTTTGCGATTTGGTTATGGAAAATTTCATGAAAAGGATATGGTCCTGTAGGCGTGATCGTGGTGGTCATTTGGTTGATGTTATTTTCCATTAGTAACGGCATACCTTCCTCTTTATAATGAAATAAAGATCCGATCATTTATCTCAAAAAATGGCATTTTTCTTTGAATATCAAAATACACCTCTTATTGGAAAACCCTGTATGTATGTAAAACATTTCCACAAAAATTGGATGATAAACTCAATATCTAAAGTTCATTCATATAATATACAAATGGGAAAAGGTTTCTCATTTCCCTTTCCTTTTGCTAGTTTTTTCTAATTTCTTGAGCTTATTTTCCCTCGCCTTCTAATTAAGTTGTGTAATTTAGTTATCGACGGGCAAAATTCTGTCTGAAAAAGTCATTTCGAAATATTAACTTATAGTCCAGTCAATAGGAAGTGAATAAGGCTTTTGCCCTACAAAATGTGGGGTACTTATGATTTTTATATATGTTATTGAGTTGCAGGGCCCGATGAAAACTCCAAGTTTAGAGGGGTCCGCACGGTCCGCCATCTCGGGTTAAAGGTACCAAAACTCGATTTTTTCAACATAATTCCTCAACGGTTAATCCTCCGACAAAAATGTACAAAAAAATTGAAGAAGACTAAATTCCCTACATTTTTTGTACAAACCCTTTTTATGTAAGTCTGATGTGTAACGAGTTACAGAGGCGGAAACGTGAACATTCGTCCAAAAAACTGTATACATATAGTACCATTTATACAGGGTGTTTCGACCATGGTGCTCCATAGGACAGGAGGTGATAGTAGTCACCTAGTCAAACAAAAATTGTAAGCTAAGGGGCGAGCGGCATCTTAACCATTTCGGAGTTACAGGGTGATTAAGTAAATTCGGTAGTCGATCACAAAATACCTTGCATTTGAAAAAGTACAGAGTGTACTTACAGAGCTCACTGTATGCAGAATTTTATGATGTTTCCAACGACTGCTCGACCAGCCCCGTACTCTTCTCACTTCAGGAGTATAAATGGTACTATATGTATACATTTTTTTGGAACAATGTTCACGTTTCCGCTTCTGTAATTCGTTATACATCTGACTTACATAAAAAGGATTTTTTATATTTTACATTTTTGTCGTAGGATCAACCGTTGAGGAATTATTTTGAAAAAAACATTTTTTGGTACCTTTTATCCGAGATGGCGGACCGTGCGAACACCCCTCAAGGGTCTAAACTTGGATTTTTCATCAGGAACTGAATAAAATATATAAAAATCACAACTACCCCACCTTTTGTAGGGCAAAAACCCCTACTGACTGGACTATTATCGATTAATCCAATTGTTTGTTTTCTTTTTATGGATGGGCTTTTATTAAGAGATTATCTGTATAAAATTTCGGGAAGATCGGATGTCATTTACCTATTTAAAAAAAATCTATAACAAATTTGTATAGCCATTTTTCGCCATCTACCGGCGATCTTTGAAACGCACCGGAGTTCCATTTGCATAATCGGCAAACTACATACGTTCTCTGTGGTTGGGATTTTATTCGAATTAATTTGGCGCTTTCGTTCAAATTCTGTTGCGACAATTCCAGCGAAAATTTGCAAATTTGAGCATTTTCCAAGGGGTAAGCCTAAAAAACTGCGGGCTGGAACTCCCACTTGCGTCACTTTCATTTGTAGTCAACCCATATTTATAATGTGAATTTGGACGTAATCAGTGAAGACGAGTCGGGATCTTCTTCTTGTTAGACCAATTTCAGCTCTTTCACTTGTTTTTTTTTTATATTTTTATTTGTTTCATTTTAAAAGAGATGAGTATTAACACAAGAAAATTGAATGTATGTAGAGAAATATTCACAAATCTAAATTTTTAAGCTTGGCGGGAAAGGAAAATTTTCAAAAAATCGTATTAACTATCTAAAAACTGACTACACAAATTACGATTGTGGTGTTAGATTATAGGTTAATAGTATAATAGGTTAATAGTAGGTATACATAATTGAATTTGTGTTACTAATAGTACTTTTCGAAAAATATTGATTTTTGTCAAACAGATTTGTGGCTTTAATATTTAATTTTGAAGCTCTGGATCTTCGCAAGTGGTGTGCAAAACTCTGCAAATGTATTTGGATTAGATTTTAAAATATATTTTCATTTAATGTTTAAGGTATTTACACTTTAAATGATTTGCAACTTAAAATTCTTGCGCCTATAGTTTAAATGATTTGCAACTTAAAATTCTTGCGCCTATAGTTTTACTTTTCTTAACCCATTTATTTAACACAGTTTTACTTAATTCCACTTACTTAGGGCCGGTTTCATAGTTCGAGTTTAAACTCAGGATTAGTTTAACTCCGTTCGTAGTTTAAACTGAGTTTAAACCTAAATGAGTTTCACAGTGTTCGACCTTTTTTAATATGGCAGCACTATGCAATTGTACAATTGTGAACTAGCAAACTAACTGTCAAAATATTGCCGGCCAAATCGTTGTGACAAAAAAAATTAATTAATTAAACCTACGAAAGTGAAAAAATAAAAATAAAAAAAAAAATTAATTAAACCTACGAAAATGAGTAAAGACTCTTTCAAACGCACGAAATGTCCCTTCATTCACATTTAAAGATAAACTGAGTTTAAACGCTCAATTTTGGTGGTTTAAACTAAGTTTAAACTAGGTTTAACTTACCACTGTGTTACTGTGTTGAAGAGATAAACTGAGTTTAAACCACATCTTAAGATTAAACTTGAACTGTGAAACCGGCCCTTAGTCATACAAATCATCTATGGGGGTTGACCATTCGCAAACGATTTCCGAGTTCTTTTCAATGTCATTGGATTTCTATTCTTCCCCTTCTGTCCAATGATTTCAGTTCTATTTCTATTGTTTCATTTTTGTCGAATATCTTGCACTAAGAAATTCTCCCACGTATAAGCAGCAAAAATTATAATTGTTTTGGCCTATACGGGAAATAAATATTTTAACTTTATTCCAGTCAATGGAAAACGACATACCTTAGGACCTCTGTTTGTTTGTTTGTTTTTTTTAGTAATCTCTCTTTTTATTAGTAATCTCCCAGCGGTCAGGTAGAAATTCTCCTATTCGACTCACTCTACTCACAATTAGACATATTTTATATTCATTTGTCCTTCTTATTGAAAACTAACAATTACTTTCTATTCCTGAAAAAAAAACCAACGGTAGCTACACTAATTAACTTCCTATTCTTTATTGCTATTATTTGTCCAAAGTTTATGAAAACAATTTGTAGCAACATATTTCAACATTTACTATAATCTGTGAAAAATCAATTTTTATGATTCATTATATCGGTAATTTTGCTATTGGCAATAGAAATCGAGGCTAATTTTGTGCAATTCCTTCTATTATGCACCACATAAGCAGGTTTATCCCAAAAACTGTTGCATGTAGGTAGGTATCAGGCATTTCGACAGAAAAATCATTAAAATAAAAAACAAAAAGGATTTTTTTTTTGAAATTTTTTTATGTTGTTGTCCTATAACTAGCAACATGAGGGAGATGGAGTGATGGAGACGGTTTACTATCATAATTACGGGGTTTTGGGAAAAACTAGCATATTTTCTCAATCACCCTGTAACTCCGAACTAAAGGCGCGTCCACACATATCAAACATTCCCCAAATGCTTCACAACCATTTGTCAAACGTTTGTGAAATATTTGTCAAGCATTTGTGGAATGTTTGATGGGTATGGACGCAAATTTTATAGCTATGGACTCTTAAAAAAGTTCCAATTTAAACCAAATGAAATGGAAAAGATTAAATGTTTGTCAAAGTTTGTACAGTACTTTCAGTCAGTTTTCAATAGGTATGGATATTGAAAGTTCATTTTGTAATTTTTTAATAATAAAGTCTTAATTAAGAATGAGAAATACGACAAGATAAATATAAAAAAATTAATAGAATAATTAGATACTTGAGAAATTTCAAAAACCCTTCTATATAAAAAGTTTCTGTTCCACCATCTCGAAAGTTTTCCTCAAAGATGCTACAATGGATGTTACTTCACTCAGAGAATACATGGTTAAGGGTTAAAACCACTGTAACAGCCTAAAAAAAAGCGTCTTTTTTCACAATGTTTTTTTGAATGTAAGAAAAGGTAATAGAATAATAATATTTCAGGAAGTTATTAGCATATATACGTATCGTCGGACGAATACTGGTTTGTCGTATACGCCATCTGTTCATAATGTTGGAAAGCACATTTTAATGTTTTACCATCAATTAAAGAATATGTGCCCGATAGGATTATGTTATTTTTGTATAATTATTACTCCGATTTATTAGATTACTAGAGCTGCTTGAATTAGGCTTCGTACTAAAGTAGTTTAGAAGTTATAATTAATTTAATTCAGCATGAGTTTGTCGTATACGCCGACTTATCAAAGGCTATTTATTCTCCATACATGTATATACGATAAAATAAGAGCACGTACGCCACTCCAATATTGAATAAAGTTTGCAATTGTATATTCATACCACAAAAGATTTACATAATTTTATAAAAATTACATCGCGAAAAAGATACAATTGGTATCCAATAATGTTATATGAGCATAAAAGTTAAATAAAATGAATATCAAAAGTTCTGTATAGAAAATTGTCGTGTCCAAATATATAATGAAAAATGTTTTTTAAAAAAGCCCATGTACAAAGTTTCAGCACCCTTAGTTGCGTTC
Organism: Dioctria rufipes; assembly: GCA_963924295.1. Lineage (NCBI taxonomy): Eukaryota > Metazoa > Arthropoda > Insecta > Diptera > Asilidae > Dioctria > Dioctria rufipes. The sequence continues at coordinate 169,185,830 of OZ002742.1, read as the reverse complement.
ACGAGTTATCGTGCGGAGGAATAGACGGACATGTAAAAATCAAAATAAATTTTAATTTTATGTATGTATGTATTTTGCTCTGCTATTATTTCTGTGCATTACAAACGGAATCACAGACTTATTATTCATCATCTAGCTAGGGTATAAAAATGTTAATGTCGGTAATATTTTCTTTTGAAATGAACTTACTTTTATTTTGAATTAGGTATATTTAATTTTTGATTAATCAAATTTTTCGCTGTTCCCAAAATTTTCTTTGTTGGTTTTTTTTAATAGAGATGTGGTTTTATATACAATGTCTCTTCCATTATAATTTTAAATACAAGTAGAATTAAATCAGATCTACCCTATCTTAAAAATTGTGTTTTTAAAAGCGCAAAACGCAAATTGAAAGATTTGTTACAGTAGTCTTAAGGTCCTTTGAATCAATTTAAGCGTTACATTTTTATAGGACATATTTTTAAAATATCTTAGTTGTGATAACGGGCTATTGATTTCCAAATTTTTAATGTTGCTATATATAATACTATGGACGCAGTCAACTTCTTGAATTAAGCATTTCGTAGAGGATTTTTGCGTAATAGTTTTCAGATTAGTCTGATTGCGAAAAAAATGCAACAGGGCAGTTGTTATTTTTTGTTTTTGTTTTGAGAAATGCAAGAGCCACTCCAAAGGGAAATGTACCATCGCGGTAATGTTTTTACATTTTGGTTTACTAAGCAAAATTATAAGCACGTACGACAAACCAAGTCTAAAATGTTTTTTTATTTTATTTTGGTAGGTATATTGATTGTCTTTTCCTACTTTTCTATGCACGTACGGCATAACAAAATTGATTAATGTTTTTTTGCTTTAACGTATGTTTGTTGCTTATAGACGTACGACAAATCAATACTCAGCCAAAAATAATTGCAATTTGCGAGAAAATATTATCGTACGTTCTAAAAATTGGCGTTTACGACATGATTTTTAGGGATATGCAACAAAAGTGCTGCTCATTATATCAGTAACTTTCAGAGTTAAGAAAAAACCGATCACAGATTCAGAAAGAACGCAATCAAAAATCTATAAATAACCTTATGTCAAAAACTTCCAATTTGGCGTATACGACAAACCAATACTCGGCCGACGATATGTATGTATCAAATAAAAAATTATCATCGACAAATATAAATAAACGGCGGACCTAAGCTGCGTGCCGTTTTGAAAAATCGTGTTTCGAGAAAAACACGTTTAAAATTTTGAAATGACATGAAAAAATCAAATGTTTACAGCCTAAAATTTCAATAGAGAAAATTTATTTCAGGTATAATACTTTTTGTGTTCTATTCTAGAAGGTTCAAAGCTACTTTTAAGCCAATAAAAGAAAAATTGAGTTTCTGAAAATTTTTAGTGATGTTAATCCGTAAAACTGAACATTTGGAAAACATTTGTCATTCAAATATCCTATCAAATGTTTGACAAATGCTTGACAAACATATGAAAAAATATTTATCAAGCATTTGTCAACTGTTGTTTTATTTGAATACACCTTCTCTGCCATACAATTTTCTGTTTGCCTAGGTGAGTACCTACTATGATCTCCTTCGTTATTGGGTTTTGAGCAGAAAACACTGTATGTGTATAAAAAAAAAGGATCAGCTTCTCCTTAGATCACGACTTCTAAAAATTCTAATCATTAAAAAAGTCCAAGCCCTGACGAGCAATTAACTAACTAAGGTCCAAACCTTTCTTATTTTATCATATATTTTTAAATTTCGCTTTACATTCACCATAGGCCTTATTATGTGTCTAAACCCAAAATTCCTATTACCTTTGTAGGTACATTCATTTATTTTTGATAATTACTCTTTAGCTAAACGTAATCGTACTCAATTAATTTAAAGCCCCCTTTTTTTAGGGTTAAAAATTAATTACATGTGTCACACACACACACACAAAATTATATCACGTACATCAAGTAAATTAAATTCTTTTTCTTTTTTACATAAAGAGAAGATAACTACTGAACAAGCCTTAATCTAAAAACTCCTGCTAGAAATATGTAACCACAGAAACATTTTTTTCCATACTACATATATAGATGCTTTATAGCAACAAATATATATTTACATCTGTGTAGATATAGAAAAAAAAAACTTATAACGTATCTGTTGAAATTTATTCGATAACATCAGATTTTCTGATCCGAATTGCACAAAATTCAATAAAAATAATTACAATTTCGAAAGTATACCGTCCCAAAATATTTGCTCAATTAATTTAGCCCACGCTAGACAGACAACTTCATCGTGTCCTTATTGACACGTTATATAGTAGCTAAAGCACAGTTCACAGACAGCGGATACTCATATTTACGAGCAGTTTTTTTTTTTCTTGATGGGTTGCTAGGGAAAGCTAAAAGGAAACAACCTGTACCCGTTATACGAATTTATTGGAAAATATTAGTATTTATCGCAGTCTTTTACATTTTCAGCAATAAAAACAACATTCGGGAACGCAATGGTAACCATAAATTTGCTATTGATGGGGATAAATTTGTTGTTTTCTTTATTATATGATTTGTTTTTTTTTAGCTGGGAAAAATTTAACGCTACGTTCAATGTACAATAAACATATGTAGGTACTGTGTAGTATGCATGTACGAATATAAACTTAACTAGAGAAATAAAAAGGGATAGAAATATATTATTTACCTTTAGGGTGAGATTTTCTATATTTCTCTTCTTGCTATAAAATGAATTTTCCTTCATATATGTTTATAATCATTGTATATACATACATATACTGTGTATATACATAAATACAATAAAATATGACTCATAATGTCTGTCTAATCTAAAAAAAAGGCGCTTTCGCATTTCTCTCTGGTTCTACACTTTCACGAAAAAAAAAAACAAAATATCTGGGGTATAGAGAAACCTGTTGTTCTTACCAGGAGCGGCAAAGTGAAACAACTAAAAATTGATGAACAGAAGCATAGACAGAAAGGCGACAGACACTGCCAATGCCACCTGTTGTTGGCGCGATATACATAAATGCACGCCTGTGTGTAGGCAATCACAAAGAACATATATTATTTATACAACTTGTGTATACTTTTTTTTTTGTTTATGTGTATTTTATTTATTGTACTTGGGTGTTTTTGTTCTGTTTCTGTTCTCTGATCAGTGTGGTTCAGTTTCAGTCAGTAACCTACTCTATATTTGCGTATTTTGTTTTTGCAATTCCTTCCCCTCTCGCCTGGCTCTATCACCAGTCCTACCCAACATCTCTCTTTGTTTTTTTTTTATGGAGAAAAATTATTTTTTACAAAAAGCATCTTTTCTCTACTATGCCAACAGAACTAAACTACCTTTGGATCATGGCTCCATACTTTCTGTGTGTAGTAGACTAAAGAATCAACAGGATTCTATATATGTGAATTCATCTCCTTTAAGTAAGTAACAATGATGATAGTGATGATGATGATGATGAAGATGGTAGCGTCGTGGTGTTAGTAGGTATGGTGGTAGTAGAGCTGGTGGAGCAACAAATATGTAGGGGTTGATTTCAGTTCACTATCAGCAATGTTGCTCCTTCATCCCGGGGAATACGAAATGCTGTGAGAGAGTATAAATTTAGCAGCTAAAGAGCGCGCAATTTCAGTCATATGTTGGCCATCGTTCGAATAATTTCCTGAATTCGTGCTCGTCTAGACAAATTTAAAATTTAATATTTTTACTAATATGTATTTATTATAAAATTTTTATTAAGAATTAATATATTAAATAAAATTCAATGTTTTTTAATGGTGATTAAAAAAAAATAAAATAAAATAAAATTTCAAACAGTCATTTAAAAAAAAAAAAAAAAAATTTGGTGTTCCTTCCTGCGATAAATTCTAAAATATTCTATTTACTACCTATTCAAAATTTGAACTAATGTACTGGAAATTTTTGAATTTATATGTATATTATCCGTTTTCAAAATATAAATTTTTAAAAAAACTTACCTAATAAAAGAAGAAAAAAAAGGTTCTTGGCTACCTATTTTATGTGACTAATAAATTCAAATTAAAAATTAAATAAATTGCAGTGAAGTTGGTTGTGCTTTTTGTGACATATGTACATACATAGTCAATGATTAAATAGTAAATTTTGTTAATAAAATAAATAGTTTCAAATTATATCATTTTAACTAAACTGTTACAATTAATAAAAGAAAGAAGCGAGCAATAAGGAGAAAAGTATAAAAAAATAACAATAAAACAAAAGCAAAAAATTAATAAATACATAAATAATAAAATTATTTAATACTTGGACAAAAAAAAATGTAAGTTTGTTGTATTTTTGTAAATTTTTTAAAATATATCAGTAATCAGAGTAGCTAATTTGTAGGATTTAGTTATATTTTATAAATAGATTCATAAGTGTTTAAATTGTTATTAATTTTATTGTTTTTTTTTTTTTTTTTTTAATTTAGGTACATAAATATTTATATATTTAAAATTGTGCATGTCTAAATTTAACAAAAAAAAAATAAAAAACTGATTTGAAAAAAATACATAATTACGAGAATTATTTAATAACGTAAGGTAAAAATGGTTTTGTTTTTTTTACAATACTATAAATTATGGGGCTGTCTATAAAAAAAGTAACGTAATATAGGGGGAGAGTATAGTCTCTAGCGTGACAATAATGTGACGAGAAGGAGGAAGAGTATCAATTAAAGCGTGACGTTACATAAATATATGAATTTTATTTTTATAGAAATACACAAACATTTAGTAAGTACATCAAAAGTTTATTAAAACTAAAACAATATAAATTAGGTTCTACTATCGAAGCAACAAGTTCTCATATATTATTAATACCTATTATCACTGCTACTAATTTTAATATCATTGATTAGAGTCGAGTGCTCTGAGTGTGACTCGATGCAAACATTCAATGATACTGATAAGTTTTTACTCTTATCATTCCAAGAATATTGTGATAAACATGCAAGAGTAGGTCGCACGAGGCTTCGTCGCGAGTTATCAAGACCCAGTGAACGAAACTTGCGGAAAACGTAAAGAAAACGAGATTTTCACTTTAAAAGATCGTTAAACCGCACAGAAAGCGTTAACTTTTCACGTCTGTGGTTCATAATGATTGTCAAGATTCGTATAGTTGAGTTGTCGATGTAACGTTTTCTTAATATATTCTTATCGACATGAGGGAACAGTTTGTTATAGTTTTCTGGTGAAAATCTTTTCCTTTTCTGAAAGGTATTTTTAACGCATTCCTTTCCTTTTCTAAAATCTGGATGCAACGTTCTCTTAATATTTTCTTATCGAAATTCTTAATGTATTCCACCAATTTTCTTGACGTCGATATTTAAATAGTTTTCCTATCAAATAGTAGTTTCATAAATATTGAGATAGTACGCAAAATATAACCAACTTTTTGTGTCACAATAGCTGTATTCTTTTGCGTACGTTGTTCTAGAACTCCCATATACTGGAGAGAACAAAAAGTTCTGTCCTGTTGTGCGGACATGATATAGCACAGCTAATATAAATTTTTTATTGTAATTATTAAATGTGTTTTTGGTGGCTAAAATACCATCATCAGAGGAATATCTTACAAGCTTTCTAAGATATTCCTCTGATGATGGTAGCTTCGCTACCGAAAATTCGTTCATTAATTGTAACAATATGTAAAGTGGGTTGTATCTTGCTTACTACCTCAATGTTTACTAAACTCGTCTCACAGTGCTCGGAAAATATATTTTAACAAATAGTTTCATATAGGTTCTTAGAAAATCAATATTATTATCACTTTGCAGGAATATTATCTGCACTGAAAAGATAAAAAGTATATTATTGTAATGGCAATACATGCATATAAATATATTTCTTATATAAATATTAAATCATAAAGAATTTAAAAAACCAGATTGATTAAGTACTAGTAGGTATTAGCACGATGATATCAAGAGTAGACACAGAATTATAATTTTCTTATTGGCTTTTTTAACTCTATCTTTTGTCCGATTGAAGAATATGTAGCTTAATAGTATGGTCCATATTCGGCTGTGAATACCTTAAAACACCCCTCTAGGAAATATGCGGAATAAGCATTACAATTGGTAATTTAATCTATAAAATTATTTAATCAGGCTATTAATTCCCCTTTTAAAATTTTTATTATATGAAAGTACCTAATTTGTATATTTTGTCCTTGATAAGTCCAGGAAAAAGATGAGGTTGCAGTATCCCCAAGGATGATTCGCTTCTTAAAAAATAAGCAGAGTCTTTGACCCAATCTTTATGTAGAACTTTAGCTGCAAATATATATGCCTTATTATTTATATGTAAAGTTGTTACCAGTTTTTCTTGCTGCTTCCGATGTCTCTATTTCTTCTTCGAATGTGAAAAGTGAAAAGTTCTCGTTTTGAAAATGTTTTAGAGGGAAATTTGTTATTCGTTCCTTAACAAGAAGGACTTACCTTGCAATTCCTGATGCTTTCCGGTCTACATTTCCCATTCAGTTTAGTAAGGATTTTACCGAAGTTAAGATATCTGAAAAAAGTTAATTTATAACAGGTATTTTGACCACTATTTTTTGTAAAAACTAAAAATACTTTTTGAGACATTGCTGTCAATCATAACAACATGCAACTAAAAACTATTGAGAAAACAAGTGGCTTGATTCTTTTTCGACAATCCAGGAAGTACATATGTATAAATGATCTACAAAATGGCTTTTGATTAATTTTACCACCCTAGTAAAGGTTTTCCAGAAAATTTCCAAAATGCTTTTAGAATTTCTTTGAGTGCATCTTCAATGCTGTAATTATGCTTGTGAATTTACAGCTAATATTTTATCTAGGGTATCAGTAACTTGTCTAGGTAAAAAAATACACGAGTAAAAGTGAAAATTACCTGCATTATTAGTACAATTACTTTGGTAAGCCATTTTGCACAAAATTTGCTCTCATTGCAGTACACAACAACGTTTTCTTGTATTTCCTCACGGTTTATATTACTAAAATCAACATCAATATTTTTTCTTTTGCTTTGAAATAATTCTTCTAATTCTTTACCAATTCTTTTAATAATACTTTGCGTGGATATGATTAACCTGAAATGATTAATATGAAATGACATAACTCCAATGTGCAACACAATACGTTTTAAAGAAATGCTAAGAAAAAAATACGAAAACGTTAATTTTATAGTTCAGTAAAATTTTTTTCTAAATTTAGGAATAAATGACAAGAAAACGATAAAATATTGTCAACTTTATATTGACGTATTTTTGCAATAAAATGCCGATAACAAAACCAGAGGAAACGATGAAAAACGTTAGATTATTGGTTTCCATACTTACGCCTAAGAAAAATTGAATATTAAGTTGAAGCTCTCAATAATTCGTTTTCCCCAGTTGACGATTTTTTACCGAATTTACGTTAAGCGTTGAAATCTCTCGTTTTGTGTTCACTGGGAACTTAATAGATAAAATGATTGAACGCTAATCTTATGAGGGTGTTCACAATAACGCTGTCGCAGCGCGCGGTGTGGCGACACACCTCGCGGTTGCTCGCTGGAAAATGAAAATTTTCATTTATTCATGAGGTGCAGCTAATTGTGGTAATCGGCATATTTTTATAGGTTCTTTTGATATACATAGTTGCAGATTTCTTGATTTTTTTTTTCATAATTAAGATTCAATTAAGATCAGTACGTAAACTTTATATAGTCGATCAAATTACGCAAATTCTAGTCGCTCCTTAATTATGAGGTCATAAGCAAATCTGTGAAAGATACAATTATTTGGTAAATGTCATATAGTTACACAACTTGTCAAATACAACACTTTTTCTTCCGAATCTGACGATTTGCAACGAAATTAAAGCATTGTTGTAAAAACTAGATCTCGTATCTGATATCTTCAACTCGCTTCGCTGAATTTTGGATAAAGCCTCGCGTCACCTCTTTGGGCACATACGCTTATACGATTTTCAGCCAACTCCAAACAAACTTTAGTAATTTAAAAGTGCTAACAAAAGTTAGTTTTAAAGATTCACAATCACTACTATGACTTGGAATTCTTCAATTTAAAAGTTTCTTCATTCATTTTTGCACAGGGTTATATTCTAGGAAATAACGTTTGAAAAAAATAAAATAAAAATGAATTAATGGCGGATGCTTTCAGAGGCACGATAAATATGCTAGCTTGTAGTGAACTAGAAGTGCAGATTAGTCCGATCCGTTTTGGTTTTGTGTTCAGAAGAGCATTTATTTTAGAACAAAAAAAAAAAAAATGAACAGATTAATTAATTTATTGTGTGTCGCTAGATACTACTTTTTCCCACCTCTCAGGCAATTTTCGAATTCCATATCGAAAACATTTCACATCTTTTGGGCCAACCCAAGTTTGGAGCCAATTTTCGACTTATGCGGAAGAACCAGGGGCGGATTTGATGACTTGGCTGCCTAGGCCTATGGAATTTAATGATCTAATCTATAAGAATAAAAATTAAAGTATAAAACAACGAAAGTCTGCAAATGATAAAATTATCTCAATCAGCGTCTACTGATCCTTACCATTTTTTTTTGTGAGTAACAATGAATTTGTATTCATAAATTGTCTTTTGCCTGGCCTTCTGACCAGCGAATTTGTTTATGAAATCATCACAATCCAAAGACCGTAGCAACTGTGATACGCTGCAAAGCATAGCCAGAGACTTCAACCTGTCCTCGTTCATTTTCGAGCGTAAATAATTGTTCATTCGCCGCAAACAAGAGAAGCTCACCAAGTTTTGCCGCCCTAGGCCCGAGCCTACTCGGCCTATAGGCAAATCCGCCCCTAGGCAAATCCGTCCCTAGGAAGAAGTGAGCCGGTGACCTGTCAAATCATGTTGCTTCCGTCAAAGCAACCAGTAATCAGAAGGAACAATATCTGGAGAATACGGCGGATGCAGTAAATCATCCCACTTGAGCGTTTCCAAGTATTTTTTTACGACTTTTACGACATGAGGCCGAGCGTCGTCTTACTTATAGTCCGGCCATTTTGCTCGCAATGCTCGGCTCAAACTAATCAATTGTAGCCTATACCGATCATCCGTAACAGAATAGCCAGGTTTTAGTAGCTCATAGTATGCAACACCCTTTTGGTCTCACTAAATACAGAGCATAACCTTCGAGCCATGTATATTCGGCTTTGGTGTTGATGTTAAAAAGACGATGGCAACGATTGACCGGGCATAGCGTAGTAGTTTGTCTTCTTGGGGCTATTGTAGAATATCAATTTCTCATCCTCAGTCACAAGCCGATGTAAAAATCGCTTTCTTTGTTGCTTTTGAATCGGCTGCTCGCAAGTAAAAAATCGCCATGCAATGTCCCGCGGTTTCACTTCATAAGGCACCAAATTTACTTGCTTTTGAATCATTCCCATGGAGTTCAATCGTACGGAAACTGCTTCTCGAGGCACTCCCAATGACTCTGCAAGCTATTCTTGCGTTTGACTCGGATCTTCTTCGAGTAATGCCTCGAATTTTTTATCTTCGAATTTTTTTAGTTGTTCAGAGTGAGGCTTGTCTTCAAACCTGAAACCATAATTTTTAAAACGTCAAAACCATTCCCTACACAATTTATCAGTTGGAACAGTGTCGCCGTAAACTTCCACAAGCATTCAGCTGCACGTTTTTCCAATTAAACCAGAGAACTAAAAACTCCTGCAAATGTTGCTTAGTTAACACAAAATTTGACATATTCAACATAGCAAAAAACAAGATTTTTGTATGAAATTCAAAGTGATATAATAAGCTGAATATTATTGACTGGTATCTATCTATCCTCTCTGAAACTACCGAAATCATTCAACAGTTGGAGCCATCTTTTGAAGTTGGACCGAACTAATTTGCACTAGCAAAATAATATTATAAAATTTTTGATGTGTACGATTTAAGTTACACCAATTAAAAAAAAAAAAAAAACGTTGGACATAATTTTACCAGTATTATGTATCTACAAATTTGACTTACTTCAGTAAGTAAGTTAACGACGTTTTGTCTATTGTTTTCAGTGATTTCTGGTGTCTGTTGTGAATTAATGAATCTAAGTTTTATCAATATGTAGTTTTTCTGAATCAACAGTAAAACATACTTTTAATTTTGTTTGAAAATACTACAAACGTTATTTTTGAGCAATTTTAAATATCACCCACACCTTCTCATCGAAATTTGCGTTCGATCAAAATATTTCTATTGTAACTAAGAAAAAAATATAATAATAATAAATGTGTAATCTTACTATAATCGTTGACATATATATTTTCCAACGTTTATTATAGTGCATTTAGTATTACACACAAAATTACTTTTATTTTATATAACTAATACTATCTATGATGGCAGGTGGAAATATTTACTTTCTAGAAATGTAATGATTTACAAATATAGAACGGAATTTTACACTTAATAAATGTAATTTTACAATGATATGAAATAAACAAATTCATGTAACAATATATACATACAATACTGTCGTAATAATTTGCACTATAATTATTTTCTGTGTAGATTCGGATTATCAAGTTCACTTTGTGTTATGGATACAGTATTATGGATATGAACTAGAAATATTAAACCAGCAATATTATAGGAACTTTTGGTTGACAAAAATTCAATAGTCATACATATTGAAATTGATTACGAGCTATGTAGAAAACAAGAATGTGATTTCAGATAAATTTTGAGAGATTAAAAGCCACTAATGTTTGTTCGAGTCATAGGTTTTTCTTCTCCTTACTTAAAATAGCCTTCTCTTTAAGTTATCTCAATGTATATATCTTAACGAAGATTCATTTTCTTGTGCCCATTAGAAGACAACAATTGAAATTCTGTTTAAGTATTTTTGTTGCTAAATTTTATACTTCATGATTTCAAAATCTTCTAGTAATTTTCCAGTTGCCGAAATCGCTGACCAAAGTATCAAATTTTCTGGTTGGATGTTTCATCAAAAATTTTTGACGCAAGTCGCTTGCGTTAAAATTCTGCACCGCCTTTATTTAAATAAATCATGGTACCCCGAAAATCGCAATTGCAGAATGTGTTGGAAGCGAATGGTTCGATGAACAATTAATTAAAATTAAACATTAGATAATAATAAACAAAGATTCAGAGCAATATTAACGAATAAGGAAGAAGATTGGGCCAATTACCAAGTTTTGCTTATATAAACAGCGATTTGTATAGGCAAGAAATAATTGAGGAGCATTTTTTCAAAAGGCGAAATTCGCAAAATATGTAAAAATGAGATATGTCTGTACATCAAATGATTCGTAATGGTAAAAACTATCTATTGGTTACTGTTCAGTCCACCGACGTTTTTTTAATTCCCTCGATGAAATAATAATTCCTAAACATGAAACAAAAGATACCCACAAAGGATTTAAACTTTAAAAAATAAATAAAAAGAAAAATACTTATCTAAGCTTGCATCTAATGACATTTTCAAAAGAAACTCTCATACTCCAGCGGTGAGGGATTTTGCTGGAAATTCTGCAATAAATCCTCCTGAACACACTTGTAACTACAAGCTGCAGCTGCCATCTAATTTTCATGGCACAATTTATCTAAAACCATCAAAAAATCATTAATAAACAAGGAAAAATCACATCAATAATATTAAATACACCAATGCATACCTACCTCCGTATATTAACATCGTCTCAGTGACAGAAAGTGACATTACGTCAGTCAGCTGTCTGAGGTACATACATTCAGAGATTAATATAAACGTTGCTAGGGCAACACCAAAAGGCGACAACTCATAACTGGATACAGCAACTATATAAAGCCGATGAGCCGCAGCCGAAAATCATTCTTGGTTCAGAGTTCATCTGATTCGGAGACTAATCCGAGTAACAAGAATAATATTCCCAACCTCATTATAGAAGATTAATTCTATATTTCAGAGACTAATCTGAAAATCCTATTATTTCCAACCTTCCTGCCCACACCTAAGCAGTAGATTAATTCTGCGCAAAGATTAATCTGCAATACTCCTGCCCACACCTAAGCAGAAGAATAATTTTGCGCAGAGATTAATCTACAGTACTCCTGCCCACACCTAATCAGAAGAATAATTCTGTTGCATGGATTAATCTGCAACTCTCCTGCTCACATTTACAGAAGAATAATTCTGCTGCATGGATTAATCTGCAACTCTCCTGCTCACATTTACAGAAGAATAATTCTGATGCAGAGACTAATCTGCGATTCTTCTCTATAGTAGCATATTGTTACACTTCTGCGCACGCGCAGAATAGTATCAGAGACTAATCTGACTCTTTTTACCGTCTACAGCACTTTGCTACCCTTGTGCCCTCACGTACGAGCAAAGGTATTCTGCTGCCCTTGTGCTCTCACGCACCATAAAAAGGCTATTACTTTATATAAACATATTGATACCACCTTGGGTACAATAAATCTATATTCAGAGACTAATCTGAATTAGTTTTTCTATAGAAGAATTTTGCTGCTCTTGTGCCCTCACGCACTAGCAGCATTAACATTCTCGTTTTCCTTCATTCTGATGACAGATAATTAATTCTGGTCTTCTTCTCTCTTTATTTCAGAATGAATAAATTAATCAGAACCCGAAACAGGATTCACCTAGATTTTAATTTGAATTTGAATTTGTTTTTTAATTTTAGTTTATCTATTTGAAGTTTGTTTTTTTTTGGAATGTTTTAGCATTTGTGTTGAATTAAAAATTTTATATTTGAATTTTTAAAACGTCTGAGTTGTCCTTTAAAAAGCGGTACTCCTCCCACGTCCGATACTAGATCTCATAGTTAATTTAAAATGCATGAAAGTTTTAGCAAGATTCGATAATAGTATCTTAATATGTGTGAAGTTTACAACAAGAGCCGACAAGTGTAGGCACTTATCGCAACATTTAAAAACACTCACTTTTGTTTTATTTTTTTTGAAATTTTTTTTATAAAATTTTTGTATTGAATGTGCTCATGTTCAAAGAATAATTAAAAATTATTAATTTTTAATTATATTGTTTATCTTTGAGTAAAACACTTTGTAACTTCTCCTGTGAAATTTGTTATTTTCACATATCGACTTTTGAAAAAACGCTCCTCAATTACCCACAGAAAAGGCAAATCTTCGATAATCCCTTTCAAGAACTTACAGATCAGATCTGATATAAAATTGTGAAACAAATATTAATCACTTTGTATGTATATTTATATCCGAAACCTTCACAGTTGGCCATTTCTTGTCATACAATTTGTTGGTTAGTTTTTATTTTATGTTACCATTGTTTTTGAGACACCCTCTATAACTCTCTAGTTCAATTTGTGTTTCTATTCCTATATTTCTGTGTGCGATGGAATTAATTATTTTTGGGTCCATTTGAACTGTATTTAGGGTGTTACACTTCCATAAACAAATGCTACAGAATTGTTTCTATAGCTATATTTACATAACATCCCAACATCTTTGAAGTCCTACTAACAAATTGATTCCATTTAAATTGAATATAACTCACCTGAATTTCTATATATACATACAAAGGATAGACTGTAGGGATCAGATATAGCGAAATTTTCCCCAGGAGCATACCACCAGATGTACAATATTCACACGTTTACTTTTCGATTTTTATGTAGGTATGTGTACATTTTTATGTAGGTATGTGTACATCATAGGTCTTGACAAATTTTCAAGCGATAACTTTTATTTTTATTTTATTTTGATATTTGTGCGTATGCGTATCTACGTTACGTATATATAATAGGGAAGGATTTTTTAAGTATATTGAGCCATTTATATCCAGACAGATAGTCTCCGCACATAAGACAGCCAGCCAGCGAAATTGAACTTACCGAAGATGTTAACTTCCATCGACTGGCTAAAATAAGCTGAAGGTGTAATTGACTGTAAATTCGTTGAACCGTAAGGGTCGATATTACTGATAAATTAGGGACAAACTCCTTCCGTTAGAGGAATTTTCTACACTTTACCCTATATGACCCGACAAGCGGATATCATCGTTTTTCGTTTATAGATAATCGGTTGTCAGTGATAGAATCAATTTCAAATCTGTTAAATTTGTGTAGTATAAGTTTTTTTTAAAGTTTTTAAAGGTTTTTTATTTATTTATTTTTTGGGTCTAGAATTTTTTTTTAGTAATTTTATCGATTTTTAGTAAATTAATTATTTTCTTTGTTGTATTTTGCATAGTTAAATAGGCAAATAGAACCAAATTATTATCGCATGACTATTAAACAAATAACCCCGAAATATTTACCCTTAATTATTATGTGATTAATTACTACATCGATTTTTGTGTGCCCTTAGGCATTTTAAATCTTTAAATTAAGCTTTCGTCACACATTTTCTCCGCTCGCTTAGAGCAAAAATATAACAATTTACACTGGTGTAAGAAGATGATGGCAACGTGAGATATAATAATTTTCTGCTTTTCTGAAATCTAAGGGTTCTCGTTTTATGAAACTTCCCACAGCCGGTTATAGCCCCGTTCCAAAAATTATCATTAGTAAAAAAATTTATTACAGAGGGTAAATTAGCTAAATCGGGCACAAACATCTTATGATCGAATGTATTTTAACCAAGTTTATGATAGTACGAATGTCGAAAAAATTTACACTCTAAAAAATTTATAATAAATAATTATTGTGTAAGCAATATAGGAACGCAATTTGCGAACTTACCTACTCATAAAATGAATTATAAAATGAGTTAATTTTACATTGCAAACAAGAAAAATGATAAGCATGTATACATATATGTATTATAAAAATACTTAAAAAGAAGTGTAAAAATACAAGAGAAGTGTAGTAAAGTAATTTTACAATCTGAAAGGTGCCAAATTTAAAACATAAATTTTACAAAACCTTTTTACAGTATCTATTGCAAAACACTCGATATACATAATGTGTAAATACTCGCAATAATAATAAGGCTTTTAAATCCCTTGGTTTTATTTTATGATGTACGAAATCTTTTAAACTAAGTTCAATCGTTCAAAGTGCTTTATGTTAGTCTCGTAAGGAGTATTTTAGAGTATGCGTCCCTTATATGGAACCCTTTTTATGCTACATATGCCCAAAAAATTGAGGGCGTTCAGAGTCGCTTTACTCGGTTTATATTATTAAAATTTGATCAGTCCAATTATGAATATAACGATAGATTAACAAGACTTTCTATGACAACTTTACTTAATCGGCGTTGATATCTTGACGAGTTATTCCTATTTAAGTTGCTTAATAATAAAATTGATGCTCCTGATATTCTATCAAAAATTTATATAAACGCAATGCCATGAATAAAATGCTTTCTTAGAAGGTGTTTTTCTTTTTCGTACCTATACTTTTATTTTTATCTCCTGTTATTATTTTTTTTTCCTATATGTCGTCTCCCTTCTTTCATTCCATCATTTTTTGTTTATTTTTTATTTTTCCTCTTGATATTTATTATTAAGTATTAGTAGCTAGTTTTAAATTTTTTTTACTTTAATTTTTTTTTTGTTTTTTGGATTTGAATTGAAGTTATTTTTGTTTTGTCCTTCATTACCTATTTCCTTGGTAGTTTTTTATTTATTATACAGAACTTTTTTTTTTGAATGTTGAATTTGTTTCATTACTTGTAGTATAATTTTTATTTTTATTGTTTTTTATTATTGAGTTTTCTAACGTTTATTTTTACTTCTTTTATTTTTTTTAATTTTGTCTAATTTTTATTTCTTTTTATTAGTTACATTGCCTTAGCTTTAGTTGTAGTCTTGTATTTCTGTTTTACTCTTTGTTTTAATTTAAGTTTAGTCGCTTTTTCTAGCAATTAGATGTAAATCCTTTTTTTTCTCTTAATTTAAGTCGGTAGTAAGTAATTGATGTAAGCTGTTTACTATCGAATGAACTTCCTAATAAAATAAAATTAAATAAAATTATTAGGTATAGCAGATATTGTAATATTTCTGACCTATTGTCTCTCTCTAATTTCTCTCCCTTTTTCTTCCTGCAATGCTGTGCATCATAGGGTATCCTCTGACCTTGACTTAATAATATAAAACAAAAATACAATTTTTTTTTAATAATATTTTCACGTTCCTAAGGCAACAATATTGACATTTACATTACTGTACGGGACTAAAATCAAAGTTACGTTCAATCTCGATAGATAGAAATAATAATAAAAAATAATAAAATAAAAAAATCTACTTTGATGCTTCTACATATAAGATTAGGCGATAATTTAATACCCTAAATAAGCTCAAAGCAATAATAAATTTTAGCCCCTTTCCATGTGGCTGGGGTTTTCCTGTCTGCTGTCTGCTGTCTGCATGTGTAATAAATAACTCGAGAATGTTTTGACCTATAATTGGATACCTGTCCTAATGAACTGAGATCCGAAAAATATGGGGAAATACCTATAGCACAGCACAGCATAAAAAAAATAACAGTAAGATATGAAAATATTTTCCAAGATAGGTATACTTAAAATTGAAATCATTTCCAGCTTATGCAAATCGTTATTTAATATGGCCAAAAGCTGCTTATGTAATCGTTTTTGGATACAGGATTGCATCTTCACCCGCAGATTTACATTTTTTAAATGAGTTTATGAACGATTTAAAATAGTCTATGGTTTGAAGTTTCTAGCAGCTGTCTACAGTCTTCTCATTTCAAACGCTAGTTGCCTCTCAGAAAAGGTTTCTTTCCACTTTAATTAATACAGATTTTGTATTATTTATTTTCGCAAATATCTTGACAATATTAAGCTCACCAAATTGTTAACAGATTATATATATTTTTTAAGCAATGCTTCTTTTATTATATTGTGTTCCGCAGGGGGTTATTTTAGGTCCTATTGAATTTATTTATATGCAAATTATCTATCTCAGAGTATTCCTTATGTCGCTGATGACAGTCATATAGTATATAATTTATTTTTAACAGTAGGCAAATAGGTTGTGAATAAGAATCAGTGGCTCCTATTGCTCAATGTGACGGATTAATGATTCCCGGTGCTGTAAGAAGTAATATTCACTTTCTCTTCATGATTTTTTAATCCGCTGACAGAAGTGCCACATTGAGTATGAGTTTTCAACATTCGAAAATGTAATGAGCTGATGATTTATTCAACTGTAAAGCATAAATGGAGCTACGGTTCATTTTTACGCATTCAAAAGTTATAGGTAATAAATTATTATGGACACCATCGCGTTATTTCTTGATTTAGAGGACGATGAGGAGATATAATTAAGTATATTACGGAAAAAAATTTATGGAATTACAGGACTATGAGTAAGTCAATTATTTTTATTTTTTTTTGTTATTTTTTTTTTATATATACATATATCTTTTTATACCCTAGATGGAATCTATAGGGTATACTAAGTTTGTCATTCCGTTTGTAACACCTCGAAATAATGATGGTAGAGCAAAATAGATTGGACACCCACGCACCCACTTAGAGAGCTGAAATTTTGTACACAGACTTTAAAAAAAAAGTAAAATTAAGTTCGAAAATGAGACAAATCGGGCAACTCCTTTTTGGGTTTGCCATACAAAACTTTCGTTTTCCACTATATATTTGGACTCTGCCTGAGAATACATCAATATAGAGAGCTGAAATTTGGTACATGGTGTTTTCATTGTACTAGCAAATAAAATTTCAAAAATGGACTAAATCGGGCAACTCCTTCTTGGTGTTGCCATATAAAAATTTAGGTTTTTTACGAATACTGTGAAAACGATCAGTCCAAGACATTTTTATTGTACTAAGAACTTCTTCAGAATACGAAATTCTATAAAATTCAAAAATCAAACTTGCACAGAAGGGTTACAATACGAAATTTCATACGGGCATTCATCTAGGGTATCATAAGAATCGGCCTTAGACCAATTCTAGCTTTTTTACTTGTTTCTTTCTTTGGTTGAAGAAGTCTTTAGGCCAGCTTTCATGTATGTGTTAAGCGAAATAAGTAACGTGAAATAGCAAATAATTTTAAAGTAGGAATATCGCAACCAACTTTTTCTCAGCATTTAGCAAGTGTACTTAATTTAATTGAAGCGAAACTAAATCCACAATGGATTAAATTTGAATCGAATCTTTTACATCAGCAACTTTTATATCACGAATCTTAAACGCCACAATAAATTGGCAGGATTCGATTCACTTGTTTTCAATAATGAAGGGAAACTTGATTATCTCAAACCAATTATCTTTGGACCGGACCATCTCTTCGATTTTAATGAAAATTAATTTCAAAATTTGTATGGAACTCACGAATAGCTTATCCATACTTTTTTGCTTATCATACTATGCCCAAACCCCCACTCCTTCTCCCATCCGGTAAGGCGATTAGAAAATCTATATAGGCTGATTGATGATGGCATGATATCTCCATTCATTTGTCCTTCAAAGACATAGAAAAAGTTTTAAAATATTCCAATAAATATGAACTAACCAACAACAATATTATTAATTCTGATATCAGTGCTCATTAGAAGCTCTCATTTAGTGAATAATGTTGACTATACCTCAGCTCATTGTTTTGTTGGTGAGATTAATTTCGAAAATGTAAGCCTTTGTGTATATCATGTTCAATTTCATTGATATTTTTAATTGATGCAGTGGCAAATATTTCATTAATTTTCGAACTAACAACAAAGGCTCCGGTTTTTAATGAGCTTATGGATGCGGATATTGGTTCCCTTTGAAACTACGTGCATTTTTGTTATTAATTGTTTTATAAGTGAATTGCAGATAATGGAGTACTTCAATAAGTACCAATAGGTACGTTGTTAAATGAGCTATTGATTGTATATGTACACAATATTTACGGATTTCACTTCATATTATTTAATTGTATGAACATTACTCTGAAATAGTCCATTTTATTGTTGCTAATAAATAATTGGAAACCGAAATATTCTCCTTAGAAGCGAAATGAAGAATTTGTGTTACCAATTTTGTGAGCTTTTGTGAATGTGTAAGCTCTTAAATTTATTTTATCGTCGTTATAAAAATTGTTTTGTGAAGTGTAAGCTACTTAAATGCGGTAGAAATTCTACACTCTTCAGATACCTAATTAACAATAGAACTTATACCTTATACCTAACACACAGCACGATCTAACGAATCATTAGTACTAACTATTCATGAAAACGCCGTGTGTCACATACATACTATGCGTCATTAAGGCTCGAAATTCAGACCATAATGAAGTACTCTAATGAAGTGTTTATTTCCTTCATTATAGCTATAATGAAGAAAAATATGCTAGATTTAGCATATAATATAAATCTGCAGCTCCGCTGTGCATTTGCCGATTTGAAAAATAAGAAGAAGAAATGTAAAGAAATGCAAATCACAAACTTATGTTTTCTAATATAATGTTTTTCTCATTTGTAAATTGTTAAATTGAAAAATAAAATAAATAAAAATAAGTTTATCACGTTAATTCTACCCATATTGCTTCTTTAATGTCATATATACTTATGAAAAGCAGTTTGACAGTACAACTTAGTTAAAGAAATGTCTGTGTGCCTGCAGTTTTAAATGAATCATTATTTTCTAATGACCCGTTAGTTTGTTTTTCATTAGGAGCGCTATGTGTCTAAGGTATTAGGCTACTAATTTTAAATTCTTCTTTTATTACAATAAGAAATTGATAACAACAGAAAATATTTCATAATTCAAAATGACTGAAATTGAACAAAAGAGTAGAGAAAAGAAAAAATTACGGGTAACATAATTTGCCCAGCCTGAAAGTGCAGCTATTCAATATTGTATTGCGATCACTTTTGTATTGTCATTAATGCTCTGTACTATGAGTCTTCACAAGTATGTTTGCAGTTTTTAGGAGATAAATTCAATTTGGCATGAACGGTTTTTTTTAGACTGAATGAATTAAAAATTTTCTGCATCCTGTCTATACTAAAAGTAAAAAAAATTAATATATTTCTTCAGCACAGCATATTAAACTGGTCTCCGGCGACAAATTAATATACAGGGTGTCCAGTCTTGGGTGTTACACTCGAAATCTATTGATGGGCCATGCTTAGACAAGTAAAAATTTGTATAGGGGTGGAGGGGGCGGTGTATTAAAGTTTTTCAATATCAGGGGCCTTAAAGAAGGTTTCGTATGTTTTTATAGATAACCCTGTAGATAAATAATCATTGGACCTTTCCAATGGTCTACAAAATTTCCCCTCCTTCTCTCCATTTTGAAGTTATGGCTCAAGAAAGTTAAAATTTCATAATTTTAACTCATTTTTTTTTTTTATTTAACTAAGTACTGTTTTTATCAAAAATACGTCATCAGCTTCAATTTTTCATATTGGATTTAAGAAGCTCGAAAGCTTCGCTTTTAAATGACTTATCACACTCGACATTCGAGAATCGAGATTTGAGATTCGAAATTTTAGTTTCGAGAGTCGAGATTTGAGAGGCGAGAGTGGAGAGTGTATAGAATTTATGACTAAAAGATAGCAAATAAAATACATTAAAAAAAAAAAAACTTTTAAAGTAAATAACTTTCGTAAATAAATCGCACTAAAGATTATAAAATAATTTTTTATTTCTCAGCGATATATAACGAGAAAAGCTTCGTCGCAAAGTAAGAATAACTACAACTCAGATTAAATCTTGAAAGTTTTCGCATGAGTTGCAGTTAGACAATTGTGATTATAGTTATGAATGCTAAAACTTTTGAGATTTAATCTGATTTGTAGCATTTCTTATTTTGCAACGAAACTTTTCTTGTGTATATCACTGAGAAATAAAAATTTTTTTTGTAATTTTTTTTTTTTGTAAATTTGTAAAGTTTTTTTAATGTATTTTTTTTTAATTATTGGACTCTAATAGTACTTGTTTTTTCTCCCGATATTTTACCGAGGAGAAATTGAAAGTTGTTGAAATACAAAGTAAAATAGCATGTTTAACAATTATGTAAAAAAAAATGTTGCGAAGTTAATTCTCGTTAAAAATTTTCAATTTATTTGAATTGCAAATATTGAGTTTTGTCTTCATTTGTATAGTTGTGTCGCATGTTTCTTTCTTTTATTCTAGATGTCTCTAATGTGATCTGTGGTCTAGATCTAGGCTAATTTTATATGAATTTTCTCACTTTTAGTAGAGAGAGGACACAAACCTACGTATAGTAAATTCTATTGCCTTCAGATTTCGCTAGTATCTGAATTGAAACTGTTGCTGAGTACTGACTCCTCTTAAGCATAAGAATATTATTTAAATATAAAAACAAAAATAGAGTCAAAACTCTTTTTACCTTTGTTGAGCCCCTTCAAAACATGAGAAGGGGAATAATTTATAGACCATTGAAAATATCCAACCAGTATCTATCTACAGACTGATCTATTAAAACATACCCAAATATCTTTAACTATCGTTATCTCGGAAACAATTACGACCTCGTCTCCCCCACAATACAGTTTTTTGCTTGGCTAAGGATAGGAGTAACACCGCAGACTGGACACCCTGTATTTTAAAAGCAGACCTTTTCATGCCATCCAGTCAATTATTTTTTCTTCTTCAGCCTTAAGAATAGCAGATGGAGAAGCTCCTCACAAGTAATTTGACTTTTTGATCACGATTAGTGAAGCTTGAATGCAGCAGTCACGTGGTCGTATATCTTAACGTAAAGATGATGTCTGTAAAGGACGCATTGCAACATGATTGTATTTCCTACCCACCGTTCGCCCACCATCCTCATTCCTATCATCCTCGACGTAATCAAGACCTACTATTCAGAAATGTTCATCTTCTACTACGATTTCATGGAACTCTACTTTGTCCGATTCTTTAGGTTTGATTATTTTGGACCTGTTAGAACATTGTGCACAACCGTCTTAAATTCCTGCAATGTTTTAGTGACAAGTACATCTCAGATTGTTTTACCCAGTATTATATTATTTTTATGCTTCTCAAATTCAGCATTAACGTATACTCAACGAGTATTGGGGCCAGAGCGGCATGCATATGCATATATACATATGTATGGCTTTAAAGTTTACTCGCATTCGCATAGCAGAAGAGATGTTGATTATGAATTCGAGTTCTAATTTGCCTGGTAGTAGTCTGGTAACTTGGTTTGGAAAATTCAATTTTGTACTATATATAGTATATTCTTAATACTGTAAAATTTTTAGACCCAAATTCGAAATATTGACGAAGTTATAGCACATGTAGTAGCGCGCGCTGAGCAATCGGCTGGACCCCTCTATTGTTTACGCGTTACCTTTATACCTGCTTCGAGCGTCGGATACCATTGTGTATACTAAAAGTATCTTCACATACATTTGTTTAGGAGCTCAGTTGTATCGAAATTCAAAACGAACAGTCTGTTTACGTTCGTTTTTTTTTTTTGCGTAAATATCTTCGAAGAGCGTGGAAATGGATTGTAAAGGAAACTTCAAACGCGTTTTACTCGAAACATCGTTTTTACGGTCAGCTGGGGTAATAAAAAATTTTCTATTCAACCGATTGGACTGAATATGGATATGTTATTCTACTCATCAAAAGCTCTCGCAGTAACTAGGATCTTTTTTTTTATCTCTAACTTTCCATTTTACAGCGCGATTTCCACTAAAAAAAGTCACTTTTTTTTAAAGTCCACCATTTTGTTATTTTTCAACAAAATTGTTTAATCCTAGTGCCAATCAGAGTGGAAAGCTTACAGCACAATAATCTTTTTGCCTTTTTTTTTGTAAAAGGTATCTTCAAGCAACAAAATCACCATGGTCAGCCACCTACCTTTTTCTCAAACGCTTTCTTCAGTGCTACAAAACTATTAAAAAAAAAAAAAAAATAAAAAAAAAAATTTTGTACACTCTTAGACACCATTAATAATATATTAAAAAATCAAGCCGATTGAATTTAATTTTTCCCTAAAAAGAAATTCCCGAAAAAGCATTAAAAAACGTGCAAGTTACCAGACTACTACCTTAAAAAATAAAAAATACCGTTTTATACCTTAGATGAAATCATAGGGTATACTAAGTTTGTCATTCCGTTTGTAACACATAGAAATAATGATGGTAGAGCAAAATAGATTGGACACCCACGCATAATATTAAAAGTTTTTTGATTTTTGTATTGATTTTTGTATGTATGTTGGTTTATCTGTCTGTTCGTCTGGCCGTCCGTCTGTCTGTCCGTCTGTCCGTCCATCCGTCCGCACAATAACTGGAGAACGCGTTCACTTAGAGGGCTGAAAGTTTGCACACGGGCTTTTTAAAAAAAAGTAAATTTAAGTTCAATAATAGGCTGAATCGGGCATTACCTGACAACGTGTCAACGTGGAGAGCTGAAATTTTGTATGCAGATTTTTCAAGAACAATGCAGATTCAAGTTCGAAAATGGGACAAATCGGGCTGCCATACAATTTTTTTATTTTTATTTTTTTCACTATATATTTGAACACTGCCTGAGAACGCGTCGACCTAGAGAGCTGATAATTTGTACACAATGTTTTCATAGTAATAATAAGTGACGCTTCAAAAATAGACTAAATCGGGCAATCTCCTCTTGATGTTGCCATATAAAAATTTAGGTTTCTTACGTATACTGTAAAAACTATCAGACCTAGACGTTTTTATTGTACTGAAAAGTTCTTCTATGAAATTGGTTATAATCATTTGTACTGTGCGAGATACATACGAGTAATCATCTAGTCTATGGTATCATAGCAATTGGTCCTACACCAATTGTAGCTTTTTTTTTGTTTTTCTTTTGTTTACTTTTATGCGGGAAATTGTTATGTAGAAGCAATTAAGTAATTGATGGTTAGTGAAAATTATTAGGCAATTTGTTCTTCGGGAAATAAATTTTCTAAAAATTGTCCGCAAATTAAATTAAAATAGCTTCTCAAGTGTTAATGAAGCAATGTGAAGAGTTTTTTTAATAGATGAATATTGGCAATTTTTACTGCCGCGGCTTCTTAATGTTCACCGAAATATGACGAAATGAATCAAAGAAACAAAAATCATACGACATAAAACAAACTTACACCTATACTGTCTTTGATGAGTTCTACCAGCGCTAATATTTTGGATGCAAAAGACATTTGAAGAAGTATCACAAAGCCTAGGAAGGTCAATGTTCCTTGACTTCGTAATTAAAGAGTCTTAGCGCAGGCACCTGATATTTAGTTGTCGTTATTCACTTTCTGAAAATATGATAATACATAAATATGCGATTCCTTAGATCGCTGACTTTTAGCATTTATATAAAATTAATCTTCCGTATGGTGGGTGTGATAGAAAAAGGGCTATATTATTATTAGTTATATTCTTATATTATAATTTGCATATTGTAATATCTCGCCTCATATGTACTCTAAGCGTCTACGTAGTTAAATATTTCAGAATAGTTCTGTGAAGATTTGAGAATCTCTCAGATTACATCGCTATGTAAAACAGTATTTGCTGTAGAAAACCATAAATATTTTGCAAAATGTATATTCTCGTGAATGGTAAATTTTTTAATTTGGGATTAAATTGCATTTTTCAAGATTTTTAGAAACGGTACGCTTTTCATGTGTATTTCTTGCTTAAAAAAAAAGCTATAGAAAGTACGATAAAAAATTAATACTTCTTTAATACTGATAAAAATTAATATGCAGATATTACCTCAACACAGCTTAAAGGCATCTACCATAAATAATTTTCTGAATTTTTAATATTTTTCATCTCTGTATCATGCATACGTACACAGAACTAATTAAACGAAAAGGTACGCCACTCTAGAATTATCTGTACGAACCAACTAATTTGGGATATATGCTATGAGAAGATGCGGATCCTTGATAATTGGAGGAGAAGCTATCATATATCAAAGAGGTAAGGCTGCGTGCAAAAGGTCTTTGGTACGAAAAATTCATTAGGTATTGGGGATTCAATGAAGCTGAACATTTTAAGCATTCAGGATGCACTGAATTACGGAGAATTATTGATTTTGTGTTTTCAATCGTACATATATCAATACCAGAATAGGATTTGAATAAGTGTTCAAATATTCTTATAACTTGCACTTACAAATATCGACTGAATGTAATTCAACCGCATTCATTTACTTACTTTTTGATTAGCCAAAAATAAAAAATAAAACTAAAAATTCAAGTAAACTAAGTAAAATTATACAATTGGAATAATCAAATTAAACAAACTAGGTAAATAATAATAAAGAATAAAGAAAAGGTGTAAAATCGAATATTGTGCATATTTTCAAACTATAAATTGTTTAGAAACTATAGTTTAGAAAAACTTGCACTGAATATGCTTACGTAGGGTATTCCATTTACGAGTAGTCTTGGGCTAGGTTAGAGTGTTCTTCAAAATAAGCACAGTGGTTTTAAGAAAAGAAAAAAAATATTTCTCGTTCTTCCGGTTTCAAGCGCAATTATCATTTCAAATGTCAATATTTCTCTACCATACTTTGCAGTCTGTCTTCTGTATGATTCCTGTAATTTTTTTTGTGGTTGATTGTTTTTCCTTTTGTTAACCTTTTTGTTCTATAAGCAAGCCACAATAGTAATATATGTATGTTTTTAAGCTGTCACATAACTTCCATTCTTTTAAAATATCACTTTATGTTCGACTGACAGAAGGTGACCCTAAGCATAGTTTTTCGAATTTCGAAGTTTGGTTGAAATGAGTTTCGAATATCCGAAACTTCACAGATATTTTTTTATTACTTTCATGCTATCCCTTAAATTACATAGAGAGGATTGTTTGTAATGTTTTTAATAAGCCGTTCCCTGGATCTTTCTGATATTTCCTCTGCTGGGAAAATAATTTAGGGAGTGCCAAATTATTAGGGACACTTTGAGATAATGAAATCAGGTAAAACTCCTAATATTTTGCAATCCCTTCCTTTGCCGTAATTACTTCTTCTAGGCGTCGGGCATGGTTTTTTGTTCTGGCTTCCATCGCTACTTGTTTTTTTATTAGCTCGAACAGGTTTTCTATGGTGTTCATGTCGGAGGAGCACCTGGCCATGGCAAAACTATGACGTTTCTTTCAGTCAGGAATACCATAATGCTTCTGGTTTTATGACATGGGGCTGAATCGTGCATAAAAACGTATTCCTCATCAACAGGGAACCATCCATTCAGCGACCTGAGGTAACAGGTGATTTTCCAGGACTCGCTTGTACTGGTCTTGCCCTATTGTCTCCACCACGATATACAAGCGCCCCTTACCCTTCATGGATATTACAAACCACATCATAGCGCTTGCTGGGTATTTCCACGAGCACTCAGCCCGAAATTTCTCTCTCGGGCGTTGCACAAATGAATTTTTATTCTGCAAGATTTGAAAAGTTGATTCATCAGAAAAATAGAGCTGTAAAATATTAACAATATCATGAAAAAGTCATAATTAAGAAATATTACACAATAATAAATCATACTTACTGGACTCCAGTCGTCAACAGTCAGTCGTTTTTTTTTTTTTTTTTGTGTGCCGATGACCTCTTACTAAAGCTTAATTTATATAAAAAAAAATATATTGTCTTAAAAATTTGCAAAATTCATACAATATCAAACAATACTTACGTTACATTGTTAAAACTGTAAAAATTAATTTTTGAATTTGGATTTGTATTAACTTAACTCGAACTCAAGTTTTCACCACAATGACGGTCGTATAACAAAATAACCTCAATTTTTGACATATAGTAAGCACACTGCAGTGTTGCCAGTTTTCAAAACATATCTGCCTATCTACCGGCATTTAAGACATTTTTATAATTTAAGGAATTTCGAAATTTCGATTTTCGAGATTTTTGTGATCCACTGTAAATATTTAATCCGCAGTGTAGAATCACCGGAAAAAAATTTCGTCAAATTTGCTCTTAGGTGGTTGTGGATGGTACAGATTCACGGTGTAAGATAGAATGTCCGCGATGCTTCACTCGCATCTTTTCTCACACCAATTAAATTTTTTTGTAGGTAATGAAGATGATTGGAGATTGGATAGGTGTATACCAAAACATGAATTGAGAAACAGGTGAAAAACCATAAATAGATACAGAAATTGGATTTTATACGATGACACCTGATCAACCCGGTATTCAAATTCCAACATCATAGGCTTTTTCGCACTCAACATTCAAAAATGTGTATCCGAACGATAATTTTGTAAGAAGAAAGGTTATTTTTTTTTTAATTTTGGATATACGGCTGTAGAAATGGCAGGAAGGGAAAATATCCTCATCAATTTGAAACCAATGAAGATTTGATATTTGTAGCTGATAGAGCCTTTTGATATTTAATTTCGAATTTTTATGAAAATTTTAGATAATCGATATAATGCTTCAGTATTTTTTTCGTGCTCCTTTCTTAGGAGTTATGGCTAAAAAAAAAAACAGAATTTCGGAAATTTAACTATTTTTTTATTTAACTACTCTCAGAAGTGTTCGTTAAAAAAAATATTGAAAGAATTATATTGAACTCATAACATTGGAAAAAACTTATCGATATCTCTAAGACGGCGAGGTTTTTGAAAAATTACATCAATACAAAAATGCTTGTCTCATCCAGCTCCACCGATGGGTAACTCCATAGTTCCTCTATCCATAGTAGTTTGCAGCAGAGTACGGAAACGCACACTCACGTGCGCACGCGCACGTGAGTAATAAATTGTGTGCGATCAAAGCGCACATACTCGTGAGTCGTGTGCGATTTTCTTGGGTATTAGCGCACGCGCCCATGAGTGAGTAATTCACAATAAGAAAGCGCACACTCGCGCGCGCACACGAAATTTCTTACTGCTCATTACTCACGAGTGAGTAATTCACAATAAGACAGCGCACACTCGCGTGCGCACACGAAATTTCAATATAAGAAAGCGCACACTCGCGTGCGCACACGAAACTTCTTACTGCTCATTACTCACGAGTGAGTAATTCAATATAAGAAAGCGCACACTCGCGTGCGCACACGGAATAACTCACGAGTGAGTAATTCATTGGAAGAAAACGCACACGAAATTTTTCATTGCTCAATTCCTACTTGTGTATGCAATTTCATTTATGAAATATCTACATGATGTAGAAAACGTAGATAATTAATATTTAAATGTTTATTCGCCTGATTCTTAACTTATTATTAAGTTAAATTTGATTTAAAATAGGTAATCTTTGATGATAATTTGAAGAACGTTAGCTGTGATGAACGTCTGAGATGATTTCATCTCAAATGTACTCATTTTAGATCATATAATGAAGCAATTACTAGTAAAGGTAGTCATGTAAATTTCGAACTACTGCTCTGTTGAACTAATTATAATTCCTATCCTTACTGATAGGTGCAAAACGGGTTTTGATAGGTGAAAAGCATTCCTCGGCTATTCTTTCAAATATTTTAATTATTGAACCGCCACACCAATTTGCTAGGCGACAGTCTTTATAAATTGTAACTTATCTTAAAGAACGGAAATTTTTTTGTCAAATTCCCTTATTAAACCCTTCAATCCTGCACATACATATGTATGCTCATAAGGCGAATAAACATTAAAAATATTAATTATCCACGTTATCTACATAATGCAAGTATTTCATAAATGAAATTGCATACACAAGTAGGAATTGAGCAATGAAAAATTTCGTGTGCGTTTTCTTCCAATGAATTACTCACTCGTGAGTTATTCCGTGTGCGCACGCGAGTGTGCGCTTTCTTATATTGAATTACTCACTCGTGAGTAATGAGCAGTAAGAAGTTTCGTGTGCGCACGCGAGTGTGCGCTTTCTTATATTGAAATTTCGTGTGCGCACGCGATTGTGCGCTGTCTTATTGTGAATTACTCACTCGTGAGTAATGAGCAGAAAGAAATTTCGTTAATCCTATGATAATTTAAGAGGAATTCTAAGTAATCTCGTGGGCAGAGAAGAAACACTACTTATACAATAACCTACTTACAAAGCTAGAAGCTCATGAGGCATGAGCTTTATGATAAACTGCGATATTGTAAGGAGAACAGCTACTTTCATGATGAATTCTTCACAAAAAAAATTAATTTTTAATTAGATGGTGTAGGGCAGTGCTTATAAATTTAAATGCCATTCCGTTTAGAACTTTTTGTATGCAACAACAGCTTGTAGATATCGGTTACTTTTTGGTGAATGAATTTAATATTAATAGTTAACCAATTAATATATATATATTTTTTAATAAATAATGAGTATAAAGCTATTAATAAGAAAAATATATATACCTACGTTGCTAATCCCGACAGATGACCTTGATTGCCATTATCGCAGTTTATTTATTTATATAATTTCTGTATATTCTATTAATTACTTGAAATTTTTTTAAAGGATAGTATTGTTATATTACCTTCATGTACCAGATTTAATTGAATTTAGAATGAAAATATAAGAAATTTTGTTAGAATTTAGGATAATAATAAACATTACTTACTTACTTACTCCTCTATCTATTTAAAATAAAAATAAAAAAAAAAATTAGTCTTTCCAACGATCCATACAGCTTTTTCTCAGACTCACAAATGACACATTTCAGGGAAGGAAGACTCCTTAGATATGCTGATTAT
This sequence comes from Dioctria rufipes, assembly GCA_963924295.1. Lineage (NCBI taxonomy): Eukaryota > Metazoa > Arthropoda > Insecta > Diptera > Asilidae > Dioctria > Dioctria rufipes. The sequence continues at coordinate 169,156,239 of OZ002742.1, read as the reverse complement.
GGCACTTCATATAATACATGTTGTAACCAATTTGTGGATCAGCCTGTAGATTGTAAAGTCTCCCAAAATACTCCATTTCCAACTATTTAATATTCACTTCTTTCGTTTCTGTCTACTTTTCCTGGTGTACTGGAGAAGATAAAATGGCCTCGGTAGCTCAGTTGGTAAGCGCGCTGGCTACCATCTCTGAGGTCGTGTATTCGATTACCACCTCGACTTGGGCCTGTGCTTCTCCTTCCACCTAGTTTGCTTCCATTTTCTGCATTATTCCTTAACCCTTGCTATTAATTAATTCTTCAATTGACATTTAATTGTTTTCTAAGGATATATTCGATATAGCTTTGTAATTGACATGTGTCTATGTATATTTCTAAAGAAACAAGTTAGCTATTAATTAATGTATATCTATAATAATTTCTATAATTATGATTGTTTCTAATGCTAATGTATACATAGCTTGTATGTAAATATGTAATAATTCCTGTCTGTAAGATTGTTAAAATCGGTATCAAAACCAAATGATTCTGCTGAATTTTGTAAACTTGACTAGGTATATGTTGAAAGATCTGAATATCTCATACAGTTCAAGATTTATTCGTTATCTGTTATCACAATCTCAAAGATGACTCAATTTTATCGGACCCACATCTCTTTTAGCCAGTTTCACAGTCCAGGCTTAAGCCAGAGTTTAGCTAAGCCGCAGGTGCGGCTTAAGCCCAGAACTTAAACCTACTCGGTTTCACAGTACTGAGTAAGCAGAGGCTTAGTTAAGTCGCAGATGAAAAATTTCAAGTTGTAATCACTGCGATTATTGCGAATTTTTAAAGGAAAATTGCCATTGTGAATCCCGATGAAGAAGAAGATATCAAAATAAAATATTGTTATCACCCACGAGTAAGAGCAATTTTTGCGTGCCGAACGTGAAGAGTTTTCTCACTTTCTAACATATGGTTGCATCTCTGTCTACATATGTACCCTAGATGTCACTTTTGTTTACATTTTGTAAGGAAATGTACGTTAGCACAAAAGCCGTAGGTAAGGTTAAAATTGTAAGGGAATTGAATAGAAAAATATTTACATTCTTTTATGTGGAAATTTAGTAATATTGTACTTGTATCTGAGAATTAAAATATTGGTAAATGTTAACAGAGGAACCAGAAACCTCAAAAAGTTGTTTTATATAACTAGCGCTCATTATGCTGTTCCTAGTATACAATTTTGTCTCATACTTGTCCACCGCAATGGGAATTTTTTATAGTTTGCGTATAAGCTTACACACTTTGAGATTGGCACGAAATTTATTACTGACGGGCCTCTACTTTAGTCTCTTACTCGCAGGTTATAACTGGTTTGTTTAAAATCATCAAAGCCGAATGTGTCGACAGTCGAAACTGAGAATAAAAATTAACTTCATCCCATTTCTCGAAATGTTGCGGGAATGATAATTTTTTTACGGGTCACACTTTGCGATATTATATGATACATTTTTTCGTCGCTTATATACTCTGCATCAGATAAATAACTCAATTTTGTCTTAAACTGCTTAGTTTCTTCCTAAAACGACAAATGGAATGCTGATACTAGCTGCCAGACAGTACTCAAAAGCGCTAACTATGTAGATAACTATTTTTCGCTTGGAAAATTTCAATTTAGTTTTAAAGTATAACTTTTCAAATATGAACGTTAGTTTAATAAAAAAAAAATTATAATATTTAAGCAAAATATATATTTAGCAATTATTTCCTCATTTGAGGCTTAAGTCTTCGAGATGACGGGCTTAAGTAAAGCTTGCCTTAAGTCACTTAAGTCACTTAAGCCTGTGAAACCGAAATATTTACTAAGCCTTGGCTTAAGCCATCACTGTGGCTTAGGCCTTGACTGTGAAACCGACCATTAGAAATATGCCAAGTCGCAGTAACTTAGTTGCTTTTACAAGCTCGTTTTACGACTTATATTCTTTGAATGCATCTGGGATTTATATACTATACATAAGTAAAGTATCTAAAGTATAATGAATTGTGATAAAATTATTATCCCATAGTTTTCTAGCTTCGATATTCTTATTGAATTAAAAGTTTAGCTTTCATATAGTTGATGGAAATTAAGATTAAAACAAGTAAAAAAGCTAGAATTGGTCTAAGACCAATTCTTATGATGCCTTAGATGAATGAATTTCGTATGGTCACCGATCTGTGCAATTTTGATTTTTGAAGTGGTTTTCCGCATGTATTTCTAGGTTCGGCGGACAGAAAAAAATTATTACAACCAATTTTATAGGATTTCATATTCTAAAGAAGTTTTTAGTACAATAAAAATATCTAGGACTGATAGTTTTCACAGTATACGTAAAAAACTTAAATTTTTATATGGCAACACCAAAAAGGCGGTGCCCGATCCAAATTTTACTTGCTATTACTATGAAAACACTATGCACCAAACTTTAGCTCTCTACGTCGACGTGTTCTCAGGCAGCGTCCAAATATATGGTAGAAAACTACATTTTTGTATGGCAACCCCACGAAGGAGTTGCCCGATTGTTCCATTTTTGAACTTAATTTTAGGTTTTTTTTAAAGCCCATGCGTAAAATTTCAGCACTCTAAGTGAACGCGTTCTCGAGTTATCGTGCGCACAGTTGGACGGACGGACGGGCATTCGGACATGCAAAAATCAAAATAACTTTTAATATTACGCGTGGGTGTCCAATCTATTTTGCTCTACCATAATTATTTCTGTACGTTACACACGAAATGACAAACTTAGTATACCCTACAGATTTCATCTAGGATATAACATAGTATGTGTGGATTTCACAGTTTCTACACTAGAATAAATTTCAAGTTAAGACAATATATTTTAAGCCAGAAACTCAATATGAATTCGGTTTCTGTAATTTTTCTCTATTTAAAGTACATGTACCTACATAATGCAATGAAAGCACATTGGTAATGTTCAACAAATGAAAATCTCTTAAAGTGATAACGAACTTTGAAACTGGTACTTTTCCTGCTTCACCATCTACAAATCAGACATTCTCTGCTCTTCATGATGGGATTCCCAGTTCTACTACACTCCATTAATTAATAATAACCAGTTGATTCAATCTGTGAATAGGCCAGAGGATATTCATTGATGCTTCCGAGAATCCAACCTGTACCTGTGCAGTCCTTCAGTGATATACATATGTATGTATGTAAACCTGTTCATTGATGTATCTGTACAGAGTAGATAGATATTTATCGATATATCTGCCCTTGTTAAATTTATATTCTTAGTTAAGCAAGTATTTTTGACCTCACCTCCCAGTATTATTTTGTCACTCCGAGCGGAAAGGTATATATGTATGTACGTATGTCAATGCGATTTTATACAATAATTAACAAAATTTTAGGTAGGAATTTCAATTTTAAGTCATGAACACGAATAATTTGATTTTGGGGTTAGTGTACGTACACACACATATATTGTGATTTAATCAAAGTTAAATTTTTTTTTTATTTAGGGAGTGTTGAAAAGTTAGTTTATGTGATTGTGGAATACAATTTTCTTTTTTTCGGTATATTAGATGGCATATGTACACATACTCAGAATGTAGTTATTTTGGATAGGCATTTTAGGGTTTCTTATCTGTCAACGAAATTTAAATTTTGAACTCTGCAAAAGTTGTGGATAAAGTGGAATATAATAAAGAAATAAACATGGAATAACGCTTAAAAATCCTTTATTAGGGATAGAAAAAATTATAAATTTAAAATTAGAATTTATTGAGACTAATGCACACAAGATATTATATCTTATATATATGTAAGTATATCAATAAAAAAGTAAGAACGAAGTATTACGGCTTAAAAAATAGGGAACAGAGACATGACATTATTAAATATCTTAATTTTATGCAAACTACATTATCATAAAGAAAAAAATTGAAAAAAAAATATGGTAAATAAAAAAGCGAAGCAAATAAAGATATATAAAAAGTACAAAAACATCAAATTAATCGACTGATATGCTAAAACAATTTATAATACTAAATAAAAGGAAACCAAACTTAAATAAAAAATTAAACGAGCTATGAAAAGAGTAAATTAAGTGATAAGAAAAATGAAATGAAAAAAAAATATATATATGTATATATAAATAATAATACAAAAGAATACACAAAACTTCAAAACTTTAAAGTTCAGAACAAAGCTTATAAAATAAATAAAACAATAAAATACCAAGTTTATTGTGTAGAGAATGGGATTTTAAGTGTCTTATCGAGGGAACGGCACTTTGAATGGATATAGGTAGCTCATTCCATGAATGTGCAGCCTGAACGCTCCAGAGTCGATCTATGAAAATGTGGAATAAACGATTATGCTTTCGAGAAGTATATAAGATCTGCAATTGATCATACAGATATCACGGAGTCCTAGATCGAAAAAGAATATACAAAAAAAAAAAAAAAAAAAAAAAAAAAAAAAAAAAAAAAGATTCTCATTGTACGATGGTCCCGTAGGTAAGATTTCAAATGTTAGATATGATCAAAGCGTCGAGGTCCGAAAATAAAACGGATGAAATAGTCAAAAGTGACGTGCAGTCTGTGAGACCATGATCTATCGACCTTGGGGAATATTAGACTTACAAAGTTAAAGTGAGGAAGTAGTCTCGTATACGCCCACCTCTCGACAAAATGTCAGCAGATAACCAGAGCTGATGAGATCCCTCATATATTTTGTGCTCAGAATTAGCTTGATGTGGTCATAACATTTCAAGGTACAGTTGATTACTAACTACTTCTAGATTCTTGACGCGATACATTATGCTACCCATTCACTTACAGGCGATCTGGAGGGTGATTCTGATCTTTTGTCGTACTATTTAGGCGTGAATTTTGACATATTTTGTTGTACTTTTCCTTTTAACATAGTGCATTTTGTGTCTTCACTATTATCTACCACGAAGCCAAAGCTGATTCGAGTGGAAGTAAAAAAGTAGATATAATTCCAAGGTATTATAAACCGCACTGAATGCTGTCTGTTCATCAGAATGAAAGTATCCACGATTTCCGTGCATTATCTCAACCCCTTTAGTTGCATTTTGATTATAGGTACTGTGTATAACTTCCTTGTTATACATATCAGCGACGCCAACAGAGGTATATCCAGAAGCTACGATATTATCAATCTAAATTTAAATTTGTTTTACAAATTATTATAATTTAATACATATTTCGTTAATTATTTTGCAATAAAAAGGAAGAAGAAAAGCAATTCATTCCTTAGGCGTCTATTCTGACACTTAAGTATGACAAAAGATCAGAATCACCCTCCTGGACTGCAGATGAGAACTGATATAGGCCATACATTATTCAGTTTAACCGACAGTCCAAATCTGTAGGCCGTGCAATTTCCGGCCTGCAATTTCGCCACACACTATCAGTTCGCCTGACAGTCCAACTACATATTTCAAAAGGAAAAAGAAGTTGTGCTTTTTGTATATTATGTTGATTTTATTAAGAGGAGTCAGTACCAAGGTTTGCAAGTTTCAGTGCGCATTTCAGGCAAACTATTTGTAGCAGAATAATGATTTATATCTTAAATTAAAAATAACGAAGAGGTCTAGTAAAGTAAAGTAAAAACAATTGCTTTGGAACGGAAATATTAGCTCCGCAACTTTTAAAAAATGGTAAAAATTGAAGTTTTTAAATCCTGTTAATGGGTAATCACATTTCTTTAGATTGTAACATTTTAGAAAGATAAAGCCTGGATCTAGTAAATAACGTCGAGTTTTTTTTTTTATTTTTAGTTGAGCTTTTTGTAATTATTTGACTCTAATAGTACTTGTTTTTCTCCCGATATATTACCGACAAGAAATTGCAATATTTCGTTGAAATTTGTTGAAATACAAAGCAAAGCAGTATATTTAACACATCTGTGCAAAAAAAAATTTAGGAGAGTTAATTTTAGTTAAAAATTTTCGATTCATTTGAATTGCAAATATTCATTTTTCGTCTTAAATTGTATAATTTTGTTGCATTTTTGGTTTCTGTTTTCATAGTCTCTAATGTGGTCTAGGCCTAGGCCAATTTTATATGATTTTTCTCACTTTCACGACACAAACATACATATAGTAAATTTAATTCGCTACAGGCTGGCTGGTATCTAAATTGAAACTTTTGCTGAGTATTTACTCCTCTTAAACAAAAAACCAATAAAAATAAAAAAATAATTCTGGGTGAAAAGTTGGCTTAAGTAATCCGAGAAATATTCGAATATAAAGCTCGTGAAAAGGTTAAGTCGTATGGTTGACCGGTGCTTTCAAATTTTACTGAAGTTGGTTAAACCAAAGGACATCTAACAGAAAGAATACGCATGTCGTATATTGAAAAGTTTTATATGGCGGGTCGTTACGACCCGCTCTCACAAATTGTATGAAAAGTCTCTGCTTGTTAACGATCCGCTACGCACCGGTGGTGATATTACGACCCGCTTTCACAAATTTTTTGAAATTCTGCATTGAATGACGGCCCGCCGCTAGTCACCAGGGGTGAGTGGCGGCTGGCGGGTCATTATCGTCAAAGCACCAGCACAGCACCTGAGCCAGAGATCAGAGCCTACACTCGGCATCATGCTCATGCATTGCGTGTTCTCTTTGCTTCTTTTTTTCATCAAGAATACTTTGTTTGAGAGAATTTTCATTTACATTGCATTGCAGCAGAACAGAGGGAGAATAGTAAGATAAGCGGATGGGACCGGAATTGGTGGGCGACAATCAGTCTAGTCACAATCACTGTCAGTTGCACAGTTTTGTGCTTGGGCTAAACATTTTCATGAATGTAGATAGCCAAAATATGTTGTGCAAAAGTTCTTATGAAAAATTTTCGAGTACCTAAATTAATAGAAAAACCGCGCCTTTTCAGCTAGGCAAGGCACCATAGTAAACCATAAAACTGCTCATAACTGTGGGGTGGTGGAGAGCAGAGAGAACGGAACAATATTCTCTCAGTCTCAAATCTTTGCTTCTTCCCGTCTGTTACCTCCCAACCGCATCAACAAATAACCATACAACTTGTGCATTTTTAGAGGCCAGATGAAGCTTCTTGTCAAGTATATGTTCTTTGGTTAGACCCTGCATTAAAAGTAAGTAAAAAAGCTAGAATTGGTCAAGACCAATTAGAAGTAATACCCCAAATGAATGTCTGTATGTAATTTGGTATGGGCGGTCACCCATTTGTGCAGGTTTGATCTTAGAAGTGATTTTTCAGATATATTTACATATATTATAATCAATTTCATAGAAGTTCGTATTCTGAACAAGTTTTTAGTACTAAACAAACGTCTAGGACTGATCGTGCTCACAGTATACGTAAAAACCCTAAACTTTTATATAAATAAGCCGCGTATTAACTTTCAGCTACGTTGATGCATTATTAGAAAATGTCCAAATATATAGTGAAAAACGAAATTTTTATATGGCATCCCACGAAGGAGATACCCGATTTATTCCATTTTCGAACATAAATTTACTTTTTTTTTTAAAGGCCGTGTGCAAAATTTCAGTTCTTAAAATACACACGCTCTGGATTTATCTTGCACACAGATGGGAAGATGCACAGAAATTCTCGACAATTATTTTACCGCAAGCTTTGAGAACCATTACACCGGAGATATGTAAATACATTTATAATGCTTTGAAAAAGGATTACTGGACTTTGATTTGATTTGCCATAACGCCTTATTATTACGATAATAAAGCCGGTAATAAAATCCTCCTTTTTAGCAATTTTTTAAATTTTTGTATACTGGATTACGGCTAGAAGATTAACGGAAACTAAGTTCCGGATGACTGCCGCGGACGACGATACTGCAACACACACTGCCAGTTACTTATTAGTTTCATTGGACTGCAGGCCTGGTATGCAGGCGGCCTGTAGGTTTATGATGGAAATCAGCCGGCAGGCCTCTGACTTGCAGTCTAGGACCTTGAGATGTGCTATAAGTGAATGGGTACCATTAGACAGAGGGTAGAAAAATTTAGTATCACCCCAGGATAGTCATCGGTGGTGGAATTAACTTTATTATAAGGGACCATATATTGAGACTAGCCAGGATTCAGTATAAGTTGATATCTCATTGACCCATGGTAAGATCGTAATTTGCTAGCCAATCCTTCGGCAGTCCAATTGATCTATTAAGATAAAGTTGCACATTGTCAGCATACATGTGCATTTTCACGTCTTCAACAATATTAAGAATATCATTTATAAAAAAAAAAATTATAATAAAAGTTTAAATGTAGAACCTTGTGGAACGCCATAGAAGGCTAGATATGATATTATTTTCTGAAACTTGTTGACATCTGACAAATAGAAAAACAAAGTATCAGTTTGGTAGCTGAAAAGAAGGTAGTCCAAAGACAGCAGAATTTAATGATTCACATTGTCAAAAGTCTTTGAAAAGTCAAGCATCACTTATATGACTTATTATCGAAAAGTAACAGCATATCAGTAGTAACCTACAGCAGGGCAGTTTTACAGCCATGCTGGGAGTGAAACCTACTGCCATTTTGTGAGTAGTTTGTTTACCTCCGAATTTTTTCCAACACTTCGGAAAAGAAACAAAGGGTACTAATTAGGTGGAAATCACTCAACTCCTGAGAAGACGATTTCTGTGGAAGTACAAAAACAGTGGCTATATTCCAGGTCCGACGAAAAATTGAAAAAGTCAGATAGGAATATAAGCCAAATGACTAATAATACAATTTATAATTCTTTTTTTAAACTAATTTGTAAAATAATTTATATACACACGAAATCTCAACTGCATGTAGTAATGTGGCAGAGAATTTCAACAAGATGAGGGTCTAATGATAATTATTTATTTATTATTATTATTATCATATGAGATTCGACCTCTAAGAACTGCGACATAAAAGATCTTTTGTGCTTTGTCATGTTAGGTAGAGTCAACGTTCGCCCTTTCTAGGAAGGTTATTACCTCATTACTGTGTTCCTAAGCACAACAGTTGATGACTTTTTCGAAGTCTATGTATGGGAAGTTAATGAATTTCTTCACATGCCTTAATCTAGGAATACTCTTCTAATCTACTTACCTGTTGAGTTTTTTCTGTTTTGAACATTATTTCTCCTTTCTTTGTAAGGCTACAGAAGGATTTGGGTGAATCGGGTCCGATAAATGGAGATTCTGCTCTTCTTCTAAAAGCACATTATTTACATATAAACATACACAAAAGTCACCTGAGTGTACGTATTTTGTGATTACAACAGTGACTTTGATTTTCCGCTGGACATCAATTATTTGGATTTATTATAACGCGGCGCATCTGCCGAACGTGTCATATTTCATCAATTGAACCAATAAAAAATCTAATCATGAATTTTTACTTTGAAACTATTTACATAAAGTCCGTAGTAGAAAGTACGGGAGAGAGAAGAAAAATTGGAGCAATGCAGACCAATGAAAAAGTTTAATTTATTATGTATCTACAAAAGAATGAACATATGTACTAAACGCACATACTTAAAAATTCTACAAGATATTCCGGCAAAGTATCCCACATCTAATTAAAAAAAATTGTATATAAGCACTTTTCTGGCTGACACTTAGTTTCATACACGCGATTAAAATGAGGTGGGGATATAATGCTGAAGTTCTGAAATTCGGAAAATTAGACTAAATGGGGTTTCCCAATGAAAGACCATTTTTTTCATCAGCTTAAAGTGGAAATAATGTGGTATGGAGATGGTCGTATACTTTAAGATATTTTGATCCGAAACACCCTATACATACGTATGTATGTAGCTTTTAAAAAAATGTTTTCTCATTTTGGTGTCAGTATTAAATTCCACTGGTAGTCTATGACAGTATAGACTTAGGGAAACCCCCCGCAATCCTGGAACACAAATTAAATACACTGTAATTTTGCTATTCATTAGGTCTATGCTATAAACATGTCCACAGCATGTCAAACTAATTGAAAGATAAATTAAAGATAATGAATTTTCAAACACCATCCGATACATGTATGTAAATATGTACATATGTAATGTGCAGTACATAACTGTGAAGCTAAGCGAGAGTTTCAGTGAAATTCGAATTTCTTTCATTAAACTGAGTAAATATTCAGTAGATTTTATTCCAAAAAAGAAAATTTGAAGATAATTCAGGAAATTTCACCTAGTTAAATTGTGCATGTACGTATTAGAATTAAGTTTAGATAAAGTTTTTTTTTTCAAAATTCATGCAGTAGACAATTCCTCAAGGTCATTGATAACATATATGTCTGTACGTTGTCTACGGCGCATGGGCAAGTATTGATGGAATATTCTTAAATTACGACGAAATATAAGGCTAATTAGGGGCAAGTTTTCAGATCTGATAAGGAAATACCACCACTTTTTACGATCACGATAAGTCCATTGACTTAAAAATGTGTCAGTTGGAATATCCACTCAAGCAAACTTTCATAACTCCGGGCGGGATTGTTAAAATATCATGAAACAGAAAACATAAATATAAACAAATCTAGTAATTCATTGGACATAGCTATCGTCATAACTTTGTTTCATAGCTTACGGTATCGGCGAAGTATTTTTACAATGTATTTTATTTATGTATATCATTCTAATTCTTCCTTGTAATTTTGATTAGCGCTTTAGGCATTTATAAGGGTTTGTTTATTTCCTGTTACCCCGTAACAAAGGTAAATGAGTGATACTTAGTCGTTCGGATCAGGCGCGTATCCAGCCCTGTTGTCTAGGGGAAATTACTACTAAAATGTTCGAGGAGGCGGAAAAAGTCGGAAGAAAACGCTTTTAATTTTTTTTTTAATCATGCACGTTATAATTATACCTATAACATCAAATCAAATTTTCGGTTTAATTTGGAAAAGCTATCGATAATATTATCCACATCAATGTCGATCTTAGGGTGGACATTAAGGACTCATAACGAGATACGTCTTTTCGTGCAGACCCAAGCGATTCGTCACGGGTGAAGTAATTGACTGAGAGTGAGCTTGCAGCTTGAGTCACCTTTAAAGGAATGGGAGTAAGAGTGCATGATTTGTTACTAACTATATTTCTTCTGAAGGGAACTTAACTGACCTTGCTTTGTTCTGAAAAAAAGTTGTCAATGGTCTTATAAGTCTTCTGCTTTATACTTTCACTACTATTTCTACCTCCATCGCTAACTAATATAGCAAGTTTGTACTTTTGCTACAAATTAAAAGTAATCGTGAAGTTAAATTAAACTACACTACTTGAATTAATACGAAAATACAAGGAAAGCAACGCCAACCACCGCAAAGGAAAGTGAATGAATTTTACTTTTATAGTTTTGCCGTAAAAATTCTAATGAAGAATTGTAGAATCAATTTTAGTGGCATCAATCCAACTCATGGTTTTCAGCCACCAATAGTGTATAAAATTCGAAAGAAATAATTTCAAGTAAATTTCTAAGAACAAAATGTATGATTGCCAACACTCATAAATATCTTAAGGGACCAAGATCAGCTAACCCAACCCATGTCCCCTGAATCATTATAACTCTTTGGAACCATGGTCGGCCACCGATAGTGCTTGAAAGATCTGAAGAAAAAATGTCAAATATTTCTAAGAAAACTGAATGCTTGTGGCCTTGTCTCAAAGAGTGAACCACCAGAATCAATCCACCAATTCGTTTGGACTGTGTTCGGTGAATAGTTATTCATTAAAATTCTGAAGAACAATTTGCAAGTATATTTCTAAGAAAAACTTAATGCGTAAAAATTTTGAACAACTCAGGCTTTAATCAGTGTCGCTATGATAAATCAACGGGTGGATATACGTTGATGATTGCATCGAACTAGGGTTCTACTGGAAGAACCCTAAATCAAAACTCGGTAAGTCAGTTTGTATGCTTCTATTGCGAGCTCCCCACCAAGTTGTCTTATCATTGATTTTATGTCGGAAAATCAGATAGGTAAAAAATAGTATAGTATTTCCAAAATTACTTACCATCCTGTGGTAGGTATGATAGATGACTTTTCGACACAATAGCTGTGTTCTTTTGCGCACCTTGCTCTAAAACTCCCATATATTGGAGAGAACAAATAGTACCGTTCGCTTCATTTAAATCTTTCTATCAAAATTTATGAGGCGTTCTTTTGTGTATTTTTTGTTCTGCTCTGTTCAGTGGACACAAAATAACACAGCTTATATAAAACACAAAAAAAAAATCGTACACGTTTCAAAGATGAAGAGCTACGACCGAATGACTATTATACCTACTCCAGACTCCACAATTACTAATAAAAAGAAGACAAACAAACACCCAAATCATTGCTAGCTGTCGCCGTAGATTGGAAAAGTGCGTTACAGCACCAGAATTAATCGCCGCCGGCAGCTACACATTATCTCCGTACCATGCGAAAATCGTCCTGTTAAACTTTTACAACTCTATTTTATTTTTCCCTGACGGGAATCGAACCCACACTTGTTAGAATCAGTCAAAATGGAGAATATTTTTAACGATAAAAGTTCTTAAAATTCTTCTATTCTACATCTTTGACCGATTCTGACAAGTGTGGGTTCGATTCCCGTCAGGGAAAAATAAAATAAAATTGAATTTTGCAAATTTATTTGTGCGCTTTCATCGTTACTGGTTAATGCCAGCTGAAAGCAAAACGTGGCTTAGTAGGCTAATTGCAAGTTAAGGAATGCAAAAGGGTAAATCATCTGTCTCGTTAGCTTAGTGGTAACAGCAGTCGCCCGGCAAGCGGAAGGTACCGGTTTCAAACCCCGGACGAGGCGGTTGTTTTTTCCTCTTGTATTTATGAATTTGATTTAGAATCGTTAAAAATAAAAAGTTCTTAAAATTCTTCTATTTTCCATCTTTTACAATTCACTCCACTAAAGAGGAGTTTGATTTAAGGCACATAATATCTATCGAAATTTATGTTTTTAAATAGTTAAATAGATTTGAAAATAATCAGTCAATTTATTGCACCAGATGGCAATCAATACGACCTCTGGTGATTCATTCCAATTCACAAATTCAAGGCATGCTAGGAAAAATAGCTACACACGCTAATTGAATGAAATCGATCTCATACTTGTGAACTTAAGCGTCATTTCATAAGAATTAAATATCAGTTTAGCTCCCCTTAGGGATACTTCAAAAAATATTTCTTTTGTTATGCTCATATCAAATATCTTCCAATTAGTGACCTTCTTATATTATAGAACTTAGAGAAAAAAGATTAATTGACAACTAATTGAATTTATGACTTTTGTAGCTTTTGTATTTTAAAAATAGAAAAATAATCTTCTTTAAGTAATATTGAAAAATGAGGACAATGGGAGATATAAAAAAAAATTGAGCATTTACTCAAAGTGAATTGGAGTAGATGCAGATTCCTTTAGTTTTGCCTCGCTACATGAGCCTTCACATTAAATGTAGAACTCAAGTGGAGGTACATAGATTAATCATAAATGGTTGTTGGTAAATACTTTATAAACCAGCAATTCTTTAAATCTTTCCCATTTTGATTTAGTTGTGACACATTTTCAATCTAGATACTTTACACTGGAGGATAAAGAGCGAGAGAGTATATTTGTCCATCAATGTAGATCAGGGGTAGGCAACCTAGCCCCTGCCACCCATTAGTACGCGATTCAACCTTTCATGGTGGCCGGTATATATTTTATTTTATTTTATATATATTTCCCTCTACCCTCCTTACCCATGACGAGGGCGTGATACATATATCAACGTTGTCACCTCCAAAGTATAATTTTATTCGTACTTTTATTACGTAGGTATACATATATGGCTCGATTTTGGGACCATTACTATTTAGGTCATACTGAAATGATCTTCCTAGCGTTGTTAAAAATTTAATAGTACATTTTTATGCCAACGACGTTCAAATATATCTTAGTAGACCGATTGGTGTGATCAAGGATGGTGTACAACGCATGAATCACGATATTGAGCGATCATGAGCTGACACCTTAATGCCGTCAAATCCTTGCTGTACCCATGTTGTAATATTAGATTGGATTAGATTAGTGGAGGGGATCTGTGACGTGGAGGCTATCTATGACAGAGCTATTGTGAGTCCCCGTTCAATTTATTCCCTTTCTAGACTAAGACTTAATAAAGTTTAGAACCATTCTGGGATTTAATGAAGCTCTCTATTGGCGGGCATTCAACGGACAACCTCAGCTAGCCGATTTAGGAATAGCTTAAAATTTTTTTACATATATTCCAATGATAATAGTTTTTATGTATGTTGCTGCTCTTATGGCCTTTCTGCTCGTATTCTTAACTTCGTTCCATTTTCGGCTCTAGACATCTATCACTGTATTATTATATTTTATCTGTATTGATTGATTGAAAAAAAAAAAAAAAAAAAGACTGAGACCCCGAAGCGGGTCCCCGAACGTAGTCCAAAGCAAGGCCCATTGTTCACCCTCCAGACCCACGAGCAAACGCTCATAGGTCGCAACCTGATGCTCTTATAAAGTTAAATATTGGCCCCCAGCCCTCCTTGCCGGCTTCGTGCGGCTCGTCCAGGAGGTGAGAGCCAAGGAATCTATATCGCTTTCCTGAAAGTGCCAGACAGTGACAAAGAAAGTGAGTCACCGTTTCGGATTTTTCTCCGCAACCTCTGCATATAGGATTCTCAACAAGTCTCATCCTGTGAAGGTCACCCCTGAGAAAGGAGTGCCCAGTGAGCATAGGCACTATAGTTCTAAGGGTTGGCTTGTTAAGTCCCAAGAGCTTTTTCGTTTAGTTATGGTTGGGATTCCTCCACAGTTCCTTTGTAGTTCTGCCCTCTAACTAAAGGCAACTGTGTTGGCGGTCGGTCCAAGTTGAAATAATTAAGAGAAGGTGTTTTGGTGCAATCCCGATAATGGAGGCTGGTTCCTCCGAGGCCGCACCAAAACGAGCAAGCTCGTCCGCCCTTTCATTCCCGCTAATATTGCTGTGCCCTGGCACCTACTGAACAATTGCCCTGGTTTTCCGAGAGAAGGATTTCAGGGTCGTTTTACACTCCATTACTAGCTTGGAGGCTGTAAACGGCTTACAGAAAGCATTGACAGCTGTTTGGCTATGTGAGCAGATACCTATCTCCTTGTTCTCAGTGCCTGAGTTAAGGAGATGCCTTCCCGCTTCAAGAATAGCTTTGAATTCTGCCTGGAAACTTCATGGATGCTTTTTAGTCTATATTAATTAGTAACTTACTTTCGATTAATTTTAATATTTCGTAGTTAGCAAAAGATTGTAATCTGGTTGACTACCTTGTTTTATTGTAATAACCAGTATTAGTTTTGTTTTTCGCATAGGCTCAACTTCAATTGCGTTTTGAAATATATGCTGATTCTGTTCAATACTATTTTCATAATTTAGTTGTCTATGGAAGGAAATATATTTCATCCCACATAATGCGAGTATGTATTCTCTTTTATCATATACCGAGTTATTCTTTTACAGACAAATTCAACAGAGTTTTACAGTTTTCTATAGTTTAGCGTTGTTATTATTCAGTGACTAATGATGGTTTATCCCATAACTTTGCAAGGAATTCGTGGATGTTGGCAGCACATACCACTTTTATATGGTCCCTTTTTATGCCCTAGGTGAAATCTATAGGGTATAGTTACCATTCCGTTTGTAACACCTAGAAATAATGATGGTAGAGCAAAATGTATTAGACATCCATTCATAATATTTTATTTTGATTTTTGCATGTCCGTCCGTCCTCACCACGATAACTTGAGAACGCGTGTACTTAGAGAGCTGAAATTTTGCATACGGACTTAAAAACAAAAAAAAAAAGTAAAATTGAGTTCGGGCAACTCCTTCGTATGGTTCCATACAAAAATTTCGCTTCTCAATATATTTGGGCACTGCCTGAGAACACGTCGACGTAGAGAGCTGAAATTTGGTATATATGTATACCATTGCTATAAGGTAAATAAAACTTTGGAAAGTGGACTAAATAGGGCAACCCCTCTTAATGTTGCCATTTACAAATTTAGGATTTTTACATATATGTACTGTGAAAACGATCAGTCCTAGACGGTTTTAATGTATATATAGTATATATAACCGTTTTTACGGTCCGAAAAATCGTTTTAGAAATATATGCGAAAAACCAGTTCAAAAATCATACTTGCACAGATAGGTGACCATAGGCTTTTCATCTAGAGTAATCTAATGAGAACTGGTTTTATACTAATTCTAGCTTTCTTACTTGTTTTTATCTAAGAAAGCAGCTTTTGTTTATACGACTTTCTATAATGCTCATAACCTCTAGTGTGTGCCGCCTCCCTTGAATTGCAAGTTCTTGTTATAGTAATCCCCATAAAGTAGGTATGTAGATTTTATTATTGGCTTCAGAAAGCACAAAGCCGAAGATTTCTAAGTCTTTCTCATTTGTCTTATCTCGAAGTTTTTTTTAATAAATAAAGGGAAGCACTGAATGTGCTTTCTAAATATAGTTGCCAGAGCATTTAAAAAGGCCAAAAATACGACTGACTGCTGAACTTCTGCATAATTTGGATCCTTTTTTCTTCCCTCTATTTCTGTCTTTTTTACGCTTTCAATCATTTTCTATTGCTTCTTTTCTCTTTCGTGCTCTATCTCCCTCTATCTCTCCCCAATTTTTCTATATTTCTGTACTTCCATTTATATCCCTCTGTCTCTCTGTTTCTGTCTGTTTTCTTTTATTCCCACAAACTAAGTGCAGTCAAATCACACAAAAAATTACCATATTAACTCTTACTTAAAACTTCCTAAAATATTTGTGAAGTAGCCACCGTATCGACTTACATACCATAAAACATGATTTTTTTTTAATTATGTCAACAATAAAACAAGCACTTAAAGTTTGACTATTCGTTCCAACATATTACCTAACTAAAATCTCTCTATACCTCTGTATTAAGGCAAAATTGGTGTACACATGTATAGAAAATCAACAACCTTAATTTCACCATTATCTCTCCCCTTTTCAATTAAAAATAAATTGATTACAAATATTTAATTTTATAGGCACATCATAAACTGTACACTTAAGTTTATTAAATTAGATTATAGGCTCGTCTATTTTTGGAATAGCTCAGTTCATAATTTCAACAAGCTATTAGATTAGATTGAACACTTCCGTCACAGTGAATACTCCGATATATACCTATATATTCATGTACGTAACCACTTACATATTGATAACATTATGTCCTTAAGTTTTTTCAGCAGTATTTTCTTCCTCTTTCCATTTACGAACAAAATGAGGGAAAAATTTGGAACTACTCTTAGAAATGAAAGTTTAACAAAAGATTAGATTCTGTTATATTGATTAAAAGAGGGTCATATACAGGATTTTTTGTTTTACAAATAATTTATCAATCAATTTGCTGCAGAAAATGAATCAATTACAGTGAACAATTTGTAGTTATCCAATAGGTACATAAAGGATTATGTAATTTTTTGCTGGCTTAAGTTTTTTAATTATTAAAATTCAGTAACTTTTTGACCTAATCGTAATTTATGGTACACCTTCAACTAACTGGTTAATTAGGGGGCTTCCTGGTAGGGTTCCTGCAAAAATATGGTATTCAGCATTTCAGATATGCTTTAAAATAATTTAATTAATTAATTAAATAGTCGAAACAATTCTTACAGATTCCCCCCCCCCCCCCCCCCCCACTTCTCTTACCGCATAAATGCACCTTGCCATAAACTAATATTACCAAACATTTTTCTAACCACAATATTCACCTTTTGCCTTATAATTGGTAATTAGAAGAGAAACATGAATCTAATTAATGGTTGAGCGGCTTGAGAACTCTGCCAATACAAACATACGTACATACATAGTTGTTATCAAATATGTAGCAAAGGTGTGTAATTGTTCACGAATTATTACCTCATTTTCGATTCTAAAATCATTACCTTAATTACATAAATTTCCATTGTAATATAAAACTCGTATAACAGGATAGGAAACTAATATAACACAATATGATAGGTTGCTATATCTATGCATGTGACATAAATCCATACATACATAAGTATTTATGTAGATATGTTTTTCTCTTGATGGTTTTGTTATGGCTTAGTTTCCACGTCAACTGCTTATTAATAACATCCTTGGGGTTGCTTAATTTTCCAGAATTCATGTTTCGTATGCAGGTAGACTGCTGTGGTTGAAAAGATAATTTTTAATCATACTTGAAGATGGTTTATCAGGTATATAAAGAGAGGATATTTTCCGCTATACATATATACTTATATACATATATATTGTGAAAATTACATGCTTTGTGATTACTTTCACGGAAATATCTGTGTACAATCTACATATTCAAATTTTTGACTTTTGTAAATTAAACTTCATCTTTCTAGATGTGTCTGTATGCAGTAGAAGAATATTTTCCTTTGCAAGATTCGTTTTGAGTGTGTATTTTGATGTGAATTTGACTATTTGTCTAGTTATTTAACAGCTATCTTGTAAGCTAATTGAATTAAAAAAAAAAAAAAACAAAAAAAATTCTATTTTATATAAAATTGTAAATTGTGTCTGCTTATTTAATTGAGTAGCAAAAGTCTACAGAATTACACTTGATTATAAAGGAAACGATCATGTTATGTAATTTAATTGTCTATGACACACAGCTAAGTATTATTCTCTTTACCAAGCTAGGTGACAGATTGCATTATATGTAGTTGTATTTGGCAGCTTTTAAAGCTTGTCATGAAATCGTCAGAATTATTATTTAGTAGGCAAAGTGGATATAAGCATGGTTCTCCTAGTCATAGTAATTTCTAATTATTTTTTTCAATAAACTAATAAGTAAATGTTTTCCTAATATTGGCACTAAACCCAAGAGTCAGAAGTAGAACGTACCGAACTTTTTTTTTTTTTTTTTTGACAAAGATAATTTGAAAAATAACTGCAACTTGTAATATGAGGCATTTCTTATAACCTTCCTTATCACAATAGGTTTCAAAATAGCTCTTATTGGAACTATTATTACCCCTAAAACTTTCGATACGACACCCCTGAAATTTTTCCGATTCTCTGTACTGATAAAACTTATGGTAAAACTTGTTTGCCTTTACTAAGAATTCTTGATGAGTGATTTTTTTTTACCAATTGATTAATTTTTCTACATTTATTGAAAAACTGGTGCGACATAAAGATACGACAGGGTTGTGTAAAAAAAAAAAAAAAATATTTATTTAATTAATAATTTGTGTTTTTTCCCTTGTTTTTTATTGCTTTGTTTTTAATATTCGGTTAGGTAAAGACTTATATACCTAGTCTTTTATTATATATTCTAGGAAGTAACGCCCAAGCAGCTGTATTAGATTTTTCCAACTCTTCCATTGTTGCATACTGTTTGTTACCTCTATATATTGCCCATGTCCACATACATTTTCAATGATGTTGAGATCTTGTGGCGGCCATTAGGATGCTTAAATTTTTGACGCGAAAAAGTGCTTAACTGCTCGTCCTGTGTGTCCTGCTGCACATCTCGTTGGAAAATATAATCTTTTCCGAAAATCCTCTCCGAATTGTTCGCTAGCTCTTCCTCCAATAATTTAATATACTCTAGGTAGGTATGCTGTTTATTTCCCTTTTTATAAACCGTATATTCGTTTTTCCGTTGCAGTCAATAACAACCCAAATCATCACTCTACTACCTCTCATTTCTTCGTTTATTATAGAGTTCATCTTTTGTAACTCCATTCATCTGGCCATCCAATGTAAATCTCTTTTCGTCAGAAAAAATTACTTCTCACCGTCACTTTTTCCATCTAAAGTGGTGCGTTTTCTTTTTAATTTTTTTTAGTTTAAGATGCTGTGCGTTTTGTATGACGCATTGTATATGTTGCGTATCTGCATTTGTCTCTTCAGAATTTGACTCAACTCTCAAAATTGCACGTGAATCCCGATCGTTAATTCCTCGAGGCTTTCCAGAACTTGTCTTCTTTCGGGATCTTAAAATGAAGCTGCGATAGCACTCCTATTTCTGTTTAATATTTTTGTTATTTTAGCAATACTCATATTTTCACTGCTTCATTTTATAATAGTTTGTATTTTACTGCTAGTCAATTTTTTACCGCGACCTACATATTTTAATCAAATATTTGGCACAAACAGGATTCTCAATACTCAAAACACTGCACAAAGATGTAATTCACAGAAGAAATACTAAACCTGTTGACAATTTGAACAGAAGATGTTAAATGCACCAGCTAACTCTCCTATTGTATCCTTTTGTCACAAAAGTTTTTCAATAAAAGTAGAAAAATTCTTAGAAAATTGAATCGATTGGTAAAAGAATCACTCATAAAAATTTCTTAGTAAAGGCTCTTTTCGACAGGTATACGAGTTTTACAAACGACATGACTCATTAGTTCAGAGAATCGGAAAAATTTCAGGGGTGTGGTATCTATTTGTCTCGGAGTGTATTTTTAATTCTATACTTTCATTGCTTTAAATTAATTAATTTCGCTTCGAATTAACTTGGCGTATGTCATAAATTACATAGTTTTGTCGTTATCAGACAGTGACCCTAAAATAATTAAAATTTTCCGTATACTATGGAAAGTAGTATTGATACTTACTTGTCTTGCTACCATAGTTTGGTCCGTTGGTTAAATACTAGTACACAACAACACACATTTGTTTTATGCGTATACGGTATATGATGTCTGCACTAGCTTTGTGTCGCAGGTAATAGGAAGAATATTGATAATGTCAAAATCATATAAGTACAATGGAGGAAATAGCTACATGTAAAGTCGTCAGCATTCCGTACACCTCTTTGAAAGAACAAAAAAATTGAAGCTATCTATTTACACAGAGAATTGTATTTGTAGGTACCTATTAGAGGTTCTGATCGTTAAGCCAGTTTAAGGTGTGAAGTGAACTATGAATTACCAAATTATCCTGTTAAAAGATGAGCTGTTCTTGAATAAGGTCTTCGGAAAAAATAACACTGGTTTACAAATATTTACATTTTTTATATACCTCAAATGAAACCGTTATGTTTTTATTCAGTTATGTTTTACTAATTTAAAATGGTAGTTGAAAATTTTCTATCACGTGACATTTTGCTATTACGAACGTTATTCTTTATTTGCTTAACCGCGCTGATCGTCTTCACAGTTCATTTTTGTAATTTTTACTGTAAGCAATAGACCAATAATTCTGGGTAAAATGGCTCCGTTTTATGAGGGGTAATACGAACAATAATAATTACGTACTATATATCTTCTTGGCAGACCATTTTTTCTGTTATGGTTTTCAAACGATTTTATTACTTATTAGCAAGTGCTGCAATTTTTATAAAATGTCTTTCAGATCGTGTCAATCAAATTCTCATCGCTTTTTTTGCGTTTGTAGACAATTTATATTCATAATAAAAGGAAGATGGATTTTCAGTGAGTAGGTAATTAATAGAAAAAGTGGGTGTGACACGTTTTTTCTGAAGCTTGCAGAATAACTATAAAATACAATGGGCATCGGGAAGAAGTTTATCTGCAATTTGGTTCGTCATTATTGTCGAGAGAGCCTTCGAATCACGAAAACGACTGTTACTTTTGTTTCACACAGGCTGCATGTTTTAATTCTAAGAACAAATATAAAATTGTATATGCTGATGTTCCATCTGTCACGAAGCTGATTCTACATTCAGAAACTCTGCCACATCTCGTTTGTCCAGAAATGCCTCCAAGTATTCAAGATAGTGCAAAAATATGACGACTTCATGCCGCATTTATTAAACCAGAACG
This sequence comes from Dioctria rufipes, assembly GCA_963924295.1. NCBI lineage: Eukaryota > Metazoa > Arthropoda > Insecta > Diptera > Asilidae > Dioctria > Dioctria rufipes. The sequence continues at coordinate 169,134,441 of OZ002742.1, read as the reverse complement.
ATCTTGTACGAGACTTACAACTATCTAGATCTAAGGCAGAGATACTTTCTTCTTATCTACAATAGTGGAACTTATTGTCACCGGGCACGCATGTCACTTATGTATTACAGGAAAAGGAGTTAAATTTACAGTACTATTTTCACTAGAGAGGATGATTTTTGCATCTGCCATGATATTCCTGAATTTTTCAATACGATGAATCAAAATTACGACCCGAAAGAATGGCTTTTATTCATTGATTACTCTATAGCTTAAAAGCAGTATTACTTCATAACGGGAATGTATTACCGATTGGCCGCGCTGTGCATTGTAAAGAAAGTTATGAAACAATGTCTACACAAATATAAAAGGTTTTCCAATAAGAGGTGTTATTTTGATATTCAAAGAAAAATGCAATTTTTTTAGATAAATGATCGGATCTTTATTTCATTATAAAGAGGAATGTATGCCGCTAATAATGGAAAATAACATCAGCCAAATGACCACGCCTGCAGGACCATATCCTTTTCATGAAATTTTCCATAACCAAATCGCAAAGTGGCTGCCCTATGTCCTCGATAGCCTCACGAATTCCATCTTTGAGGTCTTGAATCGACGCTGGGCTGTTGGCGTAGACCTTCTCTTTCACGTGACCCCAAAGGAAGAAGTCGCAAGGTGTTAAGTCACAAGATATCGGTGGCCAATTGTGATCACCTCTTCGAGAGATAACACGGTCCGGAAACTTTTCCCGTAAAAGATCCATGGTTTCGTTGCTTATATGGCACGTAGCGCCGTCTTGTTGAAAGTAAACGTTGTCCAGATCAATACCATCCAATTCCGGCCATAAAAAATCATTAATCATCTGTCGATAGCGCAATCCATTCACCGTAACTGTTGCTCCAGCCTCATTTTCGAAAAAGTAAGGTCCAATGATCCCGCGGGACCATAAACCTCACCAAACAGTCACACGTTGAGGATAGAGAGGCTTTTCAACAATAACTCTTGGGTTTTCCGAGCCCCAGATGCGACAATTTTGCTTGAGGACGAAGCCATCGAGGTGGAAATGGGCCTCATCACTCAAGATGAGTTTTCGATGGAATTCCGGATCATTTTCATGCATTTCAAGGACCCAATCAGCAAAGACTCGACGTTGTTGATGATCGGCCGGCTTGAGTTCTTGTGTTAACTGAACTTTATAAGCCTTAAGACCCAAATCTTTATGCAAAATACGGTGTAATGACGTTTGTGGAATGCCTAATTCCAAAGAACGACGAGGAATGGACAAACCTGGGTTTTCTTCAACACTTTCGGCTACAGCAGCAATATTCTCGGCTGTTCTTGAGCGACGTGCACGGGTTTTATTCTTCACATCACTAACTTGTCCCAATAGCTCGAATTTTTCTACCAATTTCTGTATTGCGGTCCGACAAGGTGCTTCACGACGACCCAAAAATCACCATTTTTATAGTGAATTTTAATAATTTCAATGCGTTGTTGAATCGTGATTTGTTCCATTTTTATTAATGGCGTAGTTTCTACTTGTCAAATGTCAAAAAATGACTGTTCCAAAAGTGACATCTACCGAAATAGCGGGCTAATTAAAATAACACCTCTTATTGGAACACCCTTAACTAATAAAACAGCACACATGTGTTGGAGATTTAAAAGTAATTGTATTATTACTGGGTTTACAAGGCGCTTATACTAAATATTCATGTTTTCTGTGCCTATGTGACAGCCGAGCTAAAGAACGCCATTACGAAAGGAAAGTATAGCCTAACCGAAATGAATTTATACCAGGAAAAATGAATATAGCGAAACATCTTTAGTAGATCCTCATAACATAATTGTCACAAATTCAGTTGGGCTTCATGAAAAATTTCGTAAGAGCTATGGATAAAAACAGTGATGCTTTAAAATATTTACATACCAAGTATTTCGGATGCGAAACTAAAAGAGAGAATTTTTGTGGGCCCGCAGATACGTAAAATAAAGCAAGACGATAAATTCGAAAAACTTTTATCCATATAAGAAAAAAAATCTTGGTAATCCTTTAAAATGGTCGCCCAGGGATTCTTAGAAAATAAAAAAATGAGAATCATATGGAAATTATTGAAGATTTATTGAAAAACTATCATGCAATGGATGTAAACATGTCTCTTAAGATACATTTCCTTCACTCTCACCTGTCCTTTTTTCCTGAAAACTTAGGGGGTGTGAGTGAAGAGCAGGGTGAGCGTTTTCACCAAGGCCTGAATAGTTTTGAAGATCGGCATAAGGGTTTTTGGAACGAAAGTATATTAGGAGACTATTGTTGATCTGTTTTAAGGAAAACTGATCCAGAAAGTTATAAAAAGTAGAGTAAAATTACTCATTTTAAATTTTTTTTTTTTGTTGTTTTTAAAGCCAGTGTTTTTGAACTTTTATTGTAATAAATATTTTCTTAATGTGACGTGACAGAAGTTTTTTATTATTTTTCCTGGACTATGAGAATTGAAATAATTCAAAGAAAGTATATAAACCATATAAACTAGTGTAATTAATACTTCAATTTGGAGATCATTGTGGTTATTTAGAATTAGAATGACGTTTCAAATTCTTTGTAACTGGTTGTTGTTAGTTTTTATAATGAATAAAAAAAAAATTCACAACTGCTGCAAAACGGTAGAACAATTGTTTACTTCGCTGTTAATTGAAAAATGAAAAAAAAAAAATGCCAAAGTTCTTAATTTCGGTTGCAAATGCTCAGATGTTCGGCAAAATTTATTTGCTTTTTTTATAGGCCTGAGTGTCCAAAATCAAATATTCTCCCTCAAAATTGCTTCCATGTACTAGAAAAGGAATAACAAACTTGGTATATTCGAATATAGAGTATACAAAAGAAAGGACTATGTGAAAATTTCCAAAGCTTTGCAATACATTCTTGATATATAAGAATTTTGGTTTTCTAGTTCATTTCCACAACAAAAGGCGAGATGCGGGTACCCGGGCTGTACAAATTTTTAATGAGCATAGTTTTTATAAAAGTCATATTTTTTTTTAAATAATGTGAATTGTCTTTACTGACTGGTCTACCCGGAGCGCGTTCATGAAGTCGGCTGCAGCTACAGCCGCAGACAGTCTTAGCTATCTCGAAGCCAGGCATAGTTGCGTGTAGCTGCTCCTAACTTTATGAACGATTTTAGCCATTACTAGCTCCAGAAATGTCATAATTGGGGTATGAGTTACACTGTAAAAAATATGCACAATTGTTGCCACAAAATTTCCTAAAATGTAGGGAACATTCCCTAAAATATAGTGAATATTCCTCACATTTTAGGGAGTGTTCCCTACATTTTAGGAAAAAATACCTAAGCTTTGTGGCAACAATTGTGCACATCTTTTACACTGTACATTTCATGTAAATATATAAATAATAATTTATTACCTGCTTCGTCTATTAAATAAATAAATGGCTCCCCACGCTCATTCATATAAATGGTTACATTTGCCATTATTACAATAATATTTCTTTTCTTTTCTGTAATTTAAAAATAGCAACAACATAATGCGTTTGCGGTAGTTAGCTATGTTGGGTAGCACTCTCAAGTGAGTACCGGCTGCAGTCGGCTACGAGACCGGCTACTATGATTTTCCGAACGCCAGGGACTGTCATTTAGCCAAGTCAAAAAACTGGCTATTGCATTTTCGAATGATGATACCCACATCTACAGCTACCATAGCCGGCTGCAGCCTACTTTATTAGCGTGCTCCCGGATTGATTATTTAAATTTGTAATTCTTGTTTGGGTTAGTGAATTTACTACAGCTTGCTATGTAAATCACATTTGCTCTACTCGTTCCCTCTTATATTAGATTTTGACCGATATGATAGAAAAATTAAAAAAAAAAATGTATGGCAATCGAGATTTTTCAGTATCCCCTAATATTCTCGTAGTAATATTCTTGTACGACATTTGCTCGTATCAATTTTCTCGTAAAGCCAGTTCTTCGTATCAGTTTGTTCGTCAATCAATTTGCTCGTTTACAATTATCGTATACAAACAAACTTGTAAATATTTTACTACGAATATTTAATTGCAAATAACAAATGCTAAAAGCAATGGGTATTTGTTTGCGAAACTTAAGATAAGTAATGTGAAGCACTACCATTTCATTAAAATTTTTAATACTGATTTGAATTTCGAGCTAATAGGCATCTAATAGATTCATAGTGATCGGTTATTGATAATGTTAAAAGTTTTCGTCGTAATAAAACAAGTTGTGTTTCAAAGCTACGTTTTTATAAAAGACTATACGCACGAAAAAAAAAAGTTATTTGATGCATACTCAAATGCAATTTGGGTGCAAACAAACTACTAACGGAATGTCAGTCCGGATTTCGCTCCCAGCATAGCTATGAAACTGCCCTGATAAAGGTAACTAATGATTTGCGATTAGCTCTAGATAATAATCATGTGGGCATGTGTTGCTGGATTTTTCAAAGGCATTTGAGAGCGTAAATCATCAAATTCTGCTGTCTAAGTTATCTACTCGCTTTGGTTTTTCGTCTTCAGCTACCGAATTGGTATATAGCTTTTTATGGGACAGATGTCAGCAAGTTAAAGTAAATAATATTATCTCTAGCCTTCTACCCGTCCTGAGTGGAGTTCCACAAGGCTCTATATTTGGACCTCTATTATTCAGTACTTTTATAAATGACCTTTCTAATATTGTTGAAGACGTGAAAATTCACTTGTATGTTGATGATGTGCAGCTACCAATTGCACTGATGGAGGATTGCCTAGCACGTATGAATTATGACCTTAATAGAATATACTATTGGTCAATGAGAAATCAACTCTCGTTGAATCCTGGCAAGTCCAAATACATAGTCCTTCATAACAACGCTATTTCCAACATCGATGAATTTCCTGGGGTTATACTAAATGGTTCCACTCTCTCTAAAGTGCAGCGGGTCAAAAATCTGGCAGTAATAATCAACTCTACTATGAATTGTTTTGACCACATCAACCTCATGCTGAGGGAAATATATGGAGGCCTTCGTCAGCTCTGGTTATCAGCTGATATTTTATCGGGAGATATGCGTACGAGACTAGTCAAAGCACTTCGTCTTCCTCATTTTAATTTTGGTAGCTTAATATATCCCAAGCTCGATATGCTCTCATAAGCTCAACGTCGCTTTTAACGACTGTATCCGTTTTATTTTCGGACTTCGAGGCTTTGATCACGTCCAACACCTGAGATCCCATCTGGTGGGATTCTCTCTAGATGACCATCGTACGTTGAGCATGCTGGTCTTTCTATATACTCTGATGCACTCTAGGACCCCACGTTATCTCTATGATCAATTGCAGTTTTTAAATACGTCAATACTTCTCGAAATAACAACCTACACATTCCACGTTTCCATAGGTCCATTCTAGAGCGCTCTTATTTCGTTCAGGCTGCTCGCTCATGGAATGAGCTACCTGTAGCCATTCAAGTTGCCGGTTCCCTCGATAAGTTCAGATCACTGTTAAAATACCGTTTCTCTGGTGAATATTAAATTGGATTAAATAAATAAATAATTGAATTTCATTTAGTTTTCGGCTGCGTTCTTCACGACATCTGCGACTTGGCAATGAACTGGGCTTTTTATAGTTTTTATTTATATTGCAATTTTTCCTAAATAGTACAGTTTTTGCCTTGTTGTAAATTTTTTTCCCCCGTTTCTTTTGGATTTTAATTTAATTTTTTATTTAAGTTTGGTTTCTTTTTATTGAGTATGTATTTTTATTTTTATTTATTTTTAATTAATTCCTTTGCATGTAAGCTCGCGATTTATATTTTGAACTTTTTTGAACTTCCTTATGTGCTGAGCTTTCATATTTGTTTCTTCATTTTTTTTTCTAGTCTAAGTTATTTTTTATCAGTTGTTAGTTTATTAGTTATTTGTTTTAGTTTATTTATATGTTTTATGTACCTTAGTTTATTTAGGATATAGATTTTTTTAATAATGCCATCTCTTTTGCTCGCTTTTATTTTGTTTCATGCCTTTACTTTGTACTTTTTATTAATGTACTTATATATAAGATATAATATCTTGTGTACATTCAATAAATGTTAATTTTATTCTATTCTATTCTAAATGTGAAAATTTGAAAAATTTAAGTTAGCGCGCGCCAACTGTTTAATTCAAAACATAACTTTACACGAGCAAATTGGAATTCGAGAAAATTGCGTATGGAAAAATGGCTTGACGAGAAGAGCAAATTGCCTTACGAGCAAATGCTCCATGAGAAAATTGATACCAGCCAATTTATCAAATCTTTTCCAATATCCTTCTTCCGTAAAGGGAAATTTTTCGACAGCTAGGTTGACATAGCTCAAATTAATCTGTTGCTATTTTCAACCTTTTTCATATAAGCTTGTATTGATAAACGACTCGGTAGTTCCCCAAGGTTTTATATAAATAGTACATATTTGGAGACGTCAAAGTTTAAAAAAATCGAATAGAAGAATTTTTCAGAATTTTTGTTTTTACGATTCTAAATTAAATTATTAAATACAAGTGAAAAAAGTAACCACTTCGTCCGGTTTCATCGTTATTGGTTAATGCCAGGTGAAAGCTTTTGTGGATTAGTAGGATAGAAAGATTAAGAAATACAAAAGGAAAGGAATCTGTCTCGTTAGCTTAGCTCAGTAGTAAAAACAGCCAGAAAGCGAAAGATCTCAAGTACTCATTGTATGTAGAACTTCATGGCTTTTCCAACAACACGTCAACCAGTCGCATACTCCTCCCCTTTCGGGAGTTATGGTGGTCTAAACTAAAAATTTCGGATTTTATTATCTTTTTTTTTTTACTTTGACTTCTACTTTTTTCCAAAACGATAATTAACATAACTTTATAAAAATTGTAAGCTGTGGACTCTCCTCTTTAATTTAATACTTTAATACCCTATGTACTATCTGTAGCCGTTCAAGAGTTATTAGCTCATAACCTATTCAGGTCATACCGAAAGAGGTTTTTTTTTTTTTTTTTTTTTTTAGAATAGGTTATGAGCTAATAACTGTTTAACGGCTACAGTTAGGTTTTATAAAGGAAAAGTTATGTTAACTACCTTTTGTAAAAATAAAAGATGTCAACAGCAAAAAAATGGTAAGAAAACCTGAACTTAACTTAGAACTCCGAAGGAAGAGAAGAGGAGTTCGGGGCTTTCTGGACAGACCTGAAGTATATATACAGAAGCTGACAGCGACCGTACAGCCTGTATTTTTAAGATTTTGTGAAAGACTAACATAATTTCTTAATCAGTCTGTATCGCCCAAACGGTTGACGGTTTAAAAAGAAATCGTTTGAGCTACCCATAATCTTTTCCCCCTTCACCCCACCGTTTCAAAGTTAGGGTTCAAAACAATCGATGATCAAAATACCCTTAGAAGACAATTGATGTACTCCATCCCTCCTGTGAGGTTTAGAGTCACATCGCGAATTTGATCTGCTTTCTCATCGGTACTTTGAAATACAATCGAAATTAAAACTTTATAATTGTTCCTGTTGAACATTAACACTAGAGCACACGCGCTCCGACTTGATTCACGGGAGGTCGCATGGGGGACATGCGCCCCCAATCTTTGAAGTGGTTTTCCTCAGTCAAATATGATGAAAAATAAAAGAGTGTTAATTATTATAAAAGAAAAACTTTATTACAGTTATTTAAATACTAAAAGTTTTCCAAATTTTTCTTATATAACTAACTAGAACACAAACGAAAAAGATCAATACAAATCTCTTTAAAATTCAAGCAGCCTAACTAAAAAGGATACAAACTAGTCTATAGACATTACTTTCACTATTTGATTTTACAGTCTGGGCATATAACTACTTGATCAGCCGCTTAATTAATTATTATTATTAATTAATTACTGAAGCCCCGATACTAAAGTATCCGGATTTTAATAAAAAATTTAAGCTTGTAACAGATGCTAGAACATATGCAATCGGTGCTATTCTGCAACAAAATAATCACCCTGTTTGTTATGCAAGTAGAACGCTCAACGAGCATGAGCGAAATTATTCTACAACCGAAAAAGAACTTTTGGCGATTGTGTGGTCAACTAATTACTTCCGCCCTTACCTCTACGGAATTAAATTCAATTTTTTAAACGACCACCAACCCCTAAAATGGTTATATACCAAGACAAGAGGTAAAGTTGTTAACCCCAGACTTTATAGATGGTTGCTAAAGCTTGGCGAATATAACATAAATATGGATTACATAAAAGGAAAAGAGAACAGGATAGCTGATTTTTTAAGTAGAATAAATACTGACACAAATGAAATAAATGCAATCGATACAGAAAATAATAAGGAAAATATTGAAGAATTCCCCAATGCTTCATTACAAAATAATGTGGACGAAGGATGCGATCCACTCACAGCAAGAAAATTTAAACAACCATATTCCAATACTAGACTCTGTAGTCAATCGCTTCAGAACTCAAATTATACTTACAGAAAAAAAAGAAAAGGAATTTGAAACAATACCTAAAAATAGAATTATATACATAGATTCCCACGATATAGAGAACAATATGTCAGATATTCTAAGAAGATATACCAAGCCAGGTAAAACGGGTATTTACACAGAACTAAGTGACAGCGATTATAATAAATTACAACAGAAGATTATTGAACTTTTCGATGGAATCAAAAATATTAAGAAATGAAAAATGAGGAAGAAACATATAAGGAAATTCAGAAATATCATAAATACGAAACAGGACATACAGGTATAACCGAAAATTATGAAGGGTTAAAGAAACATATATATTTTCCAAAGCTTAAAGAACTTATTCAAAAATACATCAATAATTGCGATATATGTAATCGTGTTAAATATAATAGGAATCCCATTAAACAAAAATACGAAACCACAGAAACCCCTAAAGATATTAAACAAATAGTACACATGGATGTTTATACAAATTCTAAAGCCAATTTTCTAACATTTATAGATAGGTTTTCCAAATTTGCTACAGCATTCTATCTTGAGGATAGAAACAACCAAACAATAATAGAAAAGCTGAGAGAGTTTAAATCGCAAAGAGGACATTTTCAAATTTTAATTACCGACAACGAATTTAAAAGCATCAACATTAAGGATTATTTGAGAAACGAAAATATAGAACTACATTTGGTCAAACCCAATAACCACACCGGTAATTCTGATATAGAACGTTTACATAACACCCTAAGTGAAAAAATCAGAACCTTAGGATTTGAAAGTAAACAACTCAACATCAGAGAAAAAATGTGCAAGGCTATCGAGTGCTATAATTAATAATACATACCATTCAACAACAAAGGAGAAGCCTGTAGAATATTTCGCCAGTTTCAAATTGGCCAGAGCCATTGCCTTCTATACTACAGGCCGTCGCGTAAGTCTTTTCTTTACTTACATATGCATAAGAAACCTGTCGTTTGAAAACTTTTGGAATTGCCTATTATCGAAAAAAAAACATGTTTCATGTTTAAAAAGTAGTACCCTTCCAATTGCAGTGTAAGCTTTTTCACTTTCTCTTTTCGCTTATAAACAACTTTTCAAAATTAGAGGTAAAAAAATGAAAATAATATTTGTATGAAGTCCAACAAACAAATGTAATGTAATTAGTAATTAAAAGAAATTTAATTATTATATTAAATTCATAAGTTTAATTATTATGCATTTGAATTTGTCATTGAAAATGAAATTCAAGATTAGCAGGGGAAAGAGACTTCAAGCTGAAAAAAAGAACTTTCGTCTTGAGCGAAAGTTGTAGGTACTCATTTCACAGCGAATTGGGTAGAGTTTAGGAAAATGTGTAATTTTGTTGAAATACTCACAATTATTTTATTTTCCCTAAAAGTAAACATTTTGACTTAAAAATAATCGTTAGAATTATCGTCACCAGAAGCGCTGTTTATTTTATATAAATTTTTAAACATGAAACATGTTTGTTTTTCCATAATAGGCAATGTTAAAAGTTTATAAGTGACACGTTTCTCATACATATGCATTATATAACTGTATGGCCTGTAGTAAAGAAGGCAATGCCGGAATTCACATTTCTTGGCGAATGTTGGTTTTCTATTAAGTTGTTTACCGTTAACCAGCAGTACAGCTTATTATTATAGCTTGTAGGAAAATTTAATTTTCATTAAATCTGTGGATATGTCGCTAAAGTTGACTTATTTTATAAAATGAATTACATGCAAATTCTTATTTTCATACATCCAATGTATATACATATTTATAGATATATGAGTATATAATTTAATTCAATCTAAAATCTTTTTCTAGTATACATACATTCAATATTTTTTACAAATCCGGGTTCATTGAAAATTGGAGTGAAATTTTCATTCACTCTACGCTCACGCACATTCAATACCTACCTAGAAATTTATCATATTTTTCACCTCAGTTCATTTTGCGTAGGAAAATTTCACAAACCACGGCCCTATTTTAAAAGGTTCTCTTGTGTATCTATTTATAGATGAAAGGACCTAAAAGGTTCCCAATAAATTAAACGCGGCGAAATAAAAGTTAATAACAATATCTTGAATATTCTGAATTTCGATCATATAAGTGGGAAGTAAAAATGAAAACCCAAATCTGGTTTTATTTTTATATTTATATTTTTTTATATATATTTATACCTATATACTTACTATATATAAACATGGTTGCGTTTCAAAATGTATATATTTACGTATGTATATTTGGGTAATTGGAGGTAATATATTAATTGTATTTATCAAATCAAGATAGACCCTTAAACAAATCTAATTAGGAAATTACTTTTGAATAATCTTAATAAAATTACTGTGAAAGACTCCATATAAAATAAAAACTTCCGATTTTAAACAGAAGTATGCTGCTATTAAATATTTGTAATAAGAAGTGTTTGTTTTTCCCTCTAATGCTGATATTTATATCAATCCAAAGATCCATACTGGAATTAAGGAAGTTAAAAAAAGGACATTTCTGCTTTGGAGTATTTCTCAAAGCCTTAGGGATAAAAACTTTTTATATTAAACTCCTCAACTTTTTGATGATTTTTTCTCTTTCTTTATTCTCACCCATTTCGAATTTTCTTCTTTTTTTTTTATTGTCGGTAATGTATGGACTTAGAGATTGAGAGCATTGTCAGAGTACGAAAAAGTTTCAAGAAAATAAAATATTTTACACTCATTACCAAAGATGTCTTTGTTTTTCTGCAATGAAAGTCTATATTTGCTTGGAATTTCTCATTTTTCCTAAAATCTCTTAGAATTTTTGAACTTTTGCCGAACCTCATATAGAAATTGTGCATATGCGTATTATTTATGGATTGATGACTGCAACCGAAATATGTACATAATAAATTTTTCTATATCTGCTGTTTACCAATTGTTCCTTATTGCACTATTTCTTATTATATGATTACAGAACAACACGTTTTTAAGTATTAGGAAAATTGAAATTGTAGTTTTAATAGGCTGTAACTTTTTCGTAGCATACCGACATATGAAAAGCAAAATAGGATAACCGACAAAATGTAAAATTAAAAAAAAAAAAAAATCATAAAAAATCAGCTAATGATAAGATTTTTTAAATTTATACCTTTAAAGGTCCTGTACTTCATCTCTAAATTTTCTCAAACTATTACTTATTATTCAAATTAATGTCACTTACGCAATTTGGTCACGAATGATGGAAAAGTTCTAACTAAATAAATGTTCTAAATATTCATAATGTTAAAAAGGCCCAACTGCCATATTTATAGCTTTCGAAGCTAGGAAATAAAATAAAAAGATATTATTAGGAATAATATTTATAATTATTAAATATTATCTAAATCAGTCAAAACTTAAACATTACACCTTTAAAACGAAAATAATTACATACTGCTTCTAGGTGCCCAAATCTATTGATGTATACAGCCATAGTTCACCCGATCCTCCGCTAGGGCGTCATGGTCTGGTCTGGTGGACGGCACTGATGAGGAAATGTAGCCTGCATGTTCTGTCCCAGAGGGTTGCTTGCCTGGAAATAATGACGGTACTGGAGAATGGTTTTGGGCATTTCAGCAGATAGACAGTAGTGTAGAGAAGAGACACTCTAACAAATACCTTCGTTAACTCTTGGTGAGGGTGTCAATACAGTGATGCCCAATGAAGAATCCAAACTGAGTACGGACACAGGTGTTGTTATGGTGGCATGAAGAGTGATTGACTTGGACGTTAAGTCCAGACTGTCCGCATGAGCTGATAGATCACTCGGTGGACAGCGTTGACTGCAGGGCGGCACGCTAGCTCGCCTCGGCTATTGGCGGAGAGTGTGGAGAGGTTCCACGAAAACCTGCCGCTGTGCCACCAGCCATAATCAAAAACATTTCGCGCCTGCCAAATCAAAGACCGTCGCACACACCCAGTCCTGAAGGGACCTTTACACTACTTACCGCTTGCTTAACTGGAAGCGCAGATGTTCTGCCTCAACCGCCGTTGCCCCAACCACCCTGCGATGCTGTGGGCGAGATGCGGTGAGTCCGTACATCACATCTATATATGCGCTAATAGCCAGGCAGCTATTAAGGCGCTAGATGCTGTGCTGATAAAATCGAAGTTGGTGCAGTTATGTAAGACTAGCCTTGAGGAATTAACAACACGGCACAAATTGACCCTATGCTGGGTACCTTCTCATAGGGATATCCAAGGCAATGAGATAGCCAAAAAGGGCTCTGAATGGATAGCTCCGCAGCAGTATCTTATACGAGGATCCCGAATGGAGCTTAAAGGCGAATATAATCAGGGCCGCCTATCAGAAGTAAGCCTCAGGAAGAGGACAAAAAAACTCTTTAATAGTAGCAGAACTGATACCAGGAAATTTCAGAATTTTAATTCGTTTTTTTTTATTTAACTTCTATTATTATCAAAAAACACTTCATCAACCCCAATTTTTCTTGTTGGATTTAAGAAGCCCAAAAGTGTGACTTTAAATTGACCTACTGTGCACCATATCTGGGCTTTTTGAACTTCTTCCTGAACATATCCATCGAAAACGGTTTAAAAAGCTCAATGCAAAAGATAATTGCCTGATTTCTGGCATTAATCGAACTTTTTCGCTGGCTATTTTCAAGAAAAAGGGCAAAAAGCGCAGAAAGGGTCACATTTTGGGTACAGAGCAGATCATTTTAAAGTCACACTTTTGGATTTCTTTCATTCCATAAGAAAATGTGGGGTTGATAACGTGTTTTTTTGATAATAATAGTAGTTATATAAAAAATTGAGTTAAAAGTCCTAAATTTCAAGTTTGTTGAGCCATAGCTTCAAAACAGGGAGGAGGAGAGGAACAATTTGTATACTATTAGAGAGGTTCAACGATTATCAATCGAACAATCATAGGGTGTAACGTTCAGAAGCTACAGGGTAATCAAAAAAAAAAAACATACATACATACATACATTATTTCACAATCCGTTACGGTTTGGTTTAGTTTTGTATTTAATTTAGGTCGAACGTAATATCCAATATTATATTTTTTGGTCAACTTTGAAGTTGGCCGTGTGTATGTGTTGTGTAGTATGCGTGGAATGATAATGATTGATGATGATGATGGTTGGTGGTGGCTCACCCATACAATTTTTTCACTTCACCACAAATGGTACATAATTTCAACATACTTATAAAGCTGTGTAAATAGTGCTTTATGTGTGCACAAATAATTTTGTCCAGAAAATTGGAGACATAAATAATTTTGTGAGAAATATTTTTGTTGAAGGATACATTTTGTTTATTTTTTATACTAAAGCATGTAAACAAAAGCTTTATTAACATGGATCAATTTTCTTCTATTTTTTGGGAAACATATAACCGTTAAAAATTACATATATCTGTACAGAAATACTCTCAAAACTACTGTGTTACATATAAATTTGTGAATTATTGCATGTACCCAAATTAGGGCGTCTGGCGGTTGAGTAGTTGCAGTAGCTCATGGTCAAGGATTTTAAAGCTAATGAGTCTTATGTTTTGGGTGGTGAATTTGGGAACTGGCATAGGCTTTGAAGAGTTAGCATCACATACGGTTTTAATCAATTAACCAGAAGCGAATGATGAAAATGACGAAGATGCTGTATTCGGAAAAAGTGGTATTCGAAAATACGTCAGATCTGCCAGCTGCAGTTCAAGCCACTGCTATTGTCCATTCCATTCAAACCAACATGCCCAACAATCCAAAAAATTCACAGGGGATTCTATCAGTTGTCTAGTAGAGGCTATCTACTACTGTTATGTTCTTTCATAGGCATACAACACCCCATCGACAATACTATTTGAAATAATTCTAGTTAGAAAGCTTACCTGAAATTCCCCACATTGAAATGATAAACAACAAAGCTATGTATAGGCATTCGGATCATACCAAAGGTGTTTTGGGAAAAGTGGGATTTAAATCCCAAAATGACTTTATGGATCTTTCAGGGCAAATGCCTAGTGGCCCAAAACAATGCAGACAGTCAGCAAGAACATCCTTAATAAGGAGCAAAGCATGACGAGAGAGTCATCACTGGCGCCTTCACGTCGTGAACTTAGCGTGCACTTGATGCTTGGCTTATAGCTACTCTACCTCTTCCCTTTAAGGTATGTAGTCGCTAGTATGCTCCTAAGGAAAAGGTCACACACTTCTTTTAGAGTGAGATATCTTAACAACCTCAGCGGGTGCGCATTAAAAGCATAAGCTTCAAAGGAAGTTATTTATTATTATTAGTTATTATTTTTATTATTATTAGTTATTATTTAATTCATATACAGTATTTCTTATCACTAATACTCTAATGCAGTTCATTTATTTTTATTTGTTTAAAACACCAACGTAATAAGAGCTTTGCATTCTTACGAAAATTGAAAAACGATATTCCGAAGTGTTAAGTGACAGATACAACTTTGGAAATTTAACTTATGTGACTTAAATTTAGGTAAGGGTTCTATCTGATTTAAAAAAAAACTGCTATATATCGGATGGCTTTCAATTTATTTGTACTAAAATTTAAAGTAAAGTAAGTGTCATATCGCACTAAATTTATGCGTGACTGGAAATTATGAATTAGAAAAGAAATTATAAGGAAATAAAACTTTGACGTCAATTTTCTCGAATTGATGCCGCAAGGTTGCGATATGTTATTAAAAAAACAATAGGGTGATTCATAAAAAAATAAGAAAATGTCTTTGGACTAAACATTTCGGCACACCAATATCGTGAAAAATAGTCGGCTAATCCCACAATTTATTCATTGACAAAATATAACGTAAGCCATACAGGTATATTATAAAACTTAGACTTTGAGACATTTTTAACTTCATTGTGGTTGAATACCTCTTGTTTGAGGGCATTTATTGTGTTCCATAACAACGTTTATTTATTCAGCTCTCAACGCGACTAGCGTTTCTTATGCTTATTTCTATCGCGTCTGGTTTTTGCTCTTTTCCTGGGAAGTGACAAACATTTCATTAATTTCACAAAACTTTTTTTTCTCATTTAAATTTTACATATGCTTGGTATTGTGGAAGTTTAGCACGAGAAGACGTCTTCTAGTATCTCTCATTCACGCAAAACAAATTGAGCAAACGTCATTATATATAATATTAGATTTTTGTAGTCTATTAAAGTTCAATGATATCCTGTTACGGTTGAATTTGCGGGTCCGTTAAAGAGAAAGGAAAATTATCTGCAGACTGAAAGTCAATGTTAAATGTTACTTAAGGGTAAAAGATACGGACAGAAGTTTTGTTAAGCCTAAAATGGGCCCGGTTAAGTCGCTCTGGCGTTTGCAAATACACCTGTATAGAAAACTTTGCTAATTTAACAGAAATGATAACACGCCAAAGCCATAGAGAGTATCAACCCAAAAGTAGAAAAGAAATAGAACACAGAAAACTAAACAGAATAGAAATGGCCATGTACTGAACTAGTACGCTCAAATGGTTGAGCCATCGTCAAGCATAAATCTGATCCGACCCACGAGCCGAGTTTCATACTTTTTTTTCTCTGGTTGTGCAGCGTTTCTGACATTCAAGTTCAAGTTTTTTTCTGAGCAAGAAGGCGAGTAAGCAGTAGCTAGAAGCGTTGGCGTAATTAAAAGAAGGAATTCAGGAAAAGAACAATTGGAGCTGAAATAACATAGAGCATCGGTTCATTTTTGAAAAGAGGGAAATCTAGAAGGCAAAAGGTTAAGCTGATTACTCAGGATTTATTGGCCAATGCTGAAGGCGGCCAGGAACTAGCAATTCTCGCACCGTTTCCCAAGATAAGTTTTGTTAAAAAAAAAAAATCCTTACAAAAGCATTACCTATTTCTATAACCCCCCGAGTCCCATTAATTACTTTGCCTCGTTAAGGTTAGTTTTGTGACCTGAAGGTCGAACGGGAATAACGTATTTTGTCGTACTATTGTGTGCGTGAAATAAAATCCAAGTGCTTAGTGCCTTGCACGAAAGTTTTTGGTTTTGTCAATTTTTTTTTAGCCATAGAACGTGAGTTCCCTAATAAGCTTTAAATTGAGGTGGCGCCCAACCTACGCTTGCAGCACGTGCATGGAATGCTCATAAGTCTCACCCCCTTCTCCTTTCAGCTACGGAGCAACCCTAATCAGGGCATACATTACCTACGCAAAAAGGAGGTAACAATCCTTCCCCAAATTGAATTCCAAATTCGTTAGGTGAATGGAGCTCACGCAGTCTGATCTATTTTGAGTTAATATTTCTAGTCTTCATTTTAAGTAGGTATATTGTTACCTACGCTGGGGTTGAGCATATGGTTCTCCAGACTTATCATAGGATAAAAGTATGTATAACCTCCAGCTATAGTTATATCTCTTATCGATTGCAATATCTTATATGTAGACTCTGCGACCTACACTGACTATTGATAGCCTCTACAAATAATTTAAAGCTTCACCCAACTACGCCATGCCACTTATATTAAATATGAACACCATGGAAACTTGAGACTTTATTTCTTCAAAGACAAATATCAAGAACAGAAAACGAAAAATTCATTAATTTAAGTGGGGTGGGTGGAGAGGATTTTCAAATAAATGAAGATCTGTTTCTCAAGAAATTAAAATTAGCTCTACATCTCCGAAGGAATTTCCTTTTCGAATTTTCTGTGACACGGCGGTATTTTATATAAATAACATAAAAGAAGATGGATATACCTATACATGATTGCGCTGTACTTATACTCCTTATAAAGTCTGGTCTGTGTTGTCTTCTTGATCTTTACCCTCCAAAAAACAAAGGAAAGAAAAAAAAAATTACATTTCACGGTTCCTGAGAGGTAAAAAAAAAAAAAAAAAAAAAATTAAAAAACCGCCAAGAAAAATTTACTCTCTGACAATGTCAAACATAAAATTTCATGTAGAAGGTTGTGAACCTTTCACAGAAAGTGAAATGTGTTCGTCGCGTGAAAAATGTGCACTGAATACTGATTAGTGTAAAATCACTGAAGTATCCTTTTGAATTGAGTGTATATATACATATATATGCATGTATATAACGCACTGGGTGTATTTCTTAATACAGCCACGGACGATAGAATCAACAGCTAGCAGTAAGAAGACTCTTTCACTTAAAATTCAAGAAACGTTACAAGGATAGCAAATTGTTTTATCGATTCCAATGAGGGATTTATCCAACGATTACTCAGCAGGACTATCTATCTATATACTAAAACAGTGTGTTAATGTCTTTACGAAAAAAATTTACAAAAGGATAAACTTAATTTACAATATAAGAAAATGGGAGCATAACTTTAAATATCGTTGATAAGTTTAAGAAAGACGAAAATTTTCGTTGGTAAGAAAAAGTTTTAAATTATGGTGTAGTAAAAGCAAAATTTTTTGTAACGTCTGGTAAATAGATTGTTATTCTCCCAAGATCTGTTTTCTTAGTTTTAAATTTTAAATATTTATCAGAAATTGGAAAATTTTCTTATCTTATATATAAGACGGTGGCGCTTGTAGCTCTTTCACACTATCAATCTCGGCTTGCGAGAGCGGTCAGAGAGTATAGCGTTACATCTTTGTAGAACTTCAAAGATCGTATGCGCATCCGTCCGTTTGTCAATCACAGAAGTTTTTCTCGAAAACCACATGACAACGTAGGAATTTGAAATTTGAATGTTAGGTCCTCATGACGCCCACATATATGGATAGTCAAAGACTATTAAATATGTTTTTTTTTAATGGGAATAGGTTAGGCCACTCTCAAAAAAATTTTCTTTTTATTTTGGTAGTATCGTTTCAAAGGACTACTTTCAAGAAAAAAAAATTTTTTTTGGTGAATTGCTTTTAAAGATATATCCGAAAATTTCCGATCTTCTCGGTTTCTGAAGTAATAGTTTTGGTATTATTAGTAGGCATTGAGTCGTAGATAACAGGAAAACTGTAGATATTTTGTCAGTCAGAAGCTGAAAAAAGAAAAAAAAAACGTTTTTTGTATTGACTTATAAGACAACTCTTACTAATAAAACCAACTTTTATAAAATTACTCTTGCGTTCGTCTGTTTGAATATTATTCAGTTATTATAAGAAAATTTGGATTAGATGTAAATATATATAAATTTGGTCGATCGACTGTTCGTTGATAAAGTTCTGGTACGGAACCCTGATTGGGCAAAACCCGACTCGCGCTTAACCGAATTATTTATGGACTAGTTAACCAATCCTCACTTTCCATGCGCGACATTATTCCACCATGACGACGACAATGTAATTTATATTACCAAAGTAAAAACAAAACATTCTTTTGATAATAATCAGAAATATCTAATTCTTGTTGTGCGCCACTAAAGCTGCGCTGATAATCTATATTTGAAAAGAACTCAACTCCATGGTATTCTATGCAAACAAAGATTAGGGCTAAAAATTTGTGATTTTAATTCTAGAAGTGTGGTTCCTAAAATTGACGAAGTGCGCGACATTTTGTCTAATTTTTTTTTTTATATAATTTATGTATCTGAAACCTGGCTAAAACCCCATATTCATGATAATGTAATCTGCATTACTGGTTATAAAGTCTTTCGTAATGACCGCCTTAATCGCAGGGGAGGAGGAGGTGTCCCATCTACTTAAAAGAAATCTTCGATGTAGGTTTTTACTGTGAAATCTTTTGAGCTAGCGATATGGTGTTTAGTTGGCTGTGTTTATAAGCCACCAAATTGCCGGAGACGTAAATTATTTCTAAACGAACTTATTGATCTTGAACTAAACTATCAGCATATCGACAACATTGATCCATCACAGTCTCCTACTGTAGCTACAATCTTATAAATGTGCTTTTGACCAAGTAGAGTTCCTAAATAATGTTTTGATCCACTTACATGAGAAATATGTTCTTCTCATACACAAAAGATTACCTAATCAAAGTTGCCCGTGGTTTAATAGAAACCTTGAAGGTCTGATATCAGCTCGTAATATTGCATACGAAAGGTGGAAGTGATACAAAATCTTCAGTTGCAAATAAGAATACAGGATGGTTGGAAACCGTACTACTCATTCAATTCGGGAAGCGAAAATACGAGATTTTTCAAGGTATCTCAACACTGGACTCCGACCTAAGGTTCTCTGGATAAATCTAAAAAAGGCGAGCGTTGTTGCTGCTGTTAATTCCGGATGCATTTTGGATCCTGATGTACTAAGTCGTGAATTTTAGTCTCATAATTTTAACCCTGCTAATGGCAGAAATTTTTTAATTCAGTACAATCTACATGTATCACATCTTCCTTCCATTTCTTTAAAATTTCTATGGGTGATGTATATGCGGCTTTATGTAGTATTAAGTCTAATTTTCCAAAGCTAAAATTGTTGCTCCTTATTTGATTTTGCCACTTTCTCACATCTTTAACACCTGTTTCACCATCTCAACATTCTCGCAAGGTTGAAAGGTCTCTAAAGTAATACCTATGTTTAAGCTTGGACATAATTTCTCCGATTTCCACCCCATCAGCATTTTACCGTTCCTATATAAGGTTTTTGAAAACTTAATGTTCTTAAAAATTTCACTTCATTACGCTCCAATAGTATCGTATCCATGTCTTTCAATCTGGTTTTCGTCCCAAGCATAGTTTCACCACACTGCCTTAATGAAGGTAGTCAATGTAATTAGAGAAGCAATAAATTTGGATAAATAAATGCTACTGGTTGTCCTTGACTTATCTAAAGCATTCGATTCTATAGCTCACAGAATCCTGTGTAGAAAAATCATTACTAGGTTTAATTTTTCCATAAGCTCCATGGAGCTTATATTTAGTTATCTAATAGGGCGTTCTCAAACGGTGTTTTCAAATGGTAATTACTCTATCTTCTTTAGAACTAATTTTAGTATTCCGCAAGGCTCTGTTCTTGGCCCGCTGGTTTTTAACATACTTATTAATGATTTGTCCGACTGTCTTGCAAACAGTTAAATGCATCTCTATGCTGATGATGCTCAACTTTTGCTATCGCTACCCTTGAGACTTATCGAAGATGGAATTTGTTGCATCAATGAAGACCTAAATTCAATATGTCGATGGATAGTTGTCAATGGGTTAATGTTGAATTCTGGAAAATCGTGCTGTTTAGCTGTGTATCGACATCAATTTGATATCCCTATTTTTTCTGCAGTTATTCTTAATGACCCCTATCGTACCTTGGGTAGAGCCTGCCCGTATTAGGTGTAATTATCAATAACGCATTCATTTGGGGTGATCAATCCCATCAATAATACGTACAAATAAAAATAAAAAATATGGTGGTCTTCGCCCTTTGTGGACTTCGAGCTGTTTGACCACACTCTCCACGCGCATGTTTATTGCTTGTTCTCTGTTTATCCATGTGATAATGTACGCTTGCGAAGTATTTTGCAAACTTGATTATCTTAATTTTAATAAATTGCTAGCTCCATTATTATTATTATATATATCACCTCAGAAGATGTGATCATTTGTCAGCTTATGCTTCTTCTTTTCTGAGTTGTGATCTTTTAACATTCTTGAATTTTCAAGCTCAGTCCAGTCTACCTATACAGCATCCTTCAATTCGCGAAATCTACTAGAACAATTGATTGTATTCTGCCCACATTCGAACACTTGATTACTAAACGCCAGTTTTTCAATCATGCCATCAAACTTTACCACACAATGTTAAGATATTGATTTTGTGGGGCTCTTTTATAGTACCTACTTTTTATTAGCACTATTAGCAATTATATTTTCAAGCAGCAGTAACATGTGCATCTAGGAGTCAAAATATATCGAGGTTGCATTATAGCATATGTAGCAAGTTTTGTTTGTTTCTTAGATTTATCTTTTAGCAGTAACTTTATGTGGTTATTTCTTGTATCGGTCTTTATTCTTCATGTTTCCTACTCTATTGTGTTTATTTTTTTACATATACTATGTATATACATATATATTTTCTTGTTTAACTTAACTTGTACAAGTAGAAAAGATTGTATCTTAATTGTACAAAGTCAGATTGGAATACGTAAATCGAATTAAAATTAAATTAACTTCACTGTACAGTTTTCATGCGGTAAAAAATTATCTTACTCACTATAATGCATCTCTGATTTCATGCAGTAGCAACTTCATTTGCTTCCATTTCTGCCTCATTAATATATGCTTCAGCCAGGCCTATTACCTTCCTATTCGAGTCAACATCATCATCATCATTATTATTAATAATAATAATCATTATCATTCAGTTTAGTTGAATTTAAAGCAGTTGCATTTTGTATAATATGTCATTTAAAATTTCATTGCATTTGAATTACATATAAATATTTAATATTTAACATTTCAAATTTAGCGCTTAGTTCTTACTTTGTTTGAATTCAATTAGTTTCTGGCAATATTACACTCAACTCTCTAATTTAGCTTATAAGAAAAAGATATTGTAGATTACTTCACTCCACATTGAGGCTTGGTGGAATATGTGAGATTCCTGTGATTTTTGTAATTTCTTGTTATATTTTTTCATGTTTTCTCCTCTAATTTGGACCATGTAAAGTTAGTCGGAGTGACGTCTTGACTTAAATGTCAGAATCTTATTTGGCATTTCTTGTAGTCTATACACTATGGATATTTAAACAATTTTAATATTTTACCACTGATGGTTTACGTCTGCTCCAGTATACCTTGATGCGTTAACTTTACCCCGAACATATAGACATATAAAAATGAAACGAAAATTCCAAAAATCTACTGCAAGTTCGTGTTTATCACGTATTACTCTTTTCTAATGTCTTAACTGACTGTTTGTGGAAGCATAAAATTTATAGCCATGTCGAAAGATTCTTGCAGAGCAAAAATTTCTTGATAGTCATTGTCTCTCTGAAAATTACAAAACAGCCATTAACTTCATCACATTTCATTGGTAATTTTGACACTTAAAATTGCGTCCAAAAATAGATACAACGGCTCTTCACACGTAATACAGTTTGTAGGTACTATAAAGTTGATTGACGTCCGTATACGTCCGTAAACATAACTTTTCTCCTTTTTATTGGAGAGAGATGAAAGGTGTGCCGTACATGGATGTTGCCAAATACACCTTCCATCCATAATGTAATTTTAAATACCGGAATCGGCAATTGGAACTACTCTAATCATGCTACAACTTTTAACAATTCATTCCAACATGATGTTAATCTTAAGTTAAAAAACAAGAGTTAAAAAAGAAACGTGTTAAAAATTATAAACAATATTCTCATTCTATGTTGTTGCATCTTTAAAGTTAAAATTAATTCATGTCGCGTAATAAATCTAAAGGACGCGCCTAAAGGTCTCCCTGTAATCCCTTGATTAATTACCGAATTCTGCGGACCGGACCAATTATTAGAAGGTAATTCGTCTATAATGTAGGTACGAGTACATCGATTTCATTTCCCTTCAGCACTCGATGTCATGCCATTACATATTTATGTATATGTATGTACATTGTACATTCACCAGGATAGTAGAGCTCCAACGACAGTATTCGGGCATTATACAATAGGTATGTACAACCAAATCGGCAAACATATTTAGGGATGCAAATCGCGCCCTGTATTATATCCCTGGATAGGGTAAAATGTTTCGCCTCGGTGAACATTGTACATTTGTAATTTAAATGAGCTTTTTCTCCGGGCGTGAGCTTTGCCCAACACGCATTTATTGCCAGCAATTACCCAGATTAGGCCATTAATATGACATGTGGGGAGGATTGGTTTAAGAAATAATCTACGGGCAGCGATTTTCACTGTGAAGTTAAGGCGGTAGCAATTAGCGCTTCCATTTATTTATAAAAAAAAAAAAAAAAAAAAAAAGGTTAAGTGAATTTTCTTGTCTTTTTTGCTCGTAATTTAAGCACGTACTAACTTGTTTGCTAATTGTGTCAAATACAGTGGAGTATTTTCTATACATATATAGTATTTTTGATATATATTTTGTTATATTTTGTAATATTTGTATTTTTATTGTTGTATGTAGTTGCTGGTGTTATGAAATGTCATTCATATTAGCCACACATTGGATCCAGGTGCCAATAAATTTTAAGTTTTCACTTTGATTTTATACCGTTTACATTTATTGATAAAAATATTTATTCATACGTGTTATGCAAACAAAATAAAATTTATATTTAACGATTTATCAGAATTTATTTTCGAATAAATTTATGAATATTGAATATATTTTGTTGTTAAACAACCATGATAAGTATGCAAAACATGTGTTGTAAAATTGTGTATGAGAGCAAAATATCAAAGTAACAAAAGGGTTTGACCATGGTGATATGTTAATTCTTACCTCATCGTCTTACACTATACAGGAAAATATGTGCATACTCGTAGTTCTTCGAAAGAGACCTAGAAATTCAATACCCTTTCAGAAGTTCTGAATCTGTATAGAATCTTAATTTAGTTACACATTAGTCTCATATGTATGGTGTTTGGTGAAAACAAAAGAACATGTTTCTAAAAATTGTGTTTTGGAGTTATGTATATCAAAGTGTTTGAAAAAAAAATCTCTGTTGTTCTGTACTAACTACATAACTGCACCTTCCTTCAAAAATGATTAAAATGATGGGTCCAAAATGCATAACTAAAAAAAAAATGAATATTATTTCGGTAAAAGCGCACAACTCCGTATGTGGCGCAAAGTACATTTTTGGACTTTTATAACTATTGATCAAACACCATAATTATTTGAAGAGTACATGGGTGGAGCGTATCTACTTCTTTGTAGTTATATAAACTAAGTTTAAGTCAAACATAAATTGACTGCGGCGGACAATTCAAAGTCCACCGAAAATTATAAGTCATATTATCTGTTATTGTCAGGAAAAAAATAACAAAATTCCTCCAGTTATTACAAGTCCCACAAGTAATTTATATGTATGATCAGAAGATGAAAGAAAAAGAAATATCAAGCAACAATAATAGTGTGCTGTGTAATTGGTGATAATCCAGATTACCTAGGCCACAGTAATGATAGACATGCGAGCCATTGTTAGAAAAGCTAGAGAGTTACATATTTATTAACATATTGCGAATTCTTTTATTTAACTTAGCTTCAAAATTGGAGGAAATTTAAAGTTATTGGAATGAGAAAGTGGAGCGGAAGCCTTGCAAGAGGTTAGCACTATCTCTGAGTACCCCATTTTATGTGAAATCCAACTATACCTCACGAGCTTATGCCTTTCAGCTCATGTGTGGGGCGCTTTTACATACATAGTGCAAATTTGTTTGGGTATAGTTTAGATTTCCACTTAATATTGGACTTATCTTCGGCTTACTTTCAAAGAGAAACTCTTAATCTTTGCTCCAGGATATTTTATCGATCTTACCTGAGTTAGTTCATATCCTTCACTATCCTTTTGGCCTGAAATACCAAGTTCTTTTTGTTGACCAGTCTTAATTTTGACAATGCTCTTATTAAATGGAGAGCTTGTATCTTCAAAGGTGACCTCTGGATTTCAAAGCAGTTAGGGCGGGGAGGGCTGAATAATTTTTATGACTTACCTGCTTCATAGTAATACTTAACCTTTGTGTCGTTTGATGACATTGTATTTTGAATCAGTTTTAAGTTTTTTCAATTAACAGGTCAGCTTTAATTTCCTTCGGATTGCATTGTTTTATTGGGAACAAATAAGATAAACAGCATCAGTTAGGTAATACCCTTACCAGCTTAATGGATATCCTCCCAGTTCAATATGAAATGGACCAGGGGGAGTGGGTTTAATTGTGAGGAGGGAGTAATTGAAGGGTGTTAAATATTGCTATTTTTATTTTATTTATTATTTTTACCATTTTTTCAGTGGATCCAATGATACCCAGATACTAAGATCCCGTCACCCGGATTTGAGGAATCAGATTATCCGCAGATCCACGTTTCCGGATTTCGGGATATTAGCAAAACCAAGTCAAATTTTCAGTTCTTCTCTAAAACCTCAGATCATGCAAAACTAATAGATAATAACTAAATAATCGACTACTAGCACTAATTTATCTTAAACTTCTTCCTTCATCTTACTTTGTCCAAATACACACATAAAAGTATTAATACATACCATTTTTAAATGACCCGGAAAATTCATCAATGGTGTGCTTTACAATTACGTAAGAGATTGTAAAGCACACCATGAAACAGATGGCGAATATTAAATAAAATTATAAAAGCTATTTTCTATACATTCGTCATACTTCAAAAGACGAATAGGCACGTACAAACAAGTTGAATGAAGGGAAAAATCACGATTGTTCTTAATACGACTAGTATACTTTCACTGGCGGCGTCTTTTTTTTTATGCTCAATCCCCAAGATACATAATAGGTTTTTAAAAACTTTTTGATACCCTCAAAAACATCAAACACTAATAAGCACCTCAAATTTAGTACCCTATAATCTATATTCTGCCTCCTTCCCACGAGATTTTCCGTGTTTATAACCATCATGAAAATTTATGTTAAAATTAAATTGAATAAGAACAAAGTTTAGTGAAGTTTTACTTAATTCTTATGAGATTTTTTTATATTATAATCGATGCGTACCAGGGCAAGCTTTCTTTCCGTATGATGAACTTAAGGTTAGGGACGGTACATAAATGATGAGAGAATACCTTCGTATAATTGTGATATATGCGAAGACGGCAATTATATTTTCAGCGTAGGATGTGGCAAATTATAAAATTCAACCATTATAAGGGAATTTTTGCAGTAATATATTTAAGAGGGTAATTTTTTTTTTAAATGCTCATCACTAAAAATTTGTGATAATGTGAAATTTTTTTATACGTCTGTCACAGATAAAGTCGATTTCAGTAGCAGTTTTTTTGGTAAGGAAAGATAAAATATACAGAGGTTTTGATAATGTAAATGTTTCATTTACATTCGACTATATTTGTTACTAAATTTATAATTAGATTAGTTTAATGTAACCAATAGACCAGATCTAGGTAAACTTAGGTGGTTATACTGGATTAAAATTTAAATATATTGCAACCAAAAATAGAGTGTAGTCGTATATTGTATATTTTTATCAATTTATCGATTCAGTGTAAATTCATTGTCGAAAAATGTTGAAAAATATAACTCGGCATTATCGGGATAAAACTGTAGTTCACTATAAATGCTGTAGAAAAAAACAATTGATAAACATTCGAACCAGTATCGGTCTTCCTGTACAATAATTTATTGAACGTCAACTGCATTTATAAATATGATTCGTACCGAGAAAGGTTTGATCCAACACTATTAAAAGTCCAATAATTTTATCTTATATATACGGTGAAAAAAAAATGTAAATTTACAGTTTTACCAGCAAAGGTGAATAGTATGTACATGCTTTATATTACATTATTATTCTTTGATATTTTGTGAAAAAAATTCCGATGAAAAAAATATGAAACAATTTTCTAATGCTACATTTTGGCCATAGTGGGACAGTTTAATAGAAAACGGCGGGACAATGAGACAATAAAATAGTTTTTCGTATCTTTTTCTAGAGCAATTCGTCTGACAGTAAAAATGATTATAACCAATTTCATAGGATTTTATATTCTGAAGAACTTTTCGGTACATTGAAAACATCTAGGACTGATCGTTTACACAGTCCACATAAAAAACATCAATTTTTGTATGGAAACACTATGAAGGGTTTGCCCGGTTTAGTCATTGAACATTGTCCAGAAGAGAGCCTTGAAGCTTATTGGTGATATAGCAATAACTTGTCATGCTCGAGCACCGCCGCAATGCTGGATGCCTTTCGCAACATCATTGCTACATGCACGGCCAATGTTCCGAAGAAATATCTAGTCTGATTCCTTGTAGAATAATTCTTGTATGCAATACTCGCGCTGCAAACCGCACACATCCTTTTACCCTTATAATTACTTTCGGCCGTACTATAAAATTCCGTGATGCTTTTTTATCCCGAACGGTGCGAATTCGGAACAGTCTGCCATCTTCTGTCTTTCCTCTGGTATACAATCTGCGAATGTTTAAGAAGAACATACATCGGTACCCCCGCCACTCTTCTCATGCTTATTAATTCCCTTCCCTTTTTCCTCCTGCAATCTGTGCTTTGCATTATAGGGTATCCCCTGAGCTTGGCTTAATATACAGGGTGGGCCAAAAGTCACCATGGGGTTTAAAAATAACTAACTTTTTCGTTTGTACATTGCTCCACACCCTGTTGACCGTTTCTCTTCATTCCTTTTTTACATGATAGCCAACTGTCTGTTCTTCATAGGTAAGCATGTTTCCCCACCCCACCTTACCCCTCCTTTTTTTCATCCTACCATATGTTACCAATTTAATTTTTAAACCCCATGGTGACTTTTGGCCCACCCTGTATTAAAAAAATAAATAAAAATATGTCTATGAGGGAGAAAACCTTAAAACTTTTTCTTCATGTAGTAGAACCGCATCGATATATTTGTTTAGTCATGGGAATAGTAGACTACGATATTTTCTGACTGGGCACATAAGTTAGGGGTTCAAATTTTATCAAATATTGAAGAAATTTTTATAATTTTCTGTCACCGTGGTTCGAATCATTTTTATAGCCTAGATGAAATCTATAGGGTATACTAAGTTTGTCATTTCGTTTGTATCGCATTAAATTAATGCTGTTAGAGCACAATCGATTGAACATCGTAAAATTAAAAGTTATTTTTATTTTTGCATGTCCGTCTACACGTCCGTCCGTCCGTCCGTCCGACTGAGAGCACGATAACTCGAGAACGCGAGCACTTAGAGAACTGAAATTCTGCACACGGACTTTAAAAGTAATATTAAGTTCAAATCGGGTCTGTTCTTCGTGGGGTTGCCATACAAAAATTTCGGTTTCAGTATATATTTGAGCACAGCCTGAGAAAACATTAACGTAGAAAGCTAAAATTTTGCACACGGTGTTTTCATGAAAATAGTAAACACAGTTTCCAAAATGGACTAAATCGGGCAATGCCATCTTGGTATTGCCATATAAAAATTTAGGTTTTTTATATACTATATAGTATGTTGTGCAAATGATCACTCCTAGACGTTTTTATTATAGCGAAAAGTTTTTCAGAATATGAAATCCTATAAAATTGGTTATAATCATTTTTCTATCTGACGAACCGTTCTACAGATAAATGTGAAAAACCAATTCAACAATCAATTCTAGTTTTTTTACTTGTTATGTTTATAATTTTATAAGTTTTTTACAACTTTTTACATTTTTAATAATTTTCCTAGTGCCCCATTTATTTCCCGATAATATTTCTTGGAAATGCCTTTGTATGGCGAATACAATCCATTTGTAAACAAAGAAACTGGTAAATGTTAAATTGTCTTACCACGGCTGTTTATTTTTATAACTATTTCACTTATATTTTATTTAAAACACTATAATTTATTATTGAAACAATTAAACTTGCCTGAAGAGCGGATACCTGTTGCAATAACTCCGGTTGTTTCTGCAGCATAGCACAGCGCACTTAATCACCATATTGCAAGGCTCCGGAGCTTCGATTACATTATATTTCTTGCACAAAAACAATATTTTACTACAGTTTTTCACTATAACAAAAGTATAAATCTTTTTTAATTACGTTTTTAATCACAGATTCACTAAAACAACAGCGGACATGTTTTTGTAATTTTGAGATAAATTCAGAAATATCGAACTGACAAGAACTAAAAGCCCATTAGTCACCCCTCCCCCCACCCCACTTAAAAAATTCGAATTTTACACATCATAGCCTGTCTCATTTGTTTCCAAATGCTAAGCTTCATATTCGAATTTATTGGTATTATAAATATGTCATTCAAAATGCCAGCAATAATAACCAGGAATTAAAAATTGGTAATTTGTGCAGTTTTAATTTATTAGAACATTACCGTGAGAAAATAGAGTATTTTGAGGTAAATAATAAATAAACTTTTTGAAGATTGTGAAAAGGTAATGACTATTATTATTGGCCTTTTGCGCACTTGAATTTCAGAAATCTCCCATTGGTGATTCAAAACTTCATTAAGTTTCCATATTATCACTCAATTTCCATGTTTTATCTTGTAAAAAGCAAATGTCTCCATTCAGATCGATTGCTGGCACTTCAATAGGTCTGTTCGATGAAAACCATGGGTAAACCTAGGGCTACACCGGGCTAGACTATCTTGTTTTTTGAAAAACCTGTGCTATCTCGAGCTTACACTATAATTTTCTTGGAATAGTGGTTTGACATTTGTCACTTGAGAACTGTCACTTGCAATTTGTTGCTGATTGGGGCATATAAATTACTTCTTGATCAAAAATAATCAAAAATTAAAAGAAAGAAATAGATAAATAGCTAGAGTACATTTTATTTGTAAATGGGTAAAATGGGTGAAATTTTATAAATAACATTTTACAATTAATTATACTCAGGAGAACTATCAGAGAAATGTCATTACACTAAATTTACCCAGTGTTTTAAAAACTTGTTCGATGAGTGCACAAACCCCGGGTAAATTTGGGGAAAATTTACACGGTGTTTTCATCGAACAAACCTAATATAGCATTGGTTGCAAATAGCTATTATCGTCTGCAAAAATACTAAAAATTAAATTAAAAAATTAAAAACTGAAAAACATTATTTCACATCTGTATCGATTTTGTTAAAATCAATGCGGCACAGAATTTCAAAATGAAAATTCTATGACAATTCAGAGATTTACATATTGTCAATTACATTGCATTAGTAGAGCTGCAGCTGCTCCTCAACAGATCAGCTACCACCAAGTGTCAAATGTGTCACTCCAAGGTCGCTTGCACATCGAAAAACGAAAACAACGCACAAATATATAGTCCCACACCTAAAATTCGTCTATGCTTACATATAAAAAACGAACGAATAAAAATTGGGTTGGGTATGTATCAAATGTAAACAAAGGAAAATGAGGTTAAAACCGAAAAGAATTTTCGTTCATATGTGGATGAATTATAGAAAGAAAAGTACTTGACAGTTCGGAACGAAAATTTCTTTGTCGCACGAAAAAACATAAAAATATATTTTAATTGAAATAAGAGCTTTAAATATGGATATTTTTTTACTGAAATTGTAATTAGAACAAGTAAAAAAGCTAGAATTGGTCTAAGACCAATTCTTAGGATACCCTAGATGAATTCCCGTATTAAATTTCGTATGGTCACCGATCTATTCAAGTATTGATTTTGAAGTTGTTTTTCGCATATATTTCTAGAACGGTTTGTCGCACAGACAAAATGATTATAACCAATTTTATAGGATTTCGTATTCTGCAGAAGTTTTTAGTACCATAAAAATGTCTTGGACTGATCGTTTTCAAAGTATACGTAAAAAACCGAAATTTTTATATGGCAACACCAAGAAAGAGTTGCCCGATTTAGTCCATTTTTGACATTTTATTTCCTAATGTAGTAAAAACATCATGTGCGAAATTTCAGCTCTCTACGTCGACGCGTTCTCAGGCAGTGACCAAATATATAGCGGAAAACGAAATTTTTATATGGCAACCCCACGAAGGAGTTGCCCGATTTGGCTCATTTTCGAACTTAATTTTACTTTTTTTTTTAAAGTCTGTGTACAAAATTTCAGCTCTCTACGTGTTCGCGTTCTCAAGTTATCGTGCGCACAGACGGACGGACGGACGGACGGACGGACGGACGGACGGACGGACAGACGGACGGACGGACGGACATGCAAAAATCGAAATAACTTTTAATATTATGAATGGGTGTCCAATCCATTTTGCTCTACCATCATTATTTCGAGGTGTTACAAACGGAATGACAAACTTAGTATACCCCTATGATTTCATCTAGGGTATAATAAATATGCAATATTATATGTAATGCGGAAAATATCTGTTAATTTAGGACAAAATTTGTGTTTTTTGGTTCAGTGTTCTCGTTTGCGTTTTTTTATTTTCAAACAGCCCAAGACTGGCATCGCCGCCTCGAACACGTATTTGCTTCTTCAAAGGGAGGGAGTTGTTAACACGCTAGATGAGCGAATTCTCGAAGTATTGTGACAGAACAGACGGACATGAAAACTGCATTATATGTATGTACATACATAAATGTTGACAAATTTTCGACATAATTTTAAATTTTGTTTTTTATCTTTCATGACATATCTGTCATGCGGTCCTAACTAGTACATATTAACGATATACCTACACATAAATCATACAATAAAGTTCACAAATTAAAAGTAATTACGGAAAATTAGTCAAAGGATAAAATATTTTCTGGTAATTAATTGTTTTCCATGTCTCTTCTCAAAATATGGGACGTTTCAAACTCTATTCAATTTTCAAACTTTATTCAATTATTTTTTTTTTACAAAAAGATGATATATGTAAACTCAATTTTAGTAAATTTTCAAATATTAATAATCATTACTATATGGCTTTCACTCCACTCTAGAGTTATTTATTTGTGGTTGGCATTGCTGGGTCTACCTTTGTGCAAACCTTTGTGAAATTTTGTTTATATGTATAGTATATCAAGGGCGGACGCATAAATGTTACATAATTTAATTTGAGATTATTTCCAACAGTATACGGATTTTAATTAAAAGTATATGAAAGTAAGCGATTGATTAGCCAAAAAGTTGTTCAAAATGCAATTACTTTTAATAAATTATTCATAAAAGCATCCACAAAGGATTTAGTTTTTTAAACCAGTTTGTTTTCGCATTTATATGAGGAGAGAGAGAGACTGAGTTGTTTATGCACAGTATGTCATCCAGGGAATAAATTCGATGCATGGGATATAAATTCTTTCGTGATTTTATGGGAATATGTATGCAGGTAGGAAGGTATGTATGTATGTTCATGTCGTTGAAAAGTAATTAAATTCTTAAAGGTCAATCGGATTTTGCATTCCAATAAAATATTTTAAATTTGATTGATTAAGCTCATTATGATTGAGCTTTTGCAATTTAAGTTATTTCAACATTAAGAGTTTTTTTGTTTGTTTTGCAATGGCGATTTATTGCTAGCGTCCGAGGATATAGTATGGCATTAATTAAAGTTAAAGATTTAAAGCCTCATTGTAAAGTAATCAGAAGGGAATCACTTAAAACATTAATTTTTATTTATGTAAAATATAGAGACTACGTGTAGGGTAAAATAATTGTGTTTGGATAATATTTGGAGATGGTATCTAGGCAATTTGGTATGAAAACTTGCATTGAGATTGATTAAGAAACGTGGACATTTTTTTTATTGTATATGTATGCATGCACATATGTATCAAGAGTATAGCCCACAATTACATCGATCCTGATTTTGTGGACAGGCTCAGTCATATCCATCCCAACACTAGTAAACCCGATGCAAACCCAAGAAAGATCCAAAATTATTAAATCTAATTAATCGATCATGGGGAAATACATTGAAAGCATAACGAAATTATTTAATGGTGAGCTGCCGCGCCATCTGGAGAGAGTTGGTGGCAGTCGAAAGATTATAGCGCTTATTAATTTGAAATAATTTAATTATTTGTCCATATAAGAACATGAAAAAAATATAACGCAGAGCGAAAATAATAATAAATGTTGTTGTTGAATATTAAGACAGTTTTCTACAGCGTAACACTTAAGTATATCAAGCAACCCTGATATGATAAGCATCCGACATTTTCCACCGTCAGTTTGACAACCACGTCCGTGGGAGATTGTCTTGGTATCGAAGATTTGTATATTCACTTTTCACAACCTGGTCATCATACGAGCCTGCAAAAATTACAATGCAGTCACCAGCCGTAAAATGGGAAATCTAACTACCTACTACTAGATGGAGTTGTCGGTACTGCAAACCAGTACTGACAAATTATAAGACAATTAAATTTTGTTTCGAAAAAAAGATTACTGAGAACCATGACACATGGTGGAATTCCTTGAATTTGGATTGCTAATGATTATTCCGAAACCAGAATTGGTTTTTTCCTTATACACATTTCAATCCGTTTTCACTATAAGTGAGTAAATTTTTTCAGACACAAAATACCACTCTTGGTCAAGCTAGTGACTTCATATGAAGTACTATATGTAGGTACTTTCGAAGCATGCGGGAGCACAAGGTTGCACTAGAGCATGTTAGAGACACAAAAAGGAGGCGTCACCAAAAGGGCAGTTATACAGAGTTGACAAGAGTACTGCCCTAATTTATATAAACTTTTTTAATTAACAATACTCCGGGGTGGATCCGCTAGCTATGAGAAAAGCTTTTCTGCTATGAGGCGGATAAAAACGTGGTTTAGAAGCACAATGTTTCAAGCTTTCACTGCTCAACATAAAGAATGCCACTGTTAAAAACATAACTACAGCTTAAAAAGTGTTAAGCCGATTTAAAAAAAAAAAAAAAAACAACTCCGAAAATAATCGAGGTGCTAGCGTGTTGACCTGACTTAAATACTACCACGGAGTGAGCCGTCAGACTGGATTGTACATCTACCATCATCTCTCAATCACATTGTTCCATAACAGATATTGTGTTGGACGACTAACTGATAAAAATATGCAAGAAAGCTAAATATTTTAGACGAACGTGTTTTTCATATCCTACAAAACATATATGTACAGTAAAACTATCGGGGATATTGCGTGTCGCATTTAATTAGAGTTGACCAAAAAAAAAAAACGGAAACGCACGATCTTTTCCAAGCAGTTTTTAGATATGTTGAAGCGTAAACACTTAAGAGTTCTTGCGGCATTATGTAACCGAAAAGTTGTGCATATGTGCTAGGATGTATCGTATTGGCGCTAAGGAACGCTTTAAGTCCATAAATTCTTTTGTAGTTTCTTTTTGAAACATTTTATAAAACTTTTCCACATCAGCTTAAGGAAATGTATGTATAACCCGGACGGGGATGAGAATTAAAATCTCTACAACAAACATAACTTCTCTTATATTATTGAAAATATAATTAAATTTGACCATTTATATTAGGGTCACTATGTGAAATATTTTCTAAGAAACAGTCTCGTAATTTGTCTGCATAAAAATATCTATATATTTCTTCTTTCTGACTTGTCTATTAAAAAGAACAACAAATTCTGACCTAAACAGACTTGGCAAAAAGGTCAAGATTACCTATTCTAATACAAAATATCGGCGAATGTCTTCGCTTCATCTAAATAAATATTTTCTATGGAGCTGCGATTGACAGGTAATCACTGAACCATTCCAGACTGATTAAAATTTCGTTTCTGGGCTTGAATTTTCCCATTGGTTGATTTTCCAAAATACACTGATTCATTACTCTTCAATGCTTTCATAAATTTATTTACTTCGAATAAAATTTAATTGTAATGTAAATTATGAAGTAAAAATGGCAAAAAAAAAAAAAGCAAATCGTTCAAGAAAGTTTATTCGTGCTCATCAATCTTCCCTCATGGAATTGATAAGATTGTTGTATGTGTGTGAGTACACGAGCCTAACGAACTTTTAATCATGGCAAAACGTTCATCATTTGCTTTAGATTTGTTTTTTATATTTTTATTTCGTGTTTTATTCATATTTTTTTTTTCGTTTATATCAGACAAAGTCACAACGAGATAGTATTGAAAGTGTAATTCAAGTTTTCTTTGCCAATACATTTTGGGGTTGCCGTAAGCTTTTATCCAAAGCACATTCGTGTTGAGATTTTTCTATTTCTTTCTTACGAATATGTTTCTGTTTTGTTTTTATATTTCTTAAGTTATTGTGTGGAAGGAGTAGAGTTGTGGTATCCAATTTAAATGCAAATTGATTGTTTTTAAAAGGTATGAACCATTTTGTAATAATATTAAACAGATGAATGAAACAGTATCTCATACATAGTATCGGGTTTGACATAAATTTCGTCAATATATTCAATTTCTTTTATTTATTTTTTCTTTTTCATTTTCTTTTTCGTTCTTAAAAAGCGAAACACAATGAGAGGTAGAATGCATTTTTATTGAAGAAATTCTATTAGGAGAGTGCAATCAATCTCCTCTCTAATCGTTTTTCTTCGTTCCTATATACGGAATGAAAACAGATCTTGTAATGTGTAAATGTGGGACACCTACAGAAAAATCTTTGGTGTCCTCACCCTGCAGATCAGGTTAGATGACCCTAGGCCCAAAAATAACACCATTTATTTTATAGTTCCTCTCGGATAATAAAATAAAATAGAGTAAAAACGCTACAACTACAGCTTCATAATAATAATAAAAGACATAAACTGAATGTGTGGTAATTACTAAAATTAGAAAAGGTATTAACAGAATATTTATCTATAAGAAAAAAACTCTCTTTTTAATTACCAAAGATAGAGTATTTCACATCTTGGTAGCATACACATATATAAAATTGACGCTCAGTTATACGATAATTAAGACTTGGCATATTCAACGCCACAGCTCTACTGGACCGAGAAAACAATAATTTTTCAAATAGGCTAGTCAACTTTTTTTCAATTAAATTATGTAAAAATAAGATTACCCTTAAATGAAGGAAGATACGCTTTTAAGGTACATCCAAAGACGGATTTTACATAAGGAGAAACATTGTCAAATCGTCTCAGACTGTACACGTAGCGAACATCCGAATTGAACGAGAAAGTGAGTTTTCTTTGAAACAAGGAATCCAGAAGGCAAAACAATTCACATCCGTAGATTACCAAAGAAGCAATCAGTTGTTTCACTAACATGAACCTTGTATTTCGAGGAGTAAGAATCAATAGAAAGCTTACAAAGCATTGCGTAAATTTTACACACAATACTGTTGACATGGTTAGACCACGTAAGTGTGCTGTTAAAAATGATGCCAAGATTCTTTGTCGAGCTGCTGTATGGAATATGAGTTTCATCTGACATCACTTCGGGAAAGTCTGTGATGTCTAGATTATTTTTATACAGAAGAATTGCCTTAGATTTTAACGGATTTAGAAGATCCAAGGTTTTCATTCAGTCTGCATACTGCATCCTCCATAAATCCACTCGATCTTGAAATATATAGCTGGCAATCATCAGAAGAAATATAATTTATGAATACAGAAAATAGCAAAGGCCTGACGATTGACCCCTGTGGAACAACACTACATATAGGTAAAAATTCAGACGAATACTCACAACAGCAGACATTTTGTTGGCGGTCTTCCAAATATGATCAAATAAGCTTGAAGCACTACTACAGAAATTAAACAATCTTTTAAGCTTGTATATTACTAGTAACTGATTAACTTTATCAAAAGCTTTGGAGAAATCTAAAAGAAACCTTGGAGATAAAATGGAGATGGCTTGGTACTCCTGGGGATTTTTTTAGGATTCTTAGGGATGAGGAATATCTTGCAAAATTTCT
Organism: Dioctria rufipes; assembly: GCA_963924295.1. Taxonomy (NCBI): domain Eukaryota; kingdom Metazoa; phylum Arthropoda; class Insecta; order Diptera; family Asilidae; genus Dioctria; species Dioctria rufipes. Next base: position 169,097,605 of record OZ002742.1, on the reverse strand, counting down.
AAGATTCAGGGTATACAGACGTGGAGTATTATGGTGTTAAATATGCACGTTAGATTAGGTAGAATATTACGCAATAAAAGTTTAATAAATTTGAGATGTATATTATCAAGACCAAGAGCATTAGAGGTGACCGAGAAAACGACTTTAAAAACTTTCACTTGGTCAACATGTGCAAAAGAAAAACCAGCATAAGATGAATCAAAGGCAGAACTTTCAAAAGCATCCGAAAATGCATCCGGCACTGTACCAACGAACATGTTATTGCGATCATCAACTTCAATATCTATATCTGAATTGCTAGATCTATTTAGACCAAAATTCTTTTAGATTTCACCAAAATATCTTAGTAGGAAGCTTGCTATCAAACTTGAAACCAAAGTAGCGTCTTTTAGAATATTTAATCTGCAGATTCACAACATTGCTCAAAACAGGATAGTACTACCAGCATTTAGGTGTTCGAAAACATTTTCACCTTCCGTAAGCAATATTTCTCTGTAGGATTAATGTCCGAATCCGAGATGTAAACCAGGGGCAGTTAGTTTCGGCAATATAATATGTCTTTCGAGGGATATATTTCTCAAACAGATAATTTATGAGACAATCAAAATAACATATCTGATCATGAACGGATCTTATTCGTCGGAGATATTCTCACTGGAGCTCTGATGCTTCACCAAAAAGAGAGCCATAATCTATGGCATTGAAATCTCGATGTGAGAATACATGAGATTCACTAATCCCATTAAGATCAATATAATAAGTTAAAAATATCATATCATGCTTTGAGAATGCTGAGAATAACAGATGATTCTGATACATCACCCGATTTTGGTCGGCTACAAGAAAAACATCAAGTACAGTGGAAGATGTTGAAGTGAAATGAGTAGGACGAAAGTTTATTAACACTATTCCTACCATGACCGGTCAAATGACCGTTTTTAAAATTTCGATTACAATTTTCTATATACAACGTAATTGTATCGCCCTTAAACTTCACGACTTTTTCTAAGATATACGTATAATACATTTTTCAACATTTACTTTATTGTTTTTATTTTTTGTTTACTGAGAAAAAGTTGTAGTCTACCTTGCCAACCACGACCGGTCATTTGATCTGCTGTACGATTTAAGCATGCAGCTGTGGCACGATTTTAGCTGAAAAATGCCTTCGGTAAAGTCTTATGATCCAAGCAGAGACTATTATTATTTTGTATATCTATTCTATTTTTTTTTCTACTCTTATTTAATTTTGTACTACCTGTTATAAGTGTTATTTTCTAAAAAGTGAACGAATCCAACAATACTTAGTAGTAATTTTCACATTTTATCTTTTATAACCATTTTGCTCACATTTTTATATTTCACTTCTTGTTTTATTTTTTGAATATTCATCCCTCCAAATGTCAAGGCGTTCGTTGAATGAGATTTTTATATTAGGAGAAATAAATAATATTGATGAAGAGCGTTCGGAAGATGATAAGGAAATTTCTGATATTGAGAATGACAATGCGGAAAATGATTATGATCTATTTGAAAACGACTCGAACACCGATGAGAACGAAGAGAATGTTTCGAACGTAGGTAGAGAACGAAAAAGAAGGAGGTTTAGTTCTTTTAGTGAGAATGAGAAAGGGTAATCGAAACAGCTATAATACCGATACCAATTGAAGACGTTGGACTTCTCGATAGATTATATAGTTTAGTTTGGTTAAGTTCTCATTAATATAATCCTTGGTAATCATGTTTGTGTGGCAACGGAAATAAGTTTTCTCTTATATTCTCAGGCAAATGTGTAGCCAGATTTTCAAGCGCACTAACTGCACCCTGACTTTCATCATCTCTAGACCTAAAAGATGACAATTATCGTATCACACTATCGATTTTCGATTATCCAGTCTACTTTATCTTAGCACGCCACACCTGATGTGGTGCTTAAAATACCGATGAAAACGATGCATATCCCTCCAGTACAAGAGAGTTTCTAACATCTGTCCTGTTCCACCAAATCATCGACGCATATATAATGATATCTAGATAAAAGCTGCTAACATCCAGTGCACCGCAGCTGTCATAAGACCGAATGCTTTTCCAAAGACTCTCCTACACTGTCAAATAGCATTTAGCATGCGAATGATATAGATCTTTATGTGAATCCTCCGCTATGTTTTTCTATTTAGGATTATGTTTAGTTTTTTAATTTCACCTCTGTGGATAGCTGAATGGTTTCACCTTTTCCTTTGAACGGTACGGAGAGTTTTTGTTTTTTTTTTAAGCACTATCACCCTCTTCCTATGGTTTTCTGTTAGATCTTTCAAATCAGTCCAAAATTCTATTTGAATTTCATTACAGTTACTTCTTAATGCAGCTCAGTAACGAGCACGTACATATACATAATTAGCATACGTTTGAATATTTGCAACATGCTATTCAGCTCATTTAAAAGTAATTCCATTAAAAAAAACTCCACAATAAAAGTAAAAGAATCATTTTTTATGGACAGCATCTCACGATCTCCACTGTGGTGTGTGGTTTCTTCATTTACTGTCGGCGAACATTTGTTCTAATTACAGCATGGAGTAGATTGATCTTATTCCACACGTTTTGTCAGTTTCTCATGTTGAGGTATAGTTTGGCTCGTTATACGCCCTTTTCATAGCTACAAAAGCATCCACCCTTGATTGCTTTTTCGATTACAAAGATCAGATCATGAAGAGTCAACTGAGAGAACAATGATATTCAGAAGACAACGTATGCTCAATGAAATATTATGTTATAAAATTACAAAATGTACTTCAAGGAAAATCTATGGAATTTGTTATAATAACTACAATATTATGCTTTTCGGCTTGAATATGGCGAATCATGGTTCATATTAGTCATACCATACTAGTCCGTTAGGCATACTACTAGTCTGTTAAGCAAGTTCCTAGGCAGCGTGTTTTTCTACCATAGACAGTCCAGACAAAACTATACTAATCTAATTATTATCCTATATTTCGGCCATTGTGTATAATCTTTCATTCTTAAGAATAAATATCACTTACAGCTTGACCTGAAATCTGAAAAATATCCATAAACAGTAGAAAAGAAGATAAACAATGAAAATCTTCTTGGATACTAATTCATTGATTTGCCTTCTTAGTGAAACTAAAATTTGGTAAAATTTCATGTTTATATGCGAGAATCGGATGAAATATTTGGTCTGCTGAAAGATTCGAAACTTCTTGCTCAGATTTTGCGCTTAACTTTTCTTTTATTGATTGAGATGCCTGGATCCAACAATGTATAGCATATTATTCGTACGGTACTTACAAAAGTTCTTAATCCTTAACAGAAGTTTCTGCCAAAAAACAAGCACACACACACACTCACACATTTTTTTGAAAAAATTTTAATTTACATCACTCAGAAATGTAATAATATTGAAAAGTTAAGAAGAAAGTACAAACTCCTTCTAATTAAATTTCTTCACGTGGATTTAAGAGAACACATGAAACCAACCTCATCATGCCTGAAGTTGTTCATTTCTCAACATCCTGCTAATGAAGACGAATTACTAGATAAAAGTTTAAATCTCTTAAAGAAGTATATTAAAACTGAAACAACTTATCTCCCACCTGCCAGATAGATTTTCTTATACCTGTGACCCATTTCATTTCCATAAGTACATATAAGTACTCCCCGTATAATTTTCTGAGAAGTGTGAAGCTGCAAAAAAGTTTAGATAAATTACGGATCTACCACAAAATTTTACTGATAATTTTGTGCAACTACTTACTTAGCTATAAAATTCATATGGCTTACGTTGCCCATAGTGAAAGGCGAAACTTTCTGTGCTTATTTAGTCAACAGGTTTATATTTCTCAACCATAAATACGACTTTCCTCTCTTCTCTAGCTATATATTTTCTATATACCGCTACTACTTGTACTTCTCTAAAAGATATTTCCTCGCAGGCTGTGTTTTCCATTATTATTATCCTGTCCTAGAAACTCCTTTAAAGTATAGAGGCAAAACGAGAGAGAGAGGGAGATATATAGAGTGAGTCGTTAGGTTAATGAAAGTTCTACTGCAAATCAGAAAAGTGGAAAGTATAATGCTTGTATCCTAGCACCAGCTCTTCATAGCTTAACTTTTAGTGAAAGTTTAAGGTCACATTCATTCCAGTTGGATTGTGTATGTTAGATTCAACAGGCAGGCTTCAGATGGGAACTGTATATCTATAGTGCCTTTACCATTTGTATAGTAGCCTAGAATTCACTTACTTAAAATTCCCCCAAGGGGCAGCATGACTCTCTGTTTATGCCTAAGCGGTGTTCACATTTTCACAACGCCATCGTCACTGAGCATTTTGAAATGGCACCGAGAAAGATTTGCCTTCCTGATGGTATTTTTATAGTCGATTTACAGCCGCCCCTGGATATTTATGTATATTTTATACTGGGGCTATATGACACAGATTGCAAAGACCGCAGGCTGTGACTTTACCAGAATATCACTATGAGGGTTTCCTTATTGTAAGTAGGCAGTAGGGAGGAAACTAAACAGGAAGTTTTGTTCAATTAAATTAATTTTGATGGAACTGGAGCGGATGACATGGAATTCTGCGTAAAATTTATAGATATGTTTACTTATACCGACAATAAAGCGGTTAATGCATTTTATGCTTTGTATTATCCAGCTAATTGCTTTGAATACACCTATATATATATTATATTAGGCCCAGGTTTGAGTTCAGCCTCAGAAAACACTATCTACCTACAAGCATGATTACTTTATAAAAAAATATATATATGTTGAGTAAACTTGTACCGGGCATCGATGATTCCTGTTTATATTGGAGAAGTGTGATGAAATTTGCAAATTTTCTTACTCTTTTTTCCTTCTTAATCAAAGATTTTCTATATCACAAAACGCCATGTAAAGCTAGTTTTTGTCATTAATTTGTGGAGTACCATAAAGATATATTCTTGACCCTGTGCTTTTTCTAACTTACATAATAATGATCTACCAAGTGTATCATCCAAGTTAAATTCAATTCGTTCTTCAGCTCAAATATTATTGTTGGGCTATTGGCGTATACTTGAGACTTCACAAAACGTTAACGATAAAAGTCTTACAATATTATATCTCACAGTTTTGATGGTTAATACTTATTGCCATTGCATTATATGACGATGTCTAGCAACAGGTTGTGTCACTCTGCTAGATCACAATATGCCTTCTAGATTGATACCATACCTAATACCTTTCCAATTGTCAAATTAATGCAGCTCTTCCTTGTTCGTAGTATGACAATTATAATCAATCACAATGACAATCAATCCTTTCCCTTCTTCGATAGTCGGGCGCTAAGTCGATGATCAGTTTTCAAAAGTTGTGTAGAGATTCCGTCGATTAAACACTTAAGCTTCTGAAGAAGTCAACGAGAGTCGTCATCACTGATATTAAGGCAAATATTTTGAATACCTATAGTACGCGAACACGAAGACGTCAATAATAAAATTCGAATCATACGTCAGTACATCCAAAAAGGCCGACATCTTATGTCAATTTCCATTTAAATTTTAATCGAATTCAGATGTTTTTGTATCTGCGTTGTGTTTTGTGTTTAATGTCTGTATCTATGCTAGAATTGTACCCACAAAGACCCATAGTATATCTAAGCTTCTAAGTAAATAGGAATTGTAGATAGAGCTTGTGGGAAAATATTTTCCACTTCGTTCTACCTCAAAAAGATTGTTGAAGATTTCCAATCTAGGAAGCAAGCCATGATAATAATAAATTTCTAATGAGCAGTTCTCAAACTATGCATATGTAGTTATTAACAATAAAAAAATATGAAATGCTTATTTATCAAAGAAACTCTCTGAGAATCTCTGCATTTAACCATGTCACCGTTTTTCTGAACAGATCCCTTCCAGGCAAAAAGGCTAATAATCTGCGATTGGATATTAGTTCATAAAGGGTATTCCAAACAACCGGGTCTCCTTCTAAAATTAGCTCAGATATTTTAAGATGTGCCGACCCACCTTTGAAAAATGCCTTGGTAATTTGCAATTAAAGGATGAATTCTCTGAAAGTATTAAGTTTCATAACCCGGATACGTTCACAAAAATTTATATCAAGGTAATTATATCTCAAGTCGAGGAATTCGATGTTAAATGTCTGCCGAATAACAATGACGACTCTCCTAAAGTGATTTATATACTCGTACCGACCGAGAATTTGTTTGTTAAAATGAAAATAAAATAAATCCTTAAATTTCTACGAGATTACCCTACTTACCATATGAAGGAAGATTCATTAAGATTTGTTGTCAACAACTTTCTTCAGACCCATTTAAATTAATTATCCAAGAGAAAACTAGGTAGAAAACTTTGGAATGACAACATTACTCTTAACTTTCATCGTACGATTTAATATGTTTATGGAATTTACTATATACATAAAGCGATAGCAGAGATCAGATTAACCCGACATTGATAAACGAGCATAGCTGAAGACAAAATCGGAGGTGCAATTTATTTGTAAGAAAATCCAGCAGAAGATGGATAACTTTTGACCATTGGCATCAAAATTTGTGTTTCATCTTTTGTCTTTTAAGTTCACGAACTTTTCAAATATTTGCACTTAGTTGAAGTAGCATTTGGTTATAAATATTTTTAAACATTTAAATTATTTGCATTAAGTAAAAGTTAATTGTATGTTAGAGTGCATCAGACTGAGTAGAGTATGATATACTTTAGTTAAGACTTCATTAAATTGTTCATTCGGTAGTAAAGATTTCATAACTATGTATTCCATTGTGCAAATCGTGTCCTTTGTATGAAAAGCAAAAGTCGGCATTTTTTATTCGTCTTTTTATGAGGGAAACCTGAAGCAATAGAATACGACGGAATTTCACTACGAATCATCAAACTGATTTTGCCATGAATCATTTATGAGCTTTTACATTTATTCAATTTTTTTTCATACTTCCTCAAAAATTACTAAAATTTGGAAAACTATAACGGTACTGCCTCTGGCTAAGACTACATCTCTCAATGGTTTACATTATTTTTGTCCAACTAGCATTTTGAGTGTTTTATCAAACACTTGCACAGCATAGGCCATAATAAAAGTAGGATGTCCGACAACCGAACATTTCTGGACAAAAATCATTTGATTTTTCGGCGTGCCTGACTTTTTGAAAGTTTTTAATAAATTTGGTGTTTTTTACATCCTTGGTGGAAATCCTTCCTGTAACTTGATCCCAACAACAATCAGTTTAGAACGTTGAGGTATACTTTCGATAAGCTTATATGTACCTTAAGCTGGAGTACCACAGGGTTCACATTTAGGCTCCCAATTGTTTTGCTTGTACATTTCCCGAGTACCTAATTCATAACTTCAAAATACATTTATATTCAGATAACCTTGAGATCTATTTGGTTAGTCTGGGAAGCATTAACTCTAACTTGAGGAAGATCTCACTAACAAATCCTGTACTATATGATGTATAGAGAGTTTTCAACTTTCCTGCTAAATCATTACCAAAAATTAGCCACGTTAGAGTATGAGAGAAAGAAATAATATGTAAAAGTTTCTCAGGATCTATACCAACTGATTTTAGGTTTTCTACATTGTGAGAGAGAATAGAGAGAGGGAAACAGAAAGAATGTTAAAAAGAACTAAGGGGAATTTCTCAGGATCTACCTACAACAAAGTTTTGTTTTTCTACAGCTGTTTTCGTGGTAAGTTTAAGCAGAAAATATAATTTTTGTAGTTCCCATAGTGAAATTATTTTAGAATCTGGTATCTCTTTTCCAAAACCCATATTATAATATCTGTTATAGTATCTTTAAATAAGATTTCAATCATGGGAGAAATTCGTGGACAACTACACACACCTACATATAAAAAGTATTCATGCAAAAGCATTCAGTAGATTAATACTCCTAACCCATTTATAAACAGTAAGAACCCTATATAAGGCTTGAATCGCTACTTCATTTAAACTGAGCTCACAGTATATGCCACCTTTTAACCACTTTAATGTCAGCATCCCAGCAGCTAAAAACGTTTATGTTGCATTGGAATTCATAACATTTAGCTTATATATACATACATATACAGTACAAATCCAGGCATACACTTATATACGTACATAATTAATATTGTGTTATTATACCCATTACGGTTTCTGAGTACAATTTTCCAACCGCTTTACCTACACCAAATTAATAATACAAATCAAACAGAGCAGAAGTTAAAAGTAACCCCCAACAGCAGCAGCAGTAGGGATAGCAGCCCCAAGTGCCTTTGTTCTTTGTTAAATCTTTGTTCCTATTAAAACAATAAAACGTTGAAAAGGTCAGACATCAGTCTCTCCCGGTACACCCCATTCCAATGCATATGAATCTTGTACCATAAAATATAACCCTGGAAGGCTGACTGACTCGTATATGTATATATATGTTTATGTAGTAGCTACATTATTACATATGTATAAGCAAATGTTTGTTTAAACTGGTCGTGCCTTTTGCTAATATATTAATAAATTCCTGGTTTTTCAACGTCACAGAGAAAATCCTTTAAAACCTGAAATAATTTTACAACATTGAGTAGGAGTAAGTAATATAGATCTCTATTGCTGTTATGCGATTAGCGAGAAAGAAAGAGAGAGAGAAAATGAGTGAGAGTGGCAATACATTCAACCCAAACTATGGTCTATAAATTGCATGCATTATAAAAAATGCAAGGTTGGAGTGAAGACAAAGATGACGAAACGATTGAAAAGGGGAAAGGATGTCAATATAGACTTACCTAATAAACTGTATAGCACTAGGTCTTTCATTTTCAGGGCATGTATCACTTTGGATATGTCCCTGAGGTGTGGAGGAAGGTGAGAGTAGCCTTCGTTCCGAAGCCTGGTAAGGCTTCTTACATGGACCCGAATAGTTTTCGAACCATAAGCCTCCCCTCATTCCTTTTGAAATGCCTGGAGAGGCTTGTGGATGAATATATCAAGGGAGTAGCCCTATAGACTTCTCCTTAAACACCTCACAGCATGCTTACCGGAGGGGTAGATCTACGGAGACGGCTCTCCACTCAATGGTTACAGTCATTGAGCGGGGACTAGACTGTTTACCTTGAAAGCCTTTCAGGACATCGAGGGGACTTTTGACAGCACCACCTCCGAGTCGCTATGTGAGGCAGCTCGCCGATATGCTTTTGACCGCACTGCAGTTCGATAGATCGACCAAATATTAAGACGACGATACTTAACTGTGGTGGTGGGCGGCCGAACCTCTCTCAGTGTGTTGGTGGAGAGAGGCTGCGCGCAAGGTGGCGTGCTTTCTCCAGTACTCTGGTGTATGTTGGTTGACTCACTCATCATCATCATGAAGCGTATGCAGATGACATCCCTCTCCCCATTTCCAGGCACAGCATGACTGCTGCCTGTACCTTCATGCAACGAGGCTTCAATATTGTTGAGGACTGGTGCACCTCTCATGATATGGCAGTAAACCCAAAAAAGACCAGCTTGGTGTTCTTTTCCAGAAGAACGTAAGCTTGGGTACTTTGTTCTTCCAAAGCTTTTTTGACATACTCTGCTACTCTCTCCTTATACCAAGTATCTTAGAGTCTTCCTCGACACGAAGCTGACATGGGAATTGCATGTAGAGGAAAAAGTAAATGCGGCTACGAGGGTCTTTGCTCAATGTAGGAGAACCTTCGGCTGCACATAGGGCATGAGACCGAGGTTTGTGCACTGGATGTACACCTCAATCATAAGATCCATGCTTACATAACCTGTGTATGGCTTACATAACCTGTGTATGGCGGCCGAGGACGCTTGTGGGGACTGCGTGCTGAAGCTGGCGAACCTGCAAAGGCTTGCCTCCTTGGGAATTGCGGGATCCATGCGATCTACGGCTGCTGCTGCCCTTGAGGTCCTACTTCATTTGCCACCCCTGGATCTTATTATTCAGACAGATGCCAAAAGGCTTGTGTGCAGATTATGCTCATGAAGATGTCGGAGGACAGCTGGATTGGCTCTTCTTTTTGCTCTCTAGTGTATGGACTGGACTTGGAAAACCTCGTGGCCAGTATGCCACGTGATGGGATGGTACCTGAGTTTCGGTTTGGGCGTCGCTTTTCTATGAGCTTTCCTGGAAGGGAATCGTGAACTGAGAGAAGTGTCTTATCGAGCCTTTCCCTGTCCGCTCTAAAAATTTTCACCGACGGGAGCTGGGGCTGGTGTCTACTTTCCTGAGACTGATATTGGGATGGAGTACTCACTTGGAAGACACACCAATGTCTTCCAAGCTGAAGTCTTCGCCATATCGATGGCAGCGAAGTTAGCCCTTGATATGCAAATTAAGGAGAAGGACATTGCTATGCTCTCGAATAATTAGGTAGCCTTGATGGCTCTGAGTGGCCCACGGATAACATCTAAGTTACTAGGGGATTGCAATGCGTGAACCCCAGCATTGCGATCCATTATATGAAACAATAACACGCGCATACCGAATGTGGAAAATATTTTCGCTAAAATCTCTTTTGAATTTTCAATGGTTATTCTTCTCATTGTATGGATCTTCAGCCATTTCGAAAATACTATACATCTACTACTATCAACAAGTAAGAATTTAAGAATGGATAGTTCTTTAGGTCCACTGATGATACATTTTGTGAGGATTATTTGCAACTTTGCAACATCTAGCACAATTCTTTGAAACATTTTCTATATCTTTATTTATACTTGGCTACCAGCAGTAGCTCCTAGCTAAAGCCTTCATCCGATTCCCCCAAAGTGAACATAATGTAGATCCCATAGTACCGGGTCTCTTAGCGTTGTTGGTATGACCACCCGCATACCCATAATACATATATAATACATCTACTTTGTAATAAAAACTCGGACTAATTAACATGATTAACATGAACCCTTTTTTCTTTTAGTATTTCACTTCCGAGAGCTTGTAAAAGAGGCTTTAATTGTGAATCTTTTTTTGTAGCTAATGCAATGTTTTCAGCCGACACAGTCATGGCATTAATTTGGTTTATCTCAACTATGTCCGCTTTTCTTATTGTCACCTTATCTCTTGATTCGGCTGACAACCGCGACAAGGCGTCTGTCTTTGCATTTGCCTTTGAATTCCTGTACTTGATTTTATAGTTAAATGCCTGCATAAATGTTTTGATTAATGCTTTATTCGGGTTGTAGACTTGTATAGTAGAGCTTTTTCTGTTGCGAAAATTTGTTGCAAGGGTTTATGGTCCGCATACAGAGTGAACTCACGACCGAAAAGGTACTGATCAAATTACGTTGCGTGTAATTCAAAGTTTGAGAAGCAAATTCAATTGGTCTCTCAGAACCATCCTGAAACAAGTACGATAAAATTGCTCCTACTCCATAAAGTGACGCATTGGTAACAAGTACGACCCGTAGTTTAGAGGAATAGTGTACTAAGAAATTATTCGATTGCATAGAATCTTTCAACTTCTCAAAAGTTTGTTCACATTCTTGATTCCACTGCCACTTTGTACTTGACCGTAACATTTTATGCAACGGTTTCAATGAGTTACTAAGGTTTGATAAAAATCGGCCGTAATAATTAACGAGATCGAGGAAGGATTTTAATTCTGAAATATTCTTTGGCCTTGTAAATGCCTTGATAGCTTCTTTTTTGCTTTGAGTCTTGTGAATACCTCTTTCATCTATCTTAAAAGCAAAATATTCAATGTTTTTCTGAAACAATTTTGTCTTAGCAATATTGACTTTTAATCCATATTGAGAAAGTTTATCGAAAACCGGTTCCAAATACATTTTATCGTTTCGCGCGGTTATACAACCACCGTCTATGAAAACCATTACACCTGGAATACCTTTAAAAAGGTCAATCTTTCACTGCTATATGGCAAGAGCACAACTAAGGCCATAAAAGATTCGTGTATATTTGAAAAGGCCGTTATGTGTAGTTAAAATGAGATTACTTTGATCTTCACTTTGAACCCTATACTGAAGATATGCCCGTCTTAGATCAATTTTCGAGTATTTCTATCCTCACTAAACGCTGAATGCATTTCATCAATTTTAGGTAATAGATAATCATCCACTAACAAATTGGGTTATTTTAAAATCACCACACAATCGCACCTCACTATTCGACTTTACTACAGGTACGATCGGCGTAGCCCATCTACTCTGTTCTACAGGTACTAAAATACCTTTTTTTTCATATCCGTCAGTTCCATTTCTACACCGTCCTTCAAGGCGAATGGTATTGGTCCTCTTGAGTTTTTATGATATAAAATCGTAGTCCAGGGGCCTATTCTTGAATAACGAATGATTTTAACGTATTCGTTATATAACGAATGGTTGATAACGAATCGTATACACCGTTCGTATTCTTGAATCTCATCGTTATAAAGTCGAAGTGGTGAAAAAGTTTGTCAACATAACGAGTGTAGTAAGATTATTTCTGTCAAATTACAAAATAAATACAGTCAGCTGTGTCACTTAATTAAAATAATATTTTTGTTTTGCTTATTATTTTTGTATAAATTATAATTAGTATATTATTACGTGTAAAAAATGGCTAGCTTTAGTGAATTGTCATTATTGTTTGCGTCTGAAATTGGTGAAGAATCTATGGAAAATGAATTACGTCAATCGTTAATCAGTTCCTGTACCCTTAATTCATCGCTGGATAGGAAAAATTTTGCAGGAGGACCTCCGCCTGTTACATGAAAATATTTTTTGGCACCGCAGATTATCCTTTCACCATACATTTTAATTCCTGATAACTCTGGAAATTTTCTATTAGCTTTGTTTTGAATATAATATGTATCATAAAAAAAATTAATACTTTTCCAGTCCTTTTGCGCTCCTGATATAGAATTTATTTCTGCTGATAACTTTTTCCACAATTCCGTGGCATCTTTTGAACTGAAAGAGTATATATATATATATATATATTTTCCTAATTTCAGTTTCCGGTTTTCCTCTAAAAACTGAATTATTTTAGTTCTTTGGGAATTTGACATTTTGGCACATCTTTTATCTCCCATTGTCACTCGTAAAGTAGCAGCTGATTCACTCTTCGTTTGGCATAACGAATGGTTGAACCCATTCGTTAAATAACGAAGGGTTTGCGTTCGGTATATAACGAATGCGGATTTCAAGAATACGATTCCGAATGGTTTTGACAGTATAACGAATACGGAATCTGTCTTCGTTATTCAAGAATAGGGCCCCAGTTATTTTCTGTTCACCCAAATTAATTGCAACCTTCACATAATCTAAAACATTAAGAATATCATTAGCATATGTACTTAATCTTATCTCACTTGCCACTTGCATGCAAAATTAGATCATGAAAATATTCTCTAAACTGAAAATATGTAAATTTACATACAGCTGATCCGTTGTTTAATTCCACACTTATCTTATATTATTCACTGACACCTTACACACACCAGAACTTCCAGCTGCAGTCGAGACGTGTTTACTTATACCACACTGTTCATGTCTTCTTGTGATTCCGCTTCAGATAACTTGACAGCATTTACCTGCTTCCTTGCTCTTCGACAGACTCGCCTGAAGTGAATTTTTTTACAATAACTTCAAATCGTCTCCGTATGTTGATATTTCGAATCGAAATATGTGCCTCCGCATCGACAACATTTCACCGAATCTCGTTGTGTTGTATGTTGCTTACCAGATCCAATTTTTTGCACTTGTATGTAGTGGGTTTTATGGTATGTTTGTGATTCATTGTGCTAATTCCCGTCGGTTCGTTTATCTCCAGACAGTTCTTCTGTTAAGGAGGATTTACATTATGATGACATGCATTTTTTACAGAAATTGTAAGGGAGATAGTACATCGTATACGGAAATTTATTTATGAGTGACGAGAGAAGCAAGTGCGTCCTGAATTTTTTCTGGACGTCGATTTGTCACTGTGTGCGTGTCCGGAACCATAAAAAGACCTCAAGCATAGGGAGTTTTTATAGTTACTGAAACTAAAACATTGTTATTGGCAACCCTAATTTGTCAATTTCGAGTACTCGTGCTGCCATATTGCTATTGTTACTATAATTTTATGGCATATTACATATCTGTCAAGTCAAATTATTTGTCGAAATAAACAAAAGTAAGTTTTGAGTTTGTAATTACATATTGCGAAATTGATAGTTATTAAATATTTCTTTATGGAAAATATTGAAATTATTTCTGAAGTAATATTCTGTCCACAAGCAGGGAGCAGTGCGTCCACAGATTCAGTGCAGTGGTCCTTTTCCTTTATAATTTGCTAGAATTATTCCGCCTTTGAGATAAGCCGTCATATGAACACGAAACGGACTGGAATTATCTTCACCGACGTTAGTTCAGTAGTGGAGTGGTATAATTTTTTTTAATGTGAGCACTTAGTGGATGAAGTGGATTGACGTTTACATATTAGCGGATTATTTACTGAATTTTTAGTTTCCTACGACATAAATAATAAATAAAAATTTCGTTATCGTACACAATGAAGATTGTAGAACTGAATTACAGTACCACCTGATATTTTGCGACAAATTTTTTCGATATAATCTCATCTTTTGCATCGAACTCCTTCGTGCTTTCATGCAATATTTTATAAATTGTTAAATTATACTTTTTTCCATGATCCGTCTTTGAATATCTACGAAAAAAACTATTAAAAGCTTGACAATTTCCAAATTTTGACAGTTGCGATTTTTACTATAAGAACTAGAGGGCAGCGTACGTGTGAGGTATTGCAATGATTGCTTCCGCAGCATTTAAATTTCAATAAGCTATCTTCCTCACAATTTCTGTAAAAATGCATGTAATCATAATGTAACTCCTGTTTTATGCTTCCAAACTGAGTGCTAACTCTACTACCTTATCGTAAGTCAAATCCTTAATTTCTAACAAACGATCTCACATCCGTTTGTCCCTCAAGCCGCACAGAAATTGATTTCGCAACGCTGTAAGTAAATATCCTCCAAAATTGCAATGTACGGCTTAGGCTCGGTGATGGAATTTATATACTTCGACGATTTCGATGGGCTGCGGATTGAAATGAGCATATGCATATAGCCTTTCCTCCGGCGATTCTGGTCATTGAATTATTCGATGGTAAAGTTCTGTGGAATCGTGCTACACATCTTCAGATTTGCCTGTTAACCACTCTCCTTTTAACTGTGCTTCTTCTTAAAAGTTTGCTGCGACTACCGACTGCGCCACTGTTATAATTTGAAATATAATATGGAATATTCCTTAACTACTTTATTAATTACTTCAATAACTAAACTTAATGAATGTCGGGAAGAAAGAATGACAGACAACTTTTTGACATATATAATCTTCAACGGGGTGCGTTCACCAACAACAAAATAGCGCACTCTATTTGTGAGATTTAACAGAGTGACATTCAAATTTCAAATTGAATCAGTCTTAAAAATTAAAAAGTAAAACTGACTCTAAGCGAAACTGGTACAATACTCTATAATATTGAATCATATTACTATAAATAAATGTAAAACTCCAAAAGAAAAGAAAATCAATCAATAATATATATGCTTAAATCATTTGGGTGATGAACTCATACTACATGCAAAAACCGCAATCTGATAATATTATAGAAGGAATCTTGAGAAGGGTGGGACAATACCAGTCGTGTGCTTCAAAAAAAAAAAATCCAAAAACTTTCATTTCTGATGACAATTTCAATTAACGTGACATGACCAAATATCGAATAGATATTATGCTTTCATGGAAATATTATATTTATGACATGCCAGTAAATAATGTCAGTTTAAGTGCAATTTACGACTCAGCATTTCTTTTCGGTTCTTCGAGGGAGCTCCCTGAAGTGCGAAGAAATATCATAGTTGTCTGCTAAATAAAAAAAAGTAATATTAAGCAAATAAAAAAAAAAAGCCCGAGCTTTTAGGCGATAATGTAATAAGCAAATACTATAATATACTATATTTAAATTTATGGTCGCAATTTTAATCTAATTGAAAATTATGTGTAACTGACTTCTGCATAACAAGACTTAAATACCTTCCACAAGAGAATGAAATTGTGGTATATCTGGAAACAGGCTGTGGACAAGATTAAATCGTGACTGTATATTTCACATAATAAAAAAAGTGTTGTGGTACTAGAATACAAAATAAAGTAGTACTACAATACAAACGCTTACTTTTCGACGGCCTGTCACTATTTGAATATCTCTTTTAATTTTCTGAGCAGGTTCCTGTTACTCTCCAGATAAGGCGAAGATATGTCCGCCACTGTTTTCTTGATTAATTTCATTATCCTTTAAATCACACTTTTCGTTTTTGAGTTCTTTTTGTATGTTCACGTTTTCACAGTTTCTCCCCATGACAGCAAAAGCAACATTATTTTCAATATTTTTTTTAAAACTGATCCCTGTGAGCCTTCCATTCAATATCACTAACTAACTGCATAATATATACTATATGAATATATATAAATATGTTCATCATTACTATATTGTTTTGGTTTTGCTATGCTTTCATTTCTACATGTATCATATTCTTTAAATTTTTACATTGCTTGCTCCTTATGTTTGCTCCCCACATTGCTGTTATCAGTTTTCGACATTTCTGATGTGAGAACCTACCTGATGAAGTCGCAGGGTTAATCAATCTGATGGTCGTCCGTGGCGTATAATTAAATCTCAACCTACTGAAGGTTTTGTTGATACTCTACTCTAGAATGAGTATATTTCTATATCTACGGGATGGTAGTGTTAAAAGCAATATAGTCTTTGCGATTAAGAAATCTTTGAACTCTCTGGAATCGAAAGGTGGACTTTTGCCCAATTTCAGGCAGAGCTCAAAGCGGTTTATCACGCAGCAGCATTGGTATCCATGTGCAAAGTGCCGTCACGACATATATGCATATATACTGATAGCCAGGCAGCCATCAAGACGCTAGATGCTGTAATGGTAAAATCAAAATTAATGCAGTTATGCAAGACTAGCCTTGAGGTGTTGGCTATAAGGCACAAGGTGACCATATGCTGGGTACCTGGCCATAATGATATCATCTCAGGCAACGAGATGGCTGATGAGTTGCCAAAAAGGGCTCTGAATTAGATAGCTCAGCTGCAAGTCTGGGGGAGCTGTAAAACAAAGAATTCAGATATATCTTGAGTTTTCTGAAAGAAGCAGGATGGATCTAGATAAAGAGTGTTGGAGATATCCTGAGTTCCCTAAGGAAAGTATGATGGATCTGGGGCGGCTTTACAAGGTTATCAAATGGGTGCTAGGCGTACAGTGGACCCACTAGAGGGCTAAGTGATGCAGGCTAGTTGTCTTGCGGCACCCCTCTTACAGCCTAACCGTGCCCGATATTAATATTTTTGGTAAAACAGAAATGGCAAAATTACGTTTAAGTACATCTATGGTCCTGGAAGTCTTGTTATCTTTGGCTCAAAGAATATCTAAGTATTTTGAAAAGGAATCAATTATAACAAAAAAAAAAAAAAAGAAATCCACGATTTCTCCAAAATTAACAAACACAATGCACTTTTTTTTTAATCCCATTTATTTCAGCTTCAACTAACACTCCTATTTTATCGCCATCCAGACGACAATCAACTCCGACTCACGTTAATAGCGTTGATCCCATCCTCGTCGCTATTTCTGTGGTATATCTGAGCACTGCTGTAAGCCAAGGAAATAGAATAATACAACAGTGTGGACAAATCATGCGATATGTAGAATTCTAAATTTTGATATTGGGCATTCGTCTCTTGACCACGTAAACAATAATTGGTTCTGGTACCAACATTTTTATAGATATTTGTACGCCTCGAGGAAATTAAACGCTTCCATTAATCCCAGGTCTCGTCTTGATGAACTTTTCCTTGGCTATGAATCAGTCGTCATTCTGCTATGTTATTCATAGCCGATGCCCAAGACTTCTTTTTTGAAGCACCACACCATACACAACACAATTCCTTTTTTTTTCTCCTGCCAACATTTTGCCGAGAAATGTTTTTTTTTTACCATTGATGTTTTCCGATAACGAAATTGCACGAAAGCTAATTAATTTTACAGAGGAAAAATCACTGAATCCACTGATAGAAGAAATTTAAGCCAGACTTCTGAAAGATGTGTATGAATGCTCTAACGTTTTATAAATACCCAATTGTTGTTGTTTCGTATCTTCCCAACAGATTATCCCTTTTTCTTTCACCGGTGCGTACTTCAGAAAAATCGCTTCTTTCGAGGTTTACACGGACCCTGTCTTGGATATTCGGACAGGCGCTGTCTATGATATACTGAACAAATCTTCGATATAGCTTGTCAAGTTTTTAAAGTGACACTTCCTGATTTGTCAAGAAGGGATATCATTCGCCTCAATCAAAACAAGTTAAAAGTTAAAATATCCAAAGGTAAGTAGTATAGTAGTTCCAAGTAGACCTCCATCGCGATCGGTCGTCTTTATTTAATATGCTCGCTTCGGCTATTGGACAATATTAGTGCTTTTTCCTGAAGCCCTAGATACAATGAACGCCGCACTTTTTTTTTGCGGCGCCGCTTTGTGGAGTTTATGATACCATGAGAGCCGCGCGTTTTTTTACACTTGACAGTTCGAACTATCTGAGGTGTGTTGATTATTTCCGTAAAATTGTGAAAAATGAATAAAAAAAAAATTAAGTATGATAATTAAAGCAAGTATTCTTGCCCTAAAAGTTTATTAAAAAATTATTACCAAAAAAAGTGAAATTTTTTATTTCGAACTCGTCAGTAATTTCATTTGTTTTCTTAAAATGAAACAAGGAACAAACGTAGAAAAAAACAACGCGCCGGAAAGTTTAAAGTTTGATCAAACTGGTACTGTATATAAATTTTATTACAAAACAACTATTATAATACAATATTAGAAAACCTAATTGATCCCCCAACTTACTAAAATCAACGTACTTTTTAGTGTTATACCTCATAAGGTCGGTCGAGCCAGGAGAGAAGAAACTCCAGCTCCCATTTAATAGTTGACTCCACAGTTTTGACTCTAAAACCAAGAGTAGAAGAAAAATAATAATAAGAAGAAGAAGAATGTTGCTCTTAAAAAATTGCCACAAATTGATTTTCACATCCCCTAGTCAATATGGAGTGGAATAACCATTAATCCTACGCTTGAAATTCAGAAATTTCCAGAATCATTTAGGCTTAGTGCTCAAGGATACGTAGTTTCATTTCATCGGAGTTAGAAAAAAGTCATTACGTAAATTGGAATATATTAAATAGCCCTGACGATGCGTAGAGCCTCTTTCAAGCTTTATTTTCTTATGCTATCAGTGTTTCAGATAGTCATTAAGACAAGACTGATAAAAATGGATACTTCTAGATCTCTAGTAGATTTAGAAATTGGAAGGCAGCTTTCAAAATATACGAATGTGTTCGATCATTGCTATTTTGAGAGGTATTCATTCAAAATTCATAATTGTTTTTTTTTTTTATGTTGAAGCAAACGTCAGCTACTTTTTTAGAAATTTCAAACTTCTACAATAAACAAAAATCTGATGATATTTCAAAAGGAGACAAATAAAAACTTGGACCAAAGTTTTGACGGTTATTATTCTACATAAGCATGGCAAATGTTATGATTTTTCTCAACTTATAAAACCTTGTATATTGTAACTGTTTTTCATATCCGCGTCAATCGGTAAATTCCACTACATATACGGATCAAGAAAAATTAAGGCGATGAAAGTACAGAAAAAAACATCAATTCCCATATAAACATAAATAAATTAAGTGGTACCTTTTCAATGTCAAGTCAGTGGACAAACACAGTACTGCTGCTATTGACGAGACGTGGAAGACGGTCACTAAATCATTACACGCCTACTACTAAAACTTAAATCTCTGTGAATCCATCGCCTGCAATTTGTTTTGGAGATTGTCTTCTCGTCTTGTCACGATAAGATTGACGTGGAAATCAAAATAAGAAAGTTAAATTGGATTAGTCAAACACTTTGATGTTCGATAACTTCAGGTGTTCGTGTTGTACATATTGTACTTTATGAGGCTAGTCAAAAAGGGGAAGATTATTTTATCAGAATTTGCATAAATCATAAAGTGAGCTAAAATCTGTCGCTTAAAATATAGTCCGAAAATTAGCTGTTCCCTTTCGGCTGTATATATGTAGATATGTACGTACATATGTACTTTTGAGGAACTCTAAAGAAATTTAACACAATAAAGGTTGCGACAAGTATTACAATTGCAAGAAGCTTATGCCCATTTTTATGCTTTAAGGTTGACTGGAAATAATTTCTAATAAGGTGAAGATAATGATCTGCATGAGCATGTGTAGCGCAACTCGGGGTTTTAGTTGAGACTGAAGTGTACCATGAATGAAATCTGACGAAACTATTGTGTACAAGAAAGCTATAGGAATGAATTAAAATTTGAACATAATTCGTTGCGACTCTAGGCAAAAGTTAACATCTGATTTTGTCTAGTTCAATTCTATATCAAAGTCATAAGTTTTGCTTGTACGCAATAATTTCGGCCGATTTCACTCATGCTCTCTCAACTTAAGTTCCAACATTCGCTACACATGCTCATGTAAATCAAACGACTGGACCATGCATGCTAGTCTAGTCTACCTATTTGGTATGGCTTCGTAATCTACGTCCAGTTGCTAGAAATTTCAAGGTTGCGATAAGCCTCTCTTCTGCGTTTATAGCACGTCTAAATCTCGTATTCTTTATATACCCTGGTTGAAATCTATAGGATATTCTATGTCTGTAATTCCATTTATAACGTGTAGAGATAATTCTGCTAGAGCAAAATAGATTGAACACCCACCCATAATATTACAAGTTATCTTGATTTTTCTGAACAGTCCGTCCGTCTGTCTGTCCATCTGTGCGCACGATAACTGTAGGCCGCGTGTACTTAAGAGCTGAAATTTTTTACACGGGCTTTTAAAAACAAAATAAATTTAAGTTCGAAAATGGAACAAAGCGGGTTTCTCCTTCGTGTGGTTGCCATACAAAAATATTGTTTTTCACTAAATATTTGGAGACTTCCCAATAACGCGGCAACGTTGAGAGCTGAAAGTTAATACACGGATTTTTTATAAAAATAGTAAATATAATTTCTAAAATGGGCAACCCCTTCTTAGTGTTGCCATATAAAAATCTATGTTTTTTATGTATACTGTGAGCACGGTCAGGCCTAGACATTTTTGTAGTACTGAAAACTGGTTCAGAATACGAAATTCTATGAAATCTGTTAAGTATAATAATTTTTACTGCCCTATGAATCGTTCCAGAAATATATCCGAAAATCACTTCAAAAATCAAACTTGTACAGATGGGTGACCGTCCGTACGAAATTACATACGGACATTCATTTAGGGTATTATTTATAATTGGTCTTAGACCGATTCTAGCTTTCTTACTGATATTAGGTATTAGGTTTAACCAACTTCAATAAAATTTTAATGCACCGGTCATACATACGACCACAATTCTTCAAATCATCCATGTTACTACTTCTTAACCTTTTCACGAGCCTCATATGCGAATATTTCTCGCAATCCAGATGCCAACTTTTCACCCAAAATCTTTTGTTAATTTTTGTTTGTGTTTTGTTTAATAAGAACAATATAATATACAAAAAGCACAATTTCTTTTTCTTTGCAACAGCCATTTTATAGCTTGAAATATGAAGTTGGACTGTCAGGCGAACTGATAGTGCGTGGCGATATTGCAGCTTACGTGCAGTTGACGACCTGACAACCATGGCCTGAAGATTGGACTGTCAGTTAAACTGAATAATGTGCGGCCTATATCAGTTCCCATCTGCAGTTCAGATCTAACAGTCCACGGACTGTAAGTGAATGGGTACTATTAACGCATTCAGTAGTATCGCCGTACATGTACGGTCAGCCTCTTGTGATCCAGTTAGAGTATTCCCGTACGTCCAGCCGTGGTCCAGCCCATTTTACTGGCGGGTTTGTCCGCAAACGTAGAAAGTCATAATTGACCCACATCCCGGTATCCAATCGAGCTGAAATTTTCCACATCAATTTGTAGTCGAAGGCAAGGCACTTTTGCAAACACACACACACGCACACACACACACACACACACACACACACACCCCCACACACCCACACACGTATACCTACATGTATACATAAGTAAGTGCTTCTGGAAGTTTTTAGAGTGCTCTTTTTCCCAATACCACATACATATAAGTAACACAGTAGTGAAGAATACGAATAACACGAATGTATGTACTTTTATAGAGGAAAGCTTTCTCATGACTGAGATTTATGTATTTTTTTGAAATTGTCATCAATAAAAATGAATTTATTTTGAAAACTTACTTCAGTTGTTCCTTCCAGTGTACTTCTATGGCTTTTCATCGCAGCGAAAAAATTTGAGAAATTGCATCATAATCTGTGGCAAAGTGCCCAGAAATTCCCATTTTGGAGGATATTTTCACCACAACCACCTCTCAACCAGCGTCCAGCATCATCCTTCTATTATTCAATTAAAATCCTACGAACAGTGTGCAAAGCATTTGCAACCTTGACAGTTATATTCTCTTGAATTTTTCCATCTCTTGTGTTCCTATTTTGGCGTGTCGACAATGTTGTTTCTACTTCTTATTCCTCGTCAGACCTTATTCACCTCCAGACAATTTTGTCCATTGTTTCAATTATGTTACTTATTGTATAAAGATAAGAGGACAATTAGTCCACAGGGACACATCAAACCTTATTCCTATAAAAAATCTTTTACTTCTTCTTTGATTTCTTTTCAATTTTGGTTTCTAACCACATTTTGATGGGAATATTATTTTTCTATAATCTATTAACAATGAATGAATTTGGTTTTTCCTAAATAGTATAATTTCATGGCCATTTGAATATGAATTACATCATAACTTTATTTTTTATGATCTCTTTCAATCGTTTGGAATAAATCCAATGGATCCGTAATACAAAATTCATTCATCAAGAAATTGTGGCGGTTCTTTGAATTTATTGCACTTCCGTGATGGATTGATTACACACTTTCTCCTCAGTAAAATCGTTTCTTTGTGTGCATTGTTTTTGCAACGATAAAAAATCACTAAAAATTCTGAACGAAGATAAATATTGTTTATAATTTCTGTTTGCATCAATCATAATAATTTTCAACGAGATATAAGAAAAACAAATAAGCGCAAAGCGATTTTTTCAGTTCCATGAATGTAGGTTTTATGTTATGAAATATGCAATATTTTGTTAATATCCGGGATGAATTTAATGCTGATGAGAGAAATAAATAGTGATAAAAGCAGAGTTGTCATTCTAAAAGATATTAATGAAAACAAAAATAACAATCCTAAAATTTGAAACAAGTTCAAGTAATTAAATAATAATAGTGCAATTAAGACTTTATTAAGCATGAATAAATAATGTAAGGAATCGTGAAATACATACATATATACTGCATCGACGTTATCAATGCCGTATTTATACGAGTTATCCATTTTCTCTCAACCACGCCCCAATCTATCCAACACACATATTTATATTATAGTGGACGGATTATAATTTTAACTGGTTTTAGGTTTTCGGAGATAATGTTTGCTATTTGTGTGGGGAAGTGCGTTCCAAAAATCACGTATGTGAGAAATTTTGACCAGGTAGACTGCCTAATGCCATACCACATCACAAAAAAAAAAACACATTTCCTCGAAATGTTGTGAAAGACTAAGAGGTGAAAGGGTTTCACTAAATGGTTGGAAAGATAAAATTTAACTTACCGTGATGCTGTTGAGAGCACCTAAAATTATAGATGCTATTAAAGTGAGCTGTGTGCATCCAATCTATGAACCTCCTAGGCTCAGTTTAAGGGTGCCCGACTTACATTCACTCGGAAATCATGAACGAAAAAAAAAAAAAAAAAACTCAATTAAACCTTAAAAATGATATTTTATTAAAAGAAGTCACTTATTAAGTGCACGGGTTACAATTCAACTGATTACCTGAGTTCTTTGACCTTTAATTACAGTTTTTATTTATTTTGTAAATGGAATTGTTTTCACCTGTTTATTGAAAAGTGACTCGTTTCTAAGAAGTTTGTCTGATAATTTATTATTAAAAATTATGAATATTCAATTTCGATTATCATATTTTAGATATGCTTAAATCAAAAGAAAGAGCGAGCGAGTAAAAACTCAATCTAGGTAAGGAATTAGAGAGGATTAGAGAAAGACTTGGGCATCTTTAAAATTTCTTTACTCATTCTATATATTTCTGGTGCATTGCGCCAGTCCCTGAATAGTAAATTAAATAAATTTTCTTATTAACAGCTTCAATCTGATTATGTGTTGGAACATGACACTTGTAATTTTTCTTCTTAATAAAAAATGACAGTTTCTACTTTTTTCCTCCGCAAAATTCCGTCATTGCATTTTTGTCATAGCTATTATCTGTAGATTTTAATAGCATCTTGGATATGTTTACAGGTGCGTATTATTTGCTGGCATCTATAATTAAGGATAGTGTTCCAATCATAACATTGTTCTTTAAGAAACTGGACAAAAAAAAAAAAAAACTGCTCTTTTGTTTTTTACAATATTGTTCAAGTCAATATTTACTTGTACTGTTTAGCGTAGTATTTGTCACATATTTTAACATTTCACCACAGATTTGTCGTACTTTTATTTTTAACCATAATTCACTTCATCTACTACAAAATTAACTAAAAGAATTTGCAGTGAATAATGTCAGAATATACGCCTAAAATTACGACATATTAGTAAACTGCTTCCAAGGTTGTGACAAAAGTCTTAAAGAATGGTAAATTATATAAGTTGACTTATTTACAGCATATTAATCAGCTGCAATAACTTAAACTCGAAATAATATGTTTTTTTTATGGGAATTCAGTACTGCTGAACTTACTGATATAATAATTAAATTTCTTTCAATTATATTAAATTTGTCATAAAAATGTCATTTTTACTTTTATTTTATCTCCACTTTGTCATTCTCTAAATTTGAAAAGTTGTTCAGAAACCAAAAGAGAAATACAAAAAGTTTTCGCTGCAATTCGGGGGCTACCCTGTATTATTTTTCAAAATTAGCGAAAGACAAATTGGAGGTAAAAAAAATGAAAATGAAGTTTTTATGAAGTCCAATAAACAAATGTCTTTCCCGGCTTGAAGCTTAAAAAAGAAATTCATGTGGAAAGAAAGCTCGACTCCTATTTCACAGCGAATTGGGTAGAGTTTGGGAAAATGTGGGAGCACTTCTTAATTTTGTTGAAATACTCACAATTTCTTGCTTTTTCCTAAAAGTAAACACTTTGTTAGATATATCGTCACCAGAAGGGTTGTTTATTTTATATAAATTTTTAAACAAGAAACGTATTTGTTTCCCCAAAATGCGCAATGCTAAAAACTTTCAAACAACACGTTTCTCATACATATACATTTTATAATGACATGGCCCAAAACCCTCGAGAATACTTCCCAAGCCATGAAACAGAAACCTGCATGTATGCGTTGTGAGCCCGTTTTCTAAAATGTTCTATATTGATACTTATGGAAAAGTGCCAAACATTGACTTTATATATGCAATAGAGCCTAAACTACTATCCATACAGGAAAATAGTCTGCTAGTAATTTACTGGTTGGTTCCTTACCTTCCCCAAGGCTACACCTACTATAAACCTTACTTAACAAAATAATAAAACAGATTTGATTATAAAGTAACCTTATCATTTTACGCACACCAGCTCTCAGCTTAGTAATAATTGTATGTGTGTGTGTGCAGCCGGAGTCCGAATCTGCAGATGGACATGTAGGCAGCTAAATTCGATATTACCAGCTCGATTTCTTATGACGCCACAGCGACATACAATCATTACTCAGCTGAGAGTTTTGAATAGTAGTCATTTGGTTCTGATAAATTTTTTAAAATAATTTTTTTAAGAAAGGTATAAAAATTTTATTTTAAGAAAGCAAGCTTAAGATTACATTTATCTGTAAGATTAGTAATTTAGGGCGGAGAGAAGCTATTCAAATCAAACTTTTGTCAATCTTATATAAGAACACTGCAAATATTTTAGAATGTTAGGACTCCGTTGGGGCTCTCATGTCGTAGTGAGGGAGTTCATTCTCATGGCTTGTGAAGTATTATCGAGAGTTTTGGTCACTTTTATATTTAGTCAAATGTATGTGATTCTATGGGTGTTACTAATTTCTTATTTGGGACCTGTCGCCCTTCATTATTTGTCTAAGTGAAAAATTGGTTTTATTCAGTTTTTAGTTTTGCAAAACTTTGCAATTAGGAACTTTTGAACAATTTAGATTAAAATATATATAAAAATATAACATAAAAATTTAACAAAAATATACTTCACTCTTGTATTTAACATTAAGTTTAACAGTTTATCTATTAAATTAAATTCTCATCTCCTCTTAATTTTCCTCTTCTGCTTGCTGTTCCAGCACACTCTTGTAAAATATCAAACGTTGTCAGTTTTCCATTCCTTACCATAGTGCTTAGAGAGTAGGTTGTTTACGTCACGTAGTTTTGCGTGTTGAGCTTCACATCCTCTTGGAAATTCTATAAGGTGGATGTTGTCAGCAGACATTCCCTTTTTGAAGACACTCTTAGAGGAGCATAAGTCACTTTTATAGTTGGCATCTCCTTGAACAGTTATACGTTTTTCCTTAGTATAAAAAATCGTTTGGATTGATTAAAGGCAAAATGAAATGAGGCAGTTGCTTTTAGAACTTTTTTTCTTTCTTTCTTGAAATCATACATTCTGCATTCAGTAGCCATTTCAATGATTTTCCCAAACCTTGAAAATATCTCAATGTACTTTTCAGGATTTTCTATTATTTCCATTTTCTTCACGCATTGTTCAATGTGTCCAAAAGTTTTGTCTGCAGGCAGGAAGGAACGTCTAACTATAGGAAAAATTATTTCAATGCGTTTGATATGCTGTAGCACACTACTTAACCATTTTATGCACCTATCAAATATGGAAGTATTCTTATTTTGGCCTGCACAGCCATCGCACATCATTCTTATTGTTGAAATACGGGATTCAATTAGCATGCCTTGCAGCGTATAGCAAAGAGTAGAAGCTTTAACTGATTGGAAACTTTTGCAGCCATGTCTTCAGTCCAGTGGAAAATATTAATATTTTCGTGATTTATTTTATCCTTGGAACTGCCTTTGACTACTGTAAAATTAATAGATTCTGGAGGGGGTATCAATGTTACTGAATGCTACTAACTTCAAGCAAGTTTTAAAAGACAATTTGATTCTATTTGTTTGTAATACTCCATTATTACTTAAAAATTCAATTTATTGTTCTATTTTGTATTTTAGTATAATAAAACTTAACGTTTTGTGCATTTTGGTGTGTTTTTCTTGTCTTTTTCCAGTAATCCGGCATTTTCAATAATCCGGCACTACCTTGGTCTGATATCTGCGGGATTAGTGAGAGTCTACTGTATATATACAGTTGTCAACTAAAATAAGCCGATTGGTCGGGTAATTTTAGAAGCGCTTGATTCTTCTGACAGTCAAAAAACAATGTTAAAATATCTGGCCGTTTTTCTTTTAAAGAATTGAAAAAAGCCTTAGTCGGACGGATTAACTCCTTTTTATATTATTCTTTACTTTGATTCTCGGTATCTTTTATTTTCGATGCCATCGTTTTTATTTTTTCATTTAGCTCAAAACAAGAAGAGCATAGGTGTACCAAACCCAAGGTTGTATTTTGTATTGAATATCATTTTAAAATATGATTCTCATTTTGATCCGTACATTTTCTATAACTTCCGGATGTTTAATTCGGAAGGAAATATTTTCTGGCAGATGTAGCACTTCTGCAATATGAGGCTCTGTGCAACTCTGTTCTTCGATGAATTTCATAACGCTATTCTGTTTTTCTTTGAAAGCGGCCGCTTTTCGATTGCCACCCCTTGTATCATCATCCTTGTATATGCCTTTTCTGAACTCCAAGCATGCAGTATTGCCTTTTTATCTGCTTTTTGTATGAAAAATTTTGTTTGGAAAGGTCTTACAGATGAGTCTCTTTGACCTTCTACGTTTAATCGGTTGTCCTTTTGTATATTTTAGCATGAAACTGTCCTGATCTTTCTTATCGACACTTGTGTAAAATTGAATGTCTTGCATAGATATGTCAGAACATTTAAAAGCGGTATTGTTATGGTTGCATGTGGGATATTTCGGAAGAGATTTGGTGGAATACCTAAAATTTATTATTATGTATTAAAATTAGTTCGATGATAGAGGTCACCCAATTGCTCATATAAATACTTTTTGACAAAAGCAAGTGTGAATTATATGGTAGCAAGATTTCTAATTGCAATTTTCAAATTAGGTGATTATTCCCCTTGTTGCCGTATGGCACTCGGATAACCCGAATAAAACTTTAAACTGGAAATTTTTCATCTTTATTAGACTGAAATTCATTGGAAAAAAATGTTTTTTTCCTCAATGAATTTACGAAATGCATTGAGATGCAGAAAAAATTTCGAACTTTTCGACCAACGATCAGAGAGGTCTCATCAGTGTGGTTATCTCTGATCGCCTACCACAGAAGTTTTATGATAGAGGTCACCCAATTGCTCATATAAACACTTTTTAACAAAAGCAAGTATGAATTATATGGTAGCAAGATTTCTCAAAAATCATTGAGGAAAAAAACATTTTTTTCCAATGAATTTTAGTCTAATAAAGACGAAAAAATTTTAGATTAAAATTAGTTGCATACCTTACATTATTATTTCCCAAAGGCATGCGGAGAATTCTAGTTTTGAAACTAACTCTTTTGTGCAGATATCTGATTTTGATCCCAAACACAGTTTTAGCAATAGCATAATCACTGCAGGTATTTGTTTTTAATTCAGAATAGAAAATGACAAGAAAGAGCGCAGAGAAAGCAAGCGACGATGTATTAATCCCAATTTTCGATTTTTGGAGTTAACTGGTCTTGATACTACTTAGTATTTTAGAAGATTTTGCCTGTAGTAAATAAAGCAATGACTAAATTCTTAAGCTAGAAACACAATGCGATGCAGTGCAGTGCACTGCGCTGCATTGAAACTTAGAGCTTATCTGACACCATGTTGCAATTCACATACCCTGCACTGCATCGTTTAGGCTAATTTCTAAAACAGTGCAAACTGCATCAGTTGACATTTATTAAAAATACAACAGAATAGAGGAAGGGTTCAATTTTAAATTGATTAACTCATTTTAAAATGATATTAGAAGAAAAATCTGTTGAAT
This sequence comes from Dioctria rufipes, assembly GCA_963924295.1. NCBI lineage: Eukaryota > Metazoa > Arthropoda > Insecta > Diptera > Asilidae > Dioctria > Dioctria rufipes. Next base: position 169,068,264 of record OZ002742.1, on the reverse strand, counting down.
TTAATAAATAAATCGACAATACAATAAATTTATATATGATAATTAGAGTTAAGGACATAAATTGTTCAATTCTTTTCTTTTGAATTAACCTGTAACGGAGTTTCGGTGGGATGGCTACGGATAGCTCGTCGGACCAGGGTTTCTTAAAAATGAAACTCCTTCAGTTACAATACATAAAAAAAAATTTTTATTCAAGGAAAATAGCTCAACATTTACACAGCTAGTTTAATTTAATTCTATTTATCCTATACTGTCAACTAGGTAGTGGTACGGGAAACTTCACACAGCTTACCACTATGATACTAACTCTGGACTTAACACTAAAGAGCCTAGTTCTTACAAACTCAATATACCATCCTAGATCTATTTATCGGTTATTTGCTACGTACAGAGACTATGTAGTGATAAGGAGAAACCTCTCACGACTTACCACTATGATAACCTGAGAGGGAGACGAGTTGACGTATCAAGAAGAAAATACTTGCGGAGGTGGGATATTTCACACAGACCTCGCTATTTTTAGGAGGGTTACGAGGATTTCTCACACGACGTACCTCTGTCTTAATTCTAACGCACTTAGGCGTGGATATAGCGGATAGTACGGGGGTGTCTCGCTCGGCGTACACGATAAGTGTTAAGGCGGGATATTTCGCACGAACCTTAACACAGCGGATCAGGACGGATGGTACGGAGATTTCTCACACGGCGTACCAAAAGAAATGTTAAGGCTAGATAGTTCACGTTAACCTTAACACGACGGATTAGAACGGGTGGTACGGGGATTGCCCACACGGCGTACCAAGGAAATGTTAAGGCGGAGTAGTACACGCTAACTTTAACACGACAGAAATGGATTGATGGCATAGGGATTTCTCACACGACGTACAAAGTAATTATTGAGAAAGTGCACGCGAATTATTCACACGGGAATTTCATGCATCCCTAGTAACCCAGTAAAAATTGTCTGATCACCTAACTCGTCGTGCTCGCTGACCTGATTGTTTTCTGTGGTCGTCTGGCGTGCTTTATATGCCCGGGGGTCAGAGCTTCTCAGTGGCTGAGTGCCTGATGCTTCTGCTGGCGTAAGTATAAAAAACTTTCAAGCTCTTTTGAAAAGCTTTTCTTGTACTTGGCCAGTACATGTGCTGGCGTGCTGATCATGCAGCCCGTGACTATGGCAGCTTTGTTTGCATGCCCAGTGGTATGGTTACTTGAACATAAGTTCAAGTTTCAATTAAATAACCCAGTGGCGGACAAAAATAATTTATTTCGGCTTCAAATTTGTGACTTTGTTACAAACCAAAAATTTTCATTAAATATTTTCAGCAAATTGTTGTTGATCAAAAATAAAAAAATAAAAAAGTTAAGTAATCTTTAGACAATACTGAAAATTTTTACCATGGTCAGATTCAAAGTGCAATGGTAGAAATTAAGCATACATCGATAACGAGTATTAATTATAATTCCTCTCATTACTCTGCATCCACTAAGTACTAACTCGTCAAAATTGGTGTCTAAAAAGTGACTCTCATTTTCATCATCCTATATTTTCGAACACTTGCAACGACCAACCTTATTCGTTTTCAACTTTTCTAAAATTTCATTTGATATCTCTTCGCCAGTGTTTTTTTTTTTTTTTTACAATAAAATCCATACAACTATGCTCTCTATGCTGATCTCCCTATTAAAAACTTTCTTATACCTTAAAATTTGGGGAAAACAAAAAAATAAAGGGTCTTCCAATAAGAGGTGTTATTTTAATTAGCCCGCTATTTCACACGCGTAGATCTTTAGTTTTTTTTTTAAATGAGATAAACGATAAACTAAGCTGTTACGAATAGGTTTTACGATCGCTTTACTTATTTATTTCACACTTTGAATTGATCTTACTCGTTCGGGTAAAACACGCAAACTGAGAATTATTGAATTACAAAATTACTCAATATGAAAATGTGCACTGGCGCGAACCCAAAATCCCAGGTATCAGACCTATAGGTTAGATACATTTAAGTCTATAGAAAATAAAACCTGATCTGCCACTGACATTACAAAGTACAATTTTTTATTACATTAACCTTCAAGGGAGAAATTTAGAGAAATGTATTCTCTTCTGATCCGTAAATCGAAAAACAATCCAAACCCAAAGTGACATGTGTTAAAACAATGCACACAAATGGATTTCTGGAAGAGGTAAATAACTTACAGCAAGGTAAGAAGACTTATAGATAAACTATACAGATAAATAAATAAATAAAATTTCTGAAGCTCTAATATGAATATACCGTGAATTTAAAAATTCATATCTCACCCAAATACCATCGAATGTTTTTGCACATAAAGGGCTTTCCAATAAGAGGTGTTATTTTAATTAGCCCGCTATTTCGGTAGATGTCACTTTTGGAGCTGTCATTTTTTGACATTTGACAAGTAGAAACTACGCCATTAATAAAAATGGAACGATACACGATTCAACAACGCATTGAAATTATTAAAATTCACTATAAAAATGGTGTAAATGTGGCAGAGACGGTTCGTAAAACTCGAACATTTTTGGGTCGTCGTGAAGCACCTTGTCGGACCGCAATACAGAAATTGGTAGAAAAATTCGAGCTGTCGGGACAAGTTAGTGATGTGCAAAATAAAACCCGTGCACGTCGCTCAAGAACAGCCGAGAATATTCCTGCTGTAGCCGAAAGTGTTGAAGAAAACCCACGTTTGACCATTCCTCGTCCTTCTTTGGAATTAGTCATTCCACAAACGTCATTACACCGTATTTTGCATAAAGATTTGGGTCTGAAGTCTTATAAAGTTCAGTTAACACAAGAACTCTAGCCGGCCGATCATCAACAATGTCGAGTCTTTGCTGATTGAGTCCTTGAAATGCATGAAAATTATCCGGAATTCCATCGAAAACTCATCTTGAGTGATGAGGCCCATTTCCATCTCGATGGCTTCGTCAACAAGCAAAATTGTCGCATCTGGGGCTCGGAAAACCCAAGAGTTATTGTTGAAAATCCTCTCTATCCTCAACGTGTGACTGTTTGGTGCGGTTTATGGTCCCGCGGGGTCATTGGACCTTACTTTTTCGAAAATGAGGCTGGAGCAACAGTTACGGTGAATGGATTGCGCTATCGACAGATGATTAATGATTTTTTATGGCCGGAATTGGATGGTATTGATCTGGACAACGTTTACTTTCAACAAGACGGCCCTACGTGCCATACAAGCAACGAAACCATTGATCTTTTACGGGAAAAGTTTCCGGACCGTGTTATCTGTCGAAGAGGTGATCACAATTGGCCACCGAGATCTTGTGACTTAACACCTTGCGACTTCTTCCTTTGGGGCCACGTAAAAGAGGAGGTCTACGCCAACAGCCCAGCGTCGATTCAAGACCTCAAAGATGGAATTCGTGAGGCTATCGAGGACATAGGGCAGCCACTTTGCGATTTGGTTATGGAAAATTTCATGAAAAGCATATGGTCCTGTAGGCGTGGTCGTGGTGGTCATTTGTCTGATGTTATTTTCTATTATTAACGGCATACCTTCCTCTTTATAATGAAATAAAGATCCGATCATTTATCTAAAAAATTGGCATTTTTCTTTGAATATCAAAATAACACCTCTTATTGGAAAACCCTTTACTTGCCGTTTTTTTACTTCAACAATTAGCCCAGTAAAATAAATTCAAATGTAAATTTATTCAAAAGCAAAAATTTGTACAAAATAAGGCATAGAATTTTAAAAAGTACTTAGCATGAAATTTAGAAAATATAATAATAACCGCAAGAAGAATAAGAATGAAAGGAATTCATATATAAAGACTAAAATGAACTTATGTAAAAAACAAAAAGATTAAGTTGCTAAGTCATAAGGGACAATGAAAAAGAAATACGTAAATAACAATACAAAAAGGGAAAAATTCAAAAAAGTTCCGACAAAGCTACATTTTTATGTAGACTTTTATTTTGATGTCCTAAGCATATCCTGAAAAGTACTCTTAATTTGAGCCGTGGGGTTTTAGGTTTTGAAAGGAGTTGAATTTTAGTTGCTTTTTTTTGCAATTATGTCGAAAAATTTCCAATTTTTCCAGGAAAGTAGTATATAAAATTCTACACAAAAAAGATCCCTAGATTTTTTTTTAGTAGGATCAATCGTTTTAACTTGCAGTAAAGTAATTTGTATAACGATTAAGATGGTTTGTGATACAGCCTAAATGATCTGGAAAAGGTTTTAAACGAATTTATTACGGTCCATTTTAATCTCCTCTTACGAGAAGGAAGATGTGTTGCATGAAGGTAAATGGAATAATTCAAATCGATATAGTGAGCGAAATCTTGGTGTAAAGCTGAAGGATGAAAATCCGTCCATTGATTTAAAAAAAAAAAATATTTCGTTAAGCCTGCAGCCTATAACTTTTGAAATTGAGTTTTATACAATGAATCCCAAGTAGGACATGCAAATATTTGTGTATAGCGAAGCGGATAGGGGCGACGGTAAAGTGGGTACGTCTTTTGAAAGGTTTTTGTTAAATATGTTTTCTTAATATTTTATGAATCACCCTATATGTTCTGAATGATACATACACCCTGTAACGGTAAAAACATCTACAAAAATCATTATTGAAAGTATACACACGCATAACATTAGGTGACAGATGAATTTTTCTTTTTCATTTCAAACATTTATTCAAAATCATATTGGATTAGATGGAGTGTATAGAAAACTCTTTCACAATATGCACAATATACATACATATTAGAAAGACGGCTAAAGCTCATTCCTCAGTCCGAAAAACCTAAAGCACGTGTTCCATTTTACGAATAACCTAAAAGATAATCACTTAATTTTCCCTCTATATATTTTCACAAATCAATAGAATATACCTAAATATTCTATAAATGGGAAAAGTATAATACTGGCTTTATATACATACATATATATGGGACATACACGTGAACCAAATTTCTTTTCTTGAAGGCTGTCGACCCATATTCCATTTGGTAAGAAGCTAACACGAGAGTGGCTGATGTGGCAGTAAACGAAAAAAAAAACACTTCTTTTAGGTTTGGTTTGAGTACCGGCTGTTTTTTCCTCTCTATTCGGAATTTCTTGACAACAAACTGTCTCCCATTTCACATGAAATATTTACTGAGGAAGTTTTCGCTGTATGTTGCCGTCAATGCTCATTTATATCTTGGTAAGTTTTTTGCTTGGAACAAATATGAAAGATGAGTACCTCTCACTTCAAATAGATTGGACTACAGATAAACTGATAAATTTAAGGAATCTACTTGAAATGTAAATTCCATATTCATATTAAAAATTGGAATCAATTGAGTCGAATCAAATTTGAGTGGGAGAGGTTTATCTGGCCTTGATTCGATCGTGCAAATAAAGGCTAGATTTTAATTCAAATGCGCAGATGGAGCCTAATTAGCTGCAATACCCGTTGCTCGTAACTGTAATACAGTTTTAATAATTTTCGTGTTCTTAGTGGTGTCCAACAGGGATCAATACTAAGGCCATTATTGTTAATTATTATTTTTTTGTACTTCATTATGAGAAATGCCAAACCAAAATTAAACGAAAATATTTTGTTTTCATCGTTACCAACTGTTTTTTTATTTGAGTTTATCAGACTTACAGTTCGGTACAAAAGTGTGTCCCAAGCAGGAGAATTTATTGAGTTCTTCTTGATTATCCAGGATAACAGCTAACACTGACACTATCAATTTTATTAAACTCAGTGAAAAGCTATGAACGACTGAAGGTAGTCTCAACTCACGTCTCCAGAATCACTATTTATAATACACTAAGATCACATATTCAACATTAACAGTTCTATGGTTCTATGCATCCTCTAACCTATAAAACTTGCGTACATGTTAAAATGTTTTATATATGTTGATCAAATTTTTTATACAGTTCATAAAGAAATCTGAAAAAAAAAAAAAAAAAAAGGTTTTAATCATTTCCAAGTGACTTTCTCAGCTCATGTCTTCAAGTATTTTCATTATATACAAGGAACAATAATCCAATCGCGAAACGAAATTTTAAGACAAATGATGTATTCAGTGCTCTATCTATTGAGTGTAGACCTAATTTAACCATAATAACTGATGGTGAAAACACTAGAAAAATTGTTTCGCTACTTTCATGGTATGCTTACATGCGTATGTTAGAAAACAAATAAATTTTGCAATATTTAGGTACTAAACTTTCTGAAAGGGAAGATTAAGGGCTTCTCAACTCTCTCAAGATTGTTAACAAGCCGAAAAAGCTTTATTTTCCTGTATGATGAGGGGGAGAAAATAATAAACAATTTACTGGCATTTGTAACCAAACTCAGTGCTCATCAGTAAACAGGAACAAAGAATACAATTTATGTGTCCCTAAGGCTATTATTAAAGACTTAAGCCTCTTTAACGAACTAAACAGAAAACTTGTGTCAGAAGATAATAATATGTTGAATTCCTTAGAATTTGCGTATTTTAACTATTGAATGCATGTTTTTGATCTTTGAGCAAATTATGTTAATACGAAAATAATTGGTCGTTTTTAACAATAGAATGTTTTCCCTTTATATCACCGCACATGTTAATGTGATACTTTGATAAATATGGTAAAGCGAATCATTTATTTGAATAAAATTAAAGTGTCTTTCAATAGTTGAATACTGTCATAAATAACATCTACCAAATCCTGAAACCACTTTTACAAATTAAGTAAGCTTGGGAAAAACATTGAAGTTTATACCTCACAACAATACAATATCTATGAACTTGAATATTTTCTAATTCTTTACATTTTTAATTTATGCAAAATTAAAGAAATTTTACTTAGACGTCTTCACACGGCTTCCGCCATCCCGAAGTATTTGGTTACTGCGTAACTAACATTTTTCTTAAACGAATCAAGAATACGTCAAAATCAATGGTGTGAGGCTATGTGCGGAAATTTCTAACAGTGGTGGATTTAGAAAGATTGTTACAAACATCTTTTACTTTGTTTTGCTCACTGATATGTAAAATATGGATTGACTACGTTCATAAAAATACACTGCAGAAAGTGGGCTCACTTCTACTATATATAAGTTTCTTTCAGTTTAAGCAGGAAATATCAACTGATAGAGAGCTGTAAACATCAAATAAATAAGTGGATTTGTCGAAATAAATATTTTTAAATTAATTATTTATTCTAGCAGAGGAAATATATACATTGAATACGCAGCAGAAAATCGCAACGTTTTATTAAAATCACTATCGAGCTGCGTCCTCACTTTTCGACCTCCTGTTGTATACCTAAAAAGGGTTAAAACTGATAATTATAATTAATAATTATCATTGGAATCATTCTTAAAACATAGTTAGCTTTTTTCCTTCCAAGACGAAGAAATTGCCATCAGTGATTTCTTCAAATTCCTTCGCATTGGGAAAAAGCCCCAAACAAATCTTACCTTCAGTAAGATTTGTCAAAAGTATGTACGTATGCACATACATATCGGGCATATAAATATTACGTCGGTGAAGACAGCAAATTATTGCGAGCTGAATACATTGTGGGTGCAACAATGTATGCACCAAAAGCAAGATGATGCCTTGATATTTACGAAAATATCAAATTCTAGCCTTCGTCCGTCGCGATAATTCTGGACGTGTTGAAATACGTCCAGTGAAAATAATTTTCTGAGGATAGGAATGCTAATTAAAGCTTTTTCCCTATCCTGAACAACGAGACGTGAGATTTGAAAAATCAAAGTCTCGAGGAGTTGTGTTTTTTAACTTGGATTGGTCGGTTCGGAGTACGAAAAATCGGTACGAAAAAAGTTAGTGTCACATAGGTCAAAAAGTATAGATAAGTGTAAATTTAAATAAAAACAAGTAAAAAAGCTAGAATTGGTTTGATTGATTGATTGAAACCGAGGTTTGGGACTCCTTAATGGGGTCCCCCGAACGTAGGCCAAGTCAAGGCCCATTGTTCACCCTCCAGGCCCATGAGCGATTGCTCATAGGTTCCAACCGGACGCTTCTATAAATTTCAGTATTGGCCCCAAGCCCTCCTTGCCGGCAACGTGTAACTCGTCCAGGAGGTGGGAGCCAAGAATTCTGTAACGTATTCCTGAGAGTGCCGGGCAGTGACATAGAAAGTGGGTCACTGTTTCGGATTTCTCTCCACAACCCCTGCATGTAGGATTATCAACAAGTCTCATCCTGTGAAGGTGGCCCCTGAGAGAAAAGTGCCCAGTGAAAATGGACACCAGAGTTCTCAGGGTTGGCTTGTTAAAACCTAAGAGCTTATTCGTTTGATTCGGGTCCAGTTTACCCCACAGTTACTTTGTTGCTCTATCCGAGGGATCTTCCAACCAAAGGCGACTGTGTTGGCGGTCAGTCCAGCTTGAAATGATTGAGACGAGGTGTTTCGGTGCAATCCCGACTGTAGAGGCTGGTTCTTCCGAGGCTGCACCAAGAAGAGCAAGATCGTTTGCCCTTTCATTCCCGCTGATGTTGCTGTGCCCTGGTATCCACTGCACTATCACTCTATTATTCCGAGAAAGAAGGTTCAGGGTGGTCTTGCACTCCATTAATAGTTGGAGGTTATAATGGGTTTAGACAAAGCTTTGATAGCTGCTTGGCTGTCTGCGCTGATAGCTGCCTCCTTATTCTTAGTGTCTGAGTTAAGGAGGTGCCTTCCTGCTTCAAGAATGGCCCGGAGTTCTGCCTGGAAAACCGTAGCATGGTTTTCAAAGTGCATGGCGAGTTCAATTTCAGGCTCTTCACAGAAAACTCCCGCTCCGATGCCTTCGTCGGACTTAGAGCCATCAGTGTATATTATAATTGGGTTTGTTAATGGTTGAAGCACGCAAAGTGATTCCCATTCTGCCCTGGATGGAATTTTAGATTAAAAATTGCTTTCCAGCATGATCTCGAGGAGATGGTCGCTGTCCCTGTCTATGCCAGGTCCGATAGACTGCACAAACTCATAAATGGATTCATGTGGAACACTTGTTCCCGTATGAAGCCAGCCACGGTTATGATGCAGTCTTAGCGCTGTATTTGACGTCTTCTGCTTAATATGTATTTGCACCGGGCGTATGTTGATCATAACCTTCAGAGCCCGAGTGCTAGTTGCATTAAAAGCGCCGCTTGCGCTGAGAAGGCACAGTCTTTGAATCTTCTCCAATATCTTGTGATGATTGGAGAAGTCCATTGCTTTCCACCATACCACCGAGCCGTAGATTAACATGGGTCGAATGACGTTAGTGTATATCCATAGGATCATTCGCGGTTTTAGTCCCCACTTCTTCTCTACCTTTCTGCGTCACATTGCGAAAATTGTATGAGCTTTGTTCGCTCTGTCTTCGAGGTGTGGTTTCCAGTAGAACGGCTCGTCGGACAGAAAAAATTATTATGACCAATTTTATAGAATTTTGTATTCTGAAGATGTTTTTAGTACAATAAAAATGTCTAGGACTGATCATTTTCACAGTATCCATAAAAAGCCTAAATTTTTATATGGCAAAACCAAGAAGGTGTTGCTCGATTTATTCCATTTTTGAAATTTTTGTTGTTGTTACTTTGAAAACTCTATGTATCAAATTTCAGCTCTCCATGTCAACACGCTCTCAGGCAGTATACAAATATATAGTGGAAACCGACATTTTCCCATGGCAACCCCCCGAGATTTGTCTCATTTTTACTTTTTTTATCTAAGTCTTTGTACAAAGTTTCAGCTTTCTAAGTGAACGCGTTCTCGAGTCATCGCGCGCACGACAGACGGAAGGACGGGCAGACGGGCGGACGGACATGCAACAAACATAATAACTTTTAATATTATGCGTGGGTGTAAAATCCATTTTGCTCTACCATCATTATTTCTGTGCGTTACAAACGGAATCACAAACTTAGTATACGCTATAGATTTTATCTGAAAAAGGAAATAAGCATAGGTCAAAAGTAAGAAGTGAATAAAATAAATAGAAAAAAAGGAAGTGAGTATTTTTAGTGCAATACTCCCGCTAACCTACCGCAACAAGAATACGCTGCTGCCTACAGTATTGGATAAGTCGAGTGGGCAGATTGGCAACAGCTGTGAGTAATCCGATACATATATTGGTATACTCCGAGAAAAAATACGTAACACTCGGCCATTGTTTTTTTCAATGTTGGCACCATCGTTATCATTATTTTTGACACGGAAAATTGTACCCACATAGCATATCGAGTAGTTCATATTATATGTGTTAGTGGTTTTGATAAATAATGTGTAGAATGAGTTTGTATCCCCCCTGATGAAAACTTCGTCTTCTTCGTCTTCCTTTCAACGAAATATTAGAGATAACATTTCCTTACTTTCTAATTTTTAACATGAGTGAATCTTTACACGGAATTTTTATATCCGCAGGGCAAACAAACAGACTTATAGTATATGTAAAATACAATTGAAAGTGTAAAATCTGCATTCTTATTGAACTGCGAATATAACCTACAATTTCAAAAGTTGCAGATTTGCTAAGAGTTCAGTTTTTTAACATTCTTATAGATGCAACAAATATTCCTCGCACTTTTTACTTCATCATCATCGTATCGATCTGCACATTATTTGATGACGTAAACTCATACTGTTCGGCTTATCTTCATCTCTTGATGATCATGTTAAATAACGGGCATAAAAGTAAAATCCATCCTATTCGCATTCTCACTCTAATATGTGCACTCAATACAATACTCTTGTAATCGTGTTCCTTGCCCCATTAATATTGCAATAAAAACATATTACTGTTCGGTTTTAAGCATGCATACATCTTCATATCAAATAGCTCTGGAATAACTTAAGGTTTCTAGGCATATAGATCCCAAGAAACAAATTGATTGTAGTTTCACGGCTTCATCATGCTAAGGACTTTATTTTCCTAATAGTAACTGATACAGAAGTTTACATACAGGGTGTGTCTGTGTAGGTGATCTATAAGAAGAAGGTGATAGTACTCATTTAGCCAAGCAAAAAATTTTAGGATGAAAGGTGGGTAAGACGAGTCGTTTCGGCGGTAGGGGAGGTTTAAGATTTTTAGTGCTGTTTCTAGTTTACACCCTGTAAATTACTTGATATACACCCTATCAAGACGAGATTTATCTCAGGTGATAGCAACCCGTCTAAGCTTTGCAATGAATGCCCAAGCAGCTATACTGTCATCTTCAATCTTAAGTTGTAATACGTCATAGTGCAAAAATTGGGGGAAAAACATCCTATTTTTTCAAATTTTAACGATTTTTCCGCCAAGACGGTTTGCTTAGACGGTTTGCTATCATTTGAGATAAACCTAGCCTTGATAGGGTGTATATCAAGAAATTTACAGGGTGTAAACTGGAAACAGTACTAAAAATCTTCAACTCCCCTACCGCCGAAACGACTCGTCTTACCTACCCTTCACCATACAATTTTTTGCTTGGATAGGTGAGTACTATCACCTTCTTCTCTATAGATCACCTACACCGGAACATCCTGTATACATATACGAAAATTTAAATAAATCGAACAATACTTGGCTGAATTCGATTAATCTTCCTATCCAGTAGGGCGGTAGGGAAGCTTTGTGCTTATTTAGTAGTAAATTATGGAGTACCCAAAGGCTGTATGTTGGGGCTACTACTTTTTGTAATATTTTTTAATAATATCTTTCGTCGATGAAATATTTTTCCTAAGTCTGGATTAAGAGATTTGAACTGTACTTTGCAACTATTCTTAATACAATGTAGTCGGCATGGTTTGAAGAAATGTGTGCTCTGCCGCGGTAAATTTTTTTTATGTAATTTATTTTTTTATTTATTTTTTTTTAATAGAGAAGCTTAAGTGTCAGTGATATCTTACAGCATAGCGAGAATAAAACTAGCAAATGAGTGGGTAGGCTTTGATGTATGTTTCGCTTAAACCTTAGTTATCTTTATAATGGAAGAAAGAAATTAGAAAGTGCGTTATTCCGTAACCATACGTTTTAGATTACAAAAGCATCACAAAATTCCACGTACCATACTGTCAAACTTATAACTGAGATGGTGAATTTTTGGGCATAGTTAGATAGTAATAATATTAATAATTTATTTAGATCCATATACACAAGATTTACATCTTTTAGAAAGTATGCTATTCAATGCTAAGGAAGTGTGAAATTATATGAAAATTAAAATGTACCTACAACTAATTCATAAATGAGTGAAAAGTGAAATAATATAAAATAATAAATCAATAACAGTAGATATAAAGACTTACTTTCAAACGATAGACCGCGCTCATATGCTCCGTGAATAGACATAACTACAAATTAAAATGACGCGTTAAAACACTTTTAAAATCTACCGCCCTTACCCGCCCCCTGACATGGGATGGAAGTGTATTCCACAGACGAGAAATATAAACAAAAAAAGGAACGCTGCCCAACCAGATATCGCACGCGAGGAATGAATAGAGTTTCATGACGAGTAGAATGCAGCAAATGCAAATGTTCATACAGATATAAAGGAACCCCCGACCTCAACAACTTATGGAAAAACAGTAGAGCTCTCATATCGAAATAAGAATTGAGCGTGCATCCGAGGACAGAGCAGCTGTAGACAGATACATGATCGTGGTATATTGATCTGCAGTAAGTAAAATGAAGTATCAGCAAAGATTTGAGAAGTTTTATTTTTAATTTAATAGACAATAAACTACCCGAGAGTCATAGATGTTTAAGTGCTCCGTAAATCTTTTGCAGAGAATAGTTGACTTGGTCACAACATTCCATTTTGCCATTAAAAATTACCCCCAGACTCTTCACCATGCTTGTGCAGGGCAACAGTGCGTCGTTTAAATAGATATTAGGAATATCAGCCAAACTTAAATTACCAGTATAGCGAAAAAAGCACGATGATTTCGCAGGGTTTAACAGGAGCTGGTTATTAGCTGCCCGGAATTCCAACTGATTTAGACGAAATATATTTCTTTAACCACGTTTCAGATATAAGAATCGAATGAACATTTGCATCCACAAACATCTCATGTAATTCACAAATTTTTGATTTTAAGCTCCTAACATTAAAATGACAGATGGTAAACCCATTAATTTTCGCAGCAAATATCCTGAGCAGCGCTCTCGCTACATTTAAGTCGGGAATCTTCTAATGCGGTATATGAAAGAGGGCATACAAAGCCACGCAGAAATATTCAGGTAAACACAGTGCATCGTTGAATTAATAAATATACCTGAAACAGCCGTTACGAACACAGTCAACATCATTTCAGAAATATGCATCAGAATACTGATAAGAAACACGAAACAAACAGAAATTCAAAGAGAAATATTACACTAAGCAACCATAAAAATTCAAATATTATGCCAAACAGAAATAAAATAGAATTCAAGATCTAACACTAAAAAAGAAAAAGAAAATTCAAGATTGTCGTGTCTTTGCAGGGCCGGGTTATTTTTGGGAGACCACGGATAATTACAAAAAGGAATCACAAAACTCTGGCTGACATTTTCAAACCTTCTTTATTGACGTGCCACCGCTGACCTGAAGTTAGCCGCCGTATCTTTTTATATTCTTAAAACTAAGTTCTAAAATTAAAGCTAAGTTTCCAATGGCTTTATATGAGCGTATATTACATCACCTTCCCCTTACGAAAAGTGTAGATTTATAATAAAATTCCTTGAAAAAAATAAAAAAATAAAATGTAAATGTTTGGACAAAACTTAAAGATATGAAGGTACTTCAAAAATTTAAATTATTCATTATAAAAGCTCATGTAGGTATAAATCTTTGAACTGGTTTCAATTCTCGCTTAGATCTTCGCACTTCCTGCGTTTCTACACCTGATTCGCTATCATCGTTACCATGTAGTTTGAATTTAACAATTTTATACTTTTCATGGAATTGTTTTATCTGATCTATGTGAGCTACCCTTAATATTCCATTAACCAAAACTCTATATAGAAGTTCAGAGATCTTTTCAACAATTTCGCCTTGAATCCATTTTGTATTATTTTTAAATTCATTTAAATATAAACATTTATCGCCTTTTTTTAAATTCAAGATTTTAGACTTTTTTACATTTGTATATTTTAACTTATATTTATTTTTATCGTTCTTAATATATTTATTAAAAAAGTTTGGTTGTTTTTCTTTTAAACTATCTTGTTTTTTCAAAAATTGCAATTTCGTTCTAATTTCGTATGAAAAAATTAACTGTGCAGGAGTTTTCTTTGTGGTAGTTGTTTGTGTATTCCTATATATAAACAGCAAAATAGAAATTCTATGATCGATTAGCAAATTTCGATACTTTGCATCAACTGAAAATTTCTTCAAATATCCTTTAATGATTTGCACACCTCTTTCCGCTAAACCATTCGACCTTGGGTGATATGGGGGTGATTTCAAAACCTTGATATTATTAGCTTTACAAAAATCTAAAAACTCAGTACTATTAAAAGGGGGTCCATTATCTGAAACTATTTGCTGTGGTATTCCAAATATACTGAAACACGATCGCAATTTATTGCTTACATCGCTTGCTCTAGTTCTATTAAGTCTATAAACTTCTATCCATTTAATCCAATCGTCTACCAATATTAAAAAATCATCGCCCTTAAAATGGAAAAAATCTAAGTGTACCCGTTCAAAGCAGTTGCTGGTTTTCGGCCAGCTGGTTTCTTTTAATATAGGTTTTCTCGCTTGAGTTACCTGACAACAACTACAGTTTTTAATATATTCCTCAATATCCGTATCAATACCGTACCACCATAAATGCTGCCTTGCTAATTGCTTCATTCTCACCACTCCAATATGTCCTTCATGTAAGATTCGTAACACTTGCTCCTGGCATGATTTTGGTATAACTAATCTATTTATATAAAAGAGACAATTTTCATCGCATGAGAACTTAAATTCATTATCTCTGACATATTTCTCTCTGTATTCTAGATTTATTGGCCAACCGTTCCTTAAGTATCCTATTATTTTTTTAACAAACTTATCTTTTTCACTATGCGATTGAATAATTTTAAAATCTATAATTTTATCTTCCGCTGTAGTCAAAAGGTTTAAAAAAGAATCTTCCTCCTTTAGTGTATCTGGCAATGGTAATCTTGAAAGTGCATCTGCATGATATAATAGTTTTCCCTTTTTATAACTAATACTGTAGCGATACTGTGAAAGCTCAATTGCCCATCTCTGAAGTCGTGCTGCTGCTACCGACGTACAGTTTTTGTTACCAAAAATCGCTTCCAGAGGTTTGTGGTCTGTCTTAATAGTAAATTCTAATCCAAATAGATATTTATTGAATTTTCTGACACCAAATATTATTGCCAATGCCTCTTTTTGGAGCTGAGAATAATTCCTTTGAGCCTGATTAAGTGAACACGATGCGAACGCGACCGGTTTTTCTTCTCCATTAATAAAATGGGATAGTACGGCTCCCACACCATATGAACTCGCATCACAGGTTAGTATCAATGGCTTTGAGGGTCAAAATGAACTAAAATGTTGTTAGAAATAACTAGTCTTTTGCTCTCATCGAGTGATTTCTGTTGGCTAGGACCCCATTCAAACAGAATATTCTTTTTTAACAGATCATATATGGGTCTCATTATAGTTGAAAGCCTAGGTAAAAATTTGCCGTAAAAATTTACAAGTCCCAGATAAGCTTGGACTTCCTTCACATTAGTATGGTTAGGTGCCTCTACTATCGCCTTAACCTTCGACTGACTTGGTTTAATTCCCTCTTTACAAATAATATGCCCTAAATACTCAACACTTTCTTGTAGAAATTTACTTTTATCATAATTAACCTTTATATTGAACTCAGATAATGTTTGCAGAACCTCTTCAACCCTTTTCAAACAACCTTCCTTTGTTGCATCCCCAATCAAGACATCATCAATATAAGTTTGGACATTCTCATGTTTGGCTAAAATTTTGTCCATAATTTCTTGAAATATCGATGGTGCGCTCTTCACTCCAAATGGCAACCGATTAAATTGATAGAGACCTTTGTGCGTATTAATAACCATTAGTTTCTTACTATTTTCACTGAGCTCAACCTGCAAATATGCACCTTTCAAATCGATCACAGAGAAATAAGCACAATTTGCCAATTTTGCAAATATTTCGTCTATTCTGGGCAAAGGATAGTGCTCCGTCTCTAAATATTTGTTTATTGTTCGCTTACAGTCTATACATATACGAACCGAGTTGTCCTTTTTATGGACTGCCACAATAGGAGAGGCCCACTGGCTATGCCTAACAGGTGTTAATATACCTGACTTACACATGTTTTCTAATTCCCATTCTATTGCTTTCTTCATACCTAAGGGTACTGAGTAAGCTTTAGCGAAAATAGGTGTGCATTCTTTTGCAAGAACTAATTCGGCTTGAAAATTTATTATAGGTTTAGTCATACTTCCCGAAATTGTATTAGGATATTTACATTTAAATTGATTTTGCCAATTGACTAGATCTACATTGTTTACCTTAAAGCAATTCCTCCAATTAGGCCACAGCGTATCTAGCCATTTCCTTCCAATAAGTGGTAAAAAAAACTTATAGCTTGCAATTACAACCAATTCAAGATGAAATATATTATCACTTTCTGATTTTGACACTTGCACGGGGATTACACCAACAACCATCACGTTATCTCCTGTTACAACCTGCAATTTACAAACATTTTTTGTTAAAGTAACCTGCTTAAAAAAACTTATTATACATATCTTCACTAATGACAGAAACTGCTGCGCCGGTGTCAATTTCCATGTCCAGCACTCTGTTGTTTACGAGTAACTGGATGCACTCGGACGTGTTTATTTGGTGATTACTTGTAGCTGAACAACTTGTGTAATTAATTCCATGTATGCTGTTTAACTCAAGCTGATTAAAGCTATATGCTGCTTCCTCTACATTTTTTCCAGCTGGATTTCTGTATCTGCGCTCCCGTTCCTTGGGTTTGCTTGTTCCTTCACGCCCTCGGTTGTAACCTCCTATTGTCTGAATTTTTGCGTAACATTGCGCTGCAAAATGACCTACCCGGCCACAACGAAAACACTGATCTTTGCTTGCCCTTTGGTCACCATGACGACTTCTTGACTGACTTTTATTTCTAAATTTGCGCCGCTCTTGGCCCCGTTTGATGGATAAATGATCATTGCGTAGATGGTGCAAGTGGTCTGGTCTTATAACTCTCAAATCTGCTTCTGTCATTTCCATTGTGCTTGCTTTTTCCACAGCCGATTCAAATGTTAAATTCGTTTCATTCAGCAGCCTGGCTTGGATTTTTTCGTTGTACAAGCCAGCAACAAAACGATCCCTTAGCGCATCATCTAAAAATTCTTTGTAATCACAATTTTCTGCTAGACTCTTCAGATGAATGACATATTCTTTTATCGGTTCAGATGTTTTTTGATCTCGTTTATTAAATTTAAACCTCTCGGAAATTACATTATTGCTGGGCTTAAAATGAATTGTTAAAAGCTTAATTATTTGTTCGTATTTCAAGCTTTTAATTGCTTTTGGCGCTGATAGCGATTTGGCTACTTTATAACATTTCGGACCGATAAGAGTAATTAGATAATTTACCTTCTTTTGGTCATCACTGATCCCATTTAGCTCTAGTAGGTTATTCATCCTTTCGATATACGACTCGAAATCTTCTCCTGGTAGGAAAAATTCAATACCCCCAACAAATGCAGACATAATTACTTGCGCTTTGGTATCCACGTTTTTAATGTTTTTTGATATTGCCTCACCCAGTTTTTCGTCATCCGATGACATCTCTTAAATCATCAGCAAAATTTGGACATGATGGTTTCCTTGCTTATTTATCTTTATCCTCGTCGCCAAATTGTCGTGTCTTTGCAGGGCCGGGTTATTTTTGGGAGACCACGGATAATTACAAAAAGGAATCACAAAACTCTGGCTGACATTTTCAAACCTTCTTTATTGACGTGCCACCGCTGACCTGAAGTTAGCCGCCGTGTCTTTTTATATTCTTAAAACTAAGTTCTAAAATTAAAGCTAAGTTTCCAATGGCTTTATATGAGCGTATATTACAAAGATCTAACTCTAAATCAATGATGAAATAATAAAAAACAAATTTCAAGATGTTACACTAAATAAAAGAATAATGAAAAATTAAATTTAAGATCTAACACTAAAACAATTATAAAAACAAAATTCAAGATATTTCACTTAAATTACGCAAATTATCATAAGCGTACAGATGCGCGAGTTGATTTTATTTTTAAACATACACGTGTCTTATGTATATATATTTTATGGCTTAGAGGGTGGCATGGCTATGATGAATTCAAGGCGAGACACTAATGAGATATAAAACTAGTAGGGTCATTCCATAGGAAATCGATCAAAATTCGAACTTTCCCAACAAAACTATCACCACCATTTTTCTTTTACTGAAAGTTAACTAGTTATGAGATAAGTATATAACTCATTTTAATTCCTGCGATGCATGCTACCTGAATTAAAGGATTTTCAAATCCTTAAAATTCGTTGATTTTCAAAAAATCATAACTTTTGTTCATCAATAGAGGTCTAGTTATTTTTGTAGAAAAAATTATACAAATTTGTAATATCATCCTTTATCCCGTAAAAATTTTCCACCAAGTATATAATTTTCTCTCTCCTAAAATAGTATTTTAAAACATAGAAAGAATTTCTTCAATATCTAGTTCCGATCAAAAGTTATAAACAAATTTATACTATGCGATAAATGAAAAATTTAATTTACAGAGCATAAAAGTGTTCTACGTTGCTCTCATCTTCCAATATACAGATTTCTCTATGATAAATAGAACGAAAGTTATTATTTTTTAATATAAGTTAGCAGACCAAAAATTAATAATTTTAAAGGATTTCAAAGTCCTGTGCTGTATTATGTACAAATCGATGAACACAGGATCACAGACGAACTGATAAGTATCTGTCAAAGAAAATTTTTAAGAAAAACTGTCGCAGTAAATTCGTAAAATCTATCTAGTCTAGGAAATGTAACTCCCAAGAATAATATCACCGGAAGCCGAAAAATATGTGGTTGTAAAGTAATGCAAAAAATTTTTCAGGTTCGTATTCCTTACAAATTTATTTTGTTATGTCATACACGCAGTGTGTGTATGTATGAGGTGAATAAAAGAGTAAGATAAATATAATAAAATAATAATAATAAAAAATAATAAAATAACAAATAAAGAAATCGTCGGTCATACTACATAACCGCGAGACTAGCAATATGTTAACCGTGTAACTGCTAGAGGAGCAAAATCCAATGTCATGTTAATGGTGACATAGCTAAGAAAGTACAACTTGTTTTATCAATTTTATGCCTGAAATCCAAAAAATATGACATTTCTCATCTTATCCTAGCACTTGAAGGACAGCAGTAAATTAAATGAGATTTTGTTTTGGAGTATAAATGGTTCGAAATTTATCTGAAAAATAGTCAATCAAGAATTGAACTTTATCTAAACGTCCAGAATTTCCTCCAATATCTTCATTGTTGTTGAAGTGCAAAAAACATATTTAGAAAGCGATGCATTTTCATTGTCCTTAAATAAATTGGTGGCGCATTAATGGAGGAGGTTGGTAGACCAGTAATCCGACAACAGGTTTCTTTTTCGCACTTAACCCATCAATATTTTAATTCAAGTGCCGTTACGTTTATCCATTTTGATGATTTTTTTTGGCTCTTTATATTTTGATTTGTTTTGCTCGTAATATAATATCTCTTTGTTTCTTTTGCAATATTTTCGAAGAAACCATTTCTAATAAACAAGGAGACTGACTTTATTTTCATATTCGGATAATTTTACCCAAGATATAGATCTGAAGTTATTATTTACAAAACCTCGTTGGCGCGAGACTGGTCTTTCATGGTCGGATCGAATTTTCTCGCTAGCACCGGTCCTTAAGAGGAGTCAGTACTCATCAAAAGTCTCAATTTAGATACCAGCGAACCTGTAGGTAGGTAGGTTTGTGTCCTGAAAGTGGGAAAATTCTTATAAAATTAGCCTAGACCACAGAGCACATTAGAGACACCTACCGCAAATGACAGAAACCCAACATCCGACAAAGCCATACAATTTAAGACAAAAATTGAAAATTTGCAGTTCATATAAATTGAAAATTTTTAACGAGAATTAACTTTCCTTAATTTTTTTGTTTGCCCATAATTGTTAAATATGCTATTTTGTTTTGTATTTAAACAACTTTCAAATAACTATTGCAATTTTTTTCGGTGAAATGTCGGGAGAAAAAACAAGTACTATTAGAGTCAAATAATTATAAAAAGCGCCACTAAAAATGAAAAAACTCGAGATTCTTTCTAGATCTAGGCCTTATATTTCTAAAACAGTCACAATTTAAAAAAATAAGAGTTCTTACCCACAGGAATTTGATTTAAAAGACTTCAATTTTTACCATTTTTTACAAGTTTCCGAGCTAATATTTCCATTCCGATACACTTTTTTTAATTTTTGCCGACGTTATTTACTAGACTTCTTCGTTACCTTTATGTTAATTAAAGATATAAATCTGCTACAAATAGTTTGCCAGAAATGTGCATTGAAAAATGTACGGAACTTGCAAATATTGCTACTGACTCCTCTTAAGGTGCTAGAGTTCAGTAGCAATAATTTTGTCATAATAAATAAAAAGTTTTAGTTTCTGCTGAAAATATTACTTTGCTTTATCTCACGCGGTAGTGGCATTAATAGTCTCGTGGTTATGCAGTATCACCGACGATATACAATATGGCAATGTACAAAATTAACCTTAGCGGCGGGTTCTATGCGACCGGTTTCAGGTCAAAAGGTGTACACTGCAAATAATTTTTGATAACACCACAGTGAACGGCGAGTCTTACCATGTTTACTTGCAGGGTTGAACCATGGTTGAACTCGGGTTCAACTCCTCGACTCGACTAGGCTTGGCTGGCGTGGTCTAGTCGAAATGGTGTCCTATAAACGTGGATTGAGTATTCGAGTTGGCAGCTAACATTTGGGGCTAAGTTTGTTTGCTCTTTACTCGAAAGTTTTGTTATGTTGTATATTTATTGTGAGTTTATATAAACAAAATTTATAACTCGCATCACAAAAAATATCAAAATATCATGCTCAAAAACGCGAGTCGAAAACTTAACTCAATCTCGACTCAATCTTTCAACTCTGCATGTAACATGGTATCTGTTAACTATCTTTAAAAGTCCCTAAATATAAGTGGAAAAAGTGATTTGAAAATTATACTGAACTGTGATTCAAAGAAACGAATAAAACTCATTCCTCTATTTTCTTACATAATATTTATTACACCACCACCCCCTTTATTCACCCCGCACCCCTTCCACGCAATTAGGGTAGATTTGTAGAAAATGTGAACTCAAACAACTTGACCGGTGTTGAAGTTTTGAGGTTCGTGTAGAAAAAAACACGTGTATACGAGTTTTAGTAACTTTCACGTCTGCATGGAATTTAGTAAGTACCTACCCTCTAAACCAGTTTCTTGCTATAATTTTTCGGAACACGGTAAAGTATCCTCCGTTGGCTATTTATTTTTGCTCGTTATACAGTTGGTCTGGTGTAACCATAAAATGGTTGCTAAGTAGGTTCAATAAAGAAGGAATAAATCACTGAAAACGATAACATCAATCCTCCAACATCGACAAGTACTACTGCGTCATAATGAAATTCTATACATTTAAAATAATCAGAATTCATCGCTCTTAACTCTTACCCTTATAATTCATATATTTCAGGGACCCCAATTATTATTGATTTAGTCAACATCTCTAGGTCCATTAAAATCCTCACAAGAAAAATAACAAATGGAGAAACAATTTACTCCATTAATATTGCACGACGCGGCTATGTTTTATTCAGAAGCCGGGGAAAAAATTGACTCTCTCTTCGGCAGGAGTTTTTTGTCCTCATCTTTATTTTATAAACGGAAAGTTGCCGCTGAACTGAATTTCTATGTTGCTCGATTCAAAGCTTTTCTTTTATTTTGAGCATTTTTTTTCGTAACAAGTTGGACAAGTTTCCAATGTGCTTTAGGCGAAATGGAAACTTTCTTGTTTATTTTCCTTTGCTCCTTTGCGATTTTAATTTTGTGTATACTTTCGTAAAATCTAAATACACAATATAATCTGGTAAAAATGTTGCTGGTAGATTAATAGACTATGGAGTCTCTTTATGGTTGGTTTTTTGTTCTGAATTGGGTTCTTTTGAGAAAATACGTACATGCACATAAAAACTTGACAAGACCTTGAATGAAGACATTTAAATGAGTTGAGATTTTTCTTCTTTTTTATTTCATATTTATTTGTTTTTTTAAAAGAAGATGAATGTATAAAGTTGAAAAAATCATCGGTACTTTGTCGTCGTCAGTTTTTTGTTTTGTTTTGCATCTCATTATTCTTTTATGAATTTATCTGTAAAGTTCTTTTAATATCATTTGATAAATTTAGAGCGTTTGAAGAAAGATCAAACTAGAAATTATTAATTTAACTTTGTTAAAGTATAATGTCCCTATTATTTATAATCAGCAATATTGGAATTTCGAATGTCTCTTTTCACAATTTTTAAAATTTTTTTCGGAAATGGCCCCCACTTTTCACACAATCATATTAGGTAATAGTAACGTGTAATGTCTAATTTAAAATCATTCTATGAGTCTGAGTTCAAATCCCGCCTGAGCTGACAAATGCTTGTAACGTTCTTTTTACTTCGCTGGTATTTTATAAAGGGTATGTTTCAGTCAAATCTGATTACTCAAGTGGCTCTGATGGCATCTCTTCTACACTTATGAAAAACTGTGTTTTTCGATTATATTGTCAGTAAACCTTTCAACGGAGGAGTTGACTAGTGTTTTTATCAATTTTTCTGCTTCATATTTATCTGTTTGTACATATCAAGTTATACATATTTCTTGCTCCTCTTTCTGGTGAAATAAATAATACATCCAGAGTTCCTCAGGATAGCCATCAATGATGTAGGTATCTTTGCTTCTAATTAAATCGAGAATCCTTTACTATAGTATTATAGTTCCTAACATTTTTGACATTGTTTCTATAATTAGTTTGTATATTTGAAGATGAACGGAGGAATCCCTTGTTGAGGTGACGAGCGTCCTTCTGAAAAAAATTGTGCGGAGCAAACAGCAAATTGAATGATGGTCATCGTTTTTGGAGCGTATTTAGTGTGTAAATTTCACTTTCTAATTGTTTTCATTTTCTCTTTTGATCTTCTCGATTTTTTTTTTATTCAAATTTTATTTAAATCTTTAGTATCTTCTGTTATCGCGCTAAAAAAATATGTTTTTCCGATTTGTGTTGAATTTATGCTATTATGCTGCGGTTTGTTTTTGTTATAAATTCTAATAGTGATGAGACTGTTGATACTGTGAATTAAATTTCCGTAACACGTTAAATTTGGAACTTATTTCAACTGGTTCATGTTAATGAATTCAAATATTTACTTTTGAACCTAAAGCCTGATATTATAAGAATAAGCGAAACTTGGCTACCGGAATATATTTATAGTAATATTGTCAACTCACATGGGTATCAATTTCACAGGGCTGATGGTTCGTATTCAATTAGTGGTGGCATTGGAATATATGTTCGGGGAGGTATCCATGCACATATTAACTGTGTTCTTTTGTATCCGTAGAACAGAGTAGAACAAAAGATACACAAAATAACGCGTCATACATTTTCATAGAATATATATAATTGAAACGAACAGTACAAATAGTTCGCTTCAATCGACAGAACAATTTGTTCTCTCCAGTATATGAGAGTTCTAGAACAGGTACGCAAAAAAAAAACACAGCTATTGTCTTCTTATCAAGTTGTCAATGTCCAAAGGTCGAGCATCTTTTTCTTGAGGTAATCTTTTCTGGTGAGAAAATAATATTAGCTTGTATCTATAACCCCCCCCCCAGGGTTTTTCTCTTAGTAATTTTTCAATTTTTATGATGAACTTATGCTTTTCTCGAGTTAATATGCTTCCATTATAATTCTTGGTGATTTAAATGTGGATATTTTGTCTGATAGTAGTCAAAAATGAATTTGTTTAACTTTCATCAATGGAACAGGTTTAAAAGTGATTAACAATATGTCGACAAGATGTTTCTCTCAGATAGTTCCTTCTTAGATGTTATTATAACAAACTATGATGACATTCTGTTAGATCTTAGTCAATTATCCTTATCTGGGATTACGGACCATGAAATAGTTTCTGCTTCTTTCAAGTTTATCTGTTCCGAATCTTTCCTCCCGTTTCAAGATCTGAAACTTTAACAATGTTGACATTTCTAGTCTTTTGATTATAGTTATTAGCACTGACTGTGGTACGCTCTATGTAACGAGTGATGTTAGCATTCAGATTAGACACTAACTATATTAATGTAAACCTATAAAATGATTTTGTTTTCATTAAATCGCAACTGTTAACAAACACACCAGGCTAGTTAAACAATACTGTAATAGCCTTCATGCGCGAAAGGGACTTTTCTTACAAGCTTTGGAAAATTTATATGACTGATTTCCTTCTAGTAGCTATCCGAAGCTTGGTAACTTAACTACGAAAGCTATTCATTATACCAAGCAAAAATTCTTTAATTGTAAATTTGATCGATCTCTTCCTCCGTCTAAATATCTGTGGAAGAATATTAAACACATTGGTCTTCGAAATTGAGTTGTAAATTGTGATATTGATCCAGAAGTACTCAAAAATTACTTTGCGAAGGCCTATGTTAGTGGAGTAATGGAAGTAATGAGAGTATTGCTAATAATGCTTTGATGGCTTTTCATTCTCTACGGTTAGTGTAGAAGATGTAATGTTTGCCATTAAGTCGATCAAATCGGATGCGATGGGTGTAGATAATATGAACCCTCCTTTCTTGCGTGTTATTTTACCATTTTTTTTTTAACATTTGATGCACATTTCATTTCAGAGCCGCACAATCTATTTTATAGGATGTTTTCCCCTAATCCTTTGATTGGTTCAACAACTAAAAAATAAATAAAAAGTTTAAAAGAAAAACATAACAAAAAACCACTGGATACATATTCACACTGAAAGTGATAGAGTAATCCTTATTGAATATGCTTTTCTCTTTGGGATGTAGGAACTCTCTCTTCTAAATCCTAAAAAAAATGTTTTATTTAGATACAGTTCAGCAGATTATTTTTGTTACCCACGGCAATATTATCAGATATTCAGAAGATTATCTAAATTTGGGTTTTTTTTTATTTATTTATATGTTTATGCGCACATAAAGCAAAAAGCTTTCCACTAATGGACAGTGAATTAAAATATAACAGAAAATTGCTTTCGTTAAAATTGAGTGTCGAAACATCTGCATTTTGTGAGAAAATATTTTCATTTCTGAATTATTGTTTGTCCGCCCCTATTTCAATGTTATCAGGATTATATTGGAAGATTAAAATTTTGTCGAAACGTATAGTATTACTATTTGTCTCGTGGCATAGGTATATACTGAATATGAATCCAAATTAATAAATACACCAATCTCAGCTACACAAGGTTGAATTTATATGTAGTTTGAAGTTGTCTTATCAGCTGAGTTCAGTACAAATAAAAAAAAAATATTTATAGTCTATTTATTGTTCATTTCATAGCATTTCGTCTGACCATTTTTAATGACTTACATGGATTATTATTATCAGTATCAACTATTATGATAACTTGTGGGGTTCCGCAAGGATCTTTTGTGAGTCCTTTAATTTTTTTCTCTCTCTTTGAATAGAAGTTTTGCATAGGAGTTTGGCACTACTAGAAAATGTTCTAGTTTACATAAATGACTAATTTTTCGTAGGACTATCTCCTAATTTACAATTTTTTCTATTTCCCATTTACAAAATGTAATTTTATTGCAAATATATTAAAAGTATGTTGTGTAATATTACACCAATTTTCGCTTTGTAGAACAAGCTCTCCGTATAAAATATTAATTTGATTATATATTACTTTTGCTCTCATTTCCCGCTAATATATGAAAATTTATTCATTAAACTTTTACAACAAAAAGGATTTTATATTCTTACTTGTACAATATCAGTTCTTAATAATGAAATTCTTCCTCTCCTATTTATCCATATTTAAAAGCAATCTCTTTTAAAATTAAAAAAGAAAAAAGGAAAAGTCATAAAATCTTATAATGCAGTACCTGCACCAACTTTATCTTAGTGAAAGCAATATAGGTATGTGTATTTTTCCAAATAACTCGTAAATGAATTTTTCATACCCAAAGTAAGGGTTTTTTCCGCAGCAATGCTCTTTTTAATGAAAATTATTGTGCTCTTACAACGTACGTGACGATACAAATCACAAAATGCACTTACTTCATAATAAGTAAAGCCCTTTTTGTAACCCATACGAAATGGTTCATGCTTTTATTCCTTGCTTCCTTATGCCTTCACTTGTTGCAGAGTTATTAACTTTACCTTGAAGTTTTTCGAAATTAGAGTAGTGGGTATTTGGTACTCATATATGTGCATATACATATGTATACTATATGTACTGTTACAGACATGTAGACATATGCCAAGGTCGTAATACCTAGCATAAAAAGTTGAAAAATCTTATTCCTTTTTATCTTATATTATCCTTCATCTTACGTAAAAGTTTCCATTGAAAGCGTTTGGCATATGTTACGTATGCCATTAAATAAAATGTATGAATCCGTTTGAGCTATTGTATCGAAGGGGGCTTATTTGATTGAATATATCTCAAAAATAGAATTACAGCAATGAATTGATTGACGACGATTTCACTCCACTAAAGTATTTTTGACGAGAAATATGAATAAATTATGCAAACGGAGTTAATCTTTGATTTTGAAGTGCTTTATTTATGTATATGTAAATGGTGTAGCTTGCTGGGCTATACATGCGCATAGATTTATTAGAGGAGGTATTTTTTGAAGGGCAAAGATTCATGGATGGGGTTATTTTTAAAAAGAGCAAAGATTTCATAATGATTGATTGGAACATTTTAGGAGCTAGCAGGTCGTTGGTATCCTGTTTGGTATACTGTGAGAGATGAAGAATAAAAATTATTTTTGTTCTCACTCGGGAAAGCAGCCTGTCTACAGTGTAAGTATTTCAATAAAAGCAATCTTCGTCAAAGTTTTTGATATATCCATTGAAATATTTGGCCATTAAAATTTGAATATTTAAAAACAAACAAAATTGTGCTCTAATTTGAGAAATTTCAATGCCAAAAAAATTGAAAAATTATTATTTCAGCATGGTCGAAGGGAAAAGTTTACTTTAGTGAGCACACTATCTCGGATTTTGATCATGGATCTTAACAAAAATATTGGAAAATTTCAAAATTTTTTTAAGTTAATTCAAAGCCAAATACATTTTTTTTTTAAATTGTAGTTATTGAGAAAATCAGAAGAACATTATGAGGGAATGAGGAAAGTTTTATTTATAGCCAGCGAAACTCTGGTTTGGTAGATTTTTTTCATTGGGATTGGATAATTTTCCTATGTAGGTATATCTTACCTACTTAAAGTTGCTAAAGTATCAGGCGGCTAATATGGCCTATAAGATTTGATATGAGACCCTCCGGAAATATAATCATGAAGAGTATGTTGGTCTTATTAAAAGTGGTAGAAACAGTTTTATATGCCACAACAATTAAAACAATTATAGGCTAATAGAGACATTAATGACTGATAAGATAAGCTGGTATCGAATAAAGATATTTTATTGAAATTAAATTTCAGAAATTTACAGCTAGGAGAAACATGGACAAAATGAAATAGGGTTCCCTTTTTCAGCTTTATTTTTGACTAATTAGAAAAGTTAGGAACTTAAAAATCACAATAACAATGTTGTTACTTCCTCAAAACAAAAATATAATAATTGCTTAAAAAACTTAAAAAATGAAGACATTTTAATTATTTATAAAAGGAACCTTGGCCACTTATAAGCATATCTTTGGAACACGTGATATAATATATAATATGGGACTCTTGAATCATTGGACGGACCATCAGTAGTTTCTGTTTCACAATTACTAGCCTGTGTGCGTGAAGTCGATATTAGTTATGCGATGCCCATTCGAGCAGGTTCATTCGCTGGAACCTTTATCGATTCCTTATTAAATTTATTTTCCATGGGATGTTAGTTGTTCCAGCAGCAGATTCATATGCATGATCGGGGAAAACGTTCGGATTTACAGGCCAAAGTCCTGTATTTTTGAATCCACTGTAAGCATTTTGAATAATCGCTGTTCTGTCATACGCTTGACTGAGCAAATAACCCATTTAATAATTTGTCACCATATGTCCAGGGTAAGGCTTCAGTCAGTGACAAATCTCCTGATTAAAACATGTTTTCAATTGCCCGTAAAAACATACATATAAAGGCTGAATGCGATGAGTACATGGTGGTGGTAAATAAAATAGCAGTATACCATTTGCTTTTGAAAATTGCAAGGATTCGAAGCCCTTGTGACTCGCGTGACAGTCGCTATCAAAAGTACTTTTTGCTCTACACTTGCATTCACATGAGATTGGAAATGACGAAGACATTTAAGGAAAACTTTGGTAGTCATCCATTCTGAGTCTTGCGCTATGCCAAGCATTCCTGTAGGTACATCGTCCAGAAGCTCGTTCTTCTTAACCCCAGAATATAATACATGTAACCCATACACTTCTCAATTTATTGCTCAAATTTACCTAAACTTGAAGTTGAGGCGATAAATTGATATGTGTGTGTGTGTATGTTGAGCCCCCACGCTCCGGTTGAGAGTAAAGTTGAGCTGTTGATGGGTGCCGGCAAAACCCTCGATAATACTTCACAAGCCATGAAACAGACTCCCTCACTACCGCATGAGAGCCCCAACTGAGTCCTAACATTCTAAAATATTTTCAGTGATTTTATGTAAAACTGACAAAATTTTGATTTGAATAGCTCCTCCGCCCTAAACTACTGTTCATACAGAAAAATAGTGTTCTGATAATCTTAAGCTTGCTTTCTTATCTTTCGAACTGAATGAAAATTTTTATACCTTTCTTAACAAAATTATTTAAAAAAAATTTATCTGAACCAAATGACTACGATTCTTAAAACATAAACTCTCAGATGAGTAATCATTATATATGGCGCTGTGCGGTCGTGGGCGGCATGCCGTGGACGGGTTACGCCAGGACTGCTGATATCGAATGTAGCTGCGTACAGATTCGGACTCCGGCTGCACATGCACAAAGCAAATTATTACTCAGCTGAGAGTTAGTAGCGTAAAATGGTAAGGTTACTTTGTAATCAAAACTATTTTATTATTTTGTGAAGTAAGGTATATAGTAAGTGTAGCCTATGCTATAAATTACTATTTTCCTGTATGGGCAGTAGTTGAGGCTCTGTAGCATATATACAGTCAATGTTTGGCGCTTTTCCATAAGTATCAATATAAAACATTTTATAGAACGGACTCCCAACTCACCCACCCATATAGATTTTTGTTTCATGGCTTGGGAAGTATTCTCGAGGGCTTTGATGTCGGAGATCAAGGAAGGTATTCCCATTCAAATTTTGACACATTGCAGCTGATAGCCTGTGACGTAATTATGTGACTAATGCATATAAATTTTTATAGGAAAGACAGAGAGAGGAGATAGAGTATTGTGTTCTCTGTGCCGTACTTTTCTATACATTTCACAGTATTACGTCACCTAATAGGAGAACATGGTTCGTAATGGGAAAACCATGTTTTTTGCCAATCTGCCAATTTCAAGTTGAGCAACAGATTGATAAGTGTGTGGAACGCGGAAAGAAATGAATATTTGCCTATATTGAAAGCAAAATTTTGCTTCGTACATGATATATTTAGCCGAGATCAGTGAGTTATTGTGGCTTACTATGAGCTCTTCCATACATCACTTTCTTGGTACTACCGTCGATATCGGTATATTTCTTGTCTGTGCCCCCACCCTCCCAAATGCCCCAGTACTTTCACAATGTTTGTAAACCCTATCAAAAATACATATGCATAACTATGTAAAAGTATTATTATTATTGCTTGCTGGGGACCTTCCTTGGAAGTTTTGGATGAATGAGTCCTCGTTTCCCAGTTAATTTCGTTTTTATATTGCGATGTCATTGGAGAGAAGGCATGCATAAAACTTCTTACGAAGTGATTATACTGGCATGATGCGGAAGTAGTTCTGCTGGCATGATATGAAATTGATTCTGATGGCATGATGTGGAAGGAATTCTGATGGCATGATGTGGGAGTGACTCTAATGGCATGATGTGTGATAAAAGGGGAAGGAGATTTTAACTATTATAAAATCGAAACCCCATTTTGTGATTTTATTCTATATTTATTAATATTTTTTTATACATTCGTTAATTTTAATTTACTGTTTAGTTACGTTATATGGGCGGTAGGGGGTTTCTTTGCTCTTTCCATCAACACCCTGTTCTTGTTATACACACCGTGAAGATAAGTTTAAACTCAGATGATAGCATTCCACACAATATTTTGCGTGTCTGCACCTTAGCTATCAAACACTTAAATAGAGTCCCCTCGAACATTATATGAAATTTACATAAAAAAAAATATATATGAAAAACGTTTCAGTACAATATTTTTATTTTAAAACACTTACCTTAAAAATTCTTTTTCTTCCAATAATTTTTTTAAACTTTAACTTTAAACTGTTCGTTTAACATGTCCGAATTCTTCAAACACCACATTTAATATGAAATTTACCATTACACGTATTAAAACTACGCAGTAAAACATGAGTCAATAACTAACGATACTTCACAAATTTCGTACCTTTTCGATGCATCGCATATGTCTTCCTGGGAAGGTTTGGAATTTTTACTAAAAATTTGATTCCTTCTGCATACCTTCCACAGGAATGCCTTCTGGGTTTTCCAACTGGGTTATTACGCAGCAAACAATTCGAGAAGAAATCGAAATGAAATCGAAGCATAAAATTCGAGAATAGTGAAAACAAATTTTGCCAACGAAATCGATTTCAAAAGGTTTTAGGTTCGAGAATGATGAAAGTTGTCATTCGTTCTCGTTCCGAGAAGATGAATCGATCTATATTAGTCTTAGAGCTAGCAAAGTTTTTGAGAAATTCCTTTAGTTCGGCTAGATTTTTAATATGCCTTTCCTTACAGTATGTCAAGAGTCATCTGGCCCATCTGACTGGTGAGAGGCGTCATGTCAGATTTTTTTTTTTTTTCGTTAAAAAAAAATGTAAAAAAAATTTATTACGGCTGTAATCCTCATACGAGCTAGTTTAATTATCGAAACACATGAAATTAATTTTCCAGGCGATAAATCGGTTGCTCATTAGGATCCGGACTGATTTGAGCATGGTAAAGTAGGTTTTTTTTTCTCGCAATGATGTTTTGAGAATATATCATGAACTCAGCGAGTCCTATTGTTTTTTTTTTTTTTTTTTTTTTTTTTTTTTTGTAGAGAATTTCAGGAGCTACAGAAAAGTTTCTGGTCAAAATTTGGTTATCTGGCTCAGATTTGAGGATATTCTTGATAAAATACTGAAAAAAAAAAGTCCACAATTACACAACTATTGAATTGGAACTTGAATAGATTTCCATGGAAAAATTAATAAAAGCATTTATTTGGAATATAAAAAATGATAAGTTGTATTTTGAATACATTGACTTCTGTAGATGTAGATGATTTAGAGTGAGCATTATTCAGCTCTGCACGGTGGTAAGCTTGATCGAAATTTCTGCATTTTTACCCAAATTTTAATTGAAATTGTTTTTGGCTGATACGTATTAGAAAATAAATCAAATCTGACATCGTTGACGTTGTTAATCTGCGCCGAACTCCATATACAATATGTATTCTCGAAACTTGATCAAACGAAATATACGGACACTAGACACCTAGTAATATAAAAATTTTTAGGAAGGGGGGGGATCCACATCAACATTTTGGGAGCTACAGGGTGATTAAGAAAAAAGTTAGATTTTCATATAACACCCTGTATCTTGAAAAAACTACATGGTGTACGGTCACAGTTAAAAGCTCATTGTACGTAGAACTGCATGGCCTTTCCAACGACTGCTCAACCAGCTCCATAATCATCTCCCATCAAGAATTATGGTTGTCTAAACTAAAAATTTCGAGTTTTCTTACCTTTTTCTTATTAATTTTACCTCTTTATTTTTGCAAAAAGGTCGTTAACATAATTTTTTTTTTATAAAAACTGTAAACTGCAGACTCTTCTCTTTAATTGACTTATTACACCCTATGTGTTAACTGTAGCCGTTAAACAGTATAACTCATAAGGAACATGGGACTGATTGTGCAGTCGTTGGAAAAGCCATTCAGTTTTATATACAATGAGCTTTTAACTGTGAGCATACGCCATGTAGTTTTTAAGACACACACAGGGTGTTATGTGGAAATCTAGCTTTTTTTTTCTAAATCACCCTGTAACCCCCAAACGGTTGAAGTGGACATGGTGGGGGTCCACAATTTTTTGTTTGGCTAGGTGTCTAGTATCCGCACATTTCGTTTAATCAAGTTTCGAAAATACACATTGTATATAATAAACAAATCGTTCTAAGGTGACAAATGCACTCTTCAGTAATTCTTCCTCATCGGTGGCAATATTTTGAAATGCAAGCTGATAATTTTCCGATTCTTGTAGTATTTTGAAAAGCCTTAATTTGCCTTTGCGAAAAAAAAAATGTTAAGTGTAATCACAACCTGTCATGGAAGCCTGGTAACGCTCTAGATATCAACGGAAAGACCCAGAGTTTTGTACAGTTCATTGACTTTGATGATTATCCACGCCCATGTTGATCCACAGTTTTAAGGAAGCATTAAAATTGTGTATGTTACCAAGGAGTATAATGAGAATATCAGAATCTGAGTATCTTATTACAACTTCAGCGTTGATATCTATTTGGCAAATATGGTAGATAATCCTAGAATCTGCTTCTTCATGTTCTTCACATGATAATGACTTCCATTTTCTTTAATGACTTAATTATTTTCAACCCGATAAGAGAAGTATTCGTTGAATTTTAAGTGAATTATTTTATCAGCAATATAAGACGCCATATCATCAGTTGACCAGTGGTTGATAAAAGTGAACATTTTTCAGTTGAGCAGTGAAATTATGAGGACGAATTTGATTTGGTCTGATAGAAACCTGGCTAGCCAAATCATCTTGACGTTTACGTCCACCATCTTTGATTGATGGTGTAAAACATCAATGCGAGTTGCTTTCAGTTGAGATATAATTTATTTTCAAAGCTTTCCCAAATTTTCTGTTTCCACATTTCAATACATAATTATGAACAGTCGCTACATTTACTCGCCTGCAAACAAGTTTTCTCGGGAAGAGGTAAAAGAAGCAACGTAATATCTGTACATTTTGAAGAGATATTTCTTTGCGTCTTTTACCTCTTACCTAGAAAACCGGTTTGCATACTTCATCAAGAATACTTGTATGAGATGGCCCATTCCCTATAATACTCGAATCGATTTGGCTATTGATAATCAACCGAATTATCGCCTGGCAAATTAATTTCTTGTGGTTTGATAATTAATCTAGCTCGTATAAAAATTACAACCGTAATTAAATAATTTTTATGAAAAAAAAAAAAAAAAACTTCTGTTACGGTCCTAGCAACGAGGAAATTGTCTGGGAATAGTAAATTTATATTTTTCGATGTTTTTGAAAACAGATGAAAAAAACAAAAAATCGAACTAAAATTATTTTGAAAACTGCTTTTTTTTTTTACCTGCGGAGCGGAATTCGCTCAGGTAAACGCAACCCTCACCAGCCATATGAGCCGCATGCCTATTGAGATGGTAAAAGAGGGGAGATAGCAAAGAATCAGCAGAACTGAAGTTCTTTTTTTTTTGTGACGTTGCTAGCTCTCGACTATATTTATCGTACTTCTCTCGCTTCGAGATTGTTAAGCATATTTTCGCCTGTTTCTCTTACCTTTTTCATTTTAAATGAATGGAAATATTGCCTATAATATGCTAAGTAGAATGAATGACATAGATACTTTACTATAAAAACTTATGGAATACTTTAATAACAATTTATTTATAATAACGTAAAAAAATACATATTCCATTATACATTTAATAAGAATAATAAAATAGCAGTCCTTTATTCCTTCATAGGTCGATTGTAGGTGTTGCAACAGAATCAGTCTAGAACAAAAATTTCAGAAAAGTCTATTAATAAATATCTAAAACAAAGCATAATTATATATATTTTCGTGATATGTGTGCATCACCCTTACAAGCATATCTTTCTACTTATTTTTTTTTACACAGTCTGTCTTTAGCATATTGAAAATACCTCATGAAGTATTTTTCATATACGTCCACAGGTAGATTAGTATATTTTGTTTGAAAAATGCACCTGAAAAATCTTGTATTAGATAGAGATACTTCAAGTTTTCAAATTATTTGATTTTGAGTAGGAATTCTTAAAAACATAAATATTATTAATGATATTATACTTACTTTTAATTGCCAACACAATTTGTAAATTTCGTGCAGCCTTTTTATCCATCTTGCCCATCCAAGTAAACTGTTCATTTTCAAACGATTCAGATACAAGTTGAGAAGGATTTTGGGAGGATATTTTAGGGGAAGTATTCTGGAAGAATGAACTAGGCCTATCCATAATAGAATACACAAGCTCTTCTGCGTCTCTTTGGAGCTTTTTAGATCTGTTCATATTGTGCTGCCATTTATCTTTACGATTACCTACTTTTTAGGAGGTATTCCTATAAGATTTATTAATTTTTCATTTTACATAATAGTTTTCATACCAGAAATAATTTAAACCCAGAGAAAACTTTAAAATTTTGTTTCTATATACGTATTCTGTGGCCTTAAATTAGTTCAAAGATTAATACATTTATTTGAAAGGCAAATAAAAAAAGTGGTCCGCAATAAGGATAAATCTCCCTAAAATTTAATTTTGTAGGCCTGAGTAATTAATGTTAAAAATACTGTGAGAATCAGTGTCTAGGTATAGATTGATTCGAAATTCAACAACGTCAACTGTATCAAAATTACACAACCGCAAGAGAATGAGCAAAAATTACATTATCTCAACGGCCGCGTGGCATAAATACGCCACTTTTTTAATCGAAACGAAGAATTATTGAATTTGCAGTATTTTTTAGTTGGAAACTATTAGAGTGCTAAGCAATTTCACCAAAGTGAAGAAAACTCGAAGTTTCAGGCTTCGATAATTCTTCGCCATCTCGTGACTTCACTCTAATGTTTCCTGGGTAGAGTTCGAAGTTGAGTAGTTGATCACCCTCCCAATTCGCCTGACCATATCACTGTATAACCACATTGTCAGAAAACCCTAGCAAAACATGCTACTATGCGAAAGCCTTAGTAAGTAAAGTTTAAAAAAAAATTGTTTAGTTTAGTTTAGTTGAGACAAACTTTACGAAGAAAGAATTGCGATAAAATTTACCTTCTTTTCTTCTCCCGTGCATAACATTTTCTATTAGTCTTGATGTCTTCTATTACTACCTAAAAATTGTATTACCTAATACCAGTGTATAATAAAATGGAATTGTAAATTCTATAAAAAACGTCTTAAGTCGATTTGAATTAAAATTAAATATTTTTTAATTGATATAAAATATTTTGTGTGAATCTATATTTTCACTTAGTCGACGTTTCATACCCAACCCGCATTTTTACGGTCATCGGTTCAAAATCATATTATACCCTTTAGGTTGTAATGACAAGTTCCAGCAGGCAGAATACTGTAATCTCCTTTTCTGAGCAGCCCATGAAAGAAATTTTTATTCTATCTGACAACATACGTTTTAGTAAGGTGCTAATATGCTACTATTCACTATGATTTCGTTAATTCCCTAATCCTGATTGTCTATTTGCAGTCTTTCAGAAATAATATCCCACTTATTATATCATTAGAACGGGGACTAACTTTACCAATGACTAATGATAAGCTCTTCCTTGATAAATGCAGGTGATGACAGAACAAGCCCATCTATGGTAATAAAACAAAATATCCAACAACGGCTAACGATGTAAAATAATATGCTAAAGCAGACAGATGAAAGACTATAAAACATATTTTGTAAACCCTATCAGGTCACATAATCCTATCATTAAGAAAACTCAAAGAGATTTGGAGCATACTTAATTACAGGGCGTCATCACTTTTGGTCTAAAAAGTATCATTTACCTGTGTTCTCTCCAAACCAATGCTATTTCCAAAATGAATTTGAAATTATACAAGTAAAATGTGGGCGGATATGTATCTAAAATTATTCCATTTTCATATCTCTATCTCTCTATGAAATAATTCACATTGAATATTTCCGAATGCATTTTAATCCTTAAATATGTACATTTGAAATAGCTCCATATACCGTTTAACTGCATATTTTGAGCTTAAATATTGCGTATGATGGGAATTAGTACCTAATTGGCCTATTTGGGAACGACAACAGAATGCATTTACATATGGCAAAAAACAAAATTTTTAGTAAAGAAAAAATTAATCGTGGAATGAGAGGAGTATTACAATTTTGATGGTGCTTTGCACATATGTAGTACCTCGTTGTTAGGAAACGAAATTATTTTTTGGCAATGATATCCCGTTTTTTGTGTATGTTTTCTCCTCTTATGGCGCCAGAGCGAGGATGTGACTATGCTACATACATAGGTACTAAATCATACGTTAATTTCCAATGACTCTTCTTTAACATCACTCCACTATGGTGGTATTTTTTATGCCGCATTCACAATGCAGAGCGGCGAGCGTATACAAATAGAGCAATCTCTTTAACAGCTGTTCAATACACCCTTATTCGCCAGTGTGTAAAAAACAACAGTGAACCACTACACCCTTATCCACCAGTGTGTAAAAAACAGCGTGCTTGGTTATTGAAAAATGTAAACATTTCTCCCAGAAAAAACAAGTATATTTCTCTTTGTTACACGCATGCTCAATTTCGTTAAATGCTACATTCAATTCTTTCTTTCAAAGTTTGGATTATTATTATTTTTTTTTTATTTTTTCAAATGACGCCTACTTCGATGGGTAATCTCTTTCTATTGAACAGCTGTTCAAGTGATTACTCTATATATACTTTCTCTATGATGCAGAGTGGAACAGAGTGTATCAGAGTGAGCTTTGAGCCCAGAACGAACACAATACAGCGCAGAGTTGAAACTCGAACTTTGAAATTTATGTAACAAATCGCCATAACAACGCCAAATCAACAAACAAGCAAGCAACTGTCGTTGTCAAAACAATAAGTTTGCATAAAATTCTTCTGGTTTTGTATGAGTATTCATAAAAAAAAAAAAAAAAAACTAAAATTTGTTAGTTATCATAAAAAGAAATATGGAGCTTTTTCCACGCCATCTACATGTTCGAAATTCCAGTTTGTAAGCATTTGGCATTTGGCAGCGTGAAAATAGTAGGGTAACTGCACCAGTAGTCGTCCACAACCCAGTAGTCGGCCACTTTGCTAGAAAATTTTAAATAACAATAATAGGCATGACATTTTTTTTTAAATTTTGTTAAAATTTAAACCCTGTGCTCTATTTAACGTCTCCACATACATAAAAAAGTATTTTTATGCACGAACATAATCAGAAAGGTAAAAGTGAAGAAGTGGTATTTTTTAAATATAAATTAGGAAGTCGTGTGACCATAACCTATAAGTATTCTATTCTCTGTAAATTTTTCGTATATTATTGCACCATCTGCTCGTTATTAATAGCTTAAAAATTCATTATAAAATATTTAAAAAGTCAAAGATGTTTCTAAAAGTTAGTTTTTTAGGGTGGCCGGACTACTGAAGCATATTTCCAGGTAAATTCCAGTAGTCGGCCAGGGGTGGTCGAATACTGATACATAGAAATATTTCCGTGTTCCAGTAGTCGTTCAGCTTATCAGGAATTAATAAATAGTAAATAAATAAGGAATCGTAACTGTTATGGGACTTTTTGAAAAAAATTTGAAATAATAGTTAAAATTTAACTTTTTTTTAGTTCTTTGTAATTTTTACAAAAGACTTTTAAAATTTTAGATCATAAGATAAGAGTTTCTAGCCTAAAAGCCGAAGACCAAAAATTCCATAAAGAAATTTTTTGGGAGTATAGGTACTGTATGTAAAATGTTTCGATCAGCAGTATCAGGGCGATCTCATCAGGACAGCAATGAACCCTGAAACTGTCTGCTGTCTACACTACAGTCAACTCAGATGCCGATAAGTTGCTGGTGGATATATGTATATATGTAGACTTATTTAAAAATCTATGTGTAAATCATTTTAAGGCTTTTAGACTCGTATTTTGTACGGGTCTCGAAAGAGTAAAAAAATCATTACCACTTTCCACATAAGATAATAGTTATTATTAAATCTATTTTTTTGGTTAATCATAACTGTTACCGAAGGCTTTTATTTATTAAGTTTTACGATAACAGTTCCAAAAGAATTTTAGTTTTTTAAGTATGATAATAACAGTCTTTGTAGACTTTTGTACTTTTAGCTAGTACTAAGAATTATCACAGACTTTTATTAATAAAAGTTTCTTCATAAAACTCCCATAAGGCTTTTAATTTTTAGTTTCAAGTTAACTGTCTTTGAAGACTTTTATAAATTTCAGTCAGTCCATTATTGTTACCAGAGACTTTTATTTATTTAAGTGCTATGATAAAAGTTTTATAAGACTTTTATCTTTTCAATTTCTCGATAACAGTCTGATCTTTTTGACTTTTTTATTTTACAGTCAGTTATAATAAGACATTACATTCTTTATTTAAGTCTCAAATAGTCTCTCACAGATCTTTTATTGTTGCAGATTTTGGTATTTGATATTTTTGTATAAATAAGAACATATCAAATATCAAAATTATGTATGTATGTATATGTATTCACACTAATATTTCACCTCTTTTCTGCAAAACACTAACATTTATTCCATAAAGTTTTATATGGAAAGACTAAAACAGTAGGAAACAATACCCGCCACATCCCTACGTATTTTAATGCCATCTTTAAAATTTTTGACATAATTGGTGAATGAAATTTCCCATTAGACAAAATGATTTACTGGATACTGTTCAGGAAATTATAAATGGTGAGAGTAGGACAACACCTTTCAAAAATGATCGACCTGGGCGTGGCGTATATGCCTGGGTTTGTAATAAATAAACTTTGAATTTGAATTTGAATTAAGGCAACCAGAAGGACTTACAAAGATCGTGCTGTAGTCACTATAGAGTACATACAAAAGTGGTTTAGCGACTTAGAAGAATATATTAACGACAATAATTTAAAAGGAATCTTTTGGGATCCACGTCATATATTAAATGGGGATGAAACCGGTTTCAGCTTATTCCCAAAGTCAGGCAGAGTGATTGTTCCTAAAGGGTGGAAAAACGTTTTTAGCGTCAATTTAGGCAATGAGAAAGATACTGTCCACCTATGGTTATCTTTCCATATGTAAGACTTCTAAGAGATGTAGATATGAGCGTGCCACAGAATTGGATTATCCGGAAGTCAGAGACAGGATGGATGAAAACAGAAACATTATACGAATATGTAGCTAATACCGTTGATAGTTGGATTGAAAACAACCTCATACATCGTCTAGTTCTTCTATTTGTAGATGGTCACAAGTCTCATATGTCAATTGAACTGAGTGAATTTTGCTTTGAACACGACATGATTTCGTATGCATTGCCTTCGAACATGACTGCAACCTGCTGATGTAAGTGTAATTAAGGATGGATGGATGGAAACTGTTAATAGTTGGATTTCAAGCCATCATGATATAACAGATAAAAGCATAACCAGAACGACATTTTGCTCAATGTTGGAATCTGTACTAATAAAAGATGGTTTAGTTAATGCTATGAAAAATGGTTTCCGAAAATGTGGCTTGTATTCGTTTGATCCATCAGCTGTAAATTACAGTAAAAGTATTCAAAATACCATTCAAAATTTGGATGTGGTGGATGCTGCTATTTCTTCTACAATCACATATGAAAAATTTTCTTCTGAGGAGCATGTTATAAGTTCATTAAGATACAAACTTTCGATACCGATGAAATTTTGGAAATAATTCAAACAGCGAAAATTTTTGGTAACCACCTGGAAGTAGATGAAATATATTGCGCAGCAAACCTTCCATTTTCTTTAAAGATCTGACGCACGGTACCTTGTACAATTAACTTGTTGTACAATTTAACTTGTTCCGTCGAATAGAAAATCTGGCCGTATTGCGAGTTCTACATTTCCATCAAATCTCCCCCTTCGCTTGCATATCACCCCCGTCGCTTGCATATCACCCCCCGCTTGAAGAATCAGCAGTACAACAGGACTTAGATTTTAATGACCTAACACAAATCTTACAAACGCATGGACTTCTCAACACAACTAGAACTACAGAAGGAAATGCTCAATAAAAATTGCGATTCAAATCTAACAACAGAACAGTTGTCTAGAAATGTAGCAGGATCAAGTGAAGTACATATAGGAAATTGTACGTCATGTACAATCAAATTTAGAAGAATTTCATCAAACTTAGAAGAACTGCGTTTTACAGAAATAAAAATATCCTGCTTCCCTAATCTGAAAAAAAAAAACACATTTATATTTTCGCAAACCTTTATACCGCATTCACAATACAGAGTGGAGTAGAGTAGCGTAGAGTGGTAACTGGCATCCTCTTTTTCGCACGCAGTAGTGCATATGGCTATCTTTGTTTGGCTCGGAGTAGCGCAGAGTGGAGCTGTATGAAAATATGTGCTATTCTAATTCCACGCTGGGCATTTCCGAAATCTTACAAACTGGAATTTCGTACTACTAGCATATACTCCATGCTTCTTTTTATCATAATTTTAATGTTTTAAGGTTATTTTCTGATTTAATATTTTTTATGAATGCTAATAAAAAACAAGAGCTGTTTTTTGCAAACTTCATGATTTAAAAACCAAAAAATTTAGTTAATTTTTGTCTAGTCTCGAAGTAATCTGATGGTGCAACAGATGTCTCCTTTTTCGAATTTATTATTTTGACAACGACAATCATTTTATATTAATTTCAAAGGCAAAGCTTAGGGAGTATCTTATGATGCCGTAGTACAGGCTTTGTAGGAAAGGAAGAGGGGGTAGGGATTTGAGGATTATTGGGTTGAGAAAAGTTGATTTGGCGTTGTTGTGATAATTTGTTACCTTTAATTTCAAAGTTCGAATTTCACTCTGCGCTGTATTGTGAAAAGCTTCGCTCTGGACTCAAAGTTCATTCTGTTCCACTCTGCTCCACTCTGCATTGTGAAATACTAGTCTCTAACAGATGTCGCATTGATAAATACCAATTTAACTAACGAAAATTAATAAATTATAACAAAAAACCCAAAAATAAATATCTTTTATAAGAAATTAAAAATGTATTTAGTATTTTTATGATAAATAAAATGTCATACATAACACAACGCTATGCGAACATCATTTCTGGTGGTGATTTTAATGTCAATTTGCTAAGGCAAGACATCTTAGCAAATCAATAACACACTTATTCCAGTCCCTTCACTTTGATTTTGTTAATTTCTATCCTACCTACTGCATTACATCTAATCCTTATATCTTGACCTAATTCTATCGACAGATAATGGAAAGATCGTTGTACACGATCAAATCAGCCATCCTAGTACACTCGACATACACTCGAATAACTCCTATTAAGTATTCTTTCCGAGGTTATAAAAATATAGATACTGATTCCTTATTTGATGAGTACATGGTTTTGCCGTGGCAGCGGATATTTGATAACATATTAGTTGATGATCAAGTAGACATCTGTACGACGTTGATCTCCTATCTGTATAATAAATATGTAGCTGTTCAGGTGAAATATACTGATGTGAATTGTTGCCCATGGTTTACTACAAGAGTCCATACCCTTATTATAGAGCCTGAGTATCTATATCAACGTTATAGACGGCTCAAAACCTACGAAGCCAGGTCCTTGTACAAAACTGCTCGAAGTAGAACCACCACAGTGATTAAACTTAGCCAGTATTATAGGTCCAAAATTAATACTAACCTTGATTCAAAAAAGTTGTGGAGGAATCTGCGTCAAATCGGAGTATATGGTAAGGATAAGAGCTACTGCAGTTTCCAACCTGATGA
Organism: Dioctria rufipes; assembly: GCA_963924295.1. NCBI lineage: Eukaryota > Metazoa > Arthropoda > Insecta > Diptera > Asilidae > Dioctria > Dioctria rufipes. Next base: position 169,026,007 of record OZ002742.1, on the reverse strand, counting down.
ATTGAATCAATTTTTACTTCGAACAGTAACTCCTATGATGAAACGTCAGGCATCAGACTAGTTTATTATCCAATTCAGTAAGTAGTATCTCGCATGATTATAGTGACCTATTTTCTTTCCGGTGTGTTAACATGGATGAACCTCTTTGGGCCCTTAATTCAATAAAATTTGATGCTACTGGCACTGATGACCTCTCACCGCGCTTTATCAAAATACTGGTTCAAATCATCTGTGCATTTATTCTTCATATAGTTAATTCATTCTTGTCTTCATCCTCCTTTCCGTCCAATTGGAAAGTTGTTAATATTCTTCCAATTCCAAAGAAATCTTCTCCAGAATCTCCAGCTGATTTTCGTCCAATTAGCATACTATGCTTTCTATATAAAGTAGTTGAAAAATTAATGTACCGACAGGTTTCTGAACACGTAGACAAAAATAATTTATTGACCTACTGGCAATCCGGATTTAGGATTTAAAAATATCCACTGACATAAGAAGTGCTATAGATCAGGACAAATTTACCACCTTGATGATGTTTTTGGATTTTTCAAAAGTTTTTGATTCCGTTGATCATAGCATTTTCTTGTAGAAGCTCTATGCCTCTTTTAAATTTAGTAGTACAGCAGTATTGATGATCGGTAGTTTTCTATCTGATCGCTGTCAACAAGTCAAGCCCAATGATAGAATATCCATTCCGCTACCGCTAGTGCGAGGAGTGCCTCAAGGTTCTATCATGGATCCATTGTTGTTTAGCCTATTCATTAATGACTTGCCAGTAATGGTTCGCGATGTGAGCATTAACCTCTACGCAGATGATGTACAATTGTACATGATGCATCCAATTGGGCTTATTGATGATTGCATAGAACGTATTAACTCTGATTTAGACAGAATCCACGGATGGTCTAGGTATAATAGGTTACAATTAAACCCTAGTAAGCCGCAGTGTATAAGCTCCTACAATAATTCATTTGATTTGCTTGATGTTCCACCAGTAGTGTTAAAAGGCTCCGTCCTACCAATGCTTACTAAGGTCACTAATTTAGGGATAATCTTGAATAGAAGTATGAAGTTCTATGATAATCTCAATATGGAGTTAAGGAAAATATATTCTGGTTTACGAAGCCTTTGGCTTTCTGTTAATATCTTACCTGGTAGTGAAATTGTTAATCTTGCCTCATTTCACTTCAGGTAGCATTGTTTTTCCTAAATTGGAAAGTGTGTGTGGACATAAATTAGAGATTGCATTTAATGACTGTATTCGATTCATTTTTAGATTACGTAGGTTTGACCATGTATCCTCTCTACGAATGCATTTACTAGGATGCTCGTTGAATCGTTGAAACATTTTCTACAACGTAGGTCACTTATCTTGTTGTATAACATATTGAAGTCAAATAAGCCAGAGTATATTAGAGAGTTATTCCTGTTTACAACTTCCCAATGGAATAGAAATTTAGTAATGCCATGATTTCATAAAAGCTGGTCAGGGAGAATTCTTACCTTGTTCAGATCATCCTGCTATGGAACAGGTTACCTGTTACGATCCAAACAGCAGGCACTGTCAGTGTATTTAAAACGCTAGTTCGAACCCACTTAAAATAACATTTTTATTAAATTTAAATAATAAATTTTATCTTCGCATTTGAGCTGCACGATTAGGTTAATAACGTAAAGCTTACTAAATTGATTTAGATTGTTTCATTTTATATTTTAGTTCTTCTTCTTTCAATATACAATATTGTATTTAAAAAAGATTATAAGTCTTGTATGTACTGGAATAAATGAATTTGAATTTGAAATTGCCACCTGTGTAGATGTTATACAAGTGTTTTGATGCACCTGGATCGTATTTTTAAGATTTTTTGCATCAATCGATACGAGATATTTTTGGAGCGATTGTCAAATTATGTGGAATACAACGCGAACTGAGCTTTCTCGCAACAAGGTGTTCATGTAATATCCTTTCCAAACATGTCATGCTATTGACTAGGGTCGCTTCTAACTCACCATAAGTCACATGATAATCTAGCAATATTTTCTTGCGCACAGCAGCTATGAATTCTGGCACAACAATCGATTTGGAACTACCTTCACGAAATTCATCCGCCAGCGAAGTACGGTCACGATTGAATTCATTAAACCAGAGATACACAGTGGTTTTATGTGCGACTTAATCACCAAGCACAGATTGAATTTTATCAGCACACATTGAAAAGTTAGGTTATCGTTCACAATATAATTCAATTTTTTTGGTTGAGATAATATTTTCAAGTCAACAAAAAGTAAACAAATAGCGTTCATATGACAAAACGTTTTGAGTATGTGTATTCTAAAAAATGTCAAAATTTACGATGGAAACGTCAGATTGCCTGAAATGTAATTAGTATTACCACATTGCAAAACTTACGTATAGTACTTGCTACAATTCTGCTAAATTTTAAACTGCAGTGAAATTACAAAAGATAAATTACCTAAACTAAATCCACTGGAAAATATTTCTCAAACACCGCCAAATTGTTAAATCGATAAACATTACTTTTGTATGGATTCGCATCTGGCAAGCAATCTATTTTTACGTTCGTGCAGTAGAAGCAGCTCTTCTCGTATAATAACATTATTCTATTATACAGTCGAATTGAGTGATTGTGCACATTGTACAAGGAAGAAAGGAATGAAGGCACATTGCCATAGTCATCGATTTTCATCCTTCGCGGTGTAATATAAACTTTAAGTGATATACTGAAACGGATACAGATTTCGATAAGAGTATGTATATTACATACATTTCATATCCCGCCGCCAGAGACTATTGAAATAACATTTATTATTTCTCAAATTCAGAAGAAGTATTTGTTTATTTTTTTTTAAACGAACTCCACTCATGATATGTCAAACGCGCGGAAGACATGAAATCTGGAATTCTTATCAAAATTTATTCAGCCTCAATCTAAATACAAACGGGAAAGTTTCCCGAAACCCAGAAAACCGAAAAGGTTTTATGTTTTTTCTTGTTTTTGTTTTTCTGTGCGAACGAGAACGACAGATCATCCGATCCACATACCACAGCAAGGTTTTTCGAATACCTCGAAATTTTTAATTAACCCAACTTTCAGGCCTAAATCTCAGTTGTTGGAAATCCGGATATATATTGGATTTTATATTTCCTTCTCCTCATCTCTCCCCTATTATGAAACATTGCCTGTACTGTACTATGAACGGCTCTATCACATTTATGCTATACCATGGGAACGGTATCTAATGCTCTGAACGAGAGTTCTCATCATTATGTGATTATGGTAAATGGGAAATAAGTTTATTTTGCTTACACGCCTGGAAATATAATAATGACGGTGTGGCCCACCTACACCGCTCTGTGATGACGTGTCAATCAAATCTGAATCTGAATATTCACAAGGAAGATTCAAATTAAGGCTCAAAGGAAGTTAATGAAAATTCAATGCTGCCGGCTTGACTTGATGTTTTCCAGCGAATGAAGTTGATTTTATAATCCAAAACATTGTTGAAACTGTATGTGTATGTATATATGTATGATATGATTTCATTCTGCATGCTGTAAATGGGTTTTATTTATCCATGTATGCATAAATAGATAGAAAGTACATATATATAAAGGCAACGAAAATCTTATTATTATTATTATATTTTCTTTTTTAAATGTGCTAATGACAATAGAATGATTGATGATGAAGGCGATTATGTATAGATTCATAAATCACAACTGCTCCCCACAAGGATGATTCTAGTTGTCAGAGCAAGCGTTAACTGGCTGCATAACTTGAGCTTTATAGAGGAATAGAGTCCGCCCCTGTACAGGAATGAGTCTCAATCCAATCTAATAATCCATGGAATATACAATCCGTTATCATATCAATCAAGATCAAAACATACCAACAACAAATATTAACAAAGGACGTAAAATAGTATCTTTTCTTTTGTTATATATTTTTGTGTAACGTTTTTTTTTTCTTTTTTACAAATATTTTGTATGCCCTGGAAAATCTTCAGCCGCCCAAGATTGTAAAACGTGTAAAAAGACTCGAATATGGCATCAATTTTCAAATTAGTGTCAAAGGATTGTACTTGCTGTAATTACCAATTCTATGGAAAGATAACACCTGCCAGGGAAGAGACTTTTATATATTTAAATTCGAAACTCAAAAACAGAAGAACTTTGTAATGTGTAGGATATTGTTTAATTAAAAATGTCAGGAAGTTCAAAGGAGGATTAAATGATGAAGGAAAATAACTTCTGGAATTTTTCTCCCCTATCCTTGCGAAATGTTTTTTCTCCTTATGATTTCGTTCCACAGGATAAATTCTTTTGTAATTTTATTTGGGTTATGATGGCGGGTGAGGAATAACAAGCATTTTTGTTTTTTTCTCTATGTTACCTAAATTGTTAACACAACCCAACGGAATATTATTGTCCAATTACTTTTTTATTTCTTGTAAAGCTTAGTGCGATGAGCAACTTTTGACAGAAAATTAAACTATTAAAGGGATTTTAGGGTGGTAGAATGAAGTTAGGCGGAAATAACTTCTGAAAAAGATTTTTAAATAACTGGTGTATGTATTTGTACAGTAAATCATCCAACAGCGGTCGAAGTCATTACTAACGTAGATCTAGAAGTACTTACCACAAATCGCAACTAGTTTCAAGTATGACTCCACTCCATGTAAACAACTCGTTACTTTTACATGGTGTTGTCATAGGGCAGAACCAGTTCTTCCCTGCTTGTATTACCAGTATATATCCTAGAAGTAATTAACGGAAGCATTACCGGATTATTTCCTTCTTAATCCTAGAAAATATTACTGGATTACTTTATTGTCATGCAATTTTTTTAGAATCTGAAATCTGGTATTCAATGATCCATTTTTATCTTGATGTATTAAGTATTTACAAGTAGAAAAAAAAAATAGGAATACTGAAAGAGATAAAATAATTTTGCAGTAAATATATTATGTTTTTTACAAAAGGGAAGAAGTAAAAACTTCTTAATAACGAAAACATTTCAAAGTATTCATAGTTTACAATTTAAGGAAAATTTTCCTGATGATAAAAATCTTTTTATACCCTAGATGAAATCTAAAGGGTATACTAAGTTTGTCATTCCGTTTGTAACACCTAGAAATAATGATGGTAGAGCACCCACGCATACAATTAAAAGTTATTTTGATTCTGATTTTGAGTCTGTCCGTCGTCACGATAACTCGAGAACGCGTGTACTTTTAGTGCTGAAATTTTGCACATGTGCTTTAAAAAAAAAAATTAAGTTCGAAAATAGAACATATTTGGACACTGGCTGAGAATGTGTTAACGTAGAGCGTTGAAATTATGCACATGGAGTTTTCATAAAAATAGTAAATATAATTTCAAAAATAGACTAAATCGGGCAACCCCTTCTTGGTGTTGCCATATAAAAATTTAAGATTTTTACGTATCCTGTGAAAATGATCAGTCCTACGTGAGCGAAATAATTATAAGTCCAAGCAGAAAAAGAAAGAACGAAACAGTTATATCTAAAGAAAATTTTAATCTTAAACTATTAACAAATATTCATCACATATTTGTGCAAAGTAATCATAAGAAAAACACCTTTTTGCAAGAATTAACACCGAAATATTTATAAGTCCACCACAAAATACTAACGATTTTAAATCAAATTAATATGATGTTGGACCTCCTTCTTTCCGAATTACCTCAAAAATCCTTGAATTCATGGAATTGATTAATTATTGCAGAATTTCTGGTTAAATCTCATTCCAGGCACTTCGAATACTATTCTTAAGGTCTAACAGGTTGTTGTACTGCTTTCCATGATGCTCATAAACTTTAAGTACAATTATACCGTGCGCTTGCTCTCTCCACGCTGTACCTCGAAAACGGTTGTAGATACAAAAAAATGCTTGACATGAAAATTGTAGGTAATTTTATAATCTACAAGAATCGTAATGACCTTGAATGACATATTTTCCACAGAAAACTAGATAATTGAAAAAAAAAAAACGATTTTCGCTACCTTTGACCTCGAATACTTTAGAAAACCCAAACAAGGGTTTATAATTTACAGCTTGTTCGCTTCCATTTCGAGGCTTGCCACTTTTTGGCCTTATTTAACTGGGCTAATATAATAATAAAAAAAAAAAAAACGATTTTCGCTACCTTTGACCTTGAATATCTTTAGAATACCCAAACAAAGTTTTATACCAATTTACAGCTTGTTCGTTTCCATTTCGAGGCTTGCCACTTTTTGGCCTTATTTGACTGGGCTAATAGAATAATTAAAAAGTTGATATAAATATTCAAGGAACATGTAATGATTTTGCTTCATTCTATCCTTGGGTGGCTTTGCCTGCAAATAATTTTTTTTTCTGAAACATGCGCCCTTGGATTCCATGGGCCCGTGTTCTGCGTACACCCGAACCCCCGGTAGTTACGCCACTGGTACATATGTACATAAAAAAATGAATAAATTCTTACTAGAGTTTTTGAATACTTCCAGTTACAGCAGTCCACAATCATAAGGCAATTGAGTATAATTTGTCCTCCCATACACACATCTTTACTCTATTTGTGTTCATCCCCAGTGGTGTTGCAGTTTTTAAAAATGATTGTGAGATATTTAGAAATAAGTGAGATTATATTAGCACAAAACATGAAAATAATTTTAAATTTTTTTCAAAGTGATGCTTTACTTACGGTGCAAGACATATTTTCTAAAATAATGCGTATACCTAATTTAAAACGAGTTGCACAAGTCTAGCTATTTCCATACGTCAGACAGTCATTTCGCAACTTGATATTGAAAAATTGGCAAACGAAGATAGTTGCTTGTTTTTGTCTACCAATGATACCAAAAATAAAATGAAAAAATTTTACAATTATTATGGAGAACAAAATGTTTATGAACCTTCACTTCAATACAATTTTTAATTTTTTTCGTAGAGCTTATTGTCTTCACTTTTATTATTATTATTAGTCCCTTTTCTCTCTGTTAGTACAGATATCATGATATTTATCACATTACACATATATGTTACATAAAATCTACTGGATCTTGTCATCTTGCCTTCAAAAACGTTATAACAGTCTCGAAATATGATGGTTTTCCTCTGCGAAAAATGAATATTTTGACGAAGGTACAAATCATCCATCATTTCTGAAGAAAATTTCAGAGCAAAATTCGACCCTAACCCTATTTATATTTTTCTAAATATTGAATGAGTTGAAAAATAGATTTAATAAAAAATATTTGTTATCCAAAAGTATGTAAATAGCAGATATACTACATACATACATACATACATATGTATGTATACAAAGAGAGATGTACAGATAGTTACACTTTTTTTTTTAGATTTACGTACCTATTACACAGGCATATGAGATTTATTTCAAAAGGGAAAACAACGGAAACCCTATTAGATTATGATTAATATCAAGGTACACTAGTTTCCTCCATAAAATCTAGGAAAATATTATTTAAAGGGATTGTGTATTTATAAAAGGTATGGGAATTTATATATATTTACATATTGTATGTCCGGAAATTTCAGAAGTTTCTTACAAAAAAAGGTAAACATCCAAATGAATTTTTTATTCCTCTACTTTATCCCTTAAATACTTATATAAAAATACAAAAACGAAAGAAAAAAACTTCCAAGGCATTAAAACGTTCAAATAGACTGTTGTGTTACCTTTTGTTATGTTGCCGGAAGGTGTCAGTCGTCTTTTAAAGAAAGAGAGAGAAGAAAAGAAAAAAAAACCCTTCAGTCTTACAATAACCATCAAAGACGGTCGAAAGGGGCTTTTAAGTCATCTCTCAACCAAAACGATTCAAATTTTAGATTCCCCAACATTAAAAGGGATTTCTTGAACGTTCTATATAAAACTCATCCTTTCTAATTGTGGAGTAATTTCTTACTTAGTGCCCATCGATTCCAACCCTCTTAGGGGGCGGACGACGACGTTTTGAATAAAAAGTTTTTTGTTTTGTTTCTTTTTTCTTCATTTTTGTTCTTAGATGGTGAAACCTTCTTTCACGAAAAGAGCCTGCTACAGTTAGCTATGCTATATTACTTAATATTTCTATTAAAACGGCGGAAGAGTTGGCGAATGAAAAGGGTGTGTTGTTTCTTCAACACAATTCTACTGTAAAATATCAGTAAGGCATAGGAGAAGGAGGGTCTGTCAAGAAGTTTTAATTGAGCCTTAAACGGATTAGCTGGGCTCCCTGTAAAACTCTTCGGAACTACATCAAAGAGCTTAAGCGCACTTTACCACGGCTTAGTTTCATTTTTTTTTTAATTTTTTCATTTTTTTAACACTGAAAATATGAAATGAAGTTAAATTATAAATTTACATGCAAATTCGTTGAATTTTAACACTTAAAATTATATTAGAATAAAAGAGGTTTTTATGTTAATATGGTGGATGAAAGACGATATTTTAAAACATACCACAAAATGTTGTATTATTTATTGATGCTTTGCTATAATTATAGACTTCGCGACTTCTTCATCTATATGTTTCATGACTTGTATTATTGTATTTATTTTTAATTTGATAAAATATGGAAGCGTACTAATGATTTTCGTTAACATCTAGCCATCTGTCTGCACCCTAATTCTAAAGAAATTTTCTTTTAATTCTGTCATTTAAGTTCTTTCAATTCAATTATTTCATCTCTCAAATGTTAGATAGAAACTTTTTAGAGGATTACATTTTAAAGTTTACGCTATCACTCTGATAGAACTAGTAAAATAATAGAAATTAAAAAAGATTAGAAGTATTATGCATCATAATTCGAAAACGATTTGCTAGCAAATCATCATCTGTGGCTTAAACTTCGATGAAGAACTTGATATCGAACGGAAAACAGACAATCAACGTAATAAAAGGAACATGATTCTCGACTTATAAACCCGAGATTTTCTCTCGATAGCAAATAGCTTTAGATCTTATGCCGAACTGAAATTGATGTTAAATGCGCAAAATGTGTTTCTGTTAGTGCTGTTATACATAGTTCTTATATATTAAGAGAATAGAGCTATTCTGGTGTCGTAAGCGATTTTCTTAAAGCATGCTTTTATGGATATTTAATTAGAGTCATGGAAATGGAAACTTATTCAATTTAAGTGGGTAATAATGTCTCCTTTTTCTAGATAAACACTAGATATACCTGCATATGCCATTATACAGATCAATTATTTTTTTTTGGAGCTGATATGCTCATGCGTCATGAGTCATTTAAATCTTTTTCAGAGAAACGAAGGAATCTCGTAGTAAATTCGAACCATAGACGCATGCCGAAATCAGAGTATATAGAGAAATCTCTGGCAATCTAGGAAATTTACATGCTGAGCTCTTTATTTTCCTCTCCTTTTAACAGAATCAGAGAAACGGCGGAATCTCAGGGAAAATTCCTTAATTCGAGATTACTTCGAGAAAGCGAGGTGTTCGGTAAAATGTTTGCAGGGGATGAAAACATCACTCAAAATTTGAGTGTGGGAGATCATTCAAACGTTGACCAGACAAAAATATTCAAAAGTAACACAATAAAACTGGTCAGCAAAGTGTATACGACGCACTATGGTTAGGGATGCCATCCGTCCGGGTTTCATAGGATTTTTCCTAGTTTGTAGGGCGTCCGGGTAGCGTCCGGATATTTTTTACTGTCCGGGTTTTAAAATTAAAAAAAAAAACGCAGGGACCGAAAATAACTGGTATTTTGAAAATTTTAAACAAAAAAAGCTGAGATAAATCATGATCGTGGAATTTAGTGGAATATACCAAAAGATATCTCGTGAAACCCGTTTCGATTCCTGTAAAGCTTTTGAAAATTTAACTTTTTATTAAAAAAAGCTAAAAAAACCAAGCTGGAAAGGCTTTTTATTTTATCTGGCGAAAATATAAAGCCAGCTTGACTTTTTATTTTTTCGAGCTGAAAGTAATAGGTTTTGAAGCCGGATGTATAAAAATCCAAGCTGGCTTCTTATTTTCAGGAACCGAATCAGTTATGAATTTTTACGAAAAAAGCTTTATTTATTTGTTATTCCTGGCCGGTAATAGTTTTGAAGCTAGAAAAGCAAGCGCAACGGCTTGATACTTTTTTGCGGTAAAAATAAAAAATAAAAAGCGAGCTCAGCTTTTTATTTTTTCTAGTCAAACTGGCTTTTTATTTTTGCCAGATAAAATAAAAAGCCTTTCCAGCTTGGTTTTTTTAGCTTCAAAATATCGGTCAGGAATAACAGGTAAAGTTGGATTTTTTCGTAAAAAGTCAAAACTGGCTCGGTCCCTGAAAAACAATTAAATAAAAATTTAATTTTTGTGTGTATGTACGGTGTAGTTGATATGCCGACAGCCAGACTCGAACCGTTCTAGAAATATATGAGCCGTTTATTTTGAAAGTGGTGCAAGCACATTTTTTTTACGACAAAAATATTTTAGTTTAAATTCATTTGGAAATTTAATTTAAAAATATTTATTGGTTCTAACAGTGAAATTTTGTGTGTTTTGAAGTTAAAGAATGTAAAGAGTGTAAATTTATTAACTAATTATGATTAGTTAGTACTATAACCAAATGGACTTGTACCACTTTCAAAATAAACGGCTCATATGCGAAAAACCACTTCAAAAATCAAACTTGTACAGATTGGTGACCATACGAAATTACATACGGGTATTCATCTAGAGCATCATAAGAATTGGTCTTAGACCATTTCTATTTTTTTACTTGTTTTTCTTATAAAAGGCATTCTTTATATAACTTTCTCTGAAATAATTCAAAGACCGTGCCTCTGTGATAGGTATTTGGATTCAAAATTATCTTTTATTTAATATAACTAGAGTTATGTGTAGTAACTACACATACCAAAAATTGGAAAATTTTAAGGGTTTCAAAGTTAGTTTAAATTTAGTTTAATTCAGGCACCATGTATCGCAGGACAAACAAACTTAACTTTAAGCAAAAGAAGAACGTTGGGAAAGTGTAAATTTTGTTCGATTTTCTATGGAATGACCCTATGATAAATTAAATAAAAATTAACAAAAAAAAACTTTGCCAAACTCATTCCACAGTTAACTGATAGAGCAGAACACACAATAGTCTCCAGAAATCTAGAGACGAAAAATGAGCAAACTTCGAAGACTAAAGGCCGAACATGTAAACCCGATTGATTTGAAACACTCGACGGCAGACCGGAGCCGAGGACCACAAAAATCTCTAGTAATTTGGTCTCTTTAGAGATTTTTGCATCTCCAAAGTATATACATGGGTCTCTGCCTGTCCAAAGATCGAGAAAGTGGTCTTTTGAAGTTAAAGTCTCTCTCCATGTAGCTTCACCTTTTCCGAGAAAGGAAGCAATTTTGAAAGCTATATAGCACATTAAATGTAAATGTAATAAGTTACTAGTTTTAGTTCCTTTTATTATTAGATAATTTATGATTTGCTTTTACAGAAGTAAAATTGCATTTCTAATTTTTAGAAGATTTATTTATGTTCCTAAATGTTAGAGAGGTTTAATTTAGTTCATTGAAATCGTTTTATTTTACTTGTTTTTTGTAAACTGACTAATTGTATAATAAATAAATAAAGAAATACTTTATGTATAACAATTTGAACCTATTTCATCAGTGACTAAAATAAAAAATTATTTGGCAACAATGTCCGGGTTTTAAGCCAAAAAGTCCGGGGCTTTCGAACTTATTGTCCTAGTTTAATGATTTTACAGATAGTAGCCCTAACTATGGTCAATGTGCTAAAAATTTTCCAAAGGATGGAATAGCAAGTGGATTTTAATTTTGTAATGTAGAATAATAAACTAAAATATTTCAATGAAATAATAAGAGGACACTATTTGTTATATTCGCCCTCAAACCTTTAATTCATTTGTGAAACAAAATGAAGCGAAGACAATTTGCAATAATTTGTGTAATACAATGAAGCGATGCCTATGATGAATTTTTATTGGTTTATATAATCTCAGTGATGTCAAAAGTTTATTCAGAAATAGTATTTTCGTATTTTAAAAAAAAAAGTTTTGAATTTTTTAAATAAAATCTAAAATAGGTACATTTCAAAAAGTTCAATAGAACTATCCCATCGATCGTCACATTCTATCTTATTCCTAAGTACAGTTTAGACTCTTCTGTAAACCGTAGATGCAGTAAGCTGCGGCTCTTATCACATTTCATTTATAGCAAACCTCATCCTTGACGAAGAATTAGCACATAATTAGCACATAAATTCTGTGTTAATCAGAACCTTGTTGGTAGAGCTAATACTAGGGCGGGGTGCAGCTGACCATCCTGCTGCACCCCCCATTTTGAATATTTAAAAAATGTACTTTGCGAGCACAAAATTTTAGAGTTTGGTACATAATTAGCACATAATTAGCATATAATTTCCTCATATATCGTTTTTCCGGGTCACGATGGGCGGGGTCCAGCTAGTTGAACCCAGAGAATTTACATACATGAAACATCTATAATATAACAGCCATACATGCTCTGAACGACAAAAAATAATGGAAAATATAAAGGCGCCTCTTTCAGTTGAACTAGGTGCCAAAAAAGTTAAGGCCGGTCCAAGAACGTCATAGGCTTTATAAAAGAGCTTAAGTTGGAATGGGTGCCCTAGGGCATTTAGGGGTAATGCCACAAAAGATCTTATAGCACTTTTCAATAGAAAATAAAAGCAAAATAACCCACAGTTATGTCATAATAGTCAAAAATAGAGGGCTAAGATGTAGGAACAATATTAGTCTTTTTGGATATAAATGACGCAAAAGAAGGAAGGAGAGTTTCCACGAAAAGAACTGTAAGTAAGAATAGAGAAGGGCTGTAACATTTTTCCTAAAGATATGTAGTGATCCTAGGACGGAGTGTTTCTCCGTTAGGAGGAAGAGAGACATGACCTTTTTATGACGTGGAGTAGATAGCAGGATGAAGAAGTGAACAAATCGGCTACTTTTACTTGTTAACTGTGCCGATTCCACTGACAAAACAACATTCATACATTACTCGTACTTGCCCCGCAGGTATCAAATATTCATCGCTGCGGGAGAGAATAATGTCCTTCATCAGCAGTTGTTGTACGTGAAATATATGTTGAGACACGTGAAGTGGCAATTAGAGGGTTTGAAAGAAATAATGATTATGGAATAATTAGTTCGTTTAAAATAAATGGATTTCTATTATGGGATTAGAGTGCTGGTCGTTATGAGCGGTATGAGCATAGGCTCATAACAGGTGCAGAACCAAATAATTAGAAACTTCTGAACGAAAATAATGCAGAACCAAATCAACATAATTTTCCACAGGAAGAAGTTGGAGATGGAAGAAATTAAAATTGGAAAAAATTGCCCTACATACTCCTCCTACTTCCATTTAGTTACAAAATCTTTACATAAATTTCAGCGTTTTCAAAGACAAGCCTATATAGATTTCCATAAAATATACCAACATGGTTAACGAGTTCTACAAATTAACGCAAACAGTCCATATTTTTGTTATAGGAGGAAAATTATCGGAATTTTTAAAACTCCCCCAATTAAATTTAAGTTTTAAAAATTATGGAAATAAAAAAAAAAATCCATGATTTTTGAAAATTCATAATTGTGTTAAATAAAATTTAAAAACTGAAATTTTTCGAACATGATCCAATTCATAATGATACTACTCAATCTTTATAAAAATAAAATTTTATTGTAATTGATTTAAAAATAAACTAAACTAGTCCAAAACAGGTGTTCACCCTGAATTAAAGTAAAGAGAAATAATATTGATTGAGTCAATTTCCCAAAAAAAAGGGAATTATGTAAAATAAATTGACTTTTTCTGCAATTGAAAAACGAAACAATGAATATTAATTTTTGGAATTAATATTAGTAGACTATTATTTCCACTTTGAAATAGAAAAGAATGAAAATATATCAGTAATTTTAAAACTCTATTAAAACTGCACCGTTAAAATTACTGCTTGCAGAAAAATAGTATTTTTCGCTAGAACTGGTAGTATTAGTGCCTTCTGAGTTTGCCTATTCCGAAGAATACCAAAATTACCATCTTAATAGCATTTTGGAAAAGTGAGTCCAGGAAATAAGCGCATATGGTACGTGGCTTCTCTATAGAAAATATATAGATATTATGTTTTGAAACATTATCAAAATTTATTATATCTAATTTATTTAATAATATGCATCTGACTTGTAAACGATTTTCCGACATTATTTTTGCTAAATTTCAATGGGTTCCTTCTCTAACCGGTTTCTTTTCACACACTTTTATATCTAAAAATATTAAAATAATTATGAAAAAATCCTCAATTTTAGCTCCATATTTATATTTACCATCTACAAGTGATATAAATTTTGATATTTTCAGTTTAGTTTTCTTCCATTTCGTTTTAAAAGAAAGAATGTAAAATATAATTAGTAATAATGTCATTTCTGGACGACTTGACGAGGAACAGGGAACACCACCGCTCCCAGAAGGTCAGTTTTTCTCAACGTAATTTAAAAATCAGGAATAAAATGTAATCCCTATATTATTACAAAGTCCAATAAAATAAAACTCTTAAATACAAAATTTAATTAAAATATGAATATGGTTACAGTCATGATTCGGCAACATGGCGGCGGACGTAGAGAAATATGAGCGGGCGATAAAGGCGAATCATATCTACTGCACACTGTATTTCATACAGAAGAACAGCTTAGAATAAACTACTGAAAAGTTAATTTCAAAAATTACCTTGCAAGAAAAAGAACCCCATGACAGGGAACTATTGAGTATGGTACGGAAGGAAATTAGCGAAAAGTAGGTAGGTGCCGCATTTAGTGTTAGTTTCGTGTAAGTTTATCTCATATTTTTGTATTTAAGTTAAGATTCCATTACTAGTCTCTACCCGACATTTAGCCTACCAAAAAGCCACTTTAGGGGAGAACTGCTTAAGTGGGAAAACAGCAATTAGATCTGCTTTGGCGTAGCGCGCCTGGTATAAGGCAGGCGAAGAAATTCTTCAACCCCTCTCATCTCCAGACGCGCCAACTTATTGGACTTAGCAGATAGTCGCTCAGACTATTTGCTAACGCAGTCACTGGTCATGCCTCTTCCTTCACTTCCTGAAGAAGATAGAAAAACACGACAGTGAACTGTGTCGACTGTGCGAAGAGGAAGATGAAACCTCGATGCATGTTATATGTGAGTGCCCAGCACTTGCTGGTCTAAGGCTGCAAATCACTGGAGGAGCACCTATCCCTCCGGATAATGTCGGCAATCTGATCCCAAACGCAATAATCAAGCTCGTTAAAAGGCTCGAGTTTGGGGAAGGCACGATAGATCAATTATGGTCGTGGTGTCCGCAAGACTCTAGAGGTCTAGTCGCCCCTACTCTTAACATTAACAATGCAAATAACGTTGTTTTTTTTATTCTAAATGCTACGATCCGATTTTTTTTTTACAGAACAGCCGTAAGATATAGAAATTCTACTATTTAATCCCTTTGAAAAAGGCATGAAAAATTTTCCCGGAACTAATTATATATTTCTTAACTTTTTACACCTCACGATCACTTTCTTTTATATTATGTGACAAAATCCTTCGTTTGATAAGCATACAAAAGGATGATGCCAATAAATCTATGGACTCTGGTACCCGCTCCAATACTTAATCATTGGAAAGGTATTAACATTTGGAACAAAAATTCTGATGGCGCTTGTCTTGATTTTTAGTCCGATCGGAATAATATAGCCTCGAGTTGTATGGAATTTTTTACGTTATAAAGCTCCATTGAGGATTGATTTTGATAATAGTGGTGATGATAATAAATTATGAATAAAACACAATGTATTTTCGGTAGTCATTTCATTCATAGTCTACTATAAAGTAGTTTAGAAATAAGGCAGGGGCTGTAAATCCAGCCTGGCATACCGTAGGTACCAAACAAAACATATTATATGAGCACATGTACCTACAGTACCTACGTCGTCCGGTTAAGCATGTACAATAATGTTAATTTATGTTATTATTATAATTATTAATTAATAAGTAACAATGGTACTTTCTAGCTCTTACATGTCGTGACTGGATGCGACCATGTAAGTGCCAACCATCTTCATTAAGAGAAGTCAGTACCGTAAAGCGGGGTGACATTGTCAGATTTTGTAGGTTTCATAAATTTTTTCGCATAAAATTTCGAGAAATTTAACATATTTTGGTATCATCATAGCGTTTGACATCTTGTTTATATAAACTAGTAAATGAAAAAATCATATCTCTTAACATTTTCGAGAAAAATGCTCTTAAACGGCCTGCCAAAGTCATCCCGGGCTGGGGTGTCTTTGACAGGTGTATAACTTAAGATGTTTCCATAATTATTAAACATAAAAGCCGATGAAACTATGAGAAAATAGTATAAATCAAAGTAGTTTATTAATTTGAGAAGATTTATTAGAAGAATAAATTAGCAAAAAATTAAAGGTAGCTTATGGAAAAAAAAAATTAACTGTCATCTTCACATTTTGCACATTCTTAAAACAAATCCTTAATGTCTTCGTGGCACTATTAGCGTAGCTAGCCATGGCAAGTGACATACTGTAGCTATTCTATGCCTTATAAGAGTCCCATTTTATTTTACACAATGAGTATTGGACACCATTATCAATATTTTCTACCACATAGCCACCTGATGCAAAGTATCCGCAATCAATATCTCTTCATCAGAACCTCCTTGTGTACACCACTCAGTCTATTCTGAATCGTTTCACGAGACACTTTCCACTTTTTATTCTCACTGACTTGTAACATGCCCTTTTTAATATCTTCTAGTGCTCCTTTGACGTCATCATCCGTATAGTTTCGATATCTACGTATTGTTAGTGGCCTAATATAATTTCGTTTTAAAGTGACACAAGTGCTACCGAATCGTGTAACACATTGAACTAATCAGTACTCCGCGCCTCTTTATAATCACGTCAACCGATCGCCGGCACTAGCTTGCAAAGTCACCCCACATGCCAAAGTCACTCCGTTGTATACTCCGCAAAAGTGTCAATTTAGATACCAGCAAGCCTGTAGGCAATTAAAATGAGAAAGTGAGAAAATTCATATAAAATTGGCCTAGACCTGGACCACACACTACATTAGAGACATCTAGCGTAAAAGACGGAAGCCCAACATGCGACAAAATTATACAATTTAAGATGAAAAATGAATATTTTTAGTTGAAATAAATTGAAAATTTTTTACGGGAATTAACTCTCCTACATTTTTTTTTTCACATATGTGTTAAATATACTATTTTGCTTTGTATTTCAACAACTTTCAACGAAATATTGCAATTTCTCATCGGGAGAAAAAACATGTATTATTAGAGTCAAATAATACAAAAAAACGCAACTAAAAATAAAAATACTCGACGTTATTTGCTAGATCTAGGCTTTATCTTTCTAAAATGTCACAATCTAAAGAAATGAGAGTACCTATCAACAGGAATGTGATATAAGAAAATGTCAATTTTTACCATTTTTTACAAGTTTCCGAGCTAATATCTCCATTCCAATACAATTTTTTTTTTTAATTTTTGCCGACTTTACTCACTAGACCTCTTCGTTATCTTTAATTTAAGATATAAATCATTACTCTGCTAGAAATAGTTTGCCTCAAATTCGCATTGAAAAATATACGAAACTTTCCAATCTTGGCACTGACACCTATTAATGCCATATTTAGGTAAATCCTCCGGTGCATTTTCTTGGTATACCTCCATTATTATATTCCGTTATGTAAATGTTCGCTGCAATAAGAATCGCCAGCTTTATTTGGTATGTTCTAACGCTAATAAAATAACTTGTTCTTTAGTGAATCTCGGAAAATCCAAATCATTTGCTTCCAAGCTTAAAAAATCAGCACTTCTACTATTCAAACATTTTCTATATATCTTTTCTCTTATTTCGTGGACGAAGACTTCTGCTTATTGGCTATCTATGATGGGTGTATGGAAGTGGCTTAGGATAGCGGCAGCAATTCTAAAATCGGAAAACATATGTGGCAACGCGTTATTGAAATATTTTTTGCTCTATAATTTAAAGTGACACTTGAATCTCCTATTAACCCCTCCACCATCCAGCGACACATCTAGATTGGTTTGCCTGATCAGTCTAGTTAGTTGGAATTCATGCCTTTCAGGGTAGAACATGGTATTCGTGACCAGAAGATTCAATATCGTTCAAGTTATCTCTAAACCCTCGATCCAAAATAAATACGCCGTTTATTCAAGCAAATAATGGTTTAGATTTTCACTCATTATGTTTGCATCTGTCTTCATATGGTCCTTTCACATCAATTATATATCCATCTGTGGGTCACCACAGGAACGGCTTTAGGAGGTTTTTAAACTTGTGCAAGCTATAAGACTGACGTTGAAATAGGAAGTTAGCACTTTTTTGTATACAGGTGGAAGTCCTGTCACATAATGCAATTGCTTTCGTGTTTTCATCGTCTCCATATATAGGTTTTGGTATAGTCCAGTGGCGGAACAAGCTATTGGTCGCGGGGGGCGCGCGCCCCTCCCTGAAGTGTACTAAAAAAACAAATTCCAATAGACCTTATGAAGTTTTCCTAACGAAATCTATTCTACTGCCCTTTTTGTTAAAAATATTAAAAATTTTTGGAAGCGTTCAATTTGATAAGAACACAGCCCTTATGGCTAGCGGCTCAGCCCCTCCCGCCACTTTAAGCCGTGGCTGTTAAGTCCTTCAGAGGAAACAGATAGTGCTGATACCTGTAAAATTCATGTATGTACATGGACGTGGCCTTTCTCGGGGTGTTTGAAGCAGGACAGAGCTTATTGGGATAAAAACGATGGAAGGCTTGTTTTAATTATAAACAGCTGCCAATTGATAAGTCTTCGATGTAAAACAATTACAACTCTTACTTGGAGAATTTCAGTGAAACTACACAATGGCAAACAAATCATTGTATATTGGTGTAGTGAGTTATTAAATTTATAGCAAACGATTCATTTTGGAATATATTTTTTTTTATTTCGTAAAATGCAATAGTTTTACTAGAATGCTTAGCTCACACGTTTAATAAAAAGAAAATATAAATGCAGTTTGGGAAATTTTCAACCAGTATCTTGGAGAAATTAATTGGTCGGTCTGTTTTGCTTCGAGCGAAGTTGATGAATACATATTAGAACTTAGTGACATTTTAAGTCTATGCATACAAGAATACATCCCTTATTCCTACAGCAGGTCTCAACAACAGCAAAGTCGCTCTTGGTTTAACGATAAGTTCAACCAAGTAATAAAAGCGAACGAGTCTGCTTTTCGAGCGTATCAATTGTATTCATGTCCAGAATTAAAACAAGTCGACGAGACTGCACAGAACACCTCCAAGTCCATTATCCGGAGAGAAAAATTTCTTTTTAACAGAAATTAATGCCTAAGAATCTTGGAATCAAGTATAGCAAATGCTTCTGGCCCTAGTTCAAAACCATCAGGAACAACTTCAGAAATTCCTCTATAACTTCATTACTTAA
The DNA here is from genome assembly GCA_963924295.1 of Dioctria rufipes. Taxonomy (NCBI): domain Eukaryota; kingdom Metazoa; phylum Arthropoda; class Insecta; order Diptera; family Asilidae; genus Dioctria; species Dioctria rufipes. Next base: position 169,006,433 of record OZ002742.1, on the reverse strand, counting down.
CAACGGTGAAGTGGTTGTTGATTTCCTGGATAAAGCTAATATCTTGGTTGGTTGGTTGGTTGGTTCTCCTCAAATTCTCGTTTTCTATTCACTTCATACACAACTATTTTATATCTCCCGTGTGGATGTATACAAGAGCACATCCGTAGGAGAGGTGTGTTCAAGATCCTTAAGTGGATAAGCGTCTCTAAAGCCGAAAGTCCTGATGGTTTCTCACCTGTTAATTAAAAGGTGTGCCTCATCCTTGGCTAAATCTCTGTGCAAACTATTCCACTTGTCTTATTCGACAAGAAAATGTCCAACTGGCTGGAAACTAGCTCACGTTAAAGCTTTTCCAAAAAAAAAAAAAAAAAAAAAAAAAAAAAAAAAAAAAAAAAATGGAGGTAGCGATCCCTCAAATTATCGACCAACTGCAATCACTTTAATTCTTTCAAAGTTTTTTGAATCTTTTATTAACTCCAAATTAATGAAGTATCTAGAAACCAAACAACTCATCAATGATCGCCGATATGGCTTCCGGACTGGACGCTCGTCTGGAGAATTGCTGGCTTTTCTTACGGAACGTTGGAACCCTAATTATTGTGGTCCAAAATCGTTACCCTAGATATTTCAAATGTCTTTGGTAGAGTGTTGCATTCAGCCCTTTTCATTAAACTTAAAGCAGCTGGTCTCTCCCTCTTCTTCTATTATAGATTGAAAGCTTCTTATTTGAACGCCTAATACCAGTTTTACTAGATAGTGTTTCACCAGAACCTGACGCTATAAATGCCGGTGTGCCTCAGGGCTCTGTGATCTCTCCATCCGTCTTCTTAATTTTCGTTAATGATCTGATTTTATTTTCCTTACGTTTAAGGCTATCCATAGTTTTGCCTATCACAGCTCCCTTGACTGCTTTAACACTGTTATGGAATCTAGAGGGAATTTCATAGCTGTCAATTGAGTTTTCATGGTTAGATCATTGATCAACGACCTTCGTAATATCATCACATAAGGTAAAGCGAATCGCGTCAAGACATCTAAGTTCCAAAGCTGTTTCATGTACAAAATCATGACTTTAACACTCCCATTTATTTTGATGGAGCACTAATTTACGGTACATCGTCTTTATGCATTCTTGGCACTAATATTTCCTGTAAATTAATCTGGGCAGATCACAGTGGTCGCACAGTTTTAGCTTTTAGAGCCTTCAAGCTCATTGGCGATTTGGCAATAACTTGTCTAATCAACTCACTTGAGCGCCGTCGCAATGTTGGATGCTTTTCGCTCTTTTCCATATGTCGTTCCTACCATGTTGTGCTTTGCATCATAGGGTATCTTAGCTTGGCTTATTATTTCTTAACTTTTGCATGAAAGGTCTGTATTGCATCTATTATGTGATTGCTATTTTAAATAAACGGAAAGTATGTAGCGCTTTAATTCCTGTATTTTGCAAAGTTACAATTTATGATGAATTAGTGAATTTTAATAAAATGTAATTCGCTATTTTTACTAACCGAAATGGATGATATGGAAGCTTTACATTTCCACCATTTACAAACCAAAGCAAAACAAGTAATTTAGCACCTCGTTTGACTTTCGAGAGTGGCAAAAGCTTTACGTTGAGCAACTTTCTTCTTTGAGAGTGGTAGCTTATCTGTTCGACCCGGATCTTTTAAATTATAAATTTTGTGGACTTGATATTTGCGAGTGGTGGCGAGAATCTTGGAACTTGGACATGTTTCCAGGCTATTCCATTTTTCAACCATAGTTGCGCCCGCTCCTCACAAGAATTCTGGATCCGCCCCTGGTATTATCAGATTTCGATCTACAATATTATTTCTGTCTACATGGTCCTACATGAAGGACAACGTAGTCATTTATAAGGCATTCACGTGCTATATCAATCAACCGCTCGAGGTTTTGCTTTGACATATGAAACAATGTCGCAAGTCTATCGTTAGAATCACCAGTTCGAAATTTTGTGAGAAATATACCTAAAGCGGTTCCTGAGTTTTTATATCTCTGGCTTAGTGAGGGACTTTGCTCCAACATGGAATCGAATTGATCACAATTACGTTCGGTCTAAAAATGCATCTCTACATTAGCCACAGCACTTCTTGTGTTAAAACTTAGCTTATATTCTAAGCGTTCCTCATCATGTCACAAATATCAATGAATTGGGCTGCATTGAAATCATGAATCACATTACAGAATTGAAATAGTTTAGCCCAGTTATTACTCTATATGTGTTCTCAGCACACTCTTGCACCTTCGGGTATGTTCACCTTGTATTCATAAAATATGTGTATCTTTAGCTGTGTTCTTTTGTGTCCGCAGAACAGGCCAGAACAAAAGAACGCCTCATACATTTTCATAGGAGATTTATAAATAAAGCGAACAGTACAAATTGTTCGCTTCAATCGACAAAACAATTTGTTCTCTCCAGTATATGGAAGTGCTAGAACAATGTACACAAAAGAACACAGCTTTTATAAATTGTGATATTTTATGACGGGTCTGATTAGGACAGTTGCTAAAAATACAACTTCTATTCAGCTCAAAAAAAGCTAGCCGCCAACGATGTATTACACATGGCAATTGGAGGGGGGCTACCAAAATTTGCATCATCTTTTCAAAATTTAGAAAAATTTAGTGGCATGGGTACAAATCACACACCTAGGCAAATAACCCCCCAGCAGCTATTACTGATCGCCCATATGATCAAAATAGATTTTTTGGAACTAGTGATGAGCAAAATTGGTCTTGGTCTTGGTCTTGCAGAATATGCAAGACCGATACCAAGACCAAGATTGTAAGCATGCTCACAAGACTAGTGATGTGAAAATACAAGACCAAGACCAAGACTATAATGGTCTTGGTGTTGGTCTTGGTCTTGCAAACTTAGTCTTGGTTTTGCGCTTGGTAAGATTGGTATAATATTGGTCTTGGTCTTGGTCTTGGTCTTGGTCTTGCATAGTCAAGTCTTGGTGTTGGTCTTGGTATTGTTCTAGCTCTTGGTCTTGCAATTCAGTCTCGGTATTGTCTGTGATCTTATAGTAGGTTTTAGCTTTGGGCTGCACAGCCAACTTTTGGTTTTAGTTTTAATCTAGGATTTCGTTTTGTTTTTTGCGCAATTCTATAATTGATGTATCCTGCCATAAATTTATAAATATTTAAAAACTACCTTATTCCCGTCTAAATAAATCTTGTGTTATTTGTGTCCTTTTAATCTTTATGTAAATAAAATACAATAGTGCTATGACTTGTGCATAATGTGGGCTTGGGCTTGGTCTTGTTAACGTACACATGGTCTTGGTGTTGGTCTTGTGAGCATGTTTACAATCTTGTTCTTGGTATCGGTCTTGCATATTCTGCAAGACCAAGACCAAGACTGCAAGACCAAGACCAATTTTGCTCATCACTATTTGGAACCCGTATTTAAGAAAAATTGCAAATTTTAGGAAAATGTCGACTCGGAAGATATATATTGTTTCTCACAGACATATTTTAAATTTATTAATAAAGTATTTATTGAGGTAACAATTTCATTAAAAATTCAGTAAAATTTGCAAATAGGGAAAATGTACGATACACCAGTAAGAAAGTTATTTTGTAATTTTTGTTTATCAATTGCAGACATACAATACACGTCCACCATTATAATCACCACCAATTATAAATTTGTATGGGCTCAGGTTTTTTTTTTATATTGTAAAAACGCCACAATTTGCGTAGGTTGTAAATAAATAAATGGGTTTCATTGTTTATTAAATAATCTAATTTATTGAAGATAAAGAAAACAGTGGCTTTATGGTCCATACCAAGATTTTAGCAGATAAAACTTGAAATTAAAAACCTTAAAAAAAAGTAGTTCTTAAGTGCTCGGAAGAGCACAATACGTGCCTTTAGAGCCCAATTTTCCCTACCCCTGTTTAAAATGAAGACCCCCCCCCCCCCTCCTAACAAGACTAAATCCTGGGTGCGCTGCCGGCCACTTGACATTCTGACCTTCCTGAATTGGAGATAAACTCGATTGAATGAAACCCATTTTTTTGGGATATAAAGTCAATTGATATTTTCTCCATTGACTTAAAGTAACGGCACGAAGTTATACATATGGGGCCTTTCGTAATATGAGACTGAAATATTTGCCATATGTACATATATCACAGATTGAAAAATAGAACTCACTGAACACCCACTAGAGTAAATATATGCGTAAATCATGTTAATTAAGCTTAAGTGTATAAGTTTTCTGTAATATATTCAAAACAGTGTTATCCTTAAAGTGTTTATTGAACTTTTCCCTTCCAATCAATCAGCCCAATCGATCAAGAACAACAAAATAAAGGGAATTCTATTGACCTTTATGGTATGTATAACATATTTATAAGGAAATGTGTTCATCTCAAAAGTAACCCACATAAATAATTTTATAAATATAAATATTGAAAAGTTACGCCCAAAAACGTCTAGTTAAATTTAGAAAAATCATCGAGAGAAGGGACAGCTTTCATTTATACGGGAACAAATACATTTTAGAGGAAATCATAGTATGTGGATTTGTATATATAGTATTTATATATATTGAAATTAAAGCCTTGAAATTCCTTCAGTTACCTTTCTAGAGAAAGGTTCTACCTCAAGATACCCTTCACCTAAATTTAATTGACATATTTTACGAACCTTTAGAACAATTTTATTTTTATAATATTTGACTCAAATGTAGTTACATACATAAGTATGAATATACCTTGACATTCTTTCTCTTGATATTATGTAAATGGAAATTATATACAATTTAATAGAGTCTATAGGTAACATTATATCACGTAGTAGTGCCTGCTTATAATAAGAGGCGACTAGGGATAAAAGGGTATAATTTGTTGAAGGTAGATATTCCGGATATAAATATTTAAACTTCTGTACATAATTGTATTGGATCATGAAAAAAGGCTAGTGACGATATTCTTATAGATATGGTTCTCTTGAGATTGGTATTATACTTATCATCAAAGATAAATTTTCTACAGAGATTCCATCATTCAAAAGCGAGATGAAAACTGTACCAATATTGGACATTATGTAAGTGTTTTCATCATGTTTTTATTCATAATTGATTAACAAAATTTTGTTGATTGATTGCTTATAGAAAAATTAAACCGATGTGGTTTCTGAAGAGAGAGCAAGCCAGCAAACCAGTTTCATTATATAGCATTAAAAGCTCGTAAAGCAGTTGGCTGAAAGGGTCGTCCAGAACACCACAACGCCCCAATAGATAGGGATAGAGCCGCGTACTAAACGAAATCTCTTGCTAAAGAATTTTTAAGTGTTACATCTCTCCCTTCCCCCTCCCCCATCCAATTAATATCTGCTGTCGAGTCGATTCACCGACAGATTGGCTCACCGTCTGACTCAGTTCTCTTTTTTGAAAGCTAGTTTTATCAAGCCTCTGAAATAGTCTACATATGTATACAAAGCTTCAACTGTAGATTTTCTTGACTAGAAGCCGTGCTAACGCGTGTGAAGAGGGAAGGTAATTCATCTTGATAGCTCTATATACAAATTTCTTCATTGTTTTCAAAATATACAAAACTATGAGTTTCTTGACCTACATAATATAACTTAGCCAAAGTGTAATCCGTTCAAGGGTTCATGATGCGTGATAATATCACAGCTATGCAGCTTACAAAGCCATAAAGAGTATTATTCTCATCCTATGAGAACTAACTAAACTTTCTTGTCGGTGGTAATTCTATAGAATTGCACAGAAGTTGCGCAGAACGATATTTGCCTTTTTCTTCATATACCTAACTCACAAACCTACATTCTTTTATGAGCTATATACTGGTGCTTAGCCTTCTCTCTCTCTCCCCTTGATTTCTTCAATAATCACAAATTAAGCTTTCCGCAAGTCCATTATACGACCAATAGTTACCCAACGGCCAGTGGCGTAGATAAGGCACTCGCAAACCCCGCCTGGCGGAGGGAGGGGGGTGGCGAAATTTAGGGGCCCCAAACTGCTAATGAAAATTTTCAAAGAATTCCAGCATCTTACCAGTCTAAAAGTACATAGATATGTACTGCATATAGTAAAAGTTCGGAAGAATATCCTTCGTGAGTTCCCGGAAGGTCCCGGCTTCGAAAACCGAACGAATAATTTAGAATCGTTAAAAATAAAAGATCTTAAAATTCTCCTATTCTAAAGTTCTTATAATTTCCTCTTTTTATAATTCACTGTTTGATTTAATAGTACTTTTCGGCGCTTATGCCATCCTCAGATATATATAATAAAACTTTGTTATAATATTTTTGGATATTATTATAATAAATACTAAACTTTACACCTGACTTATTTTTTCACCAGAGAGGATTTATATATAGGTATAATATGTATGTGTTGATTAATACATGTATATGTCCATACTTAGCTGGGAATATCTATATCTTCGACAACTGTTTTTGCTTTCAATTATGAATGGCTTGCAGTAAAAGTACACTATCGACTAAACTTTAGGAGTTGGAAATTGTGATTTCCATATCCAAATGTATATGTAAAAAAAAACCGGGCCCAAAAAAAAATCGCGGGTGGGCCCCTGAATTCGTATCTACACCACTGCCCAAGAATACTGAATAAAGACCAGATATACGCTCTCTGATGGCAAGCAACCTATGTTAGACAAAGCCGAAACAGCTCTACTCTGGACGGAGGGTTGCTTGTACTCGATCTTTTTCGACGCATGTCGGATGCAGCGTCAACGTCCTCCATCTGTCCTACATCAATTGCTTTGATAAGTACAATGGATATAATTAAACAAAAGTCTCATCTTCATCCCCTTACCTGAATGTTATTATATTAGTCTTAAAAAAGTAGTTGAAATTAATTTCTTTTGCAGTTCCAACCTCAGGATCTGAGAGGTTCTCCCTTTTCTTTTGAAGAACCACTCCACCATCATGTACAGCTTATAGAGATCCTTTTAATACCCTGGATGAAATCATAAGGTATACTAAATTTGTCATTACGTTTGTAATACACAGAAATAATGCTGGTAAAGCAAAGTGGGTTGGAGACCCACGCATAATATTAAAAGTTATCTTGATTTTTGCATATTCGTCTTACCATCCCGCTGGTTTGTCTGTCCGTCAGTCTGTCTGTACATCCTCACGATAACTCAAGAACGAGTTCACTTAAGCCTGAAGCACTGCATTTTAATTTGGACCTCATGTAATACCATGTGGCAATTCGCATACACTGCACTACATTGGACAATTTGATCCTTGCAGAACGGAGGCTTTTCCGTGAAATTCCTTCCCCAGTTTTAACAGCAGTTAATTTAATGATGCCTACAACCACAGAGCTGGAAGAGGCTTTCGTCTGAGGCTGAGTCTACACATCTGTACCACGCGATCCTCTCCTGTCCCGTGAAGTGCGCCGACTAGGTCGAATCTGTACTCTGGCACCTCCTTTGATCTTTGTAACTCGTCTTTTGTTTTCCGAGCTGAACCTTAAAATTTCCTCGAATCGATGCTCAAAGTGCAGACGCCATCCACAACGCTGTCCACTTTTCCTCTCGGTTGGCCTTGTAAAAGCATTAGAGTGAGTCCCATTTTGCTCTCTTCTTCTCCTTTACTGAACTGCTGTATATCTTTACTAGTCCCACGTATTAAATCCACTCGCAATATTGTTGTGTTAATCAAATCGCAGCTTACTTGAGATGGGGGGGTTTCTTCAAAATATGGAAACTCTTAACCTAACTTCGGTTAACAGCTGTTTGACTGTGTATCAGTCTCTCTGTATGATTTGTATATTTATGTACATATATGTATGTACATTATGTAGCCGAGATGTAAAGTGAATATATTAAGTTTACATCATTTATATGAAAGCTTCCATTAAACCGTGGACTCACACAAAAGCCCCCTTATAAAAGCAGGATAAACTTCTGTATAGCGCCCGCTATTTAATTCAATTCCCTTCATTAAGTTTCTACCACTTTTGCAAGGAATTTGAAAATATATCTGCTATAGCAGGATGATATTTATGCACACAAAAGCGACCGACACAATGAATATTTGGCGAACTCTGCTCGAAAAGGGCTTTCCTGTTTCGTGCTTCATTTACTATTGAATTATATCCTAATGATTTCGATGGTTCCTAAATATAGGCATAAGCAGTGCAATTGTATTAGAGTGTGTATACGCGCGTACTCACGCATTTCGGGTATATTTCACTTGCCTTTTGGAGCTACATTTTTATGGAATTTTTTCATTTTATGTTTTGTAGGGTGGACGAGAAGCAAGGATGAATTGCGATGAGAGGAACACGGCAGGATAAAAATTCGAATAAGATTGAATCTGGGACAAAATCAGGGCTAGAACGTAATTTGCAATTTTCATTTAATGATTTTTGGCAAGCAACAAACAATACCTGGGAGGGGATAGAGCTTGCGGATATAAAATTTACATGGTAATAGTATAGGGACTTTTTGTGCGATTTTTTTTTTTTTTTGACAAATCAATTATCGTAAAATCGGTGATCTTAACTCAATAACTGTTACAAATGAAACTTTCTTGGGCAGTTATTTTCTCCTTAAGCTCTCTCCTATGTATAGCATCCCCTGAGGAATATAGCATCCTCAATATGGCATTTTCAATTCAAGAAAATGACTTCTTAGAACACAGCCGAGTCCATTACCTTTTCTTAAATCGTTTCTTTTTTCTTTTTTATTTTCCATTTTAGCTCAAAGAAAAAAAAAATTCATAAGAACTCCTTGTGGGAATTAATGCTTTACAACGTCCTACTCCATCCATGCCCCAAGGACTATATATTTCTAGAAAATTTTTGGTTAAGACGTATACGTATACGATGGTAAGTATAACTTTCTTGACTGTTCCTTACTATAGAAAAATATCCTCTCCCCCGTCTTAGATTGAATTTTGACGTAAAATTTAATTAGCCACGTTTAAATTTTCCCACAAAAAATAAGTGAAACGACCGGAGATCAGAGACAAGAGGAATTTACATATAGAAGTCCCCTCCGCCGCACGCATTTTGTCATACCATTGACAAAGGTTAATTACTATTAATTCCATGTTGAATGTAATCAGATTATTTAATAGAAAAGCAAAGGCGTTGTCTTGCCTATTAGCTATATTTATAGTCAGGTACTATATAGGTGAATAATTCTTGTGGTTGTACGCTTAAGCGCCTGTGCGTGTTCTTATGGTTGTTGGCACTAATCCTTTGATGTGAAAAGGCTATTTGTGGTGTACACTGAGGTTTATGAGAATGTGGAGCTGAACAAACAGGTTGTAAATTTTATCGTGTAATAAATTTAAACTTTAAGAACCCTACAATTCTTGGGATAGAAGTGGAAGGTTGTGTACCTTGACACGATTTGATGTTTTACAGAAGTTGTTGGTGCAAGCAATTTACCGGGGTTCCAATTGTCATGGCAGTTTATTTGCCATATTTACTCAAGAAACACTGACTTCATAGAAAATTCCACATTCGTTTGAATCGTTTTATACTATCCAAGACTTTCTGAGTTTATTTGTCGAACTTTGTTGTAAGAGGAGGATCATTCGGCTAATCCTTCTGCTTCGATTCAAGGCATGCCTAATATAAGGTATGGTGTACAAACAAACATACAACATATAACGCTATTCAGGCTAATTAACTATGTACTATAAAATTTATAATGATCCCTGATATTATGATCTCTGTGGTTTTTATGATTCCCGGTTCTTTCTCTCCAAAAGTCGCTATGTGTGAAATTAGCTGGAGTAATGTCAAACAAAACTTCTTAGGCATACCTTTTAGACTTTATGAAGTCTATATTAAATCTATTGGGTTGAATCATGGTTCATAATTTATCAGAATTCAACGTGTCTCTCTCTCTCCCTCTCTCTCTCTCTATCTCGCTCTCTATCTCTCTCACACTCTCTGATTTTTCTCTCGTATTCGACCAGGACTATAAAATATCCTCCATGGGAGATGAGTGAACAAACGCTAGAGGCATTGCTGTATAATGCAATTGTTATATCATCCGCGAAGAGTTTTCTTGTTTTTTACCGCAAGGGTTGATTGTGGTGAAGTGTACCTACATGTGATAATCGGAAAAAAATATTCAAACCTTGATTTTCTGATTAGTACATTTCTGTTCCGTACCTAGCAGATTATCCCGGTTCCTTATCCAATTTTCTGTTTAACTATACACATCCCGTGTAACATTTTTCGATATTGGAGGGCTAATAACAAGAGTCGCTAATCTTCATGAATTGAAATTCAACCATTTTGTTTCTGAATGCTGATAGTTAGCTGAACGGATTCCTAAAACCATAACTAATGTCATAGAAAGAGGATACGGTAATCGAGATTGTACCAAAATTGAAACGTACAGAGTATCGATAATTGAATTTTTGCTCTTCTTCTAAAAATGAATTCAGTATTTCAGTACCTAATTAGAGTATTTATTCGCTTGACTCAAAAGAGTTACTGAATCCAGTACTGAACGAGTACTGAATGACTATCGGTCATTGATACTGTCAAAAGTAAGCATTGTGTGAGTTCTGTTTGAGTACCGCTATAGTCCATGTAAATCACATTTAGTTAGTTTGATTTAATTTGTGACCATAAACAGTAACGTTGCAATTTTTTTTTTTTTTTTTTTTCAAATTGATTCACGCGAATGATATATTTGTTTTGGCGTAACATTGTGCAATTATCGATTAAGCTATTCGTCAAGTAGACCTAAATTGTATGCGTCGTTTGCCAGATGTATAATATGAATGAACATTATAGATCATACTATTAGTTCCATACAATTTACGAAAGTACTTAACAAAATATCTTAACAAATCATCTGCATACTCGGTAATATAGGGATGATGTTTAAAATTCGAACTTGTGAACTTAAACATAAAAAATATTTATATATCGATGAATCTAATATTTCTTTAAGTACGATCGGGCCTATGTATAAAAGATAAACTCTGAATTCTGAAGCTTTCATGTAGAAAAAGAACTTTGTACTCCTTGGAACTCAGACCATAAATACTTGTAACAACCTTTCAGACGGTGATTTAATAGCTAGTATAACTAAACTTAAGAGAACTTGATTTTCCTAACCATATTTGAAGTAGCTTCTGCACATTCATCGACGAGATGCATCTGATCCAGAGCTGGGCAATACTTAAGTAAAAAAAGACTTAAGTACTACTTAAAGTACATTTTCGTTACTTAAGACTTATTACTCAATACTTCTGAAATATCCTATAAAATTTTGAAATGTAGTACTTAGTACTTGAACATAAGTACTAGCGTCTATTTACTTGTACTTAAGACTTAGTTTCGTACTTAAGTACTAAGATTTTTACTTAAGTATTTCTGAGTCTATTCAGTATCTAGAAATATCAAACTCTTCGTCGAAAAGAAAACACAATCTCTAATGCAACTCCTTTTTTGTTGAGTTTTAAAGCACGTAAAGAACTGTCAAAGCATGTGCCGCACTCACACGTCAAGGCAGATCCTTAGACAAACTAATAACATACACACAATACTGGGCAAGTAGAACAAAAACCAGTAACGTCTCGCTCGAAGATCAAATCGACGATGCCTCTACTTGATGACATAACGACTGACATGTATAATATGGACTGACTACGTTCATAGAAATACACTGGAGAAAGTGAGCTCACTTCTATATTGCTGACTACTCTTTCGGTCTAAGCACCAAGTACCAACTGAGAGAGAACTAAAAACAAATAAAATAGTGGATTCGTTGAAATACATTATTTTAAATTAATCATTTAGGGTTATTACTGATAAAAACTGTTTTACCAAAGGCAATATATTCATTAGACACCCAGAAGAAATCCTAAATGTTTTATTAAAATCACCTTCCGAGCTGCGTGTACACTTTTTCAACTTCCCGTCAAGGGTTTTTTTGAATGTTGGCACCGACGTACGAACTCTTTTTGACACAAACATTTGTGCCCATGTAAAATAGAAAAGTAAGCAGTCCATATTATATACGCCAGTGGACATAACCAAGGGTAAGCAAGCAATAGCTCGCTCCAATATAAAATCAACGATGCCTCGACCTGATGTACGGAAGGCCTAATTTTTTTCTTAGAAATTTACTGGAAATTTTTTTCTTAGAACTTTTATGCATTTTGGAGGCGATAATGGGTGTGCTTGGGCGGACCTTTAATATTTTTTATGAGTGTAGCAATGAGAGATGAAAGTTTTACTCTATTCTGCACCGTCGAAAACTATAAATAGTAGCCACTGGTTACTATACATATTATAGTTTTCAAAAGGTATTTATTTATTAATATCTATTAACTGAACTCGACCAACTTCATTATATTACTGCCAACTTTTTGTTTTTTTTTTTTTTTTTGTTCAAGAAAGATTTTTTTGGGATTCTCCGGTATATAGCAAAAGTTAAAAAATGTTCTAATTTGTTATTTCATCACACAACCCATTAATTTTTGGTGACAAGTTTCAAGTCTTAGTTTGACTCATCAACAGGTCCCAAATAGCGAATATAAAAAAAAAATTGTTTTTTTCTATTTTTCTCAAACTTTTCATTTCTTTCTTCTTTTTTTCATTTTTTTCATTTGTTTTTCAAATCACCCAATTTCGCTATTTGGGACCTGTTGATGAGTCAAACCAAGACTTGAAACTTGTCACCAAAAATTAATGGGTTGTGTGATGAAATAACAAATTAGAACATTTTTTAGCTTTTGCTATATACCGGAGAATCCCAAAAAATTCTTTCTTGAACAAAATTAGGTTTAATCTGTTAAAAAGTCCAAAAGAGTAATCTTTTTATTTATTACTGCCAACGTACAGTGATTCTAAAAAATGACTTTAAAAAGTACTTCAAAAAGTGCTCAGTACTTTTTATAGACTCAGGCCTCCGGTACTTGTACTTGTACTTAAGTCCTTTTTCTTTGGTACTTGCCCAGCTCTGATCTGATCTAACACAAAATCATCCACCTTATTAATAGGAAGGAGTTCAAGTATCGATCTGTCTCTTTTATGATGATTCTCATCCTCTGTACCCGAAAAATTAACCCTTTGTCTAAAGTCTGCATTAGTACTTAGTGGAGCATTTATATCTGGATAAACTATTTTGATTTTACTACTTTTAGCAAATTCTTTTTCACCTGTTGTAAAACATTTTTGACAACAATAATAACCTCCATGTGATTTAATTTGCTTGATCAAAGCTGCTGGTGCGTCACATATAAAGGAATGGAGAATAATTGTGTAATACTTTGAATTATTAATCGTCCCATTATTAAGTAAATAAATCATTTTATCCGCAAATGTCTTCAAAATTGTGTATTGAAGTTGCCTGGTTTTCCGGATCCATAGAAAATCCCGACAGGAAATACTTTTAGTTGCAAATTATTAGCGCAGCCAAGAATAACCCAAAAACTATTTCCTCCACTTGTTTCTAAATTATTAATTTCTTCAATTTTGTTCTCCTTTTATGAATCCAGTAACGACTTTAAGAACTTTTCAACTCCAAAATGAAGATGCTGACCATTTGACATTTCTTTGATGTATTTGGTGTTAGACGAAGTGGGTGCATACAATACTTTTTTAGCATCCGTACTATTACTCCAATAACCTTTTTCCTTCAATATTTTCAGTAACTTTGTTAAATTTATGTGATTTATATTACATAAAGTAGCCCATGTTTGAATTTTATGCAAAAATTAGCTTTCGCGAATATCATGTAAAACTAGCTGAATTATTTCTTCGTTATAAGTTTTCGCAAGTATTATTGAATTGTCTTCGTGTGGCGCAGACATTGATCTTGAATCACTTCCAGGAATTCTTCTTCAATTATATTAATAGGTAAATATAAAGATATTCAATAAAAACCTATCCTTTATTACGTTCATATTTATAATCTTTCTTTTTAAGTTTTTAATTCTATCATTGCAGTAAGTGTGATCTTGGAAAATTTTTGATATTTGTTTTTTCATTTGAAGAATTATTCTTATTTTCTTTTGTAAACTTTACCTTTCGGGGTATATTTCGGTTGAAAAATTATTTATTTTTAATTTTTGAATAACTTTTGAATTGAAAACCTTTACAGAACATAGACTTCACCACTAAAACAAACAAATAGAGAACATTTTGATCAATATTTGTTAAGTACTGAAGTTAGCAACTCTAAGATCGTAATAGTATATGAGACAATATTCCTTACCATACTAAGCATACAGCTGGATGGGTAAGATGTTGGAATTATAATTGTTCAAATTCAGATAATATCCAGAAAGGTTTGCTCATGCTCTCAGATTTTATAGCGATGCTATAAATGTAATATTGTGAAAAAGATAATATGTGCAAATAAAAACGTATAATCGTAGATACAGGCATTGTCATCAATGTGAAAAATTTATTTTTTGCTATATACCTAGTACTAGATTTTTACTGATATTCAGTACTGTTTCCGTACTCAAATAAAATGAAGAATCTGTACTTATCTGCAGTAACGATTCAGTAGCGAATGCCAGTATCTAGCAATTACAATAAACAATACTGAACAGTATTAAAATCAGTTATGCCAGCGATATCTAATGACTGCAGAAATATGTGTCTCATTAGGAACTGTGAATATCGGAAATGTTCCGCTTGAATTCTGCATGTTTCAGTATTGGGAGGGGAAATGAGTTCCGATAGACTCAAGCTGGAATTCAGATTTGTTATACCTACATAACTATATTTATTTTATCAGAACAGTAGATTCAAAATCTTGTTATTCTGCGCTTGTTAAACTCGGAATCAATGTGCAGAAAATGATCAATGATTTATCTTCGGAAGGATTAACATTCTGAAAACATGTCGATAACAGCTGTGCATTTTTTCGTAACGAGCACTAAAATAAAGTCCATGAATTTAATTTTTGGACCTTCCAAAATTATTGATATCAAATGATATCAGAATGAATTTAATCGTGATCAAATCAATAGTCTGTTTACTTCTGAATTAAAGTATTCAAAATTTCCAACTATCTGGACGCTGCTGACTAGTAGGTATATCTAGATTAGTAGAGAAAAAATTAAAAAAAAAAATACTTTGCTCCTCAATAGACACATACACATACCAAGTTGTAAAACTTCATTGGACAAATCTGTTGAGATGGTTTTTCATAAGTTAGTTTTTTACAATTTTTCATATGACATTCAAGTTAAGTCATACCCAAAAAGCAGTCTTTATCCATGAGGTTACAAACAACTTACCTTATCCACCTTCTTAGATATAAAAGAGAATTTTAATAACTTTCATATATGTAGATGCCATATTAGACTCTCTGGTCGAACTAGGGGTTGAGATATGGTTTGGAAATAATTTAATATTAATAATGCTAAGAACAAGTATTGGTCAGTCTGAATTTGTCTGCAGAGGAATACATCTCTCTCCACTACTCTGTATAATAATCATGAATAAAATCCTGATTAAGCTAGGACAAGGATAGGAAGAAAGTAGTTGGATGATATGATAATCATGATAATGAGAAAGCGATTATGCGAGCGGAATGAGCAAATCGTTCAAATTATATAAAACATCGAACTTTCCTCTACCTAAATTCGATGAAAAACATTCTCTTTTATCTTCCAACGCAAAGTATAACCCTCTACACGAAGGTAAACTGAAAACACGATTCATGAAGACATGCATAGCTTTCTATACTTGTGAAAAAATCTTCGATAGAAAATGGTGTCTTAAATCTAAGATGATTCTCTTGGTGGACCCAGTGATAGTATGGTCAATGCTCACCTCGGATTATGATTTAGTGGTTAACTCCAAAAGACAGTCAAAGAAGTCTCCGTCTATTTGTTTTAGAGGAGGGGGGGGGGGGGGGAGAGGATACTCTCTAAATGTGTGTTTTTTTTTTATCTGCTTCCATCTGATCTCTACATCCATTGTCAGATATTGTTTAGTTCAGTAGGGAAGTTGGTTACTGGAAAACTAATTCATACGGCCACAGCAATAACATTAATGGGGACAACTAAAATAATTGCTGACTAGAATCAACCCGAACTAGAATTCAACAAGAGTTTCGTTGATAACGTCCCGACCAAGAGTTAATGGAGAACCATGACCTGCCTAAAAATTTCTATCCAGTACTATTTCAAGATGAAAAGCACTGTATCAACTTATAATGGGTTTTCCATATGCCATTATATATGGAATGTGACATCGTTCAAATATCCGCCGCAGCTTCTCACGGTGGCATGGATCCGAGAGCTCCAATTTTCAATGACCCTGCCGCATAGATCCGCCTGAATTTGAGCGGTGACTTGGGTTATGTTAACTTTGAGGGCATCGGTCGGTTGCGGCTTATTGGAATAGACCTGCGACTTCAGAAAACTCCACAAGAAAGAATCTAGTGGGATCAAATCGCAAGATCTTGGTAGCCAATTCATGTCACCTATACGAGAGATAACCATACTCTCAAATCATTCATGCAGAATGTCCATCGTGGAATTCGCTGTGTGGCACGTAGCGCCGTCCTGCTGAAATCACATGCTGTCCATGTCCATCGTTAAATTCGGGCGAAAAGAAATTAGGTATCATCGATATGTAGCGCTCGCCGTTGCCGGAGATTGACTCACCAACGTCGTTTTCGAAAAGTACGGACCAATGATGCCGCCGACCTAAACTCTGCACCAAACAGTAACTTTTTGTGGATGCATTGCCATCTGGTGAACCTCATGTGGCTGGTTTGGTGTATCTCATACATGACAATTTTGCTCGTTAATATAGCTATCCATCCAAAAATGCGCCTCGTCGCTAAAGATGATGGCGTTGTCTATGGTCATTAACCTTGATCTCCTGGGTCAGTTAGTTCTTACACGGATTCAAGCCCAAGTCTTGACGCAAAATTCGCCCAACTGAAGTCTGCGAAAGGCCGAGTTTTTGTGCACGGCAAGGAATTGACTGCTTTGGGTTCTCCTGCACACTTTCATTGACAGCGCCAATTTGACGTTCCTTTGACGTACGGGTAATGGTTGATTGTTTACCGAACCGGTCGTCTCAAATTAGGCCACCAAACGTTGGAGAGTCGACTTTGAATGGCCACCGTGTCTGCCGTAAAATGGGTGCAACGCGCGCAACGTTTGTACTAACGAACACTCATTTTGATATTAAAATATTATCATTTAGATGTGCTGCTCAATCATATAACTTGCCATGGCATCAGTTATTGAATAATAAACAACAGATTTATCTAACGCCGCCAAAACAACATGGCCGGCACAGCCTTCAACATCGACCCGTCCCTATTGGGAAACCCTTTATATATTCCCCAGTGAGGGATTTGCATTATAAGACAGTAATCAAAAACTCTACAGTCGGGTTGTTGTGCGTGACATGAAAACTCCACTTTTAATTCTAAAGCCATGGATGTCAGTCAGTGCTCATCACCCAAACCAACCAGCAATAGAAGTACTACCACATGATTTCCTCCAAGCTTCTAAAATGATATCAGAAGAAAAGAACCGAAGAAATACTGGTGAACTTGAGTAATGCTTGTATATAATCATATTTAATATTCAACGAGGCATGAGTGCTATTCAGAATACTCTTAAATATTTAATTTTTCCAAAGAAAAAAAAAATAAAAATAAAAATTAATTGCACACAAAATATTCATCCAGGAAAATTTTCAAATAATTAAAATCAATAATATCTTGTGAAATTTAATGAAGTGAATTATCCCCTTTAAAACATAGGTGCCTAACTATATGTACAATAAAAATTAAACGAAGCTGTTAATAATTTTCAATTGAATTTTATTTATTTTACTTTTAGTAAAAATATCAGATTTAATTTCATGCAAAATATTGAATTTGCTTGCTGAAAACTTAAGAATGATGAGTAGAAATTGAGTGCAACTCCAAGAATATCAACGCGCTTAAACTTCATTTTAAGACTGTTTTACATATACATATATATAAACGTCAGTGCACTGAACTTCTTCATTAACTTACTCAGAAGATTTTCAAAGTTTATCCTTCTCTGCAGAACGTTTATCCAATTTTCGTATAAAGAGATTCATGAGTTCGAAACTTTTATAACATGGGTGAAACTGAAGTTGGGTGATAACTTTAGAAGTTGTTGTAGTGACATTTCACTTGAAAATAGTAAAGGTGGATATTGTTTACTATTCCCGTATTCCCGTAAATAAAATGTTTTTTCGCTGGATTCTTTAAAGGAGACCTTAAATCCTTTTTTTTTTTATATATATGTATGTATAAAAATTTGTGTTGTGATATTTATGGAAAATTCTTATAGAAACTTATAATCCACGCATAAAAGAGGGCTCTCAGTATAAAAGCTCAAGGAGAGTTGAAATTTGGTAGATTTGTACAGTTCGGCGTCCTAATTAAATTAATATTCCAAGTTTGCGACCTTGCTGTACCGAAAACCAGTTTTTCCAGTATTTATGTTCTCCACAGCCCCACCTAGTCTACAAAAATTATAAAGAACAGCCATTCCTGCAATTTTTGTAGGAAACATTTTTCAATCAGATGAATAGTTCACGAGTTACAGCGGAGTCAAGCTCAGCAAATTCTGCAATTCGCAAAATCTTTACCATGGAGACGCGTGTGAAAATAGCTCAGAGATTTTTGTGAATTTCAGAATTTGGTGAGGTTGACTCTGCTGTAACTCGTGAAGTACTCATCTGATTGAAAGATGTTTCCTACAAAAGTTACAGGAAATTTTACACTCTATAATTTTTGTAATGGCTATTTATAACCTAGGTGGGGCTGGAGAGAAGATGTACTTGAAAACTGAATTTCGGTACCATTTTCCAATATGGCAACGCAAACGGAGGTCGCTCACGGTCAGCTCTCTAAGGGAACGTGTTTTCGAATCATGGTGAGGATGGATAGACGGACGGACGAACGGACGGACAGACAGACATGGAAAAATCAAAATAACTTTGAATATTATGCGTGGTTGTCCAACCCATTTTTCTCTACTAGCATTATTTCTGTGCGTTACAAGCGGAATGACAAACTCAGTATACCCTATGATTTCATCTAGGGTATAATAATTGTCTTGCAAAGCTTTCAAAGTTTGCTATGATCTTAAAATCATTACATATTATAAAATTTCAGCAATTATTTTACATACTTCTGCGTCCTTCTTTGCATATGCCTTCCGAATAACATATGATCCATTACTTGGCTGTTCCGAATATATGTATTCAATCACTCTGCATTTGTCAAATTATCGCTGCTATAATTTAAGAGATACATATGTCATGTGACCCAAAAATCAGAATTCCTAATTATGGTATAGTGACATTGTTCTTCATTCGATTTCATCTTGCCATTGTCATTTGTCATTTGAATTTTATCAGAATCCAGCCGCTAGACTATTAAAGATAACAAATTTGGAGCAAAATAATACAACTGTTAAGTAATATATTACTTAGTCTAATACAATTGTGTGTTAAACTACTATAAATGATAGGCACTTTTTATTTAGTTTTTTTTTTTCTGTTAATGTGTTCTTTTTTATGTGGACACTTGTTCACTTAACGGCTCGATCTCATTCGCTGGAAGGGGGAGGGAAAGCACACTCCTGCTCACTATTGGGTCCTGGAAAGGTAATTGAAAGATTCAAATGGATAAAATTACTCAGTGAGATGATTTCTATTATTTACATCACACCACATACTCATCCATTCTACGTCTACACATTAGATCACTGAGACCTCTAAATAATTGATCACTTAGACCTTTGCAACTGATCACTTAGACCATTACAACCGATCACTTAGCCCCGTCTACACATTGGATCACTTAGACCTTTAAATAATTGATCACTTAGACCGTAACTATAACACATACACAGCCACACAAACAATCAACCACACAATTATAATACAATAAGGATTCAATACTACAGGTTGACTATACTACTCTGCCTAGTAATATTAAATCTAAAAGACTATACTATCCACTTACAAACTTATAGATTGTTCTAAACTTTTTTAACTTGTATACACTTTTTTTTTTTGCTAAATATTCGCACACGCGGGAGGACTGTCTGACGACTAAAATGCACAGTCTCAGTTTCCTTATTTTCACCTTGATACCGTTTAGCTAGTTTTGAGAATTATTCCCCAGAAATCCGAATTAACAGGGGCAAAGATAATTACTTTGACCAGCAGACTCTCACTGGTGCCGACCTATACAGATTCTTTTCCGTTCTTTCGTTTCAAGGACACTACAGGAATGGTTAATTGGTTAGTTTTTATTGAATGCGAAATAACTACGCCTAAGAGATCTAAGCAATTTATTTTATTTTATGTTATTTTCGGCATCTACCTTTTATGTTTTGTGACATCTGTTCAGCGGTTTTTTAAAGTAGTTAACCAAATTACTATTAGTATTAAAAAGTTAATGAAGTATAAAAAAAAACTTGCGATGACAGTTCGATAATTGATTTGAAATTAAATTGAGAAAAAAAATTTTTGCGAACCTAAAGTTCGAATCTGTTGAGAATCGAAGCTTTTTTAGTTTAACTTTGCGATAAATTTAATGAACGAAAGAATAAAGAACTTTATCGAAATGAAAATGCGTTTGGTTTTGTTAACAGTAAGTACAAGAAGAGATTTTACTTAGTACAATTTAACGTAGCAGTGCTGACAAATGTTTAAATAAAAATGAAATTAGTACAATTTAAAACAAAAACTAAAGAGAAATTCACAATGGTAATTCAAATTAATACTCAGTACAATTATAGTATAAATTCATAACGTACAGCCCCGCCTTGAGGGACTCTGCCGCCAATTCACCTGTTTGCTAATTTATCTCTAATGGTAGTGGACAAATTCTTGTAGTAGCTTGTTTGAAGATGCCTTTAGAAATTTTGTTGTTCACGACTCTAACTTTGCGGTCAGATTGAGGTTGTACCTCAATGACCCGTCCAAGAATCCATTGGAGTGGGGCTGTGTTGTCATCCTTAACGAGAACTAAGGTTCCGATATTTATATTCGGAGAGCAATAACACCATTTAGTCCGTTGCTGTAGAGACTGCAAATAGTCATGACTCCATATTTTCCAAAATCCCTGGTGCATAGCTCTAACTCTCTGCCAACTAGTTAAAATATTAATTTTATATCAGATGTATTTTGTTCTAGAATTGATACCAAAGTCAGAGCCAGTAAGGAAATGACCGGGACTAGGGGCCTTGAAGTCCTCAGACTCAGACGATTCTTGGCCTGGAGTTGACGACAGCCTTAATCTTGCAAAGTAGTGTACTTAACCCGTCGTATGTGAGTAATGATTGGCCAAAAACGCACCGAATATAATGTTTGGCGGCCTCGACTGAGCTACCCCAGAGTCCACCAAAATGGGGTGATTGAGGTGGAATAAACTTCTAACGTATTCCATGTTCTTGACAAGACTTGTCCATAGAATTACGATTATGGTCAGATAAAGAATGTAATTCCTTTAGCTCATTGCGTGCTCCAGTAAAATTTGTGGCATTATTCAGAAAAATAGTTGAAACCTTACCTCGGCCAGCTATGAAACGGTTTAACGAACCAAAGAAGGCATCTGAAATAAGATTCGATACAAGCTCAATATGTACAGCTTTAGTAGCGAAACAAATAAATATGCAACCATTTGTTGGCGACCTCTGACTAGGCTGGTGATATAGAGTGAACCAAAAAAATTAACTTCTGAATTCGAAAATGGACGACTAAGCTGGACGTGGTCCGCAGGCAAAGTTCCCATCAGTTGTTGCATATTCTTCGAACGAGTGTATATTATAACCTGCTAAAAATCGAGAAGACCAAAACCTTCCTGTCCTTTTAATTAATCTGAGGAGAATTAAGATTTTCAGCTCATCTATAGGTAGAATGGCATTTCGGTAACTTTCAAGACCCATTTCGTCAGTTAAATCATATTTGCATAACCCTCCCTAAAATAGCTGAAATGTATTTCCTCTTTCTACATACATCCTACAATAACCAAGAATTTGACTTTACCAATACGATGCTACAGATTAAAATATCCTCGCCAGTTCTTTGTCTAGCATTGCATTCTACTGAAGACACACAGAATGATTGATATTCAATCAGATGGAATACCAATATTTCATCTCTTACACAACAAATGGAACATTCTTCCAGAATTCTAGTTCTGGATGAGAGGGACCAATAGAAGTAACATTTTCATCATTCAAGAGGGCAAGTAATTCTTAGTCAACGTGATGTCATTACGTAGTAGAAAAACAATCAAGGTTAGCAAAATATAAAATAAAATAAATATATATCTACTGTATTATAAACATCTACATAAATCTGTACATATATAGTATATATATATACATATATATTGACTTTGTACTGTAATTGGGTTTTTTGACTGAATTTTTTTCTTATTACTCCCAACTCCCGAAATTCCATATTCACTTCATTATGGGAATTCTTGAAGGTGCTGTAGGATTAAAGCTTTTATAAAATATACACCATTTCCATTATCTAACTACTGCTCCTGCTGCTTACTATATTTCTTGCCCGCAATTTCCTTTTTGCTGGGAAAATAATGGTATGAATGGTGACTTCTGCTAATATACAATTGTAACTAAGACGGTGGGTGGAGAAACACGATTGTCAGTCGGTTGTCCCGGATTGCGGACAGGAGTGTAGAAATTGTATAATGAAATTCCAAAGATTATTTAGCATGAGTCCCCGAGAGCCATTCACACTTGAAACGTTAACAGAAATGAAATTGCCCTCTAATTTGTGATGGAATGGTAGCAAATGGTTGTTATGGGGTAATACGAAAGACTTAAGGAATTTCTCTAGAAATTGTTGTTCAAATCAACCTATATAGCTCTTCTGTTGAGGGAAAATGAAAGTAATCATGGGGAATTTATACTATTACTTCAGCGTGTTACAGAAACGTCTACTTTAAATGTTAAAACAAATTGAGAAATTATGAAAAAAATGGTGTGGGAAACGCGGACATTGAGTTTTATGGGATAAAAATTAGGTATACTGTTTCTTTGATTAAAATCACCTGTTGGTTAAGGATAACTAGTTGATTACATAACTACAATAGAGTTTTGTTATACTCTAGAATTCTAGATTATGAAATGTATAGGGTATAGTAAGTTTGTCATTCCGTTTGTAGCGCATAGAAATAATGTTGGCAGAGCAAAATGGATTGAACACTGCACGTATAATATTAAAAATTATTTTAATTTTTGCATTCCGTCTGTCCTCACGAGAATTCGAGAACGAGTTTACTGAAATTTTGCAGACGACTTAAAAAAAAATTAGATTTTAATTCGAATATTGGGCAAATCGGATCAATCTATCGTAGGCAAGGACGGATGTAACGGGGGCGATCCGGAAAACTCTAGATAGTTATTTGTTATATTTATTATTTTTTCTTTTTTAGTCATAAATTATTCTCAAAAAATTGGAAATTATATCACTAAGGAACTTTCAGTACAAACAAAATTGTTGCACTTTTTTGTGATCGAAAGCTCACAAAAGCATACCCGGCTTTGATGAAAAGTAGTATGTTGGGAAAATTATCATAGCCGGAGTAATTAATCTCAGATTCAGTTTTCCTATAAATATTTAATTTAAAGCAAAAAGGATTATATAGTACATATGTATATTAACCCTATCTAATTAGCATTCCTCGAAAATTTCGTTAAGTAAATTATGGTGTTTGAACGAAATTCAAGCGACCTGTATATGAAAAACACGAGCAGTAAGACAAGCAAGAAGTATATAATGTCTATTTTATATGGGATTATATTTTACTATCCTTACGGGATCAAAAACCTATATTATATATATATAAAAGAACTCCGACGATATCTGAATGCTAACGAAATTTTCATGCTGAAACGAAAAGAGAAAGCCATACAACTGATGGCAAGTGCGGTTATAAGGGGCGAGGGGGCGATTGCCCCCCCCCCCTAGAGCAAATGTCTGGATCCGCCATTGATCGTAGGGCTGCCATACAAAAATTTCGTTTTTCACTATATATTTGTAGGAACTGCAAGAGAACGCGTTGACGTAGGCGTACACGGCGTTTTAACGACAAATAGTAAATACAATTTGAAACATGGACTAAATCGGGTAACCCGTTCGTGGTGTAGCCATACAAAAATGGTATACCTACTGTGAAAACGATAACGATCAGTCCTAGGCGTTTTTATTGTACTGAATCCTATGAAATTGGTTATATTAATTTTTAGGGCTCAGTACCCAAAAGGTAACAACGGGAATCCTATTATTAAGATTTCGTTGTCCGTCACCGGGCTGTAGGTATCTCATTATCCGTAACAGGTAGACAGTTGAAATTTTCACAGAGTGTGTATTTCTATTGCCGCTATAAAAACAAATAATAAAAATAAAATAAAATTAAAAATTAAAGGGAGCCCCCATACAAGAAACGTGATTTTTTCGGCGTTTTTTTCCTCGTTTTATTCTCATTCATTATTATTATCATAAGTTGACATTTTTTATATTCAAATGACAGCATTATTATTATTTTTTCAAAAGACAGCATTTTTTTTTCACATGACGCCTACTCTCATTTGAAAATATAAATAAAAAGCACACAGTGTTAAATTTTGTTCGATGGTCCGGAACCCTTCGTGTGCGTCTCCGACTCGCACTTGGCTGGTTTTTTTTACTATCCGAATCGTTTTAGAAATAGATATGAAAAACCACTTTAACAATCGAAATTAGTAAGGGTGACCATATGAAATTACATACGATCAGCAGTCTAGATAGTATCGTAAGAATTGATCTTAGACCAATTTTAGTGTTTTTCCTTGTTTTCCTTATACATATTAGAATCTCACGTAGTTTGGTTCACTGATGATGACTGGAATTTATTCGCAACAACCAACCTCAGCTAATATGGAATGTCCCGACGAAAAGTGTAAAGAAGGCTAGTCCAGTATATAAATGAGTCCTACTACATTCGCATATAGAGGAGTAAGATTTTCTTGACAAGTTTCTTGATTCAAAAAGGGGCGTGTATAAAAATATACACAAATTCAGTATTAGAGATGAAATAACTGGAAATATGAAAGATGCTTTTACATAAATTACCTGGAACGCTATCACGAATTCCAAGACACAGAAAAGGAAACGTTAAAAAAAATGTTTATTGATCTAAACTCTATTTAGTGGTTGTATCGCCTCATTTTTCTTTCTTAAGAATAATAATCTACTTTTGTTGCGAGAGCGACATACGAATAATGAATCCAGATCCTATTACTACTAGCCATAGAGTTAGGCCGAGCGTATATTGGACACAGTATCTCCGATCCGAGTACAGTGAACCTAGCGAACGCAGTAGGGAAATAGTGTAACCGCAGATTGGAGACAGCGCAGCATAATATTCAAGTAAAGTTTTTGCTCATTAGTGAAAGTAAATCTATATGTATCAAATAAAGTAATATAATGTCTCGAGTCTTTTAAATTAAAATTATTCCATGAACAAATTATAAATTTTCAATTGCGTATTAATATGAATTTTTTAAATATACCTATATATTTACTATATTTACCATTTGCTTAGGGGTAGGGGGGGGGGGGGGGGTATAACCGTTTTGACGTACGTCTGTCCAGCGCCCGAGCTTCGTTCTCTCTTTGTTATCTCGGGAAGTATTTTGCCAATTGAAGGGAATTTTGTTTTGATCAGTAGATTCTAAGCTTTAATTTAATACCAGAAATGATTGAATTTTATTAGTTTTTGACGTCATGGTAAAGTTAGAAAATTGTACGAAAATTTCACGTATTTTTGCATTGAATGTTCCGTTTCTCCGTAAATAGTACTTGGATTTTCAGCTGTTCCCAGAGTATTATGGAATAATTTCAGTTGATTACTTTATCGATATTTAACTTTGTTGAATCGTAGCATCAAAATAACCAAAGTAAAAACAAGTAAAAAAGCTAGAATTGGTCTAAGACCAATTCTTATGATACCCTAGATGAATGCCCGTATTAAATTTCGTATGGTCACCGATCTATTCAAGTATTGATTTAGAAGTGGTTTTTCGCATATATTTCTAGAACAGTTTGTCGCACAGAAAAAATGGTAATAACCAATTTTATAGGATTTCGTATTCTGCAGAAGTTCTTAGTATGTTTTGGACTGATCGTTTTCAAAGTATACGTAAAAAACCGAAATTTTTATATGGCAACACCAAGAAGAGTTGCCCGATTTAGTCCATTTTTGACATTTTATTTACTAATGTAGTAAAAACGTCATGTACGAAATTTCGGCTCTCTACGTCAATGCGTTCTCAGGCAGCGTCCAAATATATAGCGGAAAACGAAATTTTTATATGGCAACCCCACGAAGGAGTTGCCCGATTTGTCTCATTTTCGAACTTAATTTTACTTTTTTTTTTAAGTCCGTGTAAGTATTAAGTCCGGACGGACGGACGGACAGACAGACGGACATGCAAAAATCTAAATAACTTTAAATATTATGAATGGATGTCCAATCCATTTTGCTCTACCATCATTATTTCGAGGTGTTACAAACGGAATGACAACCTTAGTATACCCCTATGATTTCATCTAGGGTATAACAAGTAGCCCTTTTTCCGTAAAAACGTTTTTCCTTTGCAGCTCCCTTCCACTCTCCGATAGTGTAATTCCATCGTATACCAAGACCAAGTAATAGTTTACTTAAATTTGCATTGTCTATTGTATTTCGAACGTCAAAAGTGATGGTGCCTTAGGTGCAGCATGATATTTCTTTGATTTCCTACTTAAGAACTGTTATGCCCCTAGTTCGGATATTTTGGACAAATTCAGAAAATCTCGAAACATGAAATCCTAAAAAATAATACCTGAGTACTTACAAAGATAATAAAATTCCGGAGCACAAAATCATGCAGAATGAAACGCTCCCGAAATTTAAAATTTACCTACAAAAGAATTTGAAATAATAACTAAAATTCTCAAAATACCACAGAGTATGAGTTCGGAAGTTTTGATTAAAAAATTATCGATATACTAAATTCTAAAAAAATATAGAAACCCAAGAGGGTTTTCTAGGATTATGTTTTCCAGAATTTTGAAATCTAGAGTTTTGTGTTCAGCTCATATAAAATTGGAAAATTTTATTTTTGTTTACTTCGCTAGTTGTGGAATTCTGTGGATTTATCATTATAAAAATTTCTGAGTGAAACCAATGCCTCCGCATTAAAAATGTTGTATAAAATCCCGGGAAATAGGTACTGGAATCCTAGTTTTACTGTTTGCAAAAGGAGTGATTCGATGACTCGAAATCGCTGTGAACTACACGTGGGATTAGAAATCGCGGTTGCATGATTATTTCAAATTCACAAAGAGTATACTGGAATTCCTAGAAAAACTAAGACAAATTTGGCATTTTATTTGTTGAAGGTTAAATCTTTCGTCTTGATTCTGAGTTTTTCTGCAAAGACTAACTTCCCATTTTTTTCATGCTACGCGGGAGTTTGTATGCTAAGTTTTGTAATTTGAGGTTTCCGAGATATTGTATTTTAGGGTTTTTCAAATTCAAGATTTAGTTACCATTTTAATATAATCCGGACTCTTTTACGTTTCGGAAGTTTGTAACGGTATTTTAAAACACGGGATCTTGTACCCAACCGAATTAAATTATATGATATTTTGGGATTATGTGTTTTGGATGTAAATATGTTTTACCGCTTTCCAGGAATATGTATTTAAAGACTTTGTAATCGGGTTTTGTATTCAAACCTTCAGTAAACCTACATAAAGCTGCATTGCCCTTATTTTGCATTCCTCCAAGACTTTGTAATGCGGTATTCAATACTTACTTTATGCATCTTTGCAATATTTCCCGCTTTAATTTGTCGGGTTGTCCTCCTCTGATTTGTCAAATTTCTCCTCCATATTTCAGTTCAATTCAATTAATTTTTTAATGGAATCTCCACAATTAAGTTTCTTGTTAAACTTATATGTATTCACAGGGGATAATGAAAATACAAATAATTCAACAGCTGAACTTATGATATGCATATGCTACAATAATAAGAAACAAAATAATAATAGTAAAATGGAAAAATAAAATAAATATCAATTTAGAATGGGAAAAAATAAATAAAATTTAAAACAAAAGCAAAAAGGAAACAAATAGATATCTATCTTGCAGGAAGCCCAACAAACCCACACAAAAACTATGACTGCTGCTATCACTCTTGAGTTCAAGGGGAAGAGTATTTCAAAGTCTATTGGCTTGAACAAGAAATTGACGCTCAGAAACCCGATTACTGTAGCTTGGAATAATTAAATTCATTGTCCTCTGAAACCAAAAAAAAAACTGAGCTTTTGATACAAATAAATTGGTTTGCGATACTGAATCAAGTTACGTCAAAAAAGGATCATGCGAAAGTCCAAATATGTACGAAGTGTGCAACCAAAGATTGAATTCACATAAGGAGAAATATGGTCATATCGCCGAAGCCCAAAACAATAACGAACCACAGAGTAGAAAGCTACATTAAGTTTTCTCTGGGAAATTGAGTCAACTGCACAGAAAAGCTCACAGCCGTAAGTAAGTAGTGATACTACAAGGGCTTTAGTTAAACATACTCGAGTCTGAACGGCCGTATACGATGTAGATAAAAATAATTTGCGAAGAGTTAGTTGCATATATCCTTGACACAACAGATTTAACATTATCCGACCAAGTCAAAGTTCGATTCAATCCTACACCAAGATCTTTTACCACGTTATTATAGGGAATCACTTCGTAGTTCATATTGAGTACAGGGCAGCTGGATATGTAAATTACGGTTTTATGTATAATTATGGCAGTGGACTTAGAAATTTTCAGGACCTGCTTGTTTTCAATAGTCCAATTATAGACGTTTCTTAAATCATGCACACGACAGCATCACTAATTTGATTCTTATGCCTAGAATTGTATAACTGAACATCGTCAGCATATAAGTCGTATCTACAGTGCAGAATAACACCAGTAATATCATTGATGAAGATGGTAAACAGTAAAGATCCTAGAATAGATCCTTGGGGCACACCACTAAATACTGGCATAAAATCAGAAACTCGGCCATCACAACAAACCTGTTGCTGCCGGCCTATGATATAACTGTTAATAAGTTTACATGCTGGAGTAGAAAAATGAAAATGTGTAATGAGTTTATTAATTAAGACGACATGATCAACTCTATTAAATGCTTTGGAGAAATCTAATAGGCTTAGAATAGTTAAATTATTTGCCGCTCTTGCTTCGCGAATGTCATCGCTTATTTTAATTAAGGCTGTCATGCAGCTATGCTTTGACCTAAAGCCAGATTGATAGCATGATAATAGACCACCGCTTTCAATATAATGCAACAGCTGATTGTGCATTAATTTTTCGAGTACTTTTGAAAAGAAAGGAAGTATTGAAATAGGACGATATTCCTGGGTACCTAATTTTTTAAGATCTGGAACGATTTTAGCCAATTTCCATTTGATGGGAAATGTGGAAGATGAAATAATATAATTAAAGATATCGTTCAAGTGTGCAATTAGGAAAGAAATTATTGTTTTTATAAACCTCTGGTGAATACCATCAGTTCCCATGGCATTGGATCTAATGGCCTTATTGCTGTATATATACACTTCAATTTCCGTTACATTTATGAATGAATACCCGTTATTTGGATCATTTCGATGAAAAGTTGTTAAAACTTCTCCCATTTCTGCCGCCATAGATTCATTGGAGGTGGACTGAGTAAACTGAAAATTTAGTTTATTCAAATCCTTAGAAACAATAGAGGATTTTGATTTACCAGTCCCGATCTCTCTTAAATTCATCCAGGGAGCTTCACATTGAACTTCGATTCTGTAAAAAATTATTTTTGATCAACGGATTTCGTGAATTACTGATTTACGGAGAGTACGAACAATGTTCCAACATTCAGGAGTTCTAAAGCGTTTCCACCTTCTATAGGCCAAATTACGTTGATAAATTAGATTTTTAATTGTCGGTGTTAACCAGGGATAGGTTGGATCAATGGTAAGCCTTCTTTTAAGCGGTACAAATCTTTTAAAAAGATAGTTTACTAAAGAACCAATATAATCAATTTGATCATTGACTGATAGCAAGGAATATAATTGATTCTAGTCCAATGCAGACTCCTCTGCATATAGGCTGTCGTGGTCAATACTAGAAAAATCGCGGTAATGAAAAAATTCTTCTACAGCATCCGTTTTCCTCACACCATATATGAAAAATATTAAATCATGCCTGGAAAATTTGGGAGCTGAAAGTTCGTTAAAAAATTCTACTTTTTTAACATTATTAACAATGAAAAGGTCTAGCAATGAGGACGAGGTCGAAGTAAAATGCATTGGACATGTATTATTCACAGAATTTAAGCCAAATGACTCGATAATATCCCTGAAGTATCTTGCTGTTGCATTGGAGGTGAGTAAATCTATGTTGAAATTACCACAGATAATTAAATGGGCATACTGACGACTAATGTCAGCAATTAGTATCTTCACTGCACTGATGTTCGATATATGAGGTGGTTTATAGACTGCACCGATTAAGCATCTTTGATAGTTAACAAGAATTTCAACAAATATCTATTCGACTTCTGCCAAGGGGCCGAAATAAGCAACAAGATGTGAATGGAATGTATTATTCACATACTACTTCGCAACATCGCCACCCACTCGGCCTGTGCGATCATTCCTAAAAACCTTAAACTTTTGTAAAGCCAAGTCTCAAACACACAAATCTCATCCATACGTAAATTATTAAAAGTATCTCTAAATTCGTCCACTTTTGGCAATAAATTCTGGGCATTAAGATGACAGACTTTCAATCCACGGCTCCTATTCCACATTATGTTCAACGAAACGCAGGAATTATTGACCAGTTCATCAGACACTGAAACACCTGAACTGTTCATATTAAAAACAACTTAAAAACATTGATTTAACAAACAAAGAAGCCACAGCTGATACGGAAAATGTAGCAGGAGAGTTGAGACTTACACTGCAAGATAGATTGTCAATAAACCTAAATTTATAGATTTCAATAAAGGGCAAATTAATTACAATACTTTGCAAACATAAGATATGAAAAGTGTGCACCACAAAAATTATTATATGTACAAAAATACTCTATATGAAACTAAATCGCCACTTAAAGTTACTACTATAGTTAATTACAATATTAAAATACTAAATTCAATCAATCACTACTCTACAAGTTAATTCAAAAGTTCAATAAGATGTACAGAAGCAAAAAAAAAAAAAACTCAAATAATAGGTAAATTCAGCAATATTATGTTTGTATATCATGCAATTTCATGCATCCGAAAAGAGTCTGGTTTCGAGATATCACTTATGATGAGAGTTTCACCTCCAGGATCTTTCCGTACGTGTATACTTCCACCAATAGAGAAAACAGATGCCAGCTGTTCTTGGCGTTTGAGTCGCAATACTTCTTGATAAACTACATAATTTGACCTAGTAAGACTTTCCTGAATAAATATCAGAGCTGGGCAATACTTAAATAAAAAAAAAGACAAATACTACTCTAAGTACATTTTCGTTACTTTATACTTATTACTCAATACTTTTGAAATGCCCTACTTAGTACTTGAACATAAGTACTAGCGTCTATTTACTTGTACTTAAGACTTAGTTTTGTACTTAAGTACCAAGATTTTTACTTAAGTATTTCTGAGTCAATTAAGTACCTACAAATTCTAACTCTTCATAGAAAAACAAACACAATCTCTAGCACAGCTCCTTTTTTGTTGAATTTTAAAGTACGCAAAGAACGGTCAAATCATGTGCCGCACTCACACGTAAAGGAAGATACTTAGAAGAAACTAATAACATACAAACAAGATTTGACAAGTAGAACTAAAAGCAGTAACGTCTCGCTCGAATATAAAATCGACGATGCCTCGACTTGATGACATAACCACCGGTAAGCAAGCAGCACCTCCTTCCAATATAAAATGATGCCTCGACCTGATGTAGGGAAGGCATCAATTTTTTTTTAGAAATTTACTGGAATTTGTTTCCTTAGAATTTTTATGCATTATTGTTGGCGACAATGGGTGCTTGGGCGGACCACTAACAGTTTTTATGAGTGCACCAATGAGAGGTGAACGAAAACTATAAACAACTATAAATAGTAGCCATTGGTTACTATATGTACATATTATAGTTTTCAAAAGGTATTTATTTATTAATATCTAATAACTGAATTCTATAAACTTCATTATATTACTGCCAACGTATAAAGATTCTAAAAAAGTACTTTAAAAACTACTCAATACCTTTTATAGACTTAGTACAAGTACAAGTACTTTTCATACATACGGTACTTGTACTTACGCTGAAGTACTCAGTCCTTCGGTACTTGTACTTGTACAAGGTCACGCAGAGTAAGATGTGCATGCGAGGCCCTTTGCGTCATGGAGACGGCTTTTAAAACAATGCCTTTATCGTAAGCAAAGATAAACTTAATTATAATAGAAATACCCGTCACAGTTGAAGATTTTGGCTTAACACGAAAAATACTTTTAACCGATGGTGTAGGAATTTCTCTCACATTACAGAGTTTTTCGAATATATCGACTTTGACTTCAATTGCATTTAATAAATTTCCGTAGGCATCTGCTATGATCTTTGAATGCAACTCATTAAGTTCCTGCTGGAAATTCAACTGTAGCATATCCAGTTTTGTATTTAAGCGACTAGTAATGATTTGATGTCTGCATTTTCTACCGTTTCAGCAAATGTGGAATGTGCTACAGAAGTATGTGTAATACTTCCATCTACAGGAAGTGGATTAGTAGTTGGAAGCGTAGGTGTAGTTGCTTTCCCTCCTTTTTGTTGCTTCTTGTATCAACACCACTACCAACCATGATTGCGGTTATTAATTTAATTTTAATTAAAAGACCACAGGAAGGAAGTATTAGTGATTTTCAAAAATTCAAAAAAGTATTATTAGGAATTAGGAAGCCGATAAGAAATTCTTTATACGAGAAAATAAATAGATGACTAGATAACTTTCAGAGAACTCGTTAGACACGTCAGCGCACATCACACTCGACCCACCCTAGAAGTGAACTATCTTGTGCAATACTATTACCAACTTGAATCCCTTTAAGGTTTATTTATGAAATCGTTAAGTTAGTAGCCATTTTTTGATTGTTTATATATTTTGTGAAAATATCAAGGCCCATCCCTAAATACAAATTTTAAAGTATCTAAGTTAACTGAAGAAAGCTGGTAAATTACAAAACAGCATATTTCTATACATAATTCTATATGCCCTTAAGGATTCGCAAAGAAAACCTTTTTTGCTTTTCATTTATGTACATCAAAGGTTTGGAAAAGTTTTTGTTTTGTTTTTTGTTTTGTTTTTTATATTTTAATTCACACTTCAGACCAAACTTTACTGCTATTTGACAGAGAAGGTAGATAGGGACAAACAAAAAGTAATAGTCTATATACCTGTATCATATTATCCTAGTTACATCCTTATGAACGGAATTAAAGCAAATAATTTTTGTAAAAAATGTAATTTTCTGCTCAAAGTGAACCTGAAAAACGATATCTAAGTAATACCCATTTCAGCCTCTTCAATACCAGTTAGTATCCATGATTCCCTCTTAAAAAAAAAATCTTTTCATCCTTTCAATTAGACGAGCAACAAGAAATGGATGAAATATGAACTCCTTTTTTATACAGCGAGGGCGAGCGGAACGAGGATCCTTCTTAATTCATTTAGCTCCACCCATAAATGTTTCTTCGCTTTCGATTACTTTAACCTATGAATTTAATGGGTTTTTTTTTTGTTTTTTTTTCTCAAAACTTTTATTCTTTCCTAGATAAAGAAGGATAGATTTACGGAATTTTCCCATTATTTCAGCGAGAAAAAGTGAAATCTAACAAAAAATTAAATTGTAACAGGGACGTAAAATTCATCTATATCAGGCCGAAACAATGAAAATCTCGCTGAAGAGTTTTCAAAACTCTCTGACTAAGGCCTGAAATCGAAGGGGTGACAATATATTCTAGCATCCAACAAGTCCTCAATTAAGAAAATGCCAGAGATATTGGATGAATTGTACTATGAACTCGTAATACTTAAGTAAAAGTTTTTTTTTCCTTACACGGCAATATTTTCTTATATTTGCTCTACAAGTTGTTATACAAGTTACAGAGCAGGCGAATCAATAGCTGTCATATACTTATGTAGAAGGAATCTGGAGAATGAAGTTGTTATGATGCTCTCACTCCCAAAGCTGCATGTGGTTGTGGGAAAACTTTCAATGGTGAATCGGGGTGAAAGTGGAAGACGTGAACGGATGATGTTACAATTTCTTTTTTTCTTTTTTATTTCTCGAATGAAATTCAGATAAACAGAAATAGTTTAATCCAGATAAGTTCGATGAACGAGTTACTCTGTAGATAAAGTTTAATTGGTTTTTATTTTCCTTGATAGAAACTTCATTAGACACCTGTCTATATTAGCCGTGAGTTAACATCATCATTTGGGAGAAATTTTTTGGAACTTTGATACTTTCATTGGGAAAGAATTTATGTCGATGATTTTGCCATTTTCTGATTTTAGTTAATAGAATTTTGATATGTCAAAACGAATTGATTTACTATAACGACGATAATTGGTCCCATATAAAGGGATTTTGATATTGACAAGGATGTTGAAATGAATAAATCTGTAGTATGTTATAGAATAAAGTCGTGCCATAAAAGTTGGTAAATGTACGAAAATAGTTCGCAAAACGGCTAAACTAAGTTTTCTGCGCATATGTATATATGTAATCCGCAAATCAAGACTTGTTTCTTCCCAAAAATGGTTTTTCACGTAAATAAAAAAAAAACATATTATTTAAAATTCAATGATTCTTCAAATCGTATCTTATTTAATTTTTTATATTCGTATTCGAAGATATAGGTTTTCACGAACTTAACTTTCAATATTGTGTATTGGAGATTTAGTAGCTATATTTTTCAAATTATTCGTATTAAATGAATATTTTCGATTCCAATATTTTTGATTTTCAAAAATTTTCGAACTTTTCGAACTTATAAATGATAGTTTGATTTTTATAAAATTTTATCAATTAAAATTCCGTTCAACAACTTCATTCAATACATAGGAAAAGGTCAAAATTATGATATCAGTTTAGTGGATAGTTACTTGGAAATTTTTATATTAAATCCTTCAGATTTACTGCCAGAGTCCTTTATGTAAAATAACACTTCTGTAGAAAATCACAAGTTATAATCATTATCCGGAGATTCAGAAGCCTTCTGTATCCGCTCCTAACCCGGTTAATAGACGGTACTCTAATTCCGCGTAATTTAAATAGCCAATAATATTTTGTGAATTACTCTTTGTTAACTTTGTCCTACCCCTGACCTCAAGTTAAAAGATCCCAACCTAACGGCAATAAGAGGAGGCTTGAATGAGCATTTTACATTCTAAAGTCTTTCCATTCTATTTTATATTTTTTTATTTTACAAAAACACAAGCCCACAATTCCTTTAATAAATTCCTTTCGTTGCCTAAGCTTTATTTCATTACGCATAATTTAATTAATACTAGCCATAGTCAGCAGTGCTTTATTTCTTCAGGCATGGTTATCAAATTACTAACGTCCTTTAATGGCTGAGTGAAGCCCGAATAAGCATAGGAATATGTATATATATAGCTATATACCCATACTTTTATATCTACGTTTGGTGTATTCGCAAATACGAACTCTAGTTAAGTATATACCCACCTATAAATATTTTATCGTAATTGATACCTCCTCATGGATTTGGTTGTATGTTTAATTACTATCTAAGTTGGATCCAATAAAAAAAAAATCCCACCTGCAGCAATTATTTACTTCCCTATGGGACCTTCTCCCCTTCCGTTAGTAACAACTAATTTGTGCTAATTAGGTCTATTTTTCTTTCCTTCTTTCGCAGTCAACTGGTCAATTTGCTTAGCCTTATTCAACCATCTGTCTACACTTATTTCCTCATGGCATGAAATTTGTTGTGAAATTGTTCCGATTGTGAGTCTCCTTTTGGGTGGAACTATCTGTTTAGATTAGAAATAAACGGCCATGGTTTTGTGGAATTTATATATAAATTATTCTGAAAAGCAAGCACAAATAAATGATAAATTTAGCGTATAGATATTAAAAGGATATTGAGTCCCGCTACAGATACAAGGGACCTTCATATAAATTTTCAATTATTTCTTTTTATTTTTAGTATGTATAACAAGTGCAATTTTATTAAAAGTCTATCGAAAATAATAGAAGTAAACAATATGAAAAAAAAAAAGAAAAACCTAATTTGATTTTTTTTTTCCTTTTTTCATTTTTCCATAAAAATTTCATAGACGGATAGAGGGATCGATGTCTGTCGCATATATATATACATATGTATAAAGTGTAAACGTCCAGAAATTGATTCCCAAAGTACATAGATCCAAAGCAAGCATCTTCAAACAAATATTTCTTATGCTTCATACCCAGAGATATCTATCTCATTGACGGACAGACTATTTGGCAATATAATAATTTATGAACGTAACCAAGAAGTATAAGGTCACTAATAAAATAAGAGGAAAATTGAACCCAATATTTATAGCTCCTTGGGGAACACTTATTTACTTCAGTATCAAGATATTTTCATAATAAAGGCTGACAAGATTTTGAAGTAGCAACGGCATCGAATGGTTGTTTGATGGGCAAAGGGTTGGTAAAATGTCCCCATCTTTTCCATCCATCTATAAAGTAGGGATTATTTCATGATATTAATGAGAAAGTCCTATAACTTTGTTGTTTAAATAATAATTATTTCTGGCGAATGATGGAATGGTTAAGATATCTGCTTTTATGTAGTTCCAACTTTTTAGATGGCCTTTGACATTAGGAATTGTATAATATAGAAATGTTTTCGGATTAATGGATTCCTGGTGGGATCTATCCCATCGTGCGTGGTGCGATGTTCCGCAAAGTTTGATATTTGGAATATATTTTTTTTTTCTGCTGTACATAATATGTATAATTATCTTTTACAGAATTTTGCTTAGATTAGTAAATACAGGGTGCCTCAGATAAACATTATATATTTCACAGGATAGTATTTGGGGTAGATATAACCCAAAACATTATTCATGCAGGAGGAAAGAGTGGGGTGGTATAAGACCTGTGGAAACAAAACATGTCGTTCATTGGAATGAGAGGTAAAATCAGTCTTTTTAAAGATAGGAGAGATTAAAGATTTTCCCTTCATTTTATGCATCACCCTATTACTTGTGAATGAAATGTACCCCATGATAATGATTTTATATTTATTACATAAACGTGGTTCTGATGTTAAGGTTTCTAAAGACTTGAAAAAAAAAACTTTAGACTAGCTATTGAAAATTATCTACATAATATGTAGGTAGTAGATAATAAAAATAAAAAATCGTACCATCCTTATAGTAGTAGCTAATAAACATGAGAAGGTGGGGGGGGGGGGACAAGTATCTCATATTACCCGATATGAAATTTTAATATTCCATTGTTTTTAAATAAAATATAAATAAAGCAAACCTTAAAAACTAATTCCAACGATTTTTCAACAGTGTTCAATACTTTCCTCGATCTATCGATTTGATTTTAATAATCTTCAAAATTGATGTCCAATATTTTGATTTATTGTCATTTAAATAATGTAGACGCGTGCAATAAATGAGTTATAGGCTTAATCACAATTGCGACTTCGGTGGCTGACTTCAGGGTCACTCTCTTAGAAAGCGGAAGTAGGAATAGAGCGGTATATAATTGCGACTTCAGCGACAATACGTCCCGCAGTTGAAGTCGAACTCTTGAATCTAATTACTTTTTCTACCATCGCAGTCTCAATATTGCCTATTGAAAGTTATTTTAGTGAATTATTTCGCTGACAATTGCACGACACTAAATAGGATGCCAGTTTGCCATTTTAATGTGGCAAGTCACATGTTAATTTGCTATTCTTATTCGCTATAGATAAATATTAATACATATGATGAATTCGGCGAAAAAATTTTAATAGTGTTTTGTGAAAACCTGCGTTTTCAGAGTCATCAAAAATTCCAGATCTTCTTCTTGTTCACAATTTGCAGTAAAAGGCTCTAATTAAATTTAACATCGGCGGCGACGTCCGACTTTGACAAATATTGCAGTCGCAATTTTGGGGAGTTGAAAGAAAAAAAAAAGCTTGCTTTTTCTTAAACAATAAAACTATTTTTACAAAATATATGTACATACCTAGACAGCGAAATACTTATATATATCCAATTTAGCCCAAGTTGATCAAACAAATTGAATAGATTTGTCACAATTGGTTGTTCTCAAAAGAAAATTTTCTTCCTACGTACCTTAGAAATTCTATTGCTCATTTAGCACTGAAGAAAGTTAAGAAACCCAAAGCCCAATAAACAATACTGTAAAGTAAAAGGTTAGATGGAATAAAAACTCTCCCTAAACCGAAATCCGTCTTTACTTAAAAAATAATCCCAAAAATATTTAATTCCTGTAATTTCTTCTGGTTGATTTCCCCAAAAATCAATAATCAAAATACGTCCTTAAGTTGATTGAAAACATTTTATATAGGGCTAGTACTGTTCCGGTCGCTTATGTTCGTAGATACACCTACTGGAAAATTTTCGTGTGTGTACCTATATGTATGTCATCAATTTCATTTTTCTAGGAAATACTTCTTTTATCCCCTACATATAAAATGTTCCTTCAATCTTCATCCCTCGAACACTATACACAGTAAAAAACGCAATCATCAATCTCAGACCTGCTAAGCCAAACCACTTCAAAGAAAATCAGAATCGATAGAGATTTAATGTGTGTTCTTTACAGGATTTGAGGTAAAGCACGGAACATTTGCCATGTCAAGATTTTGGCAATTTTGAAAACATTTAAAAGCCTTAAAAGCTCTTCTAGTAGTACCTACATACTGTATACAGAGGTTGGTTTACTATCGATACGTACATAGTACAGTTGTAAATTCTAAAAAAACAGGGAAAGTGATGTATTACTCCTCTGGTGGATGGGTATGTATAAATGAATGTGCACATTATACCTACTTGTCACTATACTTCCATGAAGGTTTCCCATAAATATGCTTGGGTATATCTATATCTGTATTGTATATGGTTTGAAAGTATCATGCTCACGGTGACCGAGTTATTGTGAAGTGTAAGTATCACGAAACATTTTGTACATACATGATAGATCCTACCTTTTCTGTATCAGCACTTCGTTATTCGTCATCTTCGTCATTTTCAGATCGTGCAAAAGTCTCAAATGAAAAATAAAATCCAATAATCCTAATCAGGACTCCATAATTCCACTTTCCAGCTTCTATATTATATCCCTTTTATCTTTTTTTATATTTTTATTTTTTGGTTTTTCTTTCATTTAATTTTATTTATTTTCTTTTTTCTTTTTTATTTTATTTTTCTTAGAGAAGACGATTTAAACTTATGGCATAAAATTGAGTGAATCCTGAAATTCCCATAATTTCCCGTGCGGAGTGAAGCGCCTTTGATTGCAATGATATTTATTTATATTACTCACGAAGGAAGATGAAATGTACGGGTACCTTAATTGCCATCTTATTCGAAATTCGGTAAGACAAAAAATATTTATTTTATTTAGAAAATTTTTTATTGCAATAATTATGTATGTTATCGCAATCACTTGGTTTGTTTAGGAATGAATTACTAGTGCCATAAGCACTAGTTCTATTGCACCTATGGATGCCGCATTAGGCTTTCCACTTGTATACATATATCTGCAGTACCATTAGGTTACCTACAAAGAGAGAGCACATTTTAAACCAGGAGACTTGGTTGATAGTTTAAGTATTTTTAACGATAAAAATATTTTATATGATCAAACCTAATCTGGAACATCCTCATGTGGGTATCGAGACATAAGGGACATAGATGCAATGAGATGCCTCATAGCATAGCTAAAAGAGAAGAGAAACTCTCCTCCTTAAACTTGAATCATATTGTGATAGTAAAACTACTTAGACTTCCATTCTTTGCATTAATAACTGCTGTGAAGACCTGTCACATTTCAGCCTTACAACTGATATTTCGTTTACCATATCTACATCTTTTCATAAAAAATGATGCTAATTTTGGCGACAAAATACTAACTGGCAATTCAAAAAAAATGTGGAAGCTTAGTCAAGTATCGAATCAAAGAAAATGGAGTCTATGGGCTGGCATGCAAATTACACAAGACCTAAAGGTCCAACTCAACTGTTTTTCAAGCAGAAATCCATACTAATTCATGCTTGCTCGATATCGAATAGAATCTCTATGTACCGGACCCAAACCCTTCGGCTTCCTTACAAAGAGACTCTTATAGTAAGAGAACGCCACAATAGAAAATCTTTACCAGCTACGATGAGAAAACCTTCCTGGACTACTAAGGCAAGCGAAGAAGCTCATGAACTTCCCATATAAAAACTCTAAAAAGTCATCAACTGTGGTAAGCACCAGAGTAGGCTATACACTGGCCTAATGGCCATACGTACAAAAGATTTCTCAGGTTGCACTGTTTAGAGATCGGGTCTCCCGTCTCTACTATACCACGTATACGCATATTTGTATGCATTATAAATAATAATATGTAAAGATCTCGATCAGATATTTGATAACCATACAAATTAATAGCGGTTCAACTTTGCAGCCCTTCGGAACACCAGAACTAATATTAAAAAAGGGTGGAATTTGCTTTTTTTTCCCTCTTAGAAAATAATTTTAAATCAACTTAGCCGCTTGAGGAGAGAAATAAAATTTATGGACAAGCTTCTTTTTTAGAAGGACGTGATTAAAATTGCCTTTAGAAAAATCTTGGATTCCTAATAGGGTCAAGATGTTTGGCATAATCAAAATCTCTTCGAATTAAATCAATTATACGAATTATATTAGGTTCATGTTTTAAGAGTAGCATAGTATAATAATTAACATCATAAAGCAGCACCTGTATTTCTCCATAGAGGCGTAAGTTTAACAAGTTTTATAAACTCTTGTTATTTAAACTCGAATTCGCAATAAGGCAAGTAACAACCCTTTTCGTTTTTATTCATTGATCCGTATTAAAAGAAGCTCTTGAAATACTATAAAATCAGAAATTATTCTTAGAATTCCTAATGAAGTCATGGGAAAAAGTCCAACTGGTAACATTGGATGACCTTGTTCGTATAAAGGGAAAGGACTAAATAACTTCATTCAAGGGTTACAGATTTTATAAAACATCATCCTATAAATGTATGGAAAAGTTGTAAGGATTTTTTTTCTATAGACTAAACTTTATCAGAAACTTAACAGTTAAAAATACCTATCCTTTTGGGCATTTCTGTTTTCTCCAAATATTTTTTGTGCAAACGGTATTTAGTTAGAGCAAATAAATTCTCACAAAAATTCTATGATTTTTCTTAGTGGCTCAAAATGAAATAAAAATCCATTAGCGAACTATACATATATACCTATCAGAAACAGATATAAAATTTCCGGTAGGGAAATTTTTCAAGTGAAAACCTTGTATTTTGTGTGTATTTTTACAGAGAAAAATAAAATCAGATAATACGGCACGTAATATAAAAGATAATTTAGGGAGGAAATTTAATCCAGAGACCACGAAAAGTGAGTTCCTATGGGAAACGAAACACTGCTGCTTAGTGGAAGTCATGTACTATTTGGTTTGGTTGTTGTTTTTTTTTTAAAGCTAGAAAGTTGAGAAAGAAGTTCATTATTACGTTTGTTGTCGGTAAGAGATTTTTTCAGTTTTATTTTGTCTATTTTTTTATTAAGGCAAGTTTTATGATAACAAGTAAAATTAGTATTGAATTTTTATTTTGGGTATATTACTTACATTGTCCATGATCGAAAGGTTGGCAGAATCAAATATTGTGAAATTTTTATATGTTCCGTACTGTTGTTCTATAATCTCTCCAATCATTTGTTCAGTCGGTAAAACACGTCCATAACATATTGCTAGACTTCTACTTTCTCGTCGCCTGAGCTCAACAGGCTTTTTTCACATCTTGGAAAACTACTATTTGAAACGGACTAAATTACACATTTGAAGTCGTAACTTCTGTGAAATCTCATCCATTACAATCTCCAAGGAATA
Organism: Dioctria rufipes; assembly: GCA_963924295.1. Lineage (NCBI taxonomy): Eukaryota > Metazoa > Arthropoda > Insecta > Diptera > Asilidae > Dioctria > Dioctria rufipes. The sequence goes on along the minus strand of OZ002742.1, from coordinate 168,964,181 downwards.
TATTTTGAGTGGAAAGTTTCGAAACACTCTATCCAAAGACCGAAATATTGGATTTCTAGAAATAAATGATGGCTTAAAAAACCAAATGAGTTTTCTATGAGATAAAGTAGAATACCGGGTCATATAACCTCACATACATCACATCTTTACAGAAAATAACATTTCCTGAGCCTTTACAGAAATAATTTTTTCAGCACCGAATTCAACTAGACTAGACCTATAGATTGGTCAAAATAAATCTGATCGCCGTTGTTGGAGTCACACATGTTTATTTTGAAGGTTTCAATTACTCAGAGAAAAGAAGATTTATTTACGTGCCGAAATATAGTAGGCCCAGAACTTTCTAAGGGTAAATTTTCAGATATTATATTGGCAGTTTTAACTTACTGGTGTCTATCTACAAGAAACCTCTTTATCAAAGCTGTAAATAATGTTGAAAACGTAAATTTAGAGGAGAGGTTTGTTATCTGAAAGGTTTTTGTTTTTATTTATTTATATTCGATATAGCTCTCTTCGCCGTTATTTCGTTTTCTACCACCATAATTTTCTCCAAGTCGCCCAGGGTCTTCTTGAATGGTATATAATTCAACTCTTCTATGATATACTATATATGGGGTGTCCCGTAAGTCGACGTGAAGCCGGAATCGGGTGATAGACCAAATCAAAACAGTTACCAGAAAAATATAGTATAAAAAAAATCTAAGTCCTGTATTTTTCAAATTATAGACATTTCTTTTGTTTTCGAGAAAATGTACACCCTATGTTGCTACAAATCTTTACTTTTTTTCAATTTTATTTTTCTTATATAATCCCGAATAGTGCTTATGTAACCTGTTGCTTTAAATTCTAAGCCAAATGCTCCAGCTTGGAAGAAAATGTCATATTTTGCCGAACCAAGAATAGAAAATTAATATTTCACCCAACTTTAACTGACTGTAATGTAAAAAAAATGTACTAGGCCAGTTTGGCAAGTAACTTTAAAAGTTGACGCATTTAGTAAGGATTCTAAAATGGTACAGTAACACTTGCTACATTATTTCTTATATTACGGAAAAAAAAATCTTTTTCTTCAAGAAACCCAGTTTTGAAAAATTTCTTTTCACCTACTAAAAATGATTCTAGTGTAGCCAAAGCTTGCCTTAAGACCATAACTTTAAGATTCTAGTTTGAGTGAGACGGAGAGTTATTGCATGAAATGTGAGTGAGCAAGATAGTGACGCTAACTTGTCAAATCATTGAGTTTTTACAAATGTGCATCGTCTACTCTCCACAGAGGGCCGACTTCCAAACCAAGTATATGGTGACGGAAGAGTTCCTTACCTTACGCGGACGTAGTACTTCAAGCAGTTGAAGAATACCCAAGTACTTTGGTATGTGCAATCCAGAAAAGCACAGGAGTGCCTAAAAGTATAGCTCACCGAATTTTACAAAAATATGAGCTCTAGAATTACGGAAGCTGTTGAATTTGTCAACAATGGAAGATTTGCCCGTCTGATAATCCGAGCATTTTTAAGAAGATGTCGAACTTGTATTACAGTTGAAGGAAGGCAATTTGAACATCTTTTGTAAATAATAAATCTTAGCACCCAAATAATTGGTCTTTAATTTTAAACTTAAGAAAAATTTGTCTTAAATTCAACAAAAAGTTAGGATCTCTAAATTGAAAGCGTCTGTCTCACTCACACTTCATGGAATAACTCTCCGTCTTACTCAAGCTAGAATCTCTAAGTTACGCTCTTAAGGCATGCTTTGGGTACACTAGAATCAATTTTAGTAGGTGAAAAGAAATTTTTCGAAACTGGGTTTCTAGAAGAAATTTGTTTTTTTTTCGTAATCTAAGAAATATTATAACAAGTGTTATACCATTTTAGAATCCTTATTAAATGCGTCAACTTTTAAAGTTACTTGCCAAACTGGCGTAGTACATTTTTTTTACATTACAGTCAGTTAAAGTTGGGTGAAATATTAATTTTCTATTCTTGGTTCGGCAAAATGTGACATTTTCTTCCAAGCTGGAGCATTTGGCTAGAATTTAAAGGAACAGGTTACATAAGCACTATTCGGGATTACATAAGAAAAATAAAATTGAAAAAAGTAAAGATTTGTAGGAAAAGGAACTAAAAAACCATCACAGGGTGTACATTTTCTCGAAAACAAAAGAAATGTCTATAATTTGAAAAATACATGACTTAGATTTTGTTTTATATTTTTCTGGTAACTATTATGATTTGGTCTATCACCCGATTCCGGCTTGACGTCGACTTACGGGACACCCTGTATATATCCAACCTCGGTTATACCGTATATAGAGGTATATAGTGTACGCAGAGGCGATGAGTTCACAACTCAATAGATGGCTCTAGATGTACTGAATTGAAGAAATTCTCTGTTTACATTAAATGTGAAGATGTAAATTTACGCTTTGGTTCTTGCCTGAGCTGCAGTGCAGCTAGATTTGCGCAACGCGTCACTGTTTATTGCATATTCCTCTTGTTTGTTGTTACCTTCCCGTACCATAGGCGCTGTTTCGTGTTTGTGTGGTGGCTTCACCCATCAATTACTTTGCTTAGAATATGATTTGTGGGCGAGACGGGCAGGCGACAATGATTAATTTAGCTCTGCATTGATATGGCAGATTTTTGGGTTCACTGACTTTTTCCTAGTGTTTTGAGAACGGATGAAATTTTTGAGGCTGTATGTTTTCTTCAGTTCCTTTTTTAAACTTTGATTGGTTTTCCCATTACCCTTTTTAACGTCCTTCTAAAATTCAAATTCTATCGGGTTGCTTGTTTAATAATTCTAATGACGTAATTCGATTCGCTTTTTTTATGTAAAATCTTATTAAGACTTTTATAATGAAATCCATGTTTACTTCATGATGTAATGGGCATGATTTGGAAGTTGTGAATTTTTGTACAATACATACAACTGTTTTTAAAATATTTTCCATAAACTGAACTTCCGCAATAATTGAATCAAAGGATTTAATTACTGTCACCAAATCGTCGATAAAGTTTGGTGATGCAACTGTTACATTTCCATACGGAGAATCTATTTTAGTAGTAACACAAGCTCGTAATCTTATAAGGTCACCGCATAACTATAATAGCTCTCTTTAGGGGAACATATCATGTAAAACTTGCATATAGAGCATCCAATTTTGCAGAATAGAAGAATTTTAAGAACTTTTATTTTTAACGATTCTCAATTAATTTTTTCTCTCCAGCTTGTGGGTGACATAGTATCTACAAAATTATGCTACGTTTTGCATTGCTTTCCAACGACCGCAACCCGTCCTTCTTAAGAATATCCTGGGACAATTCTCCACAACCGCTAATGTGAACATCCTCTGGAAGATTTTCATGAGTTACTGAATTTCTTATGTCAGAATGTTGTTCAATAAATTATCTATGTATATCCATTTCATCGCCATTAGTTAAAATGTTGTTGCCGTTTAAAGCTATCTCTTTCTGGGGCCTGGGCTAATATCGATAGCTCCCGTAAAAGCGTTTCATTCTTGGCTATTTTATAATCAGTTATTACGGAGGGTGCAATATTTTGAAAAGCTTTCGAGCTAGCCTAGCTACCTTAACATCTACGGAGGATAGTTATAGTTTTCTAGTGGGTCTTGATTGACGTGAGAAGTTAATATATAGTACTGAGAATTTTATACATGATCCCAACAAAATGGTCTTTTCATTTTTCCTAAGTGCTTCTATATAGAAATCCAGCCCTTACATTCAATAATATTTTGTAAGACTGTCGTGTCCCAAAGCAATCGAATAAGTAACCATAGAAAATATCAATCATCAACGGAAATGAATAAGACTCTCGAACTTCTTTAACACATTAATTCTTTATTACGACAACAAAACTGACCTATTTTAACAACTCAAACAATTTAACCCGAACCGAAACTTGACTCCACTCTGACTGATAACTAACGGACACTCGCTAGACCAGTCGTTGGTGTTTTATGCCCCCATATTCGGAAGTAAACCATCTTTGCTCACAACGCGGATGTAAACAAACGACAACAACCTTGTCGTTTGTTCTACCGGTTGCAGCTCCTGAGTCGCTTAGTAGTAAGCAATCGCTTTACATAACAATTACCATGCGAGGTTAATTGTTATCGTAATCATCGATTGCTCCATTAAGCGCTCATCGCATCCAGCTGTTGAGCTAATCAGCGAAATAACCGACAGTTGCAGAGAAATACCGCAATACCGCAATACCATGCGAGGTTACTGTTTAGAAATTGATAATTATTTCACTAAAATGCGCCCTTGGCTGCTGGAAGAATCTTCCTTATATTGGGCCTTAACAAGACTTCTCGACCAGCTTTAGTATCGGAAAGGGTGCGTTTTTGTGGATTTGCAGAAATTATAGTTTCGGTTGAAATTTTTGTTGGGGATTAGCTATTAAAATATTTTTCTATTGTAAATATTTTTTTTTGTAAAATTCGCGCTTATTTTAATACTATTTTGCTATTAAAATTGTCGAAATATTGCTAGTTTACCTATATTTTATAAAAGGGAATAGGTATGTCTATGTACATATTAACAAAAAAACAATAAAAATTGGAAGCAGAGAATGTAAGTACGAGCAAGAACAGAGGAAAAAAAATGGTATATTCATACATATATATAAATTATTTCAAGAAGGAAGTCAGGGATTCTCTTCTAACGAATAAACATTCGGTTTCATGTTCTTGGAATAAAATTAGAGCAACTGAACGACAGACAACCCAGTAAACATTACATACGATATCGAATCGAACACGATTCGTTAAGGTGATATCGAAATCGTTTTCGATTCGATATCGATCTGAAAAAGAAAAAAAAGGAATGCTATATCGAATAGTAAAACGATTCGACTCCGAGTCGTTTTATCGAAATTATCTCGAACTTTTTGAATGTATTTTGGTTGCATATAATAGCCTTATAAACTCGAGTTTTCTTTGAAAAAACTAATCGATATCGAATCCGGTCAACGAGTTATTACCTGTTACACACCTTAGACAGAATATCTTCATAATGATTTCAATTATCTTTTAGATTTAGAAGTAAAATTAAAGGAAATTGTTGTTGTGTTCTTTGACGAAGATAGCATGATTTTTGCTGACAAAAATAATATCATCTAACCTCCGACAAAAACCATCACTATCGACGAGAGTCAGTCAGATATGAAAGAATTTTCTGAAATGCGCATGAATTTCACAACAGAATAAATTCTCAGAACTTACAGTTTCTACTTGACTCTTCAGAGTAGGTAAAACTGCGAGTAAATTTCAAAATCAGCAAATTGTTTTAAGTCAAAACTTTGAGTTCATCTTGGAAAAGCGAAATATTCTCAAATGATGGACCTTATTTACTTCCGAAACTATTTCTGAGAATTCTTCGCAAAAGCAAAACTTCGAGAAATTGTTTGCTGGGAAAAATCATCACATCATCTGACATTAGATATTGTTTGCCCGTCTCGTCGCTATTCCGTGTAAAGTAGAAGACGAAGCCACGCAAACACCGCTGACAGACGACGATACGGGAACGTAATGAAACATATGCCGAAGTGTGAGCGGAGCATGCGATGTGGTAGCAGAACGACAGGATAGGATGCTGCAGGATGCCAGTCAGCTGACTGGGAGGGACAGTACAAGTGAATCACGATATACAGACTAACATGGTATGACTATCCGGCACCATAGATTCGCCATTTTCTGTGTTAGTCGATTCGCATGACGCGTTTCTAAAAAGGCGAAAAATATAAAGTTTAATATTTATGGAAATTTATTCTACTGGATCTATTTGAAATCTTAAATAAATAAGTATCATTTTACTTTCTAAACATAAAGATAAATTGAAGGAAGATTACTAGAATTGTATTCTACATTTTAATTTGCCACTAACCCCACTTTTTACACTTCGTTATGATGCATTGCAAATTTGCCTTCTATTTGAGAAAATTACCATTATCACTAAAAAATTTCACTATAGAAATAATAAAAAGATCTTAAATAATTAATTAAGAGTGCAAATTATAGGTATTTCAGTTTTATATCGCATTTTTTATCGATAAAACTTTCGTGGCACTTTGTTTTGATTCGACTTATTTCCCTGAAATGAGCTTTAAACTAACAAATTCAATGCATATTTATGGTAAGAAACTCATATTTTATTTATTGCAACATTTTCAATGGATCCAGTGGAATAAATTTACATAAATATTATCATTTTATTTTTTCCCATTTTAAGAGTCGTTTCGTGTGACGTCACACGCACTTAACAGCACGGACAAGCATACCTTGTTACTCTGTATATCGTGCAGTAAAAAGCTTGCGTTTCGAATAGTACAGTGACGTGCGCCTCTAGCGAGCAGTGTACCCAACAGCCGATTTGCATTCTTGCATAGTGCATACTCTAAACACAATGGTTATACTTATTTATTTCTATGACGATTCTGTATTATTCTGACCATCTCTAAATTTCTTAACTTAAAATATACAGCAGTAAAAATAAAACAAACAGCATTCCTCGTCTATTATGAAGTCCTAACCATTTTCTTTTTCAATCAATTTTTTACACGACTTACACTAATTAATCAAATTAAAAAAAAAAATACATGAAACAACAAATCTAAATAAATATGTTTTCTAGGTTCCATTATCATATTAGCAGAAGGAGGAGGGTTTTCTCGCAAGGTAACGCATAGAGAAACCAAAAAAAAAAAAAAAAAAATAACTGGCTTAGGATAAGGAAAAACCCTTTTCAATTTTCAATAGTACATTTCATCTCCGTGTGCCCCCTTATAATTCCCTAATTAAATACCATCAACTGATGGCCTAATTAATTTTTTAGGATACATCTATACATCCACTACCATCACCAACATCGCACTCCTCCCCCATAACCCAACTGGATTTAGAGTCTTTATTGTATAGGTAGCCATTACACGTTTGACATCAACGTAAAAGTCTGAAATCTCAATGTCCTCATCCTATGATATGAAACCGTATTTACCTTTTATTTTCAATTAATTTTTCTGCTGCTTGCAGGAAAACTTTGTCGTTTAACTTAGGGATGATGAAAATGTTTTTCGTTGCCGCCTGATCCGGCCATTCGGCTAAAGCCCATATAATCCACTTCGGAGAGTGTTTTTGACGCGAATTTTCTGAGACAAAATTATACCTTCCATTTGTCCTTTTAAGTTGTCCTGGAAAGATGATGAGAAATCTATCTCAGGATTTATACGAAATTTCAGACAGACATAAAATTGCGAAACGTGACGACGACACGTACACGATACAGTATCTAGTAGGTATAGGAGGCTCTAACTCGTTTTTGTAAGATAATTTCCCCAACAAACTTTGTACCTATTACCTGAAGATACTTTTCTTATTATTTATTCATTTTCCTACCTATCTGTCATAGGTTTCTTTGTAGGCGGTGCGGTGCGGTGGATGTATAATCTCACCCTTGAAGAGCTTTGTATTTCTAGCTGTGGATATTTTAAAGTAACATGAAGAGATTTTTAGAGAAATGAAAAGAAGTGGGAAGCAGATCAGAATCAAATCTAATTTCTAACTACTCCATTAGGCGTCAATTGGATAAGGGATTATGTTCTGTTGGGAGTTTTCTTAAAAAAAAAAAAAAAAACGATGATATGGTGGAGTTCATGAATTTTTAAACTGTATAATGCAATAATGAGAGATATTTGCATAGAGGTGCGTAAGTAATTTAGAAAGTTGTAAAAGGCAAATATTCTTGTTATTTTCGTAAAAAAAATTTCTCTAGAAAAATATAATGGAAAAGAGTATACTTCTCTCCACTGGAAGAGATGAATATCTCTATAGTTTTACTTACTTTGAATTTCTACTTCATGTGCTATGCGATATCCATCAATTTTCAAAACAAACAAAAAAACTAGGTCTATGCATATATGTCTGTAGAGAAAATCCGAGAGATGTCGTTCGCAGTTATTTTTTCCGCTTGCACATGTGTCAAACTATGATGTCGTACATTAAATGAGAGCTGCAATTTGTGCTGACATTTTGTTTTTAATTATATTTTGAACATAGACGGGAAAACGTGTATTTTCGGTGCATTTCACTTTTATATTTTGGTAAAGGCAACGTGTCGCAAACTCAAAAAGATATGTACCGTCTACGGAGAGAATTTGTTAAGTGAAAATTTCATTGTGGAAATTTTAATCTCCAAGCTGCTCCTGGCTCTGGTCGACCAGTGAGTGTTACTACTAATCTCGATCAAATCAATGGTTTAATCAACTCCGACCGACAGTTGACTACTACGGAGATCGGATATAACCTCAATATCAGAGATATCATGTTTTTAATATTGAAAAGTCGTACGAACACAACTTTTGGACTGTACAGGCAGCATTTTGGTCGTACAATCCTAGCAATAAATTTAATATTCATAATTGCTCGGAGAAGAATCAGTACATTCACTTTTAAAGTAACAGTTGCGAACTTATGTTCGTTTTTCTTTAAAATAAATAAAACAACAATATATTTTGTTCTTAACATATTCGTAAATATGGATGCATATGTAGATTTTCACATTTTTATTAATAATAAAATAGAAAATAGAAGAAAAAAAATTATATATCAGGTACATTTTTACAACAAATTTTCATTGCAATGGTTTCAGAATTTATGTTTTTTTCAACTAGTTTCATTTGAATACATTTTGACATTATGTCGACCAATCATTTCTTTAGTCGGTGCAAAGTGGACACAACTTCCTGCTTCTGAGATATTGCTTAGCTAAAAGTATTTAAGTTACATTATGAGTATTCAAGCTCTTTCTTAGATTCGTCTTCGTCTTTATTAAATTAACAGCACTAAATATGTTTTCGCATTCAGGGTTCGAATGAATCTAAGGTTAAATTCAACTTTAGAGTTAAAGCTAAATTCAAAAAATTTTATATTCACAATTCAAGCATTACCCTGTTTTAAGTAAAACTGAGTTTATTAAAAAATCTTTTATATTTTCGTTTTAATCACTTAACTACCAACTAATCTAGGACTTTATAAAAAACAGCTGTTACTAATTGGCAGTTGACTGCGAAATAATTCTGTTGGTTTGTTGTTGGACGTGCTGTTTATGGTGACATCTTTCCTGCTATTTTCACATCTTTGTAGAATTTGATAATTATAAGCTTAAAACTAGTAATAAAATGGAAAACTTAGCCTTAAAAAAGGTAAGTTAATTATCATCTGCAAAACTTCATGCAATTATCTCGGGTGGACGGACGTACAGATGGACATGCAAAAATCAGAATAACTTTTAATATTATGCGTGGATATCCAACACATTTTCATTTTTCTCTACTAACATCATTTCTGTGCGTCGCAAACGGAATGACAAACTTGGTATACCATATGATTTCATCTGGGGGGGGGGGGGGGGGTTCTAAGTTACAGAATAACTAAGCAAATATGCTGGATCCGAAAAAGTACAGGGTGTACGGTCACCGTCAAGATCTCTTTGTTTCCAAGGACTGCTCCACCAGTAGCATACTCCTCTCCTCTCATAAGTTTATTGGCTTTTATCCTATTCTCAAAGATTCCTTAGGGACTGAAAACACGTCATTTTTAAAAAATATTGTCTAATTTCGGTATGACCTGAATATGTTATGAGCTAATAACTATTTAACGGCTACAGTTAGCACATATGGTGTAATAGGTCACTATTTAACGGCTACAGTTAGCACAAATGGTGTAATAGGTCAAATTGAAAAGAGAGTCTACAGTTTACAACTTTTAAGTTATGTTAACCACCATTTTGTAAAAAATAAAATTAGGTCAAACTAAAAAATAAATGGTAATTAAATCCAAAATTTTTAGTTTAGATCACCATAACTCCTGAGAGGAGAGGAGAATGTTACTGGTTGAGCAGTCGTTGAAAAGGTCATGAGGCTCTGCATACAATAAAGAAGAAGAAGATAATTATCAAGTGTCACTTAATTTTTCAACTTATTTTTCATTTGCTTTTTATAAGTAGTTTATTTTTATTAATTTAAACAATTTTTTGTGTGTCCACCTCTACTGTTACAATTAGCATAATCATCATTATTCGTCAAGTCTGGCGTTTTGCGTGGCTTATGACATCTCATCTTTATTCTGCTTGTGGTTGCTTTCTGTTGTTTATTCTTGAGCTTATCATCTTCCATTTCAATTTATCGGATGATTCATTTACCGTTGTTGCTCTTTATTCATCTACATCTACTGCAGCTTACATATGAAGTCAATTTAATCTGGCAGATAAGGCTCTTGACTTGAGTCCCATTTTTCTGCTGCCATCTATTTGTGACGTTTATGCAATAATCAATCGGTGTCTCCAAAAGATTTCATCCGAATGGCGCCTAAATGTAAATAATATGGGCTTTAAGTGCGTAGCAAACAATTCCATGTATCCTGTTCTAAGATATAATCAGACCTTGTCCCGAGCATAATGAGTGGAGCAGTTGCTTTTCGTTGTGGGGATTGCAGTTCCGTAAATCCCAATAAGTCGATTACTAGTGGTGACACCGATTCAGATGATAACAACGCAAGTCTTCTTGCTGCAGTCAACCGTATGTACAGGGAAATTGAATTTCTGTTATTATGCTTGTCAATGACTTCAATGATATTAAAAGAATGTCTGTAACACTGTTAACTCTAATGTGCTGGGCGACGTCAATGTCTTAAAAGCTCGTATAACTTCTTTAGAGGATAGATACCTGTCAAACTTCCTGGAAATTCGTAATAGAGAATGTAATGCAGTACATCACCAGCCTGCACAAATTGCTTAACCTTCCAACTGCGCTCTTCAGGGCTGCCTGTGCCGAATGTTGGGGTCCTTAGAGGATCTCTTTATACAAATGAATTTTTATCTAAAGAGAAGATATTATTGTTTTTTAATGCAAAACAAATTAGGATCAAATATGGCTTTAAATACCTTTGGATTAAAGGTAGTAAAATCTAGTTGAAGAAAGTTGATGGTTGTGAAGCTCAGCTGATTAAAACCTGAAAGTGCCTTGATCTCATTACTAAAAATAATTCCTCTTCGTAATCTTTTAAATTTTTATCTATTACATGGCTTTAAATGTTTACTATCAGAATGTCAGAGGGCTTTGCTCTAAAACTGAAAGCACCAAATTGGCTGTGGTTTCAAATACACATGATATAATTTGCTTGACACAGACATTTCTATAAACGGATGTAAATAGCAATGAAATACTTGATGGCAGGTACGCAGTTTATAGAAGGGACTTACCGTCTACTGGAGCTAAGGATGGTGGCGGTTATCTCATTGCAATTCACAACAGATTAAAGTCTTTTCGTATTCCCTCTTTTGAAACTGCTCATGAGATCATTTGGACTGTAAATAAAGAAAATAGTAGTATGTTACATATATGTTGTATGTACATCCCGCCGCAGTCCTCCTTTCCTACTTACGACGCTATTTTTCCTTATATCAGCGCAAAATTTTGCTGCTCCCCCTCAAGGCTAATGTCATGGTCATCGGCGATTTCAATCTGCCATACTTAAACTGGATATGCGTCACGGTGGGGATGCCAGCTTCTGAATCTTATAGCATGTATGCTCATTCTCTTCTAAATAACATGTCCCTATTTGACCTAAAGCAGTACAACAATATTTTCAATTTCAATAATAGACTTTTAGACTTGATATGGACCAATATCTCTTATGATAAGATTAACGATTCCCTCTCAATATGTCATATTTCTCGTATAAACCCCCATCACCCACCGCTCGACAAAACGATTTCTATTTTTTTACTAAAAATGTACGTAATGCTATAGCCAAATCAAGGAATTTCAAACAAGATGATTATCATAGTTTAAATGAAAATTTTTCGTCTGTCAATTTTCTCAGTTTATTCACACTCGATGTTGATGAATCTTTTGAGAGATTTTATGAAGTATTAAATAATGGGGTTAATAATTATATACCTGAAATAGTAAAAAAAAAAACAGGAGGGAAAACTTTCCAATATGGTACAACTCACATCTTATTCGTGCTCACCAAATTAAATATAAATATAAGCACTTCCGCAAATCTTTTCAACACACCGAAGTTTATAAAACATTTTCCGCAATTAGAAAAAACTGCAAATCACTTCTCAAGGAATGTTATAATGAGTACATAAATAAAACAGAATATGCATTAAGGGATCAACCCAAAGTCTTTTGGTCATACTGTAAAGATTTGAAGAAATCAAATATTTACCCGAAAGAGCTAGTGTACGCTGATGAAACCTCCTCCTCGCCAAGTACTTCTTGTGAAATGTTTCCCAGCCACTTTGCATCCGTTTTTACAAATAACATTCCCATCATGTCATGGCCGGAATCTGGTTCTAATAGCGGTTCGGAAGGTATTTCTCTATCTTATGTATCGTCCCATGAAGTTCTTAACATATTGGAAATGCTTCCCTGTAGCAAGAACCGTAGACCAGACAAGATTCATAATATCTTCTATAAACAATGCTCACATACGTTAGCTGAACCTATTAGTCAATTATTTAATCTGTCCACTAATACCAGCACCTTCCCTAAATCCTTGAAGCATTGCTTTGTTACTCCGATTTTCAAAACTGGTGATCCTAGATGCGTGGTTAATTATCGCCCCATTTCCATATCGAATTGTATAGCACTTATATTTGAAAAGATTGCTTATAGTAAACTATTCCAATAGACTAAAAACTATATCACTGTGAAGCAGTGCGGTTTTTCCCCGGTGACCAACTTATCCTTATTTACAGATACAGTTGCCTGCACCTTAAATTTAGGTTAGCAAGTTGATTGTGTTTATACTGACTTTTCAAAAGCATTCGATAAAATTAATCATGATTGGTTCTCATCATATCTCTCGAATAGAAAAAGTATTGTAGTTTTCAACGGATCCAGTTCTGCTCCCTACAAGCAAACGTCTGGTGTTCCATAGGGGACCGTTCTTGGACCATCTATTTTCTTGATCTATGAAAATGTTCTTCCCTCCAGATGATGCTAAATATTTCTGTCTAATCAATACTGCTGATGACTGCTTCCGCATGCACGAAGATTTGGAAGAACTTGCGAACTGGTGTAATGTAAACTTTATACTGATAAGTGGAAAAAGCTGGAATCCACTCTATTTGATTATACGATCAATAATAAATATATCTCTAGATCTTGGTGTAATTTTTTACTCCCAAGTTACTTTTCTCATATTAATTTTATAACATCAAAAGCATTCCGTCTTGATGGTTTCATATTTCGTACTACAAAATCATTTAAGTGTATGCCATCTATTGTAACGTGAGAAGTACTGTGGAGTATGCCTGCCAAGTATGGAGCCCTTTCTATGCTTCATAGTCAGCTCAAATCGAATCTGTTCAAAGAAAATTTACAAACCTTTTAATGTTTAAATTTAATAATGTGTCCCCCGAATATCATGATAAACTAAGTATGCTTAATCTACCGACCCTAGCTAATCGAAGAATCTTTCTGGATGCTGTCTTTCTCTTCAAAGTTTTAAATGGTGATATCTGCTGTCCTTGCCTTCTGTCCAAAAATGATTTTCACATCCCTGCGCGTCAATCTCGACTCCAACTCCTATGCAATTTACCTTCTAGTAGAACTAATCTTAAAGCGAAATTGCCAATTTTTAGACTCCAAGAGGAATATAACCTAACAATGTTTTCCTTTCGCTCCTCCCTTCTGATATTCAAAAGACAAGTAATCTATGAGATCGGACTAATTAGTTGAGTTTTCTTTCTTTTTATCAGCCAAAAATTTTCTTCTCTTTTTTGGGTTTGAACCTAAGTTTGATCCTTATTTAAATTTTGCCTCTTTCTCTCTTCCTTTTTTTTTCTTTTTAATAATAATAATAATTTCTCTTTTATATTTGAGTTCTTTGTCACGATAATTGTTTTAAGGTTACGTAATTATTCCCACAGTATTTTTTAATAACTGAATTAGTACCTTTTATATTGTATTACTAAGCAATAATCTCCTTATATGTACCACTTTTGTAGTGTTTAGCACTCGTATAAGGAGTGGAGGATATATATAATTCATTTTTCTTAGTATTACACTATAGTATTTTATAGCAATTAAAAGTCATTTTTTTTCTTCTTTTTTTCTCTTTATTTTGTATGAATAACTTTTTGCGGTAGTTAGTATAATTGGATCTGAAAAAATCTGTATACTATCGCCTTAACTTAAAATTTAAATAAATAAATAGTATAAATAAATGAGCTCTTGACGGTACCCATATACCCTGTACTTTTTCAAATCTAAGAAGCCTTGTGAAAGCCTAGTATATTTTCTTGATTACCCTGTAACTCCGAAACGGTTGATCTAATGATTTATGCGATCTGCCAGGGATGGAATTCTGGCAGGTTTGAATCCAATACGCAATCTTGTATCGCTTAATAGCAATATAATATGTTGTCCGCATGCGCTAAAAGTTGGTTCGATTATAAAAAACAAAAAAACTTGTCAATGCATCTGCGCATGTCCTGCTCAAATTCCATAACTACCATTTTTTCTAACATTCTCAAAAAGAGTGATTTTGACATTATAATTTATGCTGTATACTAGATTTTAGTAAAATTTTGATTCTATGCAAGCAATGCACATTCAATATTGCGAATTTAAGTCAAGATAAATTCCAAGGCGCAGGATTATGTTTCTTGTTACACTAAAGAATTTTTCTCTGTATCTCTAAAGATTTCTAAGTGTAGAGTGATGCTACTAGTGCCAGGGCGGGATAACGAAGCAGCATTGTGGTGCAGTGAGGACAACTATCTTCATTAATCTGTATTTTTTTTATGACATATAGTAGGTACGAAGAGAATATGGGCTAGTGGTAAAGATGTGAAAAACTTGTATACGTGCAATTCGCAAAAAAATATGGGACAATTCCGTGACAATATGTTTAACACTACAAACATACTTTTTACCTGTATAAAATTTTCCCGCGATAAATGATTGTTCTTCAAAATAAATCCCATTTAGCTGGTTTATTTGGAATATACTGCGTAAGTCCTCGAAATTTAAATAGTTGTTCATCAAAATGGTAAATGGTAATGACCTTTAAAGTTTTCTCAGATTATCGCTGAACATCAGCTATACTTATATCAAAAATTGGAGCCGCCCTTTTCTGTTTCAGGCAGGAGGTGGTAAATGATATTTGCATCTCTCTAGCTTTAAATATACCTGATTCTATTCAATAGACGTAGCTTCCTAATCGTGTTTCGGTCTCAGGTATTGACACAAAGATTTATGACTAAAAAAAACGTCCAGAAATGAAACCAAAGGAATTTTCTCCCATTTACCACATAAACCTGAAACAAGCAAAGAAATGGAAAAGGATTAAAGTTATTAATCCAAAATCGTCTAGACAAGAAAGTTTGCTTATTTCGTTACTGAAGTACTTTTTAATCTATAGCTGTTGTTTCAATATTGTGAAAATACCTACCAAAATCGGAGGGATGTGGGTTGGGGAGAATATGATTTTTTTTTCCAGGCACAACTGAATGTAAACGAAATTATCTCCTACAAATCCAAAGGATAACATTCCTTTTCTAGTTAATAAAAGGATTCAAGATATCTTCGTTGTAATGTTTACACAGGCAGAATTACAAGAGAAGAGGAAATATGTTTCATGCATTATACATACTTACATTCATACTAACTGAGCCTCTATATGTATATTGAACGTGTTTTCCCTTTTTTTCGTGTGTAAAGGAAGTTTCTCCCAAAATCTTTCGATAGGTGAAATCTCAAATCCAACAAGGTTTCTTGAAATCCTTTTTCTATTGGATTTTAGTTGGCGTAGTAATAAACAAGATATTCAATGCTTTCATACATATTTATATACCCACACATATAATACACATACAATACATGTGCTGAAATTGGGACAACAATATTTTTATGAAAACAAAAAAATTTCGTTATCATATAACATTAGTCCAGCTCCATCTATAGGTATACTACAGCAAATACAGTGTAGGTATGTACTATATAGTGAAGATATTGCCTTCAGAAAAATACAAATTTATTTCGAGAATTTCTTTTGTAGGTAGGTAGATATACTTACATTCGGCAACTGAATTAGGAATAAATTGAAATTTTTGTTTTATTTCTGGCATGAAATTTGGAACAAGGCGTGTTAAATTATGCGAAGCACTTTTAAATGTTTACTCCTTAGGGAATTTTTCTTTTTATGAAAATTTCTTTAACTTTATTCATACACGTGCCCCTGTCTTTTGGCTGGATTATCTGATGTGTAATAAGTGTCGTAAAGAAAACAAAAATCAAAAAAATATTTTTCTATGGTGAATTTGAATACTTTGATGTTCTAAATAAAAGTGGAGGGGCTACAGAAGCTTTTAATATAAAATGAAATTAATTGTTGTGTAGTCCCTCCTCCTTCCCCAACCATTGTAATATGTAATTGAACATTATCATGAAATGCATCCTTATCTGAACATATCTCGTCTCAAGCCTGTAGCCTGTTGTGCTTTTGATTTGATCAACTACAGCTACCGTCACAACGCTATCCAGGATCACTTTAAAATAATATTTTCTACATGTATGCATGTGTGTATGTATGGGTTGTTACAGTTTTTTTTTATCTCCTTTTTATTAATTTTTACTAGAAGACCTTCCCCGTCCAATCCTTCAGTAAACTGCAGGTATTGAAGTGATTGCTTTGATAATGTTGTTATTATTAAATGAGAGATGCATGTAGAGACATCGCCTCTCATCTAGTCACTGCGACCTGTAAGATCTTTTGTGATATTACCTCCAAGTGTCTTAGGACGTCCATTCAAACTAGAGGACTTTTACAAAACATATAACATTCATGTGAGCAATCTATGCAATATCCTCTGGGAATGGAAACAGATTTTTTAACCTTATGCGGCCCAGAGTTTCACAGTCACAGACACAGAGGATGCATTCAACCCTTTCATTAGTAAGTTAATCTTTTTAGCATACATGTCTCAACAGTGAGTTATTTTTGAATTTTTAGATAGATTTCACAAATTGAAAATAACTTTTAAGGCCACTTACCGATTTTAATAAAATTTTAAATATGGATTTCTAACAATATTTCACAACTGTCTAAATACTAAAAACATTTTTGTATACACGGATTATAAATTTTTTTGCACAAAAAGGTAAAAAGTTGAAAATTCAACATTTAGAAAGAAATAAAACTCACAAATTTTTTTTTCCTATTTTAGTTATAGTACATTGAAACTCTAAAAATATGAACAATTTATCGTCTGAGGTTTCCAAACTCTATATATACTTACATATTTTTTTTGCACCAATATTCATTTATTATATATTTAGACATAAAAATACAAATAAAAAATTAGTATAAAAAAGAATTATGTAAAACAAAAAAGAAAAAAAACCACCCAAAATGGGCTGGACCATAGCTGGACGTACATGTACGGAGCTACTCAATCTGGATCACAAGAGGCTGGCCATACATGTACGGCGATACCACTGAAAGGGTTAAAGAAACGACAGATTTCACTGTCGACCGCACCCATCTCTTTAAGATGATAATTAACCCTAGAATACTAAATATGTGCAAAAAGCAGTAATACTAAACCTAAGTCAATTTGACTCCCTTTAATTTGAAACATATTTATAGTAATATAAACAACAATATTCTTGCTCTTGTTAAGATAATTAAGAGAATTAAAAATGCGTTGTCAGGATGACTCGCAGTCATGAAAAGAAATCTCGGGATATTTTAGTAATTGACGTTTTATTATTTAAAAAAATACAAATTAGCTAGTATGTCTATCCTCGACCCGACCGACTCGCATACTTCCTCTAAATTTCTTCTCCTTCTTGCCGAATTCAATAACGGCTACTAGATTAACGGGTGCCAGTATTACATTTAACCGGCAGGACACTTACAGTCGGCCCTTCCTGATGGCGATCCGTCTCGGATCGGAGTTCTTCAGTCGATATAGAATTATCCTCGTCGTTATCTTCATCTTGCAGTTCTGGAGCTAAGCAACACCAAGGCTTTATCCGCTCAGCCGTAAATATGGAGCTAAATTTCCGTTGAGACCTTGGAATCTGGTCGATGTCGTTAATGACGTAACGGTCCCTTCCAAGGGCTCGACCTACCATGTAAGGTCCCTTATATAATGGTTGCAACTTTCGACTTTCACCCGTCGCCGCGGCGACATTTTCTATAACGACGAGATCTCCTTCGTGGTAAATTCGGGGTGTTTTATGTTGTTTGTCGAACCTAGCTTTCCACTTTTCCTTTTCCGCAGGAATTCGTGTGATCGCATCAGTACGTCTATCCTTGATGCACACTGTTTCCTCATTGTCCGAGAATTGTTCTTGTAACGTCTGTATCATATGGTTTTCCGTGATATCCTTTAACGGAAAATCGAACACATTCTCATTAGCGCAGAATCCGGTGGTCGCATTCCTCATTGTATTAAGTGTCCATTGCAAATTTCGAAGTTGTTGATCCCACTTACACTTACACTCTTATTCATGAAAATTAATAATGCAGAGAAAACACTAAATTATACAAAAATTTTGTATTTCTGGAAACAAGTTTCAATAGTACGTTCCCCACATATTTTCTTAGAGCACATTCAGCAGACCTTTGCTGTATTTCGCTGGATTTTCAAAAGACAGAATAAACGATATGTCCTCTGATGCAGTTTTTGTGATGATTCCGGATCCTGTGAAGATGATCCAATAGCTTTTTCAATCATTTATCACAATAAATACACTACATGAGAAAATTTAATAGGCGCACAAAAGTAACACTATTGCTAAACATACGTCATTTTGACTCATATAGCTACCTGTTATGTAACGTACAAGCAACTAAGAGCTCCAATATTCCATCTACAGTCTCGCATCTGACTCTTAATGAAGGTACTAAGAAGTTGTGGCTACTTCGATGTGTAGACATTGAAATAACGGCAATATTATTTGGGGAGGAGTCAATTTGAGTTACATTTAGCATTCTAGGGTTAAATTGGTAATGCCATAGATAGCACAAGAACTAGATATCGCATGGCATACCAGAGCAGGGTATACAGATCGTGAAATGGGTAGTGCATTCTAGAATTTGTCACATCATATTTTAGAGCGTGCCGATAGCATACTTATGTTTCTTTAACAGCAGTTTTGTATACATTTGATCCTCAACAAGGCAGATGTGAGAAAATATGAGTTACTCGAAGTATAAATCATTTCAAATGTTGTGGTTCATTGAATGCGCCACACAGCCATATACAATTTGTATACTTCTTCTGGAACTGCATGCGACATCTAGTTCTGATGCCATCTATGGTAATGCCCAGTAAATAGGACCGTAATGAGCTATAACCCCTTTCCTGTTATACGAATACGTAATACATTTCTTCGCTTATCTCAGCTCCGATATATTCTCGTTCACATTTATTTTTGTTAACGTTTGCTAGATCAAATATAAACTCCATTTGAAAATTAAAGATTATTTACTCATTGATGCCTTTATTTAAAACACTCTGAAGAATATATTTTAATCAGTCTGAATATATTTCACTGGCCGTCTGAAAGAGAAAGAAAAGTATTTGTGACTACAGACGCTCAATTGGGATCCCAACTACTGCAGTCAGTCACAATCACACCTAATACTGATAAAGCGGACGAACGATTGGAGTTCAAACTCTCGCCAATCTCTCCAAAATGTGCTTGGATATACCCTATTCATTGGTGGACTTACCAACCGGACGAACACTGGCACCAAAATACTTATTCTATATTAAATTACGATTATCTACTACAACCCACCTTTCAAGTACTGTCAATATGGCGTGAACAAATCAATCAATCACTATTATTGCTCACGCACTACTGAATAATTTTCGCCTGACACTGAACTGAACATTGAACTCAAGCACTGATTCCTACTCAAGGAATACGGAGTATTGCTCCAATCCTCAGGAATCAGATCCTACTTCTCTGTCGCCAGTTTTGTTTATTACGCCGTTTAAAAAAGAAAACATCTTGTTCAAGTGTTTTCTTTAATGCACCGCTCTGTTGACCATTGCTTAATTACCCACGGATGCTATTTTATACTATAGACAGAAGTGTAACTTACCTTTTTCTTCTATCACTTTGTTTTGCATTTTATATTGCACGTGCTTTGCTATGGCATTCTTTAGTGTTTAGGCTCAATCAGTTAGTGCTGGTACTACTAATAATCTGCTCTCTCAAGCTTCGAACTTCTTCCCTAGAATTCATCTGCCCGTAACAGTATGATTTATCTTTGTTTGAGTTCTTGGATAATAATTTGTGATTAGATTGTTTTGTCAAGTATGGAGATAAGCAAATGTACCTTTAACAGATTTGCTTCTTTTCTTCCTAATTCCTAATTCTTGAATTAATAGACCTACTAACAAAAAGATTTCGATTCACTGTTGAGATGTTATTAAGTGTCATAATAATATTATGATGGAGATAATGAATTGATTGGTAACGTTTTTAGTACTTATCCCAGTTCAAGTCTTCGTCTTTATACTCATTTTTTCTTGTTATAATTGTTCACATGTAGATTATACTTCTAATTCCTGATCAGTATAACACACTCTCTTGAAGATCTAGGTCTAATAAATTCTCGTCAATATAAAAGCTATATATAAATTCACTTAAAACTTTTATATTCTCCAGGCTCCTTTGTGACTTCTTCGTAGAACTCGGAGAAAACTTATCAAAGACTTCTATCTCCTCTTTATAATGACTTTTTATGAGGATATTGAGCGGGGCAGATGAAAGTATTTATTTGTACATGAAAACCGATGAACTTCTTTAAATTTATTTTGAGCCGTTTTTCGGCATCATAAAAATACGGCGATTGTGATCCTAGACAAGATGATCGATAAGAATGGCCACAAGATCATTTTTAGTTTCGGCTCCCTACAAGATCTACTGAAATGTGCATGCGTTTCCCATCAAATCTAAAACGTATATATTGGACAACTTTTGGATATTCATTCACTGCGTTCCCTCCAGATATTGTGCTTTAAGTTAAACTTCCTTTTCCTCATGAATAGAACGCCTCATTGTTTTGACTAAGGTGTTTGCGTATCCTTGATTACTATAGTCGTTAACGTATGCTGCGTTCCTTTTCTCGTTCTGAATGAATCTGTATAAATCGACAGAACGATGTCATAATTTAATTCTGTGCTCATAGAAAAGCAACGAAACAGAACCATTTCAAGTGTTTAACGTTTCTTACATTTGATAAAAGCAAGTATAAATTCGTAAAAATTGTTGTTGATGAAAAATAAAGCCATTTTCCAACAAAAGCAACTTAAACTCAACTATTACCACCTCGTACTAATTGTAAACAACACATTCCCGAATACAAATTAAAATCGTTCTGCTTGAATCCGGGAAAAACTCAGGTGCATTCAGAACGATTCGGAATCGATGACAGATTGAAACTAAATCGTTCGGCTCGAGAAAAAGATCGACATTGATTGAAAAAATTCATTCTGAACGAGAAAAGGAACACAGCAGTAGATACATATCTCATCTTATACCTGAGAGTAAGTGTCAATCAATGCAATGGCGTAACACACACATTCACTATTAGCTAAAAAAAAATCATATCGTTACCATCAACATGAGAAACATCATAACCACTTTTCGTCGACTTTCTGCTGCCGCTTTACTGTCAGATCTTGAAAAATCACCAAAGGCCCCTTCCATGTCTGGACATATCATATTCTAATTAGGTATACTCGGTAAACTTGGTAAATACACCAGAAATATTGAGAAAATTTTACGCTTTCTTGGAGGAGTATGAAAGGACGGGTCTTAAAAAGTGATTTTAATTCAGCCTGCCTTTAAGAGCACAAAAAGAATCAGATGTGTTAAACGCCAGGCTGATGGAATTGCCTACAAGGAACCCATCCGAACTCCAGAAAAAAAATTTGAAGTTGAATTTGTTAACTGTTTATTTAACACTATATCTTAATGAAAGATTTTTAACAGTTAAATGAGCACTCAAAATATATATAAAATAGATTCCACCAGAAATTCTCAAACTTTCTCATGATCTCCAATAAAAATTCAAACTGTTGGATCGAAATCTGATGTAGATGGTTGTTTGTTGTGTGATAATCTCGTAAACCTGAAATCTTTTTTACCCCAGCCAAGATGCTGTTGTTATTTCTGCCTACATCTTGAATTTCATTAAAGAATACAATATTCAAGATCTGTATCCAAATAGATGGATTGTATTGAGAATTTTAATAAATATACCTGTCTCTAACCGTAGCTAGGTGAGAGAAGGGTTTTTTTCTAAGCTTAAGCTGATGAATGCTTATCTGCGCTCTATAATACCTATCTCAATCCAGATTAACAAACTTCGAAACTTTATCAATCGAAAATAAATTAAAAACAGACAACAGAGACGTCGCTGACTTCGTAAGAGAGTTTGCTGAGAGGAAAGGCGTACGAAATTAAAATTTTATTTAAAAAAAAAAAAATTAATATTATTTAATTTGTCTTTTCTTTCTTCACATTTATGTGAATTAGTGAGAAGAGAGGGTGCCGTAAGAACATATCCACGAATATGTAGATTTCACTCCTTCAGTATTTGTCTCAGTGTTAGGTTAGAGTAGTGTCGCTAAAGAAGACTTGGCCTGCTTCACTTGGACCACTGATCATCACTATCATTCTAAGGGCCTGTCCGGATCCAAGTCTTCGTCTTCGTCTTGTTATTACAGCTAGTGACGTAACACAACAAGCTCAGCTATTATTATAGTTAGACGAAGACGAAGCTAACCTGTCCGAATTCATTCGTTTGCTCAGCTTGATTTCACAGACAGCAAACAAACATAACCTCACAATACGTTGTCTATTTAAATAAGTCAACTCGAACCTTGACTCGGTGATCAAGCTAACCAAATGTCAAAACTGTTATACAAACTAGCAAAGCTCGGTGGCATAGACATGGATTCGGATAGAGCTTGTCTCGATGTTACATCACTCGCTGTAATAACAAGACGAAGACGAACACGAAAACTTGGATCCGGACAGGCCCTAAGAGTAGCTCTACATTCACCTTAATTCTGTAATTAAATTCAGGGTGCTTCTAAGCTCTTTACCTTACAGCTCCACTAGCTCCGAGAAAAAGTAACTTCTAAGTAGACCGCCTCTTTTGATCGCTGCAACAGGACACTCGCAAAGCACATATAGAACTAATTCGAGATGATCCTCAGGAGCCGTATAGCTACGACAGACAGACAGCCTCCTACCATGGTTCTATGGCCCAATGGCCCGGTATCACCTCTACTAGTTTCTTGGTGTCAGATTTTCCCCCTCCTGAGGGGGACTCCATTTTTTTCTTCCTATTGTACACAGGCTATAACTGCCTCGCAATACAACAGCTTTCTCGATTGACCTTCCTATGAAGTCTTAACCGTCTCAGTATTAACAGCATTCTCAGAAATGTTCTCATTGAAGGGATTTTTTATTTTTCATTTTTCATAACCATAATCGTCTTATGTACATACATAGGTACCTTCATATTTTCCATTTTCCATGAAACTCAATACTTATGAAATATAAAACAAAATTAATCCCTGCTTATTGTATCAAAATAATTGAAAGAACTTTGTATCTTACCTTCTACTTAGCTTTCTTGTTTTCTGTTAGTAAAGTCCTTAAAAGTAAATCTTGCAGGTATGCCAGTAAAACATGCATCGTGTATTTTCCAGCAAAGAAGCTTTTCTCTTGTACATGTATTCCCTCTAAATATATTCAAACTGCTTCTGATATTTTTGTTGCAGAAAAAAACAAGAGAAGGTTTAAAACAGAATTTCCCTGCAAAACATCTTCCTTTAAGCTTCAATTTTGTTTCATTGAATTTATGTGGATTCTTCTGCTCTGTCCTCATCCTCCCCTGTCTGTTATTTCCATAAATTTGTAAACATATAAAATGAAGATCTCTCGATTAAGATTATTCTGGGAAAACTTTGAAAATAATACTCCCAAATGTACCTACCGAATTCAATTTATTATAGTTTTACTTTTATATACGCAATATGTAGATGAAAGTGGTCAAATTAGTTTAAATAGCTGCATCTAGTTCAATAAACTTCAACAAACAAGTTTATCTCGCTTTGCAATCTGTGTAATCTGTGAGTGATGAAATGAAATAGAAAGTGAAGAAATCTTTCTCAATTGCATTTTGAAAGTTTTCATAGTTTTGGAGAAACTTTATGCTTAACATGATTTTAGAGTTAAATCAATTAAAGTTAAGTTTTCGTATTTGAGGGTGAAAATTGTTGAGGAAATTTTAAAGGATGGTTTATCGAAGACATTGTTGCTGTATAAGTAACGTACAATCGTAATGAAAGTTTGCAGAAGTTTGTTATTGTCAGAATTAATGAACATTTCGTGTAAAAAGCGCACTTATATAATTAGCCCAAGATCCATTGGCGACATTTTCTTTATTCACTCTAGTTATCTTGGTTTTAAGATATTTAAGGAACAATAGATTAAGCCAATTCGCAACCACGGATACAGGATCTTTTTGAATTATTGTGGAGGGAACGCTATATACATAAAATATATTTTATTTATGTATATAGATATTATGTTTTGAGGACTTCAAGTAAAATAACTTTTCGATATAAGATAAAATTCTTCTTGTGTATCTAGGGTGGTTGTTCATAAAATTATTCTTCATATTTTCGTGAACTCCCCACTCCGTAGAACGCTCAGTTTTGGAGTTAGGGAGAGTGGAAGTTTCTCTCTAACATTTCATAAGATATATAAAGCAAAATTATGAGAGCTATGTGGAGCTAAGTCTTTATAGGGACAACCGGGCAAGATGGGGAGCGTAATGGGGTTTTTTTTTTCAAGCGAAAATATCTGTATACATAAAAATATTCCACTAAGCTATAATTATTAAGAACAAATGTTGATTTAAATAATTCAACTTATAAACTTTAAAGATAAAGAAAAAGACATATTATTTTTTCTGGCTTTTTTTCCGCAGCTCCCCATCTTGGGTGGGGCATGATGGGGTTATAACAAAATTATTATATAAATTTTTCGATCCTCAAGTTGTAACTAATATACATTCTTATGTCAGTTTCTTCTTCTTTTATTTTCAACATGTTCTCTACATTTTTTAAGAATAGGTTCCTCGTTGATGCTTCTATCTATCTCCTTCTCATCTTTTATCATTCTCTCTCGAACCTCTTGCTGAATCTTATCGCGATATAGTCCCGTGAGAACGGCTGTGGTCCCTAGCCGACAGCTAGCTCTATTCGGGCTGCTTTTGAGCTCCGGATTTAACATTTTTTTTTTTTTTTTTCATTTCAATTAATTTCAATTAAGTTTTGTTTATACAAGTGAACGTCTTCGATGGAGACTCACTTGAACAGGGAGTTCAAAGTGATTGTTCATAAGCTTCATTATGTTCCTGAACATTTTCATTCTGAACGGTAGCAAAGTTTGTTACTGCTGACTGGCACATCTGTTTAAATTATCTGAAACCAAAATAATTCCGATTAGGGGGTTAAACCCTTCTAAACAGTCGAAAAAAATTATTGTTTTAAAAATGTTATATTTTTATAGATTCATCTGTTGTCTATTAGCCTGCAATTTTTTTTTTTTAATTCGCAGAAAAAACGAAATTATAGGGATTTATACATACCTCAAACCGGGTTTTACCTACCTGTGATTAGCCTACAGTTTCTTTGTGTTAATATTTACTGTAAGTCATTCTACTAACAGAATAAAGAAAGGAAAGTAGCCATTTTATGAAATGTTAATGTTTGGTCATGGTAGAATAGTAAGTATAACATATTTGCTTTGTTTTTATTAGTTTAAACTTTAAATGCATTTTTCTCAAAACATGGTTTTGAAAATCGGTGTCACAAAATTTTCCTATTTGCTTTCAATCGATTTCGCTCAAATTTTGTACATTAATTAAAAACAATATTATCTAGTACTTGTCGTAAGCGTTTTTTCATATCTTCAAATATTTATTTTAAAAATAATGTCGAAAATTGTGGCCGAATATCGGGTTTTCAATTTTCAATAGCTACCATTTTCCTAAAACGGCTACGACAAGTACTAAATTCTCAACCAATGTACAAAATTTGAGCGAAATCGATTGAAAGCAAATAGGAAAATTTCGTGACACCTAAAAAGCTTTCATTGATGACGTAGGCACCCATCCCAATGGATTAACTTTTTTGACAAAATTTTAATTTTTTTAAAGATTATTGATATTGTGTTATAAAATAAAAACAAAATATTTCTGCCAAACTATTTATACTTAAAACAACAAAAAAAGTCCCAAAAGTTGTGGAAAAAAGGTAGATATAACCCCTTAATGAAATTACAGCATTCCGGAGATAAGGGTGGATGCATGGATAATCTGTAGCTCGTATGCTATACTATGATGTTCGTATGTTACATTGCTTATTAAAAGAAATTAACGCAACTCACTACATGAGGATGTGACGATACACCATTTCTAAATTGAAAGCGTAACAGTATCCTATTTTCATTTTTGTTTTTTATTATTATTAATTATTATTCCAGTTACAAGATTTGGTCAGTCAAAGTCCACAATTTTATTTTCTCACCTTTTAAAATGCAATTTTATTAAATACCCACTTTTAAAATAATTAATAAATAGAGAGATTTTGAAAGGTGGCGTTTCAGAATCTCGAGATCTTATGGAATTTAACTAATGTCAGCGTATTTTCGTAAACCGCGATTCTTGTTGGGGGAATATCGACACGATCACAAAATATGCACATTTTACAAAATGTTAGAAAACGGGATTTTTTTAATTAAAAAAAAAGACTTATTTCAATCAAAATCCTGGGGTCTTTTATTCCAGACCTCGATTCGATACGATAGAGCTTTGCAATTTTGATTTTGGTATTCTTGAACTCGATTGAGTGTACAAAAGGAGTATTCTCTACGCAATTTTGGAAAATTAAATTTCGAACTCAACTCCCTAGGTGATTCTGAATTTAATCTGGCAATAACACTTGGAAATCATTGTCTATTTCATTAAATGTGGTCGAGAATTGAACGGATGGATCTATTACGTTCCTTTCTATCCTTGAAGAAAATGTACCAAAAGATTGAATGTTTTTCATCCCGTCCACTGCAGAATAGATGGAGATGCATTTTGGTTTATTTTGGAAGGTATCATGAAGGTATCATTTTCTTGAATTGTCGTGATTAAGTCATATGTATATGACACCATCACTTCATACTGCTTTTTCGTCGTAATCTTGTGCCTAAGATTTCATTAATAGATAATTTATAAGAGTTTAAGAAAAAATTTCGATATTTCTTTTTAACTGTAATACAAATAAAACACATCTAACTTATATTCTTTTATTTTTAAAGCATTTAGAAGAACATAAAATTGGTTCTTCAGTCGATCGACCAAAAATGGCATCGGTTGAATTTTTGATTGGAAAGAATCAATATGAAATTTCTGTAATCTCAATATATCGATATCAACAAGATTCTTTATCGAATCGAATTCCGGAATAAAGCCCCTGCTTAAAAATACAGTTTTCAGTAGATACTGTTTTCAATCCGTTTCCATTTAAAATAGGAACGCTACCGTGCACCATTTTCAAAAATATCGTTGTATCAAAATTTTAATTTCATAAAAATCCAGGCGATTCCGTATCCCATACGTTTCCCTTGACAATGAGCATCTTTTACGAAAATAAGATTTAAAGAACTGAACTTCGTACACCCCCCTTGAAGAAAAAACGAATTTTGATAGCTTTAATATTGATTAGAAAAGAATAAAAAGGAACGCGATTTTGTAAACGGTATATTGAAGAACGGAATATCGTACCAAAGTCCTCACATACTTTCCCCTTTTGGAATTACGGTGACATTATCCGGAAATTCTATGCTGCCAATTAACTAGGTTAAGTTAGGTTTCGTCATGGTAAAAAGTCTGTAGAGCAATATTTTCGTTTGGGGTCATCATACCAAAACCCCAGAAGTTGAGTTACATACTTTTAGTAGGCCTGATATTTGGCTATATAGGAGAAACAAATTTCACAGGATGGTAAAGCTGAAGTTGAGTAAATTATATTAGAGAGTGGATTGGTAATTGTTTTTTTTAAGTTTTGAGAGATTGCTATAACCTTGCAATTTAGATTCAAAATTGCAGGGTGTCAAAGTAAATCGGTATGAATATCCTCAAATTCCCTTATCGTCGAAACGAGGTATTTTCAACCCCTTTCTCTCTGTCTGTACAATTTCTGTTTATCTCAAAAGCTACCAGACTATGAAACATGTACCAGTGGAGGATTCAGTGGGTGGATCCTGCGGGGTCATGACCCCCCCCCCACCAATTTCTGTTTATCTCAAAAGCTACCAGACTATGAAACATGTACCAGTGGAGGATTCAGTGGGTGGGTCCTGCGGGGTCATGACCCCCCCCCCCCCACTAAAAAATTAAAGTACAAAATATTTAATTAATTGAGTTATTTGAAAAAATATATTTTTTATTTTATATTCTTTTTATTTATTATTCAACAACTTCAATGAATATTATTGTATTCGTTTGATGTATGTGTATAGGTTTTGCTCAGAGTTTCAGTTTGGGACCCCAACTTTGGCTGGTCCAAAACCCTTCGCAAGCCACGAAACAGACTCCTTCACTTCCACATCAGAGCCCTAACTTAGTCCTAATACCTAACATCCTAAAATATTTGCAAAAAGTGGGCTTACTTCTATATTGCTGACTCTTTCGGTTTAAGCACCAAGTACCAACTGATAGAGAACTCTAAACAACAAATGAATAAGTGGGTTCATCGAAATAAATGTTTTTAAATTAAATATTTAGTTAGGGTTATTATTGATAAAATTGTTTTACCAAAGGCAATAGAAATTCGAAAGGTTTTATTGAAATCACTTTTCAACTTCCCGCCAATGGGTTTTTTAATGTTGGCACCGACGTAAGAACTATATTTTGTGTAAAACTGAAAAAACTTTGGATTGAAGGACGCCTGCAGTTTGCACCCTAAACTACTATTCTATTAAAAAATGACTTCTGTAAAAAAAAAATTATATTAAAAAATGACATATCATCCACATGCGGAAACCTTCCTAGTATCTCACTACAGTACCGCGGTGGCTAAACTCAGCGATTTATGGCGCTGGTGACTCGATTTAGTTTTTGTGTTTTTAATTTTTTTTAGAAATTCATGATGCGCGAATTTAAAATCGAGCAGCATGATCTTGAATTTTTATAGCTTTTTTTTGCATTTTTTTACCCTAGATGAAATCATAGGATATACTAAGTTTGTCATTCCGTTTCTAACACCTATAAATAATGATGGTAAAGAAAAACGGATTGGCCACCCATACATAATATTAAGAGTTATATTGATTTTTGCATGTCCGTCCTGTCCGTTCGTCTGTCTGACCGTCCATCTGTCCGATAACTCGAGAACGCATTCTCCTAGTGAGCTGAAATTTTGCACACGGAATTAAAAAATTAAAATTTAGTTAAAAAATAGGACAAATCGGGTAACTCCTTCGTGGGGTTGTCATACAATAATATCCTTTTTCACTATATACATATTTTGACACTGCCTGAGAACGTATTAACGTAGAGAGCTGAAATTTTGTATATGAAATTTTTATAGAAATAGTAAATATAATTTCGAAAATAGGCTTAATTGGGCAACACTTTCTTGGTGTCGCTATATAAAAATTTAGGTTTTTTACGTATACTGTAAAAACGATCAGCCCTAGATGTTTCTATTGTACTGCAAAGTTCTTCAGAATATGAAATCCTATGAACCTTGTTATAATTATTTTTACTGTCTGATGAACCGTACTAGAAATATATGCGAAAAACCACTTCAACGATCAAACTTGTACTGATGACCATACGAAATTACATGCGAGCATTCATCTAGGTTATTATAAGAATTGGTCTTAGACCAATTGTAGCTCTTTCATTTATTTTATTCGTATTTCACATTGTACTTTCAATGCCTTACTCTGAGATTTCAGTTCGATATCATACTCGAAGAGCCGTGTTTGATCCCCAGTGACGACATTTTCAAGGAAACCGGAAATTTGAGTGGAATTTTTCCAGTCGGTTCAACATTCGACCCTTCGCAGTTTTTGTTCAGATGACAGCAACTTTTAGGATGATTTTTGCACACAATTTCCTCAACGCGAAATTTTCTGTTAGAATTGAGTATACAGACAATTTTCTAGAATTCAGTTCTTCAGCAATCATCCAGACTATGAATCGGCGATCGAAAAGTACAAGAGATTTCACTCGTTTGATATTTTTATCGGTACTGCTGATCGACGGTCATCCTGCATTGGCATCTTCCTTGCAATCTTCACGGCCCTAACTATTACAAAATTTAATTTAATGCTATTACGCTTGATCCATTTGCAGAGAGCTGTTTTCTTCAGTACGTTCTCTCCATAAACAGCTCTCAACATCATGAATTTCCTGTGAATTTTTCCCAAGTTTCACTAAAATTTTTATGTTGACTAGCCGTTTTATCTGCTTATCAATTCCATCGTCGATAAGAACAAGAAAACAAAAAATTTCACAAATTCATTTGCTCGCTTTCTTGGACGGTCCGCAACTCAGTTCGCATATTTATCGGATGCATTGCATTCTACTTAATATCAAATTCTTATAAAGACATTACTTAATGTCCTCATTGTATGCATGATACATATAACTTAGTAAAAATAGTCATTACAAATTATGATCAAACAAAGCGCACTCTTTTGTGTGTGCTGAAAGACGGATGCCATTAAGAAACATACCTAATTAGGAAATTTCAATTAGATGAATAAACAATGTTAATTGCTTTACAACGTGTATAGGTATCTACCTATTTTAATTCAGTGCCTCATACAAAGATAAACCGCCACTCTCAGATTCTTATAAGTGTATGCATGTTCATCACTTATTCGCAATGAAACTGTCATGTATAGGTACAAACCCGTCGCATCTATGAATATTCTATAGAAGCCCAAGAGATCTTATTTAAAGTGATTAAATCTTTGAAACTGTATACACGAACATACACACATATCTAGACCTATCTAGATATATTATTACCCCGAAAACCAACAATGTAATTATACACAATTTCAATGGGCACACAAGCTTTTTCACACCCAAGTAATTTCTGGTATTTCCCTCTCCTGTTTGCTGATTACAATAACAATTTCTTAGTGGTGCACAGGTGGGGAGTCAGAAAGCGTTAAATCTCGAGACGAAATTACATCTCCAGACGCTATTACATCTCCATCGTGTCAAATGAGAATTTCTTGAAGGGAAATTTATCATAGAACTTGAGGGATTCCAGATTGTGTCTGGTTGATTATATTTGAGACTCTATCATGACGTTTTATATCAAATGTGTCGAGTTATTTTCAAATTTCATGTTCTCCTCGAATTTTTTTTTTTTTTTTTTCAATATTGACAATCCTGGGTATAAGAGTTTCAGTATTTTTTCATTTTTGTCTTTTTCTTTTTTTTTATTTCAAGGAGATTCCTTTTATGGCATCATTTATATGCTCGCGTAAACCTACAAAACCCTTTAGCAATACCATTCAAATAAATTCTTTCATTTTCCAGCCCATCAGTCAGCAAGGTTTTGCATGTATATACCTACCTACTCGATATATGTATACTGGCAATCCAAGTGGCGTAAAAAATAGCGTCAAAATGATCTTTTTTTTTTGTGTCAGACATTTATTTCAATTTCCGTTTTTCCACGGACTTGGCATTGCAATGAAACATGTCAGATAAAATTTGAATGAAATGTACATTTTGCAAGATGTCGGTATTCAGTGGCCATAATAGCTCGTGAATTCTGTCGTTCTTGTGTCGTTGGATGGATGAATATTTGTCAGCTGTTTTGATTCCGAAAACTTTCTTTCACCATTTTTTTAATTTGTGTTTGGTTTATCTGATACAAACTCAACAAGGATCCAAAATAGACAAAAAAAAAATTGTATTACATGGCTTACATATTATGATGGGAAAGATCCTCACATAAGTTATTCAATATTAGTAAATAAATTTCAATTTTGAGTGCCTTTGGATGCTCATTGGTATGTGCGCTGGGCCACCAGGCCACCATCGTACCAGTCGCGGGTTCAAATCCCAGCTCGACTAGGTGTTGAGCTGTTTTCTATAACCTCACATTATCTAATCGCATTCCTATAATCTATGGACGAACCATAACACAAAGGCTTTCAGTATAAGCAAAGAAGCTTAGCTTAAAAATATCCGGGTTAACAGCCAACAGATTTTCGTATATAGTAGTAAACTTCTCCTAATGAGCGACAGATGGCAGTCCTATCAAAAGAACAACTACTGCGGGCTAATCACTTGTCATAGACCCCACTTTAGATATTTCAAGTCACTGAATACTGTATGCTGCAGTGTAGACCATGAGAATACGCACTTCTACCGCACCAAACTTATTGGTGTGATCGGGGTTGCATCGGGAGACGGACGATGCCCGTGTTGCCAAGAGAGCATTTTAAATGACAAATCTGGCATTCTCGTGGCTTCAAAAGCATTTGGAATTATTTTTAGCATCATACTATCATTTTTATTTCGAAAAACGCAAAGACAAATGTGTTTATTTATGAAAAGGGTTCAACAAGGCTTTCCAAACGTTCCAACCTATGTCATATGTGTACTTTGATGCAAAGATAAAAGCTTAAACTAAAGAAGGTGCCCAAATATTAGAGAATTATTAGTGAAATTTTCTATATGTGATGAACCAGTGGAAATGATTTTGTTACTATTTTGGACATTATGAGTAAGGAGGAGGAGGAGGAAAAAAATTAAATGTTATCTTCCCTCATTTCTTTCACGAATAAAATTGTTGGTCTCTCCGACACTGTTTTTATTAGAAAACCCAGCTTTAGTTTTCATTTTAAGGGTTAAAGGACCAACCCCTTTTATACGTATTGTAACAAAACTGCATATCTGGTACAGTCATAGTTCACTAGAGAGCTTCAGCAATCCCACGGTGCCAGCTTGACTAGTAAATTGACATCCGAAGATTACCTCAAGATTACGATAGAATCCCGCACTAGTTTAGAATAATGTAGCATCATTTAGCATACATCTGCACACTTTTTATTGACATTTTGTATAATAATCTAATTTAGTTAAATCAATTTCAAATGATTAGAATTATTATTAAATAAAGATTTTACACTAGATGTCACTTAGTTCGTTGTAGTAGAAATTGGAATTAGGTAAAAATCATAACAATGGAAATTCGGAAGTAAGCTTTCTAGAAAAGCTTTTTGTTTTTGTCAATAAAAAGACCTGTCAACTAAGGTTAGATCTCTCTCTCTCTCGTGCTTTTGTACTCTTGCAAGGAACAACTAAAAAGAAAATACACGAAGTAAAAAAATGGAAAATTGATTGGTGTTTAGTTAACCGTTAACCATTAAAAGTCTGTCTGTGGAGATTGTTCGCCACGGCAACAAAACAGGAAAGAACTCTGGGTTGACTGCCGAAAGGTCCAGCTAGACGATTCACAGATTCAAGTATCCCATATCCGCCCCGGGCGTCCACCATGAGGAAATCGAGAGCTAAGTATCCTTCCAATTTAATAGTCTGCGTGAATCTATTGCTTTCACCTCTTCAAAAGTTGCGGAGATTCGCAGTTCCACCAAGAGGAGATTCCTTGGAGTTGGCAATTAATGCACACCAGACCCGGCAGAAGACTCTGCCCGAGGAACTCTCCATTGGGAGAAGTGAAAGCCCTAAGTACTCTTAAGGCAAGGAAGTCTGCAAAACTAAATCGTTGGCCAATCTATACATAACCGCACAATACCAAGCATCCGACATAATTCACACAATATAATTAACAATTACAACATAACGCTCCGCCTGCTATACCACCAGCGCAGCACAAAACTAACCCGCCAGGTATCAAAAATACCGGACACACAGGTAACACTTTTCCAAATCTAAAGTAACCACGCAAACACCAGCAGCCAGACCATGCAGTGTAACTTTCCTAAATGCCACATAAGCCGCAAGAAGAAAGCGCCTTTCAGGGATTACAACTCACAACACTAGCACCGCGAAGGAGGCTTCTGTTCTGAACCGTGTAAGGAGCCCAATACTATTCCGCAACTTAAGAATTCGATTGTTTACTAAGATTGAGCTCGATCTCGATTGCCAACTGATTCACTGACAGTGAAAAATTTCTCGTTCAAAAATGTTAGAAAGCTAGATCTGATATCCGCTCGGCCAGAAGCTACAATTGTAACAATATTGTATGCATACATGTTTTCTGTATAAATTCTTGCTTCTTTTTCTTTAACAAATCGTGCAAATTGTGGAAAAAAACTCATTTTATCTATATTTATTATTAATTGTTCGGAATTTAGCAAGGAATCTAGCATTCCTTGTTTGATATATAGCACTTTGTTTACCAGACAACTTCTTTTCAATTGGCAAAACATTTTAATTTCGTTTTGCTCGGTTCAGTGGGAAAGGTTCCATTTGAGTCAAACGTATATTGAGTGTAAAATTGATTTGCAAACAGAAAACTCTGTTTTGCTCTGCTTGTGTTCAGTTCAATGGGAACCCAGCCTAATAATTTGGGTTGTTTGTCTTTGAAAAAAGTTAGTCTTGACTTGAAGACCTAAAGGTCTGGTTTAGGGTCATTTTTCCAGGCCTGTTCGAAGACCCAAATTGGCTTTCGATATGGATGGATGGATTTAAAGGAGTTTGAGGACCCGAATGGTCCCTGGAACATAGACCAGCACAAATCCCATTGCTCATCCTCTAGACTTATGAGTAATCGCTCATAGGACCCAACCGGACGATCTTACAAAGTATTGACAGCAGCCCTCCTTGCCGGCTACATGCAGCTGGGCCAGGAGGTGTGAGCCAATGAATCAGTAAGAGTTCCGGACAGTGCCAAAGTAAGTGAGTCACCGTTTCGGATTCCTCGCCGCAACCCCTGCATATTAAAAAAAATATATATATTATACTAAAATATAAAAATCGATTTTATTACAATTTATTGCCGGGATTGCCGAACATCTTAGAAATATATTGCATCTTATCTTGGAAAATTTAATGTCCATCATTTTTTCTTCACCAAAGTATCAAATTTCTATTGGAGGAATAAATTTTAATTCAACTATCTGCGAAACTGCTTTACCAAGGCTGTTGCAATACGAACAACTACATAGGCGGCTTACATTAGACTTTTTTCTAACATTTAACATTGCAAGACAGAAAAAAATCCAGTCAAGGCATAATGGAATGTAGAAGGTATAAAAAAGCGAAAAACAAATTTTTCAAGTAAAATTTATGACTGCCTCTTAATATGTAAGTGCCTATATGTACGGAAAAGTAAATTATTCATCTTCCGCCATCAGTCTTTATACATATATTATGAAAGTGAATCCCTATGGCCTCCCTTAAAGACATCACGTAAATCTCAATTGCTTGAAGTGATTACTTTTAAAAGTGCAGACAAATTGATATACTTACTAGCGGTAAATAGCTAGGTACATACCTACCTTTTTATCAATTGAAAGTGTATACAGGAATATTTAATAAATTTATTTATTTTTTGCTTTCTGCCTGGGCGGTAAATGTAATGTACATAGCTATAATGTACTATATTAATATTTAGATAAATGTGTGTGTATGTATCAAAGTTATACCTACGTACTTATCTATAAT
Organism: Dioctria rufipes; assembly: GCA_963924295.1. Lineage (NCBI taxonomy): Eukaryota > Metazoa > Arthropoda > Insecta > Diptera > Asilidae > Dioctria > Dioctria rufipes. Next base: position 168,928,372 of record OZ002742.1, on the reverse strand, counting down.
TTTCCAAGATACAAAAGTGTTGTTCAGGTAAATACCACAGCCTCATGTGAATGTTCAAAATTATTTCAAAAACAGCCGGAATTGAACATATTAGCGTATAGCTAAGCCGCCATGTTTGCCTGCGGCTAATATGTGTATTCCTGTATGGCATAGTAAAATAAATGAAAATGAAAATGAAAATTTAAAGATCTCAGAACTTAATTAAATAATCCCCTGACACAAAGGCTCCTTTCCTTTAGTTTATATATGTATGTATGTGTGTAATCAATTAAAGCGTAATGTCCCTAAGGATGAATAATTACGTTAATGGATAATGATGAGACGATAATTCTCATGACAACAAATTAGCAATTCTCAGTTGAGCTGAGCATCATCTTTAATATTGCTCTGCTTTAATTGGTTACTGCTGATTTGAAATATTTCAAATGTGTGCACATACTTTATCTGAACTGGACCTTGGATAAAATTCTTTTATATACCTAAAGTTAAAAAAAAATATATAATTAACTCAAAGTGGGACATTTGAGATATTTATCTATACGAATCTCTCCATCTAAGTATATATCTATACAAGTCCTTCCCCTATGTCATCCGTTTCGTTTTCCTCAATGATGACGGTCATATTTAAAAACACGGAAATTATCTGCCAATCATTACTAACCACAAATGAGCTTCAATGCTAAAGCTTTTTTTTTTTAAATTCCATTATAATATTTTCTGAGTCTTTTATGAGAATAATAGAGTTATGAAATACCACGAACGCTCATAATGTAAACATCGTCAAATTTATACAAAATACGAAGGGGGAAGGTCCATAAATTCAGGTTTCATCTATGAAACGACGAAAAATCTCTCCACTGGAATGAAATAATATCATTGCTTCCTACACGAAAAAAAAAACGACACTGATGACCAAGGTCTACTACAAGCTCTTAGCAGCAGGAAAATTGTAATTTGTGGGACGGAGCATTTTTGAGGTTTCCTACGGTCGGATAACATCAGATGGACATCATCGATTGGAAATTAATTTTTAAGAGTATCTCTACGTTACTAATAACGATGCTTTTGCCTTGGGGCGATTATTACATGATGACGATTATCTGTATGTATGTGCGCATACCAGTATAGGAAACAACATTCCGAAATTGATTCCCGAAAGACTAACTAGTGGATGATGGAAATGATGCCATACCTAGATTCAATTTTGTAATCCAAAGATTAGTAAATTGTGATGAAAAATTATATTTTAAAGTATTATGCAAAATTTGCTTTTAATATTAAATTTAATTAATTAGATGACATATTGTATACACAAACTTCAAAAACTTTAAACTGTATGATAAAAATCGGAGAACATAATAATTCAAACGATTATAATAACGATACTGCTAGTTTTTTTTTTACTTAAAAAAAAAAAAATTTTAAAAGGAAAAAGCAGAGAGAAAATTTTTAAATTAAATCTAAGATAAACATAATGCAAAATCTCAGCAACAGATGGCAGTATGTAACTAATGAGAAGATGTTCCACAAACGAGCTACTTAGTTGAACACAAAGTAAGATATTTCATTAACTACAAATACACTTGTGATTTGAATGCTCTCGATTCTCCTAAACTATAAGAAAAGCATATCATCACTGAGATATTCCATAGCTGACCAGACCCCATTGAAGAGTCCCTGCGCTTCAAATAAGTGTCAATCGTTCAAGCAAATGAAGAAGATCTAAAGGGTGTAATATGAGTTACTTATAGACCTACTTCAGGTCCATTATGCTCTCACAGATTAATCGTCTTATCTGATAAGAAATCTCAGAATATACCTGAGCTTCTTACTTTGTAGTTCACACAGACCTGAGTAAAGGTAGGCTACCAAATAGCCCAACCCTCTTATTCATTAGAACAGGACACTTCCAAAGTACGTCGTGTTGAAATGATTTTCGCGGAATCTTTGCAGCTTTTGCAGAAATCGCTCGCTGTTACTCGCAGTCTACTCGCATAGCCCAATAGCCCATTATAACCCCTACTAAATTCTTGGCTCTGCTCTGACTAAGAAGTTCCTTTAACACAATGGATCCTGGCTCACAATAACTCTTTCTCGTGATACACAGTACACAGACTTTCACTGCATTTCCGGTCTTATTTTAAAAAGTACGGGAGAGTATCCAACACATTTTTTCAAAACGATATAATTTCTGCCTGGGGAGGTAAAAATGTTTTGTAGTATTTGCAATATTTCCTTTATCATTAAGAGGAGTAGTACCAATATTTGCAAGTTTCACACATTTTTCAATGCAAATTTCTGGCAAACTATTTCTAGCAGAGTAATGATTTACATCTTAAATTAAAAACAGTGTATTGGAATGGAGATATTAGCTAGGATACTTGTAAAAAATAGTAAAAATTGAAGTCTTTTAAATCAAATTCCTGTGGGTAGGTATTCTTATTTCTTTAAATTGTGACTGTTTTAAAAAAATAATGCCTAGATTTAGCAAATAACGTCGAGTTTTTTTCATTTTTAGTGGCGGGTTTTATAATTATTTGACTCTAATAATACATGATTTTCTCCCGACGAGAAATTGCAATATTTATTTGAAAGTTGTTTAAATACAAAGCAAAATAGCATATTTAACAATTATGGGCAAAAAATTAAATTAAAAATTTTCAATTTATGTGAACTACAAATTTTCATTTTTCGTCTTAAATTGTGTGGTTTTGTCGGGTGTTGCGATTCTGTCTTTTGCGGTAGATGGCTCTATGTGCTCTGTGGTGTAGGTCTAGGCCAATTTTATATGGATTTTCTCACTTTCAGGACACAAACCCACGTATAGTAAATTTTATTACCTACAGGTTCGCTGGTATCTAAATTAAAACTTTAGCTGAGTACTGACTCCTCTTAAAATGCCAATTTAGTATATAATAATTTTACGAAAAGCTTTGGGTACTTTTGGGTACTCTCTTTTCAGGGGTCACATACAGAGGATTGGGTTTGTTTACAAATCGGTAGGCAGAAGATGCGGAGAAGAATCTTTTACACTGTTCGGCTCTCTCATGAAAACATTACAGATTCCTTGGCTCACAGCTCCTAGAAGAACTGCATGAAGCCGGTAAGAAAGGTTGGGGGCCAATTTTGAGTTTTGTTAGATTGTCCGGTTGGAGTGGAGGGTGAACAATGGGCCTTTTTATGGTCTACGTTCAAGAACCCAGTCCGGAACTCATCCTCGTTTCAATGCATTCATCCATCCAAGTCTAAATAACTCACTGTTAGAAATGGTTTCCTACAGTGAATCAAACTGTTAAAGCTTAAGAAATTTATATTTTAGATAAAATTAAGAATAGAACATTTGCTTAGTGAGCATAAACCAAAGAACCATCAACGACAAAATTGTACCTAGATTTTTGTCCCGATCTCCCGCGAATAAAAGAAGGGCTAGGTAATATCATTCTTACATCTGTTTCAGGAACACTTGCAAAATCAGGGACATTTCGTATTGAATGATTTTTTGCAGAAAGTTAATCTGAAATCACCATCGTTGTCGCTGTTGAAAGTTAAGTACCTTTCCCAAATAAAAAACTTCTTTTCTGGTTTTCATCTTAAATTTGATTAAAACAAAGCCTTTTTCAATTGGAGTTCTTTGGGAGAATCAGTCAAAGTTTGCAGTTTTGTTTTATTTTCAGCCAAATCATTCTCTTCTCTTATTTTTATGGCTAGAGAAACAATCTTCTTAACTTTTTTGTTAGCTGGAATATTTTTTTTGTATTACTCTCCGCAACTGCGTCCTTTTCAGATGTGTCGGTAGCGATAATACTTACTCCTTTATTTAGGACAAATTTTACTACCTACTACATAGTTAGCATAATGCACGATGATGTTGAAGGTGCTAGTGTGGTTTCTTTTGGTGAAAAATTACTCATTTATCGAAGAGGAGTCAGTACAGTAGAAGGATCTGTAGTGGTTTCGACTCTATCAATTACATAGATGTCAGTAAATACATGTCTATCATATTGATATGTTCCAGTTTTCTTGGAAGCCGCAAATAAAATTAGTGGGCGTGACAGACTTTTGGTATGCTAACCCAACACAGTAAGCTATTTCATAAATAGAAATTGGCTTTGGAGGATTCTTCGTAGGGCTCCGCCATCCTTATGGTATAAAAATTGCGCTCATTTTAAATTTTTCGTTAGTTTTGGGACACCCTATAGTTTGCTCTGACGCTCAAGTGTTCTTAATACCACCCGTTTGTCTACAAAATAATTTCATGAATACCTAATTAATATTGTTCATAACAAAAAGTTTTAAGTATTTTATGTAAAAATGCATGTTTTATACATAAGTTTCGCTACTTTTTGCTTATATTAATAATAATGATTTGCATATTTTCTTAGTATATGTGCCATTATTGTTTTTTTTTTTTTTAATAAATAGTAAATATTAGTAAATATAGAAAAATAAATATAATATAAAAAAATTCTAATAGGTACTTCACAGCATTACATAATACTTTACTTATAATTATTCAAATATTTTAGAATATATTTTATATAACGAAGAAAATACTATTATTATTTCGACATTATAAATTTACAGCATAAATAAAACCAAAACCCCATAGCAGTTCCGAGAGGGGCAACGCCTTCCACACAAAAAAGGATATAGAAAACTTGAAGAATCCGATATGTACCATGGCAAAACTTCGGCATTACAGGTCTATAGATCAGCCGTCATCGACAAATATGACGAGTATAAGAAAAAAGTTGAGAGGAAAACATTTTTTGTTTTTTTATTTAAACCTTTAAATATTTTTTTGTTTTGTTTTTAACTGATGATTGCCAGAAAGAGCTCGCAGTACATACATATAATAATATTCTTTCGTTAAACAGTCTATGCTATAATTTTCACTGCCAACTATATTTCTCTCTTTTTTTTTAATATTATACATATCTGAACGCACCCAAGTTTTCTTGCAGCATTGATTCTTTCCATAAATTTCTGAGCTTTTAAACTATACTCTAAAACTTTTATATATTTCGTTAAGTTTGTCTGTTATGAAAAAGGATATACAATATACAAATAATTGGCGTTAAAAAAGCACTAAAAGCTTTCGTTAAAAGTTCGGTTTCTGTATGAAGTTTTCTTTGCAGCATAAGATAAAAGCACACATATAAAAGCTTAAGTGAGTTTGCATATACGAAAGAATCCTATAAATTTTGTTTTCATTTTGTTCTGTTTTAATTATTGAAAATTAATTTTTATTTAATTTTGCATTCAACTTCTGCTTAAAATCATCACAACTCTGGGGTTGAGGCAAAAAAGAAAAAAAAATGTTTGCTTCTATTAAAAAATATTGGTGAAATGAAAAATTTGCTTGCTTTCCTTCAACACAGAAATTGCCTCCCCTTTTATATGATTTTGCTGTAATTTAATGAACGAATTAAAAAAAGGATTAAAGCTAAGATTCTGTGAGAAAGACCTCTGAAAGGCACACAGTAATCTAAAAATTTAATAGAATTTTTAATAATTGCATGCTTGTATATAAATAGTTATAAAAACATGTTTGTGTGCATTAGTTGTGTAGTACATTTATGGTAATTTGCTTGATGTTTTAAAAAGTTTTTCTATCGCATTTATTTTTTATTTATTTTTTATTTATTTATAATGTTGAGCGCTTTGAAATTTTATTGCGAATGATTTTCAGGAATATGTCTGCAGTATGTTTCGTTTGCAACTTACCAATATTGTCCCATCAAGTTGGTTTGGTTTGGCAAGGTGGAAATGGATGGGATGACCTTGTTAGGGAGCAGGTATTAAAAAAAATATAATATTAATTTCAAAATGAATTTTACTTATATATAAAATTATATATTTATCTAACGAATTGCTTATATATATATAAGCTGGAAGAATCTACACTACGTCAAAGATTGGGGGGTCGAAGGGACTCTGCTGCACAAATATCATCACCTCCTAGTACATCTCCACCATCAGGTGAGTATAAGGTTATATACACATTCTTGAAAATACTTTTTTTTTATACTTTCAGGATTACAACGTCGCCGCAGAAGCTCTCTAGCACAATTAACTGACATCCTTCGAGAATGGAGCGGTGGTGGTTCGAAACGTACTCAAAAGCCTCCACTTAATCGTCGTGAAACTTTAGCAGATTTAGCTAGAAGTTTACCATGGGCAAAATCTACAACAGACACCGGAACTGTAACAAACTTAGGACAAACATATTCTGCACCACGTAAACGACGAGAATCTAGTGCTGATTCGGGTATAAGAAGTATGAGATCACGCAGAGAATCACATACATCAGATTTTGTTAAAGCATGGAATCGTAAAGAGAGTCCAGGAGAAAGAGATAAAGAAGATTTTACATCACAAATAGAATATAATAAAGACGTAATTATCTTGTGGATCTTCTAATACTTAATAATGTCAAATTATTATTATATAAATTAAAATAATTTTTATTTATTTTATTTATAGGAATCACGTCGAGGTTCCGGTGAAAGTAATCGTTCTGGTCGTGATCGACGTGATTCAATTGTTGGACGTGCAACAACTCCACCGCCACCTCCAAAAATAGTTGGATCAACAAAAAAGCGTCGTGATTCTCTTGTTGCACCAGATTTTCCAAATTTTCGTCAAGAACAAAGACCATCAACAAGTTCAACTGCCTCTGATTCAGCTCCACTACTTTATCCGCCAAGTACTCAAGTTGATAGTGCTTGTCAAGCTCTTCCGCCGCCGACAATAATTACAAGCTCTGTAACACCACCGGCCACGAGTCCAACAGCACCTAAAGCACGACGTGATTCGACTACACAATGTGGACGCGTAAATCGTAGAGATTCAAAAGTTAGTCCAGAACGAACACCACGATTGCAACGTTTACAACGTCAAGCAACTGCATATGATGAGTCATGTTTACCACCAGGTGGTAGCGGTGGTGGCAGTGGGTGTGGTAGCGGTAATAATCGGCGGGGCTCACAACCAGCATTAAGTCCAGATGGACCAGATGATCCAGAAAGGCGAGCACGAAGAGATAGTTTAAGTCCAGATAGTGCTTCCCGTGGTCGCCGAGATTCACGTACACATTTATCACCGGATCGTAGTCATGAACGTGAAGGTAGTCCACGAAGAAGGACTCGCCTACGAAGACAATCATCATCTGCTGCACGTACTTCAAGGTCACCAGAATCGAGTAGCTGTTGTTCATCCCGTGATGCTAGCCCATGTGCTAGACCACCACCACAAACAACAGAATGTAATGCTCGTCCAGCAATTCGGAGGCAATCTACTACTGAAGAAATTCTAATAGCACGTGGATTTCGTAGACAATCAACTACTGAAGAAATGATACGTTGCCGAAATTTTCGCCGTCAAAGCTCACAAAGTGATGATGTTTGCAGGTTGGATACTTTGATATTTAAAAAAAGTTTTCGTTACTTTATTTATGAATCCTCTTTTGCTTTTTTATAGTAGATACCGTGGTCGACGAGATTCTTGTGCGCAAATTATCGATGGCACCATCGGAACAATGACTGTTGAAACTACAAGTACTTTTTTTGATTCAAGTACCCAAACCGGTGAGTCGAAAGCTTTTTTTTCTTGTTTGCTAGCTATTTATCTGATTACATAATATACCCTTTGAAAGCTTATAGGAATAGTAAAAGCACATAGGTTAGAGCTTATAAAAGTTTAATATTTCAACGGGCTTAAAGCTTTCAAAAATTTCACATAAATTTATGCTGCAATAGTGGACTGCATAGTTCAAAGTTTATTTTTATTTAACTAAATAGATGCTAATTTAAGCATGCTTTTAAATGAGAGAGAGCACGAATTTGTAAATTGCATATATATAACACGAGAAAATTTTATTACATTAAAATGAAAGTGAAAACTTTGCACTAATATTTAACAGACAAACTTAAAACGCTTCAAATTGGAGATACATATCTCGAAAACTAGTGATAATAACGAAATTTACGTTAATTTAATTCTCATGCGTTTCTTTAATATTTTACACCTTATGTTATCTCAATTTGCCCAACTGTGGTATATACATATGATTGCAAATTTCATGTTGTCATGGGTTATTTCTCATGTAATGGAAGTATTTTATTTCTGAATAACTTTTGAATAAAACAGGCAGTCAAATTTTATATATCGGTTTAATATGTGCCTCTGGTGGTACTTTCATTTACATTTTACAACATATTAGATCACATTTCTGGTATTATTTGTTCATTTTCTTGACGAGTGTTGACTTTCAGTTATTTAATTATTCTCGATTTTTTTGTTAGCTAACCCAAAAAGGAAACGCTACAATGTTCAAATCCTTTGAACAAGGTGAACAATCGACATTATTTGATTTGTATATTATTCGATCTGAAAATGTGTCTTTCATAATTTCAATCGTTGCACGAATAGTATAACATGTAGGGCCATCTTGTTGGAAGCAGATCTGTTGTAGACCTTGTTGTCTAAACTTTCTACAAAAAAACCGTATCGCACAAATCACGGCATTCTCTCTAACATTTTCGAAACAAAGTGGTTCAATGACCCTTCCAGCCAAAATATGCTGCACCACACCGTCACTCTATGTAGAGAGAATCTCGGTCTCTCCATAGTCCGAAAACAACGTGCGCTGGATTCATATCCATGGTGAAATGATTATCGTCAATTAGGTATTGTAGTATCTTTGCACTTCATTCACAGTGACTTCCATATTTATTTTCTTGAAGCTTTTGTGTGGATTGAATTTTGTACCGAAAGTAAAGCAAATCTTTCTTTACAATATTCCATTAAAATGTCACACAAACATTAATTTCTTAACGTCTAACTGAAATGCCTGTCAATCTTTAGAAAATCTTGTAACGTGAAGCTCTCCTTAAAACTTTTATTACATGACGTTGATTTAACTCTGTGAAGGTACATTATGCATACGCAAAACATTATCTTTCCGTATTCACAACACTCCTTATTATCACCTGAGACAACTTACAAATAGATATAAAAATCTCCATTTGAACCCGGATCACTTTTTGAAAGCTCTCTAACTTTTTATTCAAACAAAGAAAGCTATCATTGCGAAGAATTTATGTGGCATACTACAGCAAGAGAGAGAAAGAGAATGTGTAGAGCTTTCTATTAGAGAGCCATTACCTCGTTTTAGTTGGACCGCGTTTTTGTGAGGTTTTGCACACCTAGATGTAAGTTGTCTCAGCTATCACCTACGAGACGTTGTTGCTGTGTCAAATTCGCCATTATGAATTGTCGGATCCGCACTATACGACAATCGAAACACAACTGACAATAAAAGCAGACGATATTAAAGAGCAATAACATTAAAAGAAAATTATTGGTAAGCTTACATAAAAAAAAAATGCTAGCGCTAAAAATTTGTTGCAATCTCCTTTAAATTTTACGAAAGGTTTTCAGATTTTGTAAAAACAGCAGGCATGCACATGGCTAAGGTGGCTGAAATATCTCTACATCTTTGTCTGTAATTAATATTTTGGCTCTCTCCAGCAGTGTGCTATTTTACTATGAATAACCTGCAGAGTAATGTTCACACTATTATCTAACTGCTGAAAATCTTGTGTGTATTTCAGAATCTGATTTCGAATCCGAGATTTGCAAGATGTACATACATATGTTCCTGATTTATATGTACAATTACAAAAACGTCAAATTAGTCTTAAATTGAACCAGCCAAGTTTTTTTATGTGTGAGTTTGTGTGCATCCGCTATAATTTATATTTTATAACATTCCGATTCGAGTCGATCGATGTTAATCCGAAAACGATTAAGAGTAAATGTAAAAACTTTTCGATGGAAATCCAGATTGCCAATCCAACGCGAACAGTAGAGCAAAATCTAAGAGCTTTATAGATTCAAATTTACTATATCGAATTTCGAAAGTGTTTCGATATCAAATTAAATTTGTGGCTAAGAAGTGAATCCAATCAGCTTAAATATGCGCATGTTAGTTAAGTAGTTATCACTGCGAGACGACTTAACAGTTTTTTATTCGGAGCAAATTTTTGAAAAGTTTTATCGTATGTAGATTCCCGCTTTTCGAATAAAAACGGGACAATATTCTCAGTTTTTGTTTTCGAAAATTCGCAAATGTTGGAATGATTCTAATAGGAACTCAACATGTGTTCTCACACGTAAAGGTTAAATACCTATCCACATATATGTACATATACATTAAAATTTGCTAAGCAATTTCCTAATGCAACAATCAATTTTAACAGAATATTACCCTAGTAGACGTCAGGAGCATCCCATTAAGAATAGTCGTAATTTTGCAACTATCAGATTTTCTTATTTAGATTGAAACTGCTTTAAGCCCAAAATATGTATGAAGTAAACTACATATGTATTTCCAAAAACCATAAATTGTTTTACACAAGCTTTTATGATACCACAGATAGATGGAAATCGTACTACCAACAGAAGTATACACGTTAAGCGAACACAACCGGGTTAGATACATCCATATACATATACATAGTACCACGGAAATACTTGCTACATATGTGAGTTTGAATTTTCAGTTGAAATATAAATTTCTGTATGTGGTATATTTCTTCATAGACTATGATCCTGATTGTGTACATACCTATGACCTAGGTATTACACTTAACTGAAAACATTTTGATACACAAATTAGTCCTGGCTAAGGTGTGAGGTTATTAAAAGTGGTATATTAAACCCTACACCTACCTATACCTACGCTACACCGAAAATAATTGTAAAATATTTTTTTATCTCTTGGGGATGTAATAAACTTTATTTATTTTAATATCTTGTCCCATATGGGACACGAACTAAAAATTTTTAGAATCGGTCATAAATGGAATAGAAAAATTTTTGAGTTGACATTTTATTTGTGCGCTTCCATCGTTACTTAATAGACTAGATAGATTAAGAAATAAAAAAGAAAAAGGCATATGTCTCGTTAGCTGGCAGTCACCTGGAAAACGGAAGGTCCCGGCTTCAAAACCGGACGAGGCGGGCTGCTTTTATACCCTAGATGAACTTATAAGGATTAGATAGATTGCCTACATGAAATCATGGGTATACTAAGTTTATCATTCCGCTTGTAACGCATAAAAATAATTATGGTAAAGCAGAATCGATTGGACACCCACGCATAATATTAAAACTTATTTTGATTTTATCATGTCCGTCTCTCCCTCCGTCTGTCAGTCTATCCATCCGTCTGTCCGTCTATTAATCTTCACAATAACTCGAGATCACGTACACTTAGAAAGCTGAAATTTTACACACGAGATTTTTAAAATTTAGTTTGAAAATGGGTCCAATAGGGCAATTCCTTCGTGTGGTTGCCATACAAAAACTTCGTTTTTCACTATATATTTGAACACTGCCTGAGAACTTGTCGACGTAGAGAGCTGAAATTTTGTACACAGTGTTTTCATAAAAATAGTAAGTAAATTTTAAAAAGTGAACTAAATTCAGCAACCTTTTCTAGGTGTTGCCATATAAAGCTTTGAGTTTTCACTTTAATTAATTTTTATTTTCATCTAGGGTTTAATATTATTAGTCTTACAATTAGACCAATTGTAACTTTTTGTCTTGTTTTCTTTCGTATTTATAATTGTTACAAATAAAAGTTCTGCTATTCTATTCTATTTTTTTAATGTAATACTTTAAACATGTGAAAAACCTAAGTGGCGTATTTACAGAGGGGTTGGCCTGAGCCCCCTCCCCCTTTACCTCTTATAACAATAATAACACCAACATATTCAATAATTATTTCAATATTTAATACTTACTCGTAACATAAAAACAATAATATTATAATTCACGCAAAACCAGATAATCCACGCAAAGCCAGGCAGATTTTTTCCCTATATTGGCTATTTTACACGGTGTCCCGTTTACATTAGCTCAAAGGAAAATCAGTGATAGGAGACATCACTAGGTACCCTCTGAATTGCATACAGGGTTATACAAAAGTTTGTGGCGACATTTCCGTGCCGGGTCGTACATTTCCGATCACTTGACCAACCACTTTGTAATCCTAGTAAAATTAATTTCGAAATTTGCTTCTAGTAATCCTATGCTGAACGCAGAAAGGCTTACCCGTAGAACAGAATGCAACGTAGCCATTATGTAGGAAGAGTAGGACCCGCTACACATGGAAAATGGAAAATGGGCAGTGAAAGAGTAAAACTACTCCTCTACTGCGACTTTGTTACGAAGCGCATATAAATACAGGAAAACTATTTCTTTACTTCGCCTCTTTTGGTAAACTGATAGAAATTTTGTCTCAAGCCTGAATTAGATTACCACGGGTGCTGCAGCGACAGCGGCAGCAAATTGTTTTCATTGATTAAGAGCTGTCAGCTGATTAAGAGAAAGCAGCACGGATGTCAGTGCCGCCGAGTCATTCTAAATTGTAAATTAGCAGCCACTGTCTTCATAGGCAGCGTGGATCACGGTACAGAGAATAAAAGTATTCTCATTAAAATTTTGACATATGAGCTGTGACGCTAATGTATATACATTTACATAGAAAATACAGAGAGAGGAGAGAGAGTATCGTGTTTTCTCTACCGTGATTTCGTATAAAATACGTGTTATTTTCTCCGTTAATGGTGGAGCATGATTCGTAATGAGAATATCTTGCATTCTCTGTACCGTGGCATGGGTATTCTATCATACGCATATAGAAATGTCAGAATCTTCAGCTTGCTGCCTTGTGCTGCTGTAGTGCAATCAGATACAGCCTACAGCAAAACTATATTTGACGTTGCTGTCGCTGTCGTGCAATCTGTTTCAGGCTGTAATCAAATAATTCGACTGTTCGGTAGTACTACACTGTGAGCTATTTGCGACAGAGGAATTGGAAAACAACTATACATCAACCACAGAGTGCACAGGCGACACAGAGGCCTCTGCCTCTATTGCGTATCTACTGTGTGCAATATGCGGTCGATCATTTCCTTGTGTATATTACAAGAACCTATGCTACCCTACCCTTCGCTGTGCTGTGCTGTGCTGCGTTTAATGTACGGTGGGCCTAACTTAACATCACGCAGTTAATGAACGTAGGCATCGGAGCCATCATGCAGAAGTTGACCGACTTTCAACTTTATGGCAATTACCCTACGTTGGCATTTCACAACTGATTAATGTTTTGTTTATTTTAAAATTTTGTATGCTGAAGATCATGAGTTTCGAAGAAAATTTAACTATGGAGGTGAAAAAATTAAAACATAATAATTTTGTGGTCTAAATTTATTATTAATACAGTTAAAAAAATTATTGAAATGTCATATTGGCATAATTAGCAATTGCCATTTTATTCACCATGTTGGTGGCTACAATTTTACACTTTATCGTCGTATTTGAGCGGGATCGCTGCGTTGTATTATGTTCCAGGCATTGCTAGGTAGTCTTTTGCTTTTGTTAAAATGAAAAATACAAAAAAATTCAAATATTCTGGTGTCAACTCTTGCACCAAAAAGTAGTTAACGGTTTTTTTCAATACAGCCAGAGCGACAAATCAGTTGAAGGATTTTTGTTGTTTTTTTTTTTTTTTTTTTTTTTTATGCATCGGGACGAGAGATCCCAAGCCTGTCCTCTTAATGAAACGCATCAAGGGTTGGTGTGGAACATTTTCAGCTCATCTACATAGGAGGACATACCTTAGAGTATTCAGCGTTTGCCGGAACAAGAACACGGAAAGTGTTCAGTTGTCTCAGGCTCTCCTGCTAGGCATTGCAGACACTCAGGCTGTCAACAACTGCCATCCTTGTTAAACGAGCGTGAAGCGAGGCTGGTGATGGTACTATCCACAGTTCTACATTGTTTCATTCCGAGCCCCAAGAAAAAATCCGAAAAATTCCTTTTGAGCGTATCAACAAAAAGATTTGGGAATGAATTATAATATTGACATTTCTTTCAGAAACCAATCTCTATATCAACCCACTTTCAGTGGTACAAATCCCCAAGATTATTCGAGGTTAGCGGTGACCATGTATAGTACCGCTTCGATATTGAACTCATCCTCCTGATCCTAGCCATACAGATGGGATGTCATTGGGACAGCCTCAGTTTAAGCCTTACTTTCAGAGTCTAGGCCCTTTTTAAGTCTGCCATAAACGCACAGGAAACCTAGTGCTGAAGAACCGAATCCTGCAGGCAGTACCAGCGTTGCCGCTACTCTCCTTTCGCACGTCAAGTTGACGTGAAGTCGACTTCGTTCCAGTGCTCCAGTGAAGAAGCGAGTCCCGCAGCTAGTACCAGCATGTAGCTGCCCTTCTTATCCCCGTCAAGTCGACATAGGGTCGACTTGGTTCCAGTACTCCAGCGAAGAAGTGAATCCCGTAAGCAGTACCAGCATTGCAGCTGCCTTCCTTACGATTGGAGCTTGGTTCCAGTGCCCCAGCCTTCCTCTAGGAAAAGCACCTTTTCAGGCTGCCATTGGGACAAAGCGTTAAAAAAGCTCCTCTTTATGCGGACATCAAGTCTTCATTAAGGCGGCTTGGTGCTGTCAAAACTATTTCAATTACGGAAGTTGAACATATGGCTGCTTACAGAGCAATTAATTGACCATTGGCCAGGTGAAATCATCACAGTTCTCTGCTTCAAGCTAGCACAGTTTCCGGCTTCAAGCAAACCTTTTCTACCCACATAGCAGGATTTCTTATGTTGTGTTTTCAATTGCCAGTCTAATTTTGTTTCATGAAATTATGCAGAATCAGCTTATCTGGCATAAATAATTTCTTTGAAAACTCCTCAAATATAAAAAGCTATAGGATTTAGGTCGAGTGATCTCAATGGACTTTTAATGACAGGCGCAAGTCAAATGTTGTCGTACACGTAAGCATAGTGGTAGGATGCGCCGTCGTGTTAAGGCCACATATCTCGGCTAATATTTATTTATTTATTTACGTCCCATAAAAAAGGCAACTAATTTTCCAAGAAATTGATACATTCAAGTAGGAAGGCAGCTCAAACGGACCGATCAATATCATCGCGATCAGTATCTCGCACAACAAATTCATTTTGAACTGGTACTGGAAATTTGATTCTCTTAATATGTGGGTATTTCCTATATACTAGTAGTGCGCACATAACAGAATTGAACACTCCAAATCGGGTGAATATAGATTCATCGTTCGAAAGAAAATTGCGATCCTGTCGATGTCTCTGCAGCAGCATACTGCAAAATTTAACCCTGACTGCATAATATAGATGTATCCATTATATGGTGCATCATTTCGGTTAACAATCGCTGACTAACTATTGTTGTTGTTGCCTTAAATTCAATGAAATATCTTGTTCAATTTCATCAAATATTTGCTCGAGTCTCTCTACATCCAGGTATTAGATAGTCCATGTTAGAGTTGTGCAGCCTAATAAAAACTCGATCATCCGGAAAATCTTCACTTAACATGAACCCGATAAAGTGAAGCAGCTTTCTTAGCATTGCTTTTTACAGTTCCGTAAAAATAATGCATCGTTGCTAATTCACGTGAGGTAAACAACACCTTCATGATTCTGTACGATGATCCAGAAAAGTAACCGTCCAAATCCGAATGTATTGAAGTTCAAAGTCTTCTAACACGCTAAGCCGTTCATCCAATATAACCAACCCAACTCTCGATTCTGATGTGATCTGATTTTTAGCTCTATCGACTCTTTCATGAATGATGTCCATATCAAATTTGTTGCAATCATAATATAATGTTGAAATTTTGCCAAAATTGTAGCTTTTAAGATTACTATACGCCTCTTAATATTGAAAAATACTTGCCATGAACTGATTTCAATGCATGAAATATATTTTTAACAGTTACAGTGGCATGCAACTAATTAGCACAGTTATTATTTTAAACAAAAAATTAAACAAAATATATAACATATCGTCATTTAATACTTTTTATATTTTTCAATTATTGTATTCATTAGAGCAAAATTGAGAACTATTCATAAAATCCATTTAAAAAAATAATTGTAATAAACGTGAAAAATTACATATGCAACTAATTAGCACACTTCCAATTTTAACGGAATTTTGTTAATGTAACGTCCAATTTTGTTTTAAGCTTTTAATATTTTGTTGGATATCCTTTATTTTTAATTACTGAAAAACATCTTGCTGGCATACTTTGTATTAATCGTTCACATCTGTGCTTTGGAATTGATTTCCAGGCATCATTGACAAATGCGTATAATAACGATAAATTAGTAGGGTTCTTCTTTTTATTACTTTATCCACATCGTTCCACAAATGTTCTATAGGGTTCAGATCAGGGCTTTGCGGAGGCCAACCCAAAACTTTTAGTTTCTGGCCAGTAATCCAATTCTTCACTGATCTGGCTGTATGTTTTGGATCATTATCATGCATGAAAGTCCATGTTATTGGTAGATTTTCATCTGCATATGGCTCCATTGTATTTTTAAGGATGTCTAAATATACAAACTGGTCCATAATGCCATCAATTTTCTTTATTGGACCCATACCATGCCATGACATGCATCCCCAGACTTTAACATTTCCACCACCATGTTTTACTGTTTTAATTGTGTACTTGGGATTGACTGATTGATTGATAGGACGCCATACATGTTGCTTTCCGTCAGATCCTAGCCTGTTGAACTTGCTTTCATCTGACCATAACACGTTCTTCCAAAAAGATAAGGGTTTATCGATGTGCTCCTTTGCCAACTTCAGTCTTAGTTTTCTATTTTTTTCGCTAACGTGTGGTTTTCTTTTCGCGATGCAACCTTTTAGTGCAGAACTGCGTAGACGTCTCCTAATAGTATCTACGCTGACTTCAATACCATGGAACTCGGAAATGTTGCTTTGAATCTGCCTTGCACTCACAAAAGGATCAACCTTCGCTTGATTTACAATGATTCGATCTTCTTTTATTGTCGTTTTTTTAGGTCGCAGCTTCCTGGGATGGTTTTCAAAGGTTTTTTCCTCCTTTACGTGCTGAATGGCATTATAAATCATCTTCCTAGAACACTATCATTATGGAAACGCGTGAAATTGAATAATTTCCACTAATTAGATCCATAATCAATTTTCGTTTTTCTGGCGTGCAACTTTTAGTTTTTCCCATTTTGAATTATTCTAATATTACTCTTACGGAAGGGTATAATAACCACAGTAAATATTTAAAATATTTCCGGACAGCAACTTTACTTTTTCGCTCGCAAAACAAAACTGTGCTAATTAATTGCTGCAAATGTTCTGATTGACATTCAATTTTACCGTTTGTTTTCCATTAAAAAAATGTTTATTTGGGATTTTTCGATGTTACCGTCTTTTATGAACTTAGCGGATTCTTTTAACACACTTTGCTGCCCAGAAAAAGTTCTATGACTGACAGAAACCTCATTGCAATAATTGTCTTGAAAGTGTGCTAATTAGTTGCATGCCACGAAATTAATAAAGAAATTTGCACATGAGAATGTTGCAATAGTATGATGTGTAAACTGATTACTATGTAACAATGATAACTAGTGACTATATATTAGATATAAATAAAAATTTGCTACTTGATCTTGTTGCTTCATTTCCAAGATACGTCTGTACCAAACTCCAAATCTAAACTGAGTAGTTTTAGCACAGTGGTGATTTTTGTAAGTGAAAGTAAGAAATATCTAAAAACTCATAAAATGTAGAATAATTTCTAAACCGTGAATTTTTGTATAACCCTAAGTATATGACATTCAGAGGGTAGCCAGTGATGTCTCCCTATCACTGTTATCGCTTTGGATTACTTTAAACGGGATACATTTTTTACACTCCAAGTCCCAGACCCACTCTAGAAGTTTAGATGTCATTCCTAAATATGCCACTACTCCTCCTCACTAATTAATATATATATATAATTTATAATTGACTGCGAAAAAAGTCTGAGAAATCCCCCTAACCAATCCATGAGAAACCATGATTTTTTTTCGTTTTTTAGCACAAGACTAACCACCAAAAGGCAATGATTGAGTTATTTTTTCAAAAATCTGGGGCCGGAGGAGGCTGAAAGTATCCTCAGAAATTTACTCTATTACGTACAATTTTATATTGATTGTAGGTATCAGTAGATACATTGCAGAATTCCACTGTGAATATTGTCCTTTAATATTAATGATTGTTTGGGCTGCGGAATTTCTTCGTGATCTAATGAAATTCAAGCTCTTATATGTTAGAGCAAAATTCTCTTCCAATGAAGTAAGCGATTAAGAACTGTCGAACCTATAACATATCGCACAGAAAGTCAATGTTTCGTCAACTAATTAAAATTTATTATAAGACTAAAGACCAAAGAATAGCGATGTGAGCTATCGATCGTAGTTGAGCGTAATTAATCATTATACGAGAACCCAAAAAATATGGTAGATACTAATCTGTTTTCATCAGAAAAAAACTACTTAACTGTTAGTAGGCCAGTTGAAATCATCGAAATGCATTAAGTTGTCAGCATGAAGCTAAGTGCTTCTATTCTAAGGTCACAAAATCCAATATGCCAGGTGATAGACCTGAAGTGAAAAACAACATACAGGACAGATTTATGGCACTTTCTTTTCCCACCAGTGGACAAATGCCTTGAATAGAACTTTTTTTTTTACACAAATACTCCTAACATCTCCACACTCCCTGCAAAAATGAAAATTATACCAACACTTGGTTTCTTTAAAAAAATTCTGTAATATTTCGACCTAAGTAGTATTTTCAATATTCGAAAACTGAAAAGCTATAGAAATTCGACTAACTACAAGTATCTATTCAAGTAAACGCAACTCGGAAAAAATTAAACAATTAACTTTTGAACAAACATTTTTGATCTTGAAGTTCGAAAAACTATTTTCGAACTCGAATTTCTAATCCACCAAATGAGTGACAGAAAACATCTACAGAATTAAGTTATTTTTGTTGAAATATATCACATAAACAGATTTTGTTTTTCTTCAGGTTCATGAAAGAGATCTTGCTTTACTAAAATTAGAAAATTTTTTAAATTAATTGAGGGTCTCATCAGTTAGAACTTTTAACTTTAACTCTCTCCTCTCCTCCCCTCTCAGTTCGCATTTAAATCTTTCAAATCTCACTTGAATATTTGTGTTTTAGTCACACGAGAAAATATTATCATATCTCATGAGAGATGAAAGATGAAACCAAAGTATTTCTTGACATAATAAGCGAAGAGAAATGAAGTATTTTCCAAACTTATCATCCAACTCCATAGAAACAATTCGATGTAATATTTTCCGAAGGATAATGTAATTATTCTCGAGTTGACACTTTAATGACATAAGTGCATAAACATAAAGCACGCAAGGATATATATATATAAAATGCGCCCCTGTGATACTTCAGATTTACTCTCATATTACGTCCCTAGCGTCCTATAATTCTTGACAGAGTCTTTCCGTTCTCGAACTAAACGAGTCAAGAAAATGTATAAACTTTGGAAGGATATAAACTTTGAATGAATAAAACGGCAATCACACTTACAAATAAGTATCCATTCTAGGGAAAACACTTGACGAGAAGAGGAAAACTTGATGGTCAACGAATAACTCGCCCACCAATAAGGAAAAAATAAAAATGTGAAGAGAAAAAATCATAAAAGTTTTTCCTTGCAATCTGATGAACGATGGAGTGGATGAACGCCTCATCCTGCTAACAAAACTATAGGAAACCTCTCAATGATGTAAATTCCTAGAATGTTCAGTTGTCACCATTATTTTCAATACTCTCACAGTTGTAGTGCCTCAAGTTTTGTAACATAGAATGAGGAAATAGTTCCACTACCTAAACTAAAGGATTCAGTCAATTTAGTAAGTCTGAGTCTGAGTTTCGTTTATCAAACCGCAACAATCTTGGTAAGTTCGAGGGTACCGGAGATTTTCAATGTTGGGGTTTTGTTGGCATGTGTTTTCTTTTTTTAGTTGTTTTAATTACTTGCTGTTTGGAAACCACCTGTTCCTTTGCGGTTTGAGGTTGCTTTGTGTATGACGAAAGAGGGTTTTTAGTTCCGTTTAGGTGTATTTTTCTTCTTCTTTTACATGTGGTTGCGTTAACCTAAGTAATAAAAATTTAAAAGCTACCATGTCTTAGATTTTTTCTTGCGCTAATTTTTGTAATTGCAATAATATTTCACAAAATTTTATATCCATTTGGTACTCCCGTAAAGCTTAGCCTTAGAGTATGTTGGTAACTCTCTTGAAATAATGTCGGACACATAGGTACGTTCAGTTAAAAAACTGCTCATCTTTTTTGCAATTCTGGCACTAGTGTTATGCATTCAAGCTTGAACAGTTACTTTTGCTTCAATTAGTTTTAAAATCACAGTGGCTTACAAGTATCTCATAATTTTTTGCGAATCTATGCTAAAAGGATAAGAGAACATTAGGCCAAGTATAGTATACCGTTCGATATAGATGGTAGAAACAATTATTATTATTATTGGTGGAAAGATGTAGACAGAGTTTCCGCCTCTCATCTAGTCACCACGGCTTATAATATCTTTTGTGACATTACCTCTAAATGTCCTAGGACGTCAATTCAAACTAAAGGTCTTTTAGAAAGCCTATGACGGTCTTGTGGGGTCCATCTATTCAACATGCCTTTCCTAAATGGCATAGCCTTATGCAGCACAGAGCTTCACAGTCACACACGACGTGTTCAGCGGTTTCATCGTTTTCCATACGGAAGCGACAGGTTTCATTATCGACTTTACCCATCTTTTTAAGATGATATCTAAGTGGGAATTATCCAGTAAATAGGCCCCTTATGAGCCTTAATTCCTTTCTGCTGAGTGTGAGGAATATTTTTGTCCTTTGTTGCAAATACTTTACAAACTTCTTCACTTGTCTCAGCCCCGGGATATTTTTTCAATGTGCCTTTTTAATTCTGTCCTCCCTAATCCTTATCTGATTTAAGAGGTGGTTTTTTGGGTGACCAAAGATGAACTGAGGGCCAGTAAACGGAAATCTCACTTCTTCCTTTGCAAGGCGATCCGCAATCTCATTTCCTTTAATGCTTTCATATCCTGGCACTCAAATTAGCGTCACCTTGTTTGTTTTGGCCAGTAAGGCAGTCAAGACAGTCTGAAACCAGCTTAAACTCAAAGTTAAACGAGTTGAACGTTTTAAGTGCTGCTTTGCTGTCTGATATTATGTATATTATAGCTCCACGTGAAAAATTGTTGGGGAGTCCCAATACCCTTGAAAGATTGAACTTCGGCTCATATATCACCACACCTACTCTACCTTCTATTTTGGACCCATCCGTGTACCATGTAAGAGATTTAGAGATCCTTTTTCAAAGAGTAGGTACCCAGTGTGCTACTGTTATATCACCTTAAATGATATTGAAAAATTATGGCATTTCGGCGTAACGTATGAATTTGATTGGCCGTCAGGTCCTCTTAAGAATTCTTGAAGGACTTTCAGGTGACCAACCAGATTTACGCAGTCATGAGATTTGCCCTCTGCAGTCTAATTCCACTGCGGATGACCCCCTTCCTAATATGTAAATGTAAAGGGATTAACCCAGCATAGCCTCTAAGGCAGTTGGGCAGGTACGCATGGCACCATTTATTTCTATGCATGCATGCCGTTGTAGTTTTTGTAAACTGGTTTGAACTGTCTTTTATTTTGTTTTTGGCGACCAAACGAGTGAAGCGCATGTGACCATGGGTCTTATATACATACATATACTATATATATGTATATTATCTGACCATAGAGTCATTTTTGGTTTAAGACTCCAAGCTCTGCCAAAAAACCTGCGACATGTCCATGTTGCCAGTGTGGCCTTTTCTAATACTTTTTTTTTAAGTGGGAGTTCCAGGTTAGTCTCCTATCTAGGATAATGCCTAGATACTGCTCCCTCAAGAGATAGTGCTTGTAAATAGAGCTTCCTTTTTCTCGTGAAAGGAACAATTATTGTCTTGCCAATGCTCGAAGTCCCATTGTTTGGCATCAGTCGCGTACTATGTTTAGGGCATTCTGCATTAGGTCAGAAATTATCCGTTCATGTTTGCCCCTGATTGTAATCATCATATGATTTTCATAACCCTGATTTTCATAGCTGGAATTGGTCAGCTTCTGTAGGAGATCATCTACAACCAGAGACTATAGTAGAGGGGACAGAACTCCACCTTGGGTTCTCTACTGTAATCGAGTCCTCCCCCGGTTGGCTCCGGCTTTCAGTTTTATCCATTTTATCAAGGAAGGTTCGATTTTTTTTTAGTAGCTGCATATTCAATGGCTTCAAAGGAAGTATTGTCAAATGATCTTTCGATACCTAGGAATGCGCACCACCGCGTGATTGATTCCTCAAACAAGACTATGTAGGGCAGTTGTGGTAGATTTCCTGGCTTGGTAGGCATGTCAGTGTGGGTGCAGCGGTGACCGTTTGAGTACACCGCTCCTAACAATCTCCATTGTTTTCAGGGGAAATGAAGTTAGCCTGATACGATGATAGGACTTCGGTAGTGCAGGTGACCGCCTTCCTACTTTAGGTATAAATACTACCTTAACATCCCACCACTCTTTTGGTTTATACCCTAGAATATAGCTTCCTCTGAAGGTCTTGATAAGTTTTGGCAATAATTCTTCTAGCTCTTGTTGAAGTAGGGCTGGAAGGATGCCATTAGCTCTAGGCGATCGATGAGACTAATTCAATTATATATATGTATATATGTGTATGAGGTAGGCTTAAGGTTTCATAGTTGTTGCTATTTAGGGGAAAGAAAAGTAGCGGGTTACTATGAATCGCCAATTACTCGTTTGTTCGTATCAACATTAACATATGTCATAGTTCTATTCGGCGAACAATTCGATGTGGTGAGAGAATACTCTCCTGATTGTTATGCAACTTTGTCCAATCCATTGAGACTTGTCTTATGAATAAGTGAACTTACCCACATACACACAAATGCACACACACACACACAGACCTACTTTGCATAGTTATTACATACAGTATACATAGGTTATTTTTTTTTTTTAATGGTGAATTCAGACTACCTTACTAGAATTCCGCAATTATCGCGATTAGACGATTTTACTCTTTCATACCACAATTCATGATGTCTGTATGCAAGTTTGTACTGTTGGGGAATTATAAGGCTAAACAATTCAAGTCTATACTAGAAGTATAAGAAGAAGGAAGACGATGCACAATCATCTTAATTCCCCTCTTTGGAGATTAAATCCAAAGTTTGTCTAGGGATTCTCTGCGGATGACAAGATTTATATTTGCAAAAATTAAACTATAATCATGGACAAAGTGTACTGCATTGTTTTCTATACCGAGTCCCTGTTGGAAAAGTAAAATATGCATTTTATTTGGCCGGTTGAAAAATTGTTTATGGACCTTGGTTCTTCAATCCTTGCGAGTAATCGTCATTCTTACGTGCAATCATTTAGCTTGCCATTCTTATGACCGAGCTCAGTCTTAGAACGTGAGGAATCGATCTCCCAAAATTTTCTTCTTATCTTGAGTTCCAAAATCGAAAAACTGGCATTGAAAAGTTTCCAGATAATCTTACTATTCTATTTGTTTTTTTTTTCCCACATTTTCTTCAATTTTTTTTCCTGTAAAAGGCTACTTATATCCCATTACCCATCATACAAAGATTCTTGTATTAATTTGTTGTTCAACTTACCGATACTACCTTAGCACTATGTTAGAAGATCTCAATTCCAGTGTTAGAAATTCAACGAGTTCCTTTTTTTTTAGATATTCTAGATATTAGTCTTCAGTAATATCTCAGTTAAAAATTCCAAATTCTAAAAATTCGTTGGTGGTATACCAAACTTGCACCCGGTTCGAACAAGATAAGATTAGAGTCAAACTTAAAAGAAAACAAAAATTGTGTTACCCATACGCAAAGCACATCTTTGCCGGGAACTAGGAATGGAGATGTGGTACAAACACATGGACAATAAGTAATTCAGTAAAAATCAATGGCCAAGTTCATTGAACACTTTCCTCGAAGTCCCAAGTTTACCAAAATCTCTTCAGTATTTCTCGGTAAGTTAGGCTCTCCAATTCGACATACAGTCCTTTATTGCTTTGCATTTCTTCACCATCACTAATCGGCCCATTAAAGATTCATTTCTTCGATGAACATAGGATAGGTCATACGTTATAGTATCCAATTCTCGAACTTACTACTGCTTCTTCCTACTTCTGTTTCTGCTAGTGTCTAATGTTCATCATTTGTTATGGCTTGGATTGAGTTCTTTTCAGAAACCTTCGACGGATATTTGGAACGTGGTTTACTTTTACTTCAAGAAATTTTTAAAATCTCAATCTCCATTGCTTTTTAAACAGGGCGACGCGAGGAAAGATCCCAAGAATGGAGCCCAGGGCGGCACATTGTGCTAACCTGCTAGAAACGCTCTCACCAAAACCTTCTTGTCCTCTTAAAGAAGCGCATAAGGTCTTGGTGAGGTAATTTTTTCAGCTCATCCACAGATAGCCACCGATAGGAGGGTAGACCCAAGCGTACTCAACCTACTCCGGGTAAAGGCCAGGCAAACACAAAAAGAGCTCTCTTTCCAGGCAGGATAGACACTCACACACAACTGTCAACAACTCCCATCCTTGTTATATGACCCTAAAGCGAGCTGTGGACGGTGAAGATTGCAACAACAGTTCATTCATTTCCTTCCGAGCCAAAAGAGAAAGTCAGAAAAATTCCTATTAAGTTCATCAAGAAAAAGTTTTGTACAAATACTCAGGTTCGCCCATCTCTGCTTATGCTTTCATGCGAACATTTGATAAAAGACCTAATAACCAAGGTTGCAACACATTCCGCATTCGACATTATACATTCACGATTTGGATTTCTTAATTATTTACAGAAAATTGACCCTGTTAATTTATATGTTACAGTGGAGGAATTGGTCAAAATTTACAAAGACGATTTGGAACCAAGTCTCGGTAATTAGTTGATCCAATTCTGATCATGTAGCCCTGTAGATTTATTTTAATATGCTTAGTCTATAAGGTTATGCAATAAAGTTCTTTTTAAATTCAATTCAATTCAATATCAATCTAAAGAGCTGTTCTATTATCAACTACTTGAAAATCAAAATTTAAGAGCTACATTTCCAAAGTTTGAAATTACGTTGAGAACGTACTTGGTGTTGATGATTTTGAACTGTACTGGGAGCACTCTCCAGTGCAGTTCAAGATCATCAACACCAAGTATATTCTCATTCTACATTTCGAAAATATAAATTATAAAATACTGGCCTCGAACTACGATGACACAGAGCCATGGTATACTGACAGTAACAAGGTATGACTGCCATGAACCCGGGTCGGCCATCTTGAGCGTCAAGGTATCACACAACTGTGTTAAAAAATATAAAAAAACTCTGAAGTCTTCATATGAATTGATGCCCTGACGTCACTGTATTACATATCAAAAATCTAGTGGGCATACCTTGTTAATGTCAGTGTACTGTGACACAGAACCGTTTGTCAAAGTTATCCCTACTTAGTATCGAAAGTGATTTACTCCGAGAGAGAGAAAAACGGAAAGCTCATTTCTCCTAGTAATATTATTTATTTTTGTCTATTTCTCGTATTTTACGACACTTTTATATGTTCGTTTTTGTTTTTTTTTTGTATGGAATAAATTATTGAAAAAATATGAAAAAGTAATTTTTTCTTCGTCTTTCAAAATTATTCAGAGCTTCTATTTCTCGTTGCTCCAGGGCCTCAAAACCTTTAAATCCGGCCCTGCTCTCAATTAAACTTTCTTTTTAGCTTTTGTCTTTTGAAAGACGCTTCCAAATTTACTAAGTATTTCCGCACTTTGTAAGACAGATGTGGCTGCACATTATGAAAGTTCTCCTTCAATTAACAATTTTTGAAAGAGTCTGATTTCCTACTGAACCGACCACAAGGAGAACAAGACAACGTTTTCTTTGAATATTGAATTCCATTCTAAATAAGAAGAAAAAAATAAGAAATTTGGAAATATGCATGCAAAGAGCAGTTTGCCCTTTCACACTTAAAATTAAAACTAAAACAAGATTTTTCTGTGGAAACAGTAACCGGGATACCAACAATTTTACTTAAACAGCTGTAACAAGAGTCAGGCAAGTGAGGCTGGCGTTGAAGCAGAGGGGTACCGCCAGTTGAAAAAAAAAATTATTGCGAAAAAAATAATATTAGCAACATTTGCCTGTGACAAATATAAATTATTTTTGAGTTTTAACTGTTAAATAAATTTCTTTGTTCTCAATTTGACTTTAGCCGCTTCACAAGGTTGAGGTTGGTTCGATCTTAGTACACCAATTTTTGAATCGATTAATGTTCTTTTATTTTAACTGACGAGGAAGTATGAAATGTTGGAACAAGTTTCAGAAGATTTTGGATACCTTTCTGGCGATCTTCTTAGCAAAATGTACGAAAATTATCTGAGAAAATCCGGTTTTGAATTTACTTCAATCAATTCACGACTATAGCTTCCAAGAATCTTATCAAAATGTCGAAATCGTTAGACTTTTTGTAACATTGCCAATGACGATAGCTTCATGTGAACGCAGTTTCAGAAAATTGAAGTTAATAAAAAATTACTTGTGATCTACGATGGGTCAAGAAATATTGTCAAATGTGGCTGTTATGTAAATCGAAAAAAAAATGACAGGAATGCTTGTCATTTTGAGAACATTATAAACTAATTCGTGGCGAACAAAGCTAGAAAAATTCATCTATAAAATCTTGTAAATGTTTCTATAAAATTGATTCACCTCGTGTTTTCAAATGTACTTTTTTCACAAAAAATTAATGTCAACTAATAATTTTATGTGCAATAAATATTATTTACTATTCTTCTCATGATCAATTGTTGCTCAACTTTTTACAGTTTGTTGATAGACCACGTCAGAATAATTAAAATTATATAAGATTATGTTGAAAATTTTATTGATCAAGGGCACAAATTGATACGTTTGCCTCAGTCGTCAAGACGAGTTGTTACGGCTCTGCGTGAAGGAACTGAGGAAAGAAGTAAGCTCTTAACTCCTTTCCCCTACTCTTTGTTTTTGGAATCTTTTTCTAACCGCTTAGAAATCCAATCCTGCACTTACTTATATGACCCAACATATAGTAACAAAAACACTGTTACTACTTTTAAATTACGGCTTATGAATTTATTAATAGTATCAATATTAATAGTTATCAACAAAATACTATCTCACCTTGGTCCCCGAAGTTTTTGAATAGTTTCTGTGTAGGCGTGTTTAGTGCATTGAATACA
Source organism: Dioctria rufipes (assembly GCA_963924295.1). Classification (NCBI taxonomy): domain Eukaryota; kingdom Metazoa; phylum Arthropoda; class Insecta; order Diptera; family Asilidae; genus Dioctria; species Dioctria rufipes. Next base: position 168,901,076 of record OZ002742.1, on the reverse strand, counting down.
TAAGTAATAAGGAAGCGGGGTATCGTACGAATACAGTGTACGTGTTTAAGCTTTTCAATGACAGTATGACCTACTGCCGGGGGGGGGGGGGGGTGAAATAAGTGTAAAATATTCTTTTATGAATGATATTTTATTTATTTTATTTAACAGAGACTCCGGAGTCTTAAATAACCATAATGAAGTGCGCTGTGCTGTGCTGCAGGAACGAACAAAGTTATTGTCGTGGGAAAGCATTCTTCAAGTAACTTTAATAGCTTTACTAATTAATTATAGTGTTTCTAGCAAAATAAATGTGAAATATTTATAAAAATAAATAGCCATGGCATAAAATTTAACATTTTACCAATGCCGGTTTGTTTGTTTACAATTGTGTTGTCATTGGTAGCTAAATTATGCCAGTCATACAAAGGCAACGCCAAGAAATATTATCTGAAAGTAAGGGGGAGCTAAATATTTGTTTATTTTACATAGCAATTTGGATTATAAAAAATGTTCACCTTCAGAATGTCAGGATTTCATTACTGCCATGACGAAACGAATACAAACACAGCACACTAATACATTTCGCCGAATCGCTTAGGTTTTCACCCGATATGCCGTTTACTTATTAGTTATTTATTCAATGGTTTAGTGATAACGTTACTTTCAGATGCAGAGTTGTCAGAACAAGGTTTCTGTCATAACAAGGAATACAGTGTTTTTATATAATTTTATTTATTGTCTATTAAGTCCTTAGTACCCCCCCCCCCCCCCCTCCTCTCCGCGATATTTCATTTTTATCATACTTGGGGTAATTTACCCAGGATCGTTGACACCTGTTCTAGGGTAAAAAATGGTCTTAGACCAATTTTAGCTTTTTTCCTTGTTGATAATAATTTCTCTTTAAAAAATTAATCCTTAATATTTATTAAATTAAAGAACACCAGCATGAAATTCTCTACATACTAATTAGTAGCTACTAAAATAGTAGTTGTTCATAATTTGAATCTATTTTCTCAAACCGCAACCACCAATTAAATTAACAGAATCCCTAGGAAGCATACATTCCTAATATATCTAGGAAAATATTGATTTTAAATCTCAACCCGATTTGTCTCTGAAGCATAAATTAAATTTGTATTGAATTTCATGCTGTTTCCATTCCATTTCAGTGGAAATTTCACGTGAAATTCAATTTTATTGTAAGCCGTTGACGGTGAACAATTTAAGTAACTATGTAGATATATAGCTACAACCTTGGAAAAGGAATATTGATAAGCAGAAAAAAGAATTATGGTTGAATTCCAGTTGTGTTGTGTTATCCCCCGTTGAATGCTCAGCAGGTATGCATATTTTATCTTATGCACGCGAAAATAATTCGCATTTTAATTAATTTTAGTAATTATTATTTGCGTTACGTACCTACGTAATTCATACGATTCATTTTCATTTATGGTATCATTAGAATTGGTCTAGATTTTTTTACTGTTATTTTTGATTTTTTAAATAAAAATCATTTTCCGATTTTTATTTTTGATTTTTTAAATAAATATAACTTTTTAATTATTATTTCTGATTTTTAAAATATAAATCCAAAAATAAAACTTCTTTTTATTCTTTCGAATAAAATGATAAATTTAAAAAGTGTAGAAGATATGTGAAGATTCGATAATAAGAATCATTATGCCTCATTCCAATCAATCCTCCTATAACTTTTTCGAAATGATTTTTTGGTTAGAAGAAGTGAAAATTATTATTATTTTCAGTCCCTGATTTCGTTGTTTTAATCATAGGGAAATAAACCCAGTCAAGTGCATAGTTATATGAAACAAATTAAAAGTTTTTTTAGGTTATAAAGCAAAAAGATGTCAATATTAAATTTTATTTGTATCTCATGGGCTCACACTATACTTTTAAATCCTTTAAAACTTGAACTTTGGATAATCAGAAAATAATATCCTTTAATTCCCGCTGTATTTATATAGGCACCTTGCAATTATTGAATTTCTTAGCATTTCAGATTATACATACAGTACATTATAAAAAATATTTACTATTATATGGTAGTAAATTGGATACCATGCGATACGCATTTTTGTACTTAAATTACATCTATAATGTCTATTTCGCTAAAAAAAATATATATAAAAAAAAATAAGTTAAAAAGAACTCCACGGCTCATAACTGTAGAGTTCAGAACAATATGAGGGATGTCGGTTGTGTCCAAGCCGCCTATACAGGGTGTTCCTTTGGAAATGATTCATATTTGGCATATTGATAGAGGGTTGCTTTCTGAGTAATAAGTTCTTTTAGACTATATAAAAATACTTACTCCTTTAAGAGATATTGAAGCTGTACTGTTTATTGCATTCTTTAAGTTCAGCTATTTCACTTAAGCTATTGTAACATTTGAGTTATTTATTCGATTGTATTTTTTTTAAATTTTCAATAGGTATTTACTTAGCCTTCAAAATAAAATAAATACTTAGTGGGTTATGTTAATGTTAAGAGCCTTCAAAGTCAGATGGATATCCGAAATTTCAAATATTCACTAATTTTGTACGGAAACGTAAGATTTTGACGTACCACTTTTTTTTCTCAATTATTTAGAAGCCCTGTTGATTACCTTCGTATTGATACCTAACACTTATACTTTTGAATAAGAATACAACAACTGTTGTTGATAATTTCATGAACTGAACTCTTAAAAACTTCAAATTTCTTTCAAATAAGATTTGCTTTTTTTTTATTTATCTTTTGTTTTATTTCAATTTAAGAAATATTTTATTATACTTATTCACTCATGTTAGAATAAAAAATTATCCAGCTAATAAAATTAGTTTATAACAAATTTTCAATATTACTTCTTAGAAAACTAAATACTTCAAAAGTTACAATAGCTTAGTGAAATAGCTCAACTTAAAGAATGTAATAAACAGTAAAAGTCGAATGTTTAAAGAGTGAGTCTTTTCATATCTAAAAGAACTTTTTACTCAGAAAGCAACGTTCTATAGATATACTAAATATGAATCATTCCCAGTGGAACACCCTATATATTGCCATTGCCAGTGACTATTGTGATTTAATAATAAGAGATTGTCTTTTGCCCACCTACATAAAGAAAAGACTCCACGTAAAATTGAACAAAATTAATAGGATTTTCCTATGATTTTCATCCAAGAAGAGAGTTGACTCAATACCATACAGAAAACCTATTTAAAAATTTGATGGGCCTTTTATGAGATAATCACATGAAACCAAATAGAGCCCGGATGGTATATCAAAGTGAGTTCTTATTCAAAAAAGTTGGTTATTTTAAATTGAAATATTTTTGATGCAAATAGAGATCTTATTAATTATAAAAAGTGAAATCAAGTTTACATAATAAGAAGTCTTCTTAATATTTAAAAATAAATTTGCTAATTTTAAAAACACATTAATAAATAAAATGTAGATTTTTATTTTACATTTAATATTAGCATATTTTTTTAAAAATAGAATAATTTTTGAGTAAAAACATAACGAAAAGAAAACTCACATCTTTTGGTGTATCAATTGGAGTCCATATAAATGAATAGGTGGTCCGTTCAAAGAAGTGAGGGAAACAGTGGTATATGATCGACTTTTATTTCCTTTAAAATGGGTTAAATCGTTTTGCTTTTTGTTATCAAGATTTGAATTTTTTTGTAGTAGCCAGAATTAATGTACCCAATTTAAGGCCGTGACACATTAAAAGCAGAAATCAGCGACAGATGCAGAGTTCTTTCTGAAACCATGCAACTGATCGAGCACTTACAAATTGAAAGCAGAGGCAGAAACAGAAGCATAAAGTTGATCAAATCTCAAAAATTCTGCTTCTACTCAGTGCTGCCAATATAAAAGGGGCTAACATCTTTATTTTTTTATTTCATTGTTGACGTCCTTTCTTTTAGAACTGTTAATGCGAGTCAAACAAAATATCTATGGAGGAAAAATTACTTAATTTTGTTAGAAATAACAAATTAATTAACAATTGACATCACGTTTTTAAAATTTATAACAACTGACACGTGTAACTGACAAGTTACTATTTTCTGCTTCTGCTTTTTGACAAAGCAGAAATATCGGATTTCTGCTTCTGCTTGTCACGGCCTTTATGGTCGACTTCAAAAGTTTAGAAACGTGTTGATCGCGTGGAATTGCAACGTAATAATTTGACCCTCGCTTATTTGACAGTAACGGACTGGAGCTTCTAATTGCTCCATTATCATAGGCTTTGTTCTGCCCAATGAGAATACTCAAGAAAAGTGGTTTATTTGACACACACGTCAAACTTAATTACAAAATTCCAACCTTAACTAGAACTAAATTTAATAAAGTTCAATGTCATTTATATTAGGTACACTGTATACTAAGATAACGTCACTTAACAACTAAACTTCAATTATGTAACGTAATTCAATAAAGTCGCTTACTCACTAGTTTCACTTATGTCTCTAATTTCAATTTATACACAATACTGTCAAAGCTGAGATAACTTTGAGCAATGGCAATATATATACTATATATAGATATATAAATATAATAATCAATGGGAAATATAGTATGAAATGTAATATATGATCAATCAACAAATGTACTCACCAATTTAAACTATGGAATCGACTTTATGGCGTTGGTAATTATATAGTTAGTGGTTATCTTGTTCTAGTCATTCCCCGGAGCAAGACACTTTACTTCAGTCGAGACCCAAAACAAAGGTGTAATTTGATTAGTAGAATTCTTGTTCTATTCGTTCCGCGGAACAAGATACTTTACTTCAGTCGAGACCCAAAGCAAGGTTGTATTAGTAGCGTTTATTCTAGTCGGTACCCAGAATTAATATCTTTATCTCAGTCGAGACCCAAGATAAAGGTTTGAGATTAGTAAGTGTTAATTTAGTCGCTACCCAGAATAACTATCTTTATCTCAGTCGGTACCCAAGATAAAGTTTTTGAGTTAGTAAAATTTATTCCAGTCGAGACCCAGAATAAATATCTTTATCTCAGTCGATACCCAAGATAAAGTTAGTTTGTTAGTAGAATTTATTCCAGTCGAGACCCAGAATAAATATCTTTATCTCAGTCGTTACCCAAGATAAAGTTATTATGGTAGTAAATTTTATTCCAGTCGAGACCCAGAATAAATATCTTTATCTCAGTCGATACCCAAGATAAAGTTATTATGTTAGTAAATTTTATTCCAGTCGAGACCCAGAATAAATATCTTTATCTCAGTCGATACCCAAGATAAAGTTATTATGTTAGTAAATTTTATTCCAGTCGAAACCCAGAATAAATATCTTTATCTCAGTCGATACCCAAGATAAAGTTATTATGTTAGTAAATTTTATTCCAGTCGAGACCCAGAATAAATATCTTTATCTCAGTCGATACCCAAGTTATTGAGTTAATAATTATATTTTATTACCACTAGCCAAATCGAATTCCAAATGATGCGCAATCTATGAAAGCTGGATACGAAAAAATAAAGATTTAAGTTGTCCTGCGACTTATATTGCCTCGGAATTGCGCACGGCACCAACAAATTATTTTACCTTGCGCATAGCAACCAAAGTACATTGACCTTAGAAGCTGTGCGTAGGTAGCAACAGACAAATCCGTTGACCTTAGCAGCTGTGCATAGCTCAGAAGAGTACATTGACCCTAGCAGCTGTGCAAAGCAACTGAAATTTTGAGCATTTTTGTTGCCGTTCCTGATTTTGCCTAGCTATAGTTATTAGGCTTATATTTATACAATAAGATACCTATTACAATATTGCTAATTTACTACTTTAAAGATACATTTAAATGTGCAGATGACTTAATCTAATTCCATTTAATTTGCGTAATATTATCGAAGATAAGTTACTTTCCTCTCATAGGATTGTGTCCCGGATTTGTTTATGTGGAATGTAGCCATGATGTGTCGATTGTTATCTCCACTAAAAACTGCCTTATCGATGTGCTTATAGGTAGGTATACATCGTTTCGTTCCCAACCTATTTTCAATAATTAGAAATACTTGGAATTAGAATATTTTAAACGATTTTACGTTCAGGTGGCTATTTAATGTTGGTTTGAAAAGGCTTTATTTTGAAAATTGTTAGTAAATCATAAAAGCAGGAATTGAAAGCATATACAATTTTCAAATGCTGTTGCTGAATGCTGCAGTAATAGCAAAATCCGAAACTGATTTGTTGTGGAACGCCGCGAATGCTGTGGCAACATTTTCACTTCAATGCTGATTGCCATGAATTTCGAATTGCTATGTTTGTTGTGCTGTAAGAATTTGTATTGTGGTGAAATGCTGAAGAAAGCCTTGCTATTTTTGAATAAAATGGTTTGGAAGCACTCTGTGATTAAAAATAAGCCCTCCATTCAAAAGATCCCTGCGCCTACTTTCAAATATGTGCGAAAACCGAAAACGACTTTTTTCTACATTTTTATTAAAAACGACGACAGTGAAGCACCCTGTGCTCAGAAGTGCACACAAGCCGAAATTACACTTTGAAATTTATTATATTCTAATTTCTTCGAAACCTTCCAAACTTACTTACTAAATTGCTCGTATTTAAAAACAAAATCTTTGCTCGCTCACACCAAAGACAGCATTCCATAGCAAACCACAGCATAGCAAGCAAAGCAGATTAAAATCAAAGAGCTTTCGAAGCGAATGCATTTGAACTTGAAATCCTTTGGCAACATTTCAGGAAACTACAAAATAGGATTCAGCTCTGCTGCAGCATAGCATTGGAAATATAACTCGGTTGCTTTGCTGCAGCATTTCACAGCAAAAGAAAACTCTACTTGCTGTTTGCTTTCATTCTTTAAACCACTGCATAATTGCTTTAAACGTTAAAAATTAAACCCAACTAAATGTTAACCAACTTACTATAGGTCTGTTCGCGTACTAGCTTGAAAATACAAACTTGTAAAACTTTTTGTAAGTTTTTACTCGAAGGCGTTCGCGTACTCGAAAATTAGACAGAAATTGTTGACGTCACTTTTCACCTCCGTTCAATTTAACTCGTGAAAAATCGTCGTGTAAAAACTTTGAAAGTGTCAGTTTTGACAGCTCGTCGCCGGTTTTCAGGTATTTTTAATTATTTTTCAAGTTTTTAGTTTTAAAAAAATTGAAAAACCTGTTACTCCTCCTCCAGTAGGAGTAGAATGCTCTCCAAAAACATTTCAACGTATTCAAAATGGTAAATTAAATTTGTTTATTGTACTATGTGCTAGGAAAATTTCACGTCATTATTACAGATCCCGAATATTTGCAAGTTTTTACAAGTTTTTACTCGAAGCCGTTCGCGTACTTTGTGAGTGTCACTCTCAATTTTTCTTATTATCATACATTTTGACGTTTTTCATCTTTTTACTTGAAAAAGTACGCGAACAGACCCTATGTCTTTTCTCAATTTTTTAATCCCTACAGTAAATATAGTTTGGTCCGGAAGTAGCCAGAATTATGAATTGCCGAAATAACGTTGTCGATATGATCTAATTCAATGTCCTCTAAGATTCGTTTTTTCTTCACTCAGTGCACTTTTAGTAGATCACAAATATGTCGATTCTGACAATCTCCAAGAATAAAATATAGTTTGTGTTTCTAAAATTTCACTTCCCTCCCATACTACTAACGGGGGCACTAAAATACACTGCGCATTATTATCACTTTGATTTTCCTAATTATGTTCCAAATTATCTTCCATAGCTGAAACGCAACTTACCTTAACAAGGCTAGCTACAACAATAGCCACATTCTTCGCAAAACCATTAGGATACCACTTTGATCCAGGTAATCGATATGGTCTCCCTCTTAGAAATTCCTAATATGTGAAAAACGCTTATTAGTAAGGAGAAAGTTACATACATTTTATGTGTATATATTTATCTGAAGCTTAATGTGCACCAGATTAACTTTTACAAACAAAATTTTTAATGCGCTTTTCCTTTTAAAACTTAAAAACAATATGATTAGCATCTCAATTACACTATTTAATATGGTATTCTACATAAAGATAATGTAAAATTCCTTTTAGATTTTTAAAAAGTTTATCTCTTTGGAATTATAAAGATTTTTTTTAATAAGAAAGCAACATTGCTTTATATTTCCAAAGTGAAGTCATTGTAAAATAGCGTAAATGAAAATGAAAATAGTTGGCATTTTTTTCTCTGTGTACTAATTAAATATAGATCCGAGCTTATGCGTACGACACAATCTTCGATCAGATCTATAGGCCGACTGAACCATCATCGGCGAACAGATGTATATTACTATACTATTATAACACAACTGCGAATTTAGATCGCGACCGAATTAATGAGGACATCAACTCTTCTCTATGCCCTGCGGAAGTCTAATCTTGGCCCAGCAGATGCTACATAAGCAAACTATTTTTTTAATATTTTCTACCTTACTTACTGACGGGCTACATCTTCTCAAGCAATATCTACTGGTTCCATGTATTAGGTATTAATGGAAAAATTGGTAATAATCATACACTTGGAGATTTAGGATTCATGCAAACTATCTTAATTAATGTAGGCAATAGCTCATATCTGCACTTCGGGTTGTATGACTTTATTACCCATGGAGATGACCATGCATGCAACGCGTCCCTCACTGATTCTAGCCACTTATTTAATTATCTTGGTCTACGTAAGTAAAGGAACAAGACTGCATCCTCTTTATTTGCTACATACTACCACTTGCCGCCAGCAGGAATTTCGCCGTCACCTTTAATGTTTTCAGGGAGGTCCTTTATAAATATAAAGGCTGAAAAGAAGGCGACCAAGTATGGAACTCTGCGGTATCCCCGAAAACAAGGGAAGTAAACTAGACCGATGGTCAACGATACTCACTTCTTGATATCTCTCAGTAAGACATTTGGAAATAGAAAGTACGACCGGGAAAGCAAAATTGAAATGAATGCAAAGTTTCAAAAAAGGCCTAGTGTCGTGCACGCTATCAAAAGCCTTGGAGAAGTCCAGTAGAGGTAAAATTTTTCTCCGACATTTATGGATCTCGGCAGTCACTTTCGAAAGAGCAGTCTCACCGCTGTGGGAGGGTTGAAAGCCTGACTGCCATTGACTTAAGAGATTGTTGGAGTCCAACTGCTCCAGGAGTACAGCAACTTCTCGGGAACCTTGGATAAAAAACATAAATGATTATTGAAATAGTCGTTAAAGGAAAACTAAATATTCAACCGCGTTGTCCGGGAATAACAGTCGGAAGGAGAAAATTACGAGCCCATATCATATTCTGGCAGCTACGAGCGAAATGTAAGACAACTTTCCAGCACAGTGTTAAATTCAATGGTTTAGCTTTCTGTAATTAAAAGAAAATGTGACTTTTCTGAATCCATCCATTCCGACAACACTCCTTCGAAAGTACATGCAGAAAGCACCTCGCCTAAATGCACAACATAAGATTGCACAGTTCGACTTAACTCGCAATCGCGTTTCGCATGACTTGAACAAGGTAAAATGGAAAACCGCGTAATATTTCAAAATTGATTTTAGGAACCTTTAATAGACACGGGACTGTTGATTTGGCATTTTCTTTATGTCTGATGAACAGTATCGAGTACTAAGAAATGCGCTAAGTAAAGCTCTTGCTATATCTCTGCCGAATTTCTGGGTATCACCGTATCTTCCAACAAGAAAACGCACAGATTCATGTGAGCGCTGCCACAAGGGCTTTTCATTTTCATTATCGCGCTTTCATTTTCACTGAACTATGCAAATGTTAGCGGTGTGGTTATAACTTTGTACTGTATTCCTTACATATCCAGGATGTCTCGTATATGGGCTGAAACCCAAAGGCTATGGATAGGTCATGATTAGTCAAGCAAAAAATTGTATGCGTAGAGGGACGGAAATCCTAACGATTTCAAAGATAATGTGGTTTAATTTGGTTATAATCTGCCCATCTCCGTTTTGAAATTATGACTCAACAAAATTGAAATTTCAGAATTTTAACTCGTTTTTTTTTTTTTTTTTTAATTTATCTAAGTACTATTTGTATCAAAGAACACGCCATCAACACCAATTTTTCATATTCGGTTTAAGAAGCGACATGCTTCGCTTTAAAATTACCTATCGCACTCCGAACCCAAAATGTAACCCTTTCTGCATTTTTTGCAGTTTTTCTTAAGATCCAGCGAAAATTGTGTAAAAGTTGTGTAAACTTCCATTGGCGGCGTTAAACTAATCATATGATAAATTCTTTTTAACTGAATTGTACCATCACTCGTTCGGTTCCTAAACCGCACTGACCCCGAGCTTATTCGCAAGGTTGTTATTTTCACAGCGGCTCTTTGTGTTCGATTTCTGCACCGGTTTTGAAGTTTCTTACTCCATGAAAATTTGTGGTTACGTTCGGAGCTAAACGTCATTTCGGAATTATTTGTAATTAAAGTGGGGATGTGTGACCATTTTGTCAAAGTGCAATTATTTTATTAAAGTGGCTTATTTTTTTATTAGAATCATAATGGATGAACATTTTCGTACTCTACTTTCTTGCATTATTTCCGTTCGGCGTAGGGATAAATTCGGTGTAGATCTGGCAACTTCTGGTTCAGTTCAGTTCGGTTTTGTTGAAAAGAATTTATCAATAGTTGACAACAAAGGAACAGATTCTCCTAAAGTATGTTGTATGTAGAAGCTGGTTCAGGTTTGATTTTGGTGGGCGTTATGACCATCACCATCACCACATAATTCTGTTTTTTCGTTCATTGACGCAGCAAATTTAGCGGGGTGCTAATGCTTTCTTTTGAAATCATATTATTATAATATTTATGGTGTCGTCTCTATTCTGGTCCACAAACTTGTCATCCACCTTTGTAAAAGAGAATTCTTGCGAATATCTTTGAAAAGTAGAATTTATAATTTGGTGTGTACTATCGGTACACTAGCGTAACTAGCGCCCCCGCAGGCCCCGCCACGCGGGCGGCCCACGAAAGCCTAAAATTTAATATTTTCATATAAAGTGATGGAACCTAAGAATATACTATATAGCAAAGAGGAATGATTGAATCGTGAGACTATACATAGGAGTAAGTGAGATGCTGGATGGAGAAATTGTCAAAGCTGTAGATTAATTGTCAAATGTGCTTTTGTTTTGTGAGCAGATTTAGTCAACTTATTCTTTTGTGAAATTTAACAAAAATACCGAATCAATTCTTTTCAAAACTATATATCTTTGAACTTTATTTAGTGCAAAGTTTTATAGTGCCACTAGTGCCTGTAAAAATCTTCATATCAATTAAAAAAACAGAAATGAAGTGTTCGGTCAATGCTTGCAAATATAAATTGGATTATAAACTAGGGAATCCTGTTTGAGGCAACTGCACTACTAAATTATCTTTTTTGTTAATAGAAGCAAAGATTTATATAAATTAATTATGTGAATTGTTTCAGAATAAAGTAGAAAAAGAACATTTTTTACCCCGCACAAAACCTTTGTTTACTTTTTGCAAATTGACAAGTTGTTTAGAATAGGGATGGCGTGTAAAATCTGGCTTATCTATATTCTAAGGATGAAACTTGAAGCCACATAAAATAACAATGCTGGATTAATAAGCAGTTAGATTCACTCATTTAAAATTCGATCTCTGAATAAAAATTATTTTAACTCTGTAATGATGTCATAGTTCCAGATCCATCTAAAGGTGTTCATACCATCATAGGCTTTGAAAAGCTGCAAATATACGACTAAACAGTAGTGATGATACAACAATAAAAAAGTCGAGAATTCTTTTATTTATTCTTTGTATTTAAACCACTGACATATAATAAGAATGGACTGAGCCATCCTATCTAATTCCTATAGTCAAAAATGGCACAAATTTTGGCTAAAATCTATTTGTCTCTTTCAAGCCAAAAATGTACATCACTGACATATACTTTTCGAATTTCTGCTGCATATCTAATGAATATATTGCTTTTGGTAAAACAATTTTATCAGTAATTTACCCAAATAATTAATTTAAAAACATTTATTTCGATAGAGCCACTTATTTATTTATTGTTTACAGTTCTCTCTCAGTTGATACTTGGTGCTTAGACCGAAAGGGTCAGCAATATAGAAGGGAGCCCACTTTTTACAGTACAGTTCTATGAATGTAGTCATTCCATATTATACATGTTAGTGATGTACTGTACAGTGAACTGTAACCAATTTTGGAAACAGTACGGCTGCATTAATTGGAATGCATTGGAATTGACAAAAAATTGAGACAAATATATTGCTATCTCTTACAAGTTCAATCAAGTCTGACATCAAATCTGCAGAGGAGCACATTTTTCAGTAACATTAAAAATTAATATTTGTGTTAATTAAAACAATTTTAACTTCCTAAATAATTTTTATGTAATGTAATACTATTTTTCAACATTTTTAGTGTTTCTAATCGACAAATAATAATAAATTATGAATCGGTGTACAATTGTACGAAATTTAGGGTTTTCACAGTCTGTTCAATATTTGTGCCATTTTTGAAGCAAGAACGCTCAGTCCATTCTTATTACGTGTTAGCATAGATGACACAAGAGCTAGATGTCGCATGCAGTACCAAAAAAGTATACAAATTTTATATGGCTGGGTGGTCCATTCCGGAATGGACCACAACATTTGAAATGATGTATACGACGAGTGATTCATATTTTTTCGTATCTGAAGTGTCGGGGAAGTCGATCAAATGTATACAAAACTACTATTATAAAATCATTTGCATTCGTCACAATCTGAAACATATTATGGTCCATTTCAGAATGCACTACTCATTTCACAATGTGTATACTCTGCTTTAGTATGGCATGCGACATCTCTAGTTCTTGTGCCATCTATGGTGTTAGTCATTTAAACTGAGAAAAAGGTATGTCTGAAACTGAAACACTGTTAATTATTTTCAGGGAAATATTTGGCTGACTTCCTTTAGGCGTATACCCTGCTAGCATCCATCAGAGTTCGTAGATGAAAGAAAAGTATTACCCTTGTGTATAAAACTATATATAGTGACTGCGAAACAAAGTTCGACTTACTTACTTGTTGTATTGAGAGGAGCTACTATTGTATAGTAGAGAGTAAGCCAGCAATGCCTCGCTCGAATATCAGATCAACGATGCTTGGACCTGATATAGGGAAGGCCGCAAATTTTTCTTAGAGATATACTGGAATTTTTTTCCATAGAATTGTTATGCATTTGTGGAGGCCGACAACGACACACACTGCATCTTAAAATAACTTCAGCCGGCCACCAAACTGAATAAAAATTCTGCCGAAACATTTTCTGTAACTTTCTAGGAAGAAATGAATCTTTATTGCTCATCTACGCGTCTGGGCTCATAAAAATTGTTAGTGAGCCAAGCACTCGTTGTCGGCCTCCAATAATGCATAATGCCTCATTTTCATCGTTAAGTTAATTCATTTGACTAATATTTTCCTGTTAATTTTGTCGTTCTAAATACTAATTTGGATTTCTATGAAAGAAAATGTGGGTTATAAATTAAATATTTTTAAGTGGGAAGTGGTAACGAGTTTTTACTCTTTCAAGACCCGTACAAAATACGAGTATACAGGCAATTCTCAACCTACTACATATGGGCAGAGAAAATTAAAAAACAAGTACCGAGGTACTGTCAGTTTCTGGAAGCATTTTCGCAATCACTATATAGTCCTACACAAAAGGGTATTACTTTAAGTTTAGAATATTAGATAAATAACTAATGAATGATATGTATAAGATCAAATTTTTCACGTTGAAAAGTTTTGAAATTTCCTCAAGCTTTCAACACTGTTGTACGCGGTGATCAGTGGACTCTGGCTCTTACTTTAAGTAATCGGATATTTCCGGCTACTTATGTGGGAGGGAGGCTTTTTCCCCTTTCGCTTTGGCTTACTTAAACATTTCTTTCAGATACTCATCGGTTTTCCTTTTAATGTGCTTTCATATGCTGGGGCTGCCAGTGGTTTTTTAATAGGTTTAATGCTGAATGTAGAGCACAAAGTAAATCGAAACAAATAAGTTTGGCAATCCAGATCTTAGTAACACTGCTCATAGCACCCACGAATCCTTTTTAATTCTGTGCTCAAATCTGGCTTAGAGTGGGTGGATTGAAGGCCCTGTTAAGAGATCGTGCCCGTTCTCCCATATTGTGGGAATTTCTGCTAAAAAAAAAAAAAAAAAAATTTAATAGGGAGAAGGGAATAATTTCGTCTCCCTGTACAAAATTATGGGAAACATCATACATCCGAAGTTCAGAAATTATATCCTTACAATTGACACAAAAAATTAAATTTTCCTGCGCATGTTAATTTGCGGGGAGGCATACATCCTTAGTTACGCCTCTGTTTCAGTATCAAGTTGGGCATAAGATTTCGAACGAAAATATCTTCCTTTTTGCTGTAGGTGATAATAATGTAATACAAATACGACAATCATGACAAATGAGAATTCTCATGACTACTCCAGGTAGGTATATAATCTATATCCTGAACCGACCCCTAATTTCACAAGCTTATTTTCCCAACAAACTTATAGGGGTATAGGATACATATAGATAGGTATTATAATTTGAAAGGGCCTTTCTTTAAGAAATTATATTTGAACGGGAAATCTTCGATGTCAATAAAGTTTCAACGAGCAGATGTTTAACGAGATCATGGAAAACGATTTTTATTACATATGTATTACGAGTATAAACTGTTATGTATTACATACATACAAGTGTGCATATATTCATGTATAATATAAGTACAGAATTTAAAATATTTTTTTCATAGCTAAATCTAATGGGAGAATCATGCTTAGGTTTAATATCAAACGAATATAATATGTATACCCTTTTATGCACAGGAGGGAAATCTATAGAGTTTTAAATGTGGGTGGGTAAAAGATAAAGGTCTAAAGAATACCCCAGAGAAGACTTTCTCTACGTATACCTAAGAAAATTTAAACTTCATAAAAAAAAATATGAACTCCAGTTTTGCCTTTAAATTTTCGGATTTATGAAAAATAACAAAAATAAAATGTTTTCTCGACTTGAAAATAAGTAAATACGCGTGTTATGGTTGCTCCCGTATTATGTTCGGTGGGTCTTATGTATACTTAGTGTTTTATGTATCTATATAAAATTTTCATTGTTAATTTATGTAATTTTGTAAGAAACATTTCTTGCGTAGGTTAATCTACGTAAATCCTGCGAAAAAAATTTTAATTTTCTTTTCAAATTTATCTAGAAAATTGACATCAAAGACATTTTTGGTATATTTATAAGAAGCAGAAAAATTGTGTAATTCAGAGAATAATTTTAGCTCTCTATTTCTCTATATTATCGGTAATTAGTTACATGTATTCATATAGCATTGGAGTGCCGAATAATAACCTTATTAACTACCTCTATAATTTACATTATTTGGGGCTTAAGTAATATACATATGTATGTATAAATATAGCATAGGTGTAATACAAATTTAGAATATTCTTATTATTTCATATATTGAGCACAGCTAAAACTGCCATAGTTCTAATGCATATATAGTACATGTATGTACATATGTGCAAGGTGGAGTGATCCTTTGAATAAATTACTGCTGAAAAATTGTCTTTCAGCAATTTTTGAGCTTGGTTCCATAGTTTTCTAATGGTTGTTTAAATTACTCACATCCCTTAAAAAATTTCTAGCAAAAATTTATTTTAAACGAAATCCGAGTTGAGCCTGTGTGCTGTGCTGCCAAGTTGTTTTTGCGTTTTGATGGAGAAATCTTAATTTTTTTAAGCAGCTAAAGAACCAAGCTAAGCCAAACTACAAAATCTTATTTTGTACTGGTACAAGTAAAACTATTTATTATAAAAACAAGTTTATCTACAAAAACACAACACAGTTAGATGAACAAAATTTCTAAATTAGAAAAAAAAAATGTGTTAAGCATTTATTTTGACAGATGATAGAAAAATAGCGAAAATCCGACGTGTTTTAAATATCCGAGAAGTAGTTTAGGGGGTAGTTGGATATTTTATGAAAAAATATACATTTTGCTATCAGTTGATCTACATCCTATCTTTATTTGGTGTATAATAAAAAGCTACAGGGTGTTAATGAAAAAAATCAATTCCCATCCACTCGAAAAGACGCATCTTACAGCTCTTCACCATATAAATTTGTCTGCAAACACCTTGTATATCATGTCAACATCATCAAACTCATTTAATTCCTTGGGGACATAGGGAGAACATAGTAGGACTATACCGAGATGTGTTTTAATTGGAAGACTTCAGTTCCCAGGAAATATCATTCTTCCCCGGGTACAACATGGTAAGTTCCTTGCCGTTTTCAGTCGCATAGAAATGTGTGGCCTATCCAATTGCAATTCCTTTTTTTTTCATCCTCAACTGATTACCTTGGGCTTAGCGTCTCTAAAATTGTATTTGGCTATTCGGTCTCTTCAGCAAATGTTCTCTCCATTGCGAATACTCTGAAGAATATAATCCAAATCCTAATGTCAGTATGCCAGCAGGCAGATATTGTTAGCGTAATCAATCCCTATTGTATGCTAAGTGTGCTGCTATCCTGTGAACTTGCCAAGACAATATTAGGTACTATTAGAATTAGCAGTGCATGAGTAGTTACGTTATGTACCGTTTTACCTTCCAGGATTTCGCCACAGATGGCACCACCGTCGCTACTCGGTTCGAGTCCATACCAAATGTGGAGGTTTGTCTTGGCTGTACTGGTTTATGTCTTGGATGCGCCATTGGGTCTTGACTGTAGTGGTTTATATCTAGGATGCATCATTGAGTATTGACTGGGTTACTATATGTCTTGGATACACCATTGAGTCTTGACTGGCTTATGCCTTGGATGCGTCATTTAGTGTTAACTGCGCCCTGGCGGCATTAGCCGGTACTACCAGCATGCTCCGGTACAACGGTTTTCTTGGATGTGTGTTGGTGTGTCATTTGGTCTTGACTACGCCCTAGCGGCATTAGCTGGTACTACCAACTAATGGCGCTAGGGTTCAGTGGAAACCAAATGACACATCCAAGTCATAAACCAATCCAGACCAGTCAAGACTCAATGGTGCATCCAAGACATAAACCAGCACAGTCAAGATACAAACCCACATTTAGCATGGAATCAAACCACCGAGCGACGGTAGCGTAATCTGTGCCGAAATCCTGGAAGCTAAAACGGTAATCTGGTACATACATAGCATAACTACTTCCATGTAATAAACTTCCTTGATGTACTGGAAGTCAATGAAAGGTGTTAGCTAATCTTCCATACTGAGAGGTTTGCCGCCTGAAGTTATTATAAAGACCTTTGATCAATATAATAATTTACTGGGTATTTCGCTTCATTGGAGTGAGCTCGATTTGAATTTTACTGAAAATCATGTAAAACAGGACTTTCCCTGCGATGGTGATTAGGCAGATTCCTCTTCATATGTTGCATTCTATTTAGTGTCCCTTTTTTGGAATCGTTATTATCATAACGTCATTCATGACATTCACATCGAATCCGATCGATGTCTCTTCTAATGCCGTCGAATATATAAAATTCATTGTTTACTTTATGTTATGCGTCTTCCGTAGTTGTATAGCATTAAACGATAAGTAGTCATGTTTCTTAATCTTAATTTCTTAGGCGAGTAATAATTATTTTTCTCTCAAATAATAGTGTCTACATACATATCTTGCAAGCATGGTGAAAATGATTCCAGTGTCATTTCTATGGTTTTCTTATTTTCTGGTTGGACTAATACTATCCAGTTATCTTTAACTTTGATGGAAGATAATCATAAAATTCTAAAAAATTAATGCCATGTCATACTTGACCGTCTTTGCAATTTTTTGTATTGAACATTCAGGTGGTCGAAATACTTTTCAAAATGTTTAGACATAGTTTTTCTCATATCTAATTCTTTAGTTAAAATATAAAAATCCAATCCAGAGATCTTACAACCTCAGCTTTTGTCGATCTTGAAAAGCCATATTATTGATTTTGATGAAAATTTCTGACATTTACTTCTTAAAAGGCCACTGCGAAGTAAATCGTTGAGGCTCTTACAAGCATATTTATATTTAATGGTCACTTAAAAACTATTGAAAATGAAAGGGCCAAATCTCTTAAAGTATGACGAATGAAACATTCTTCTGCACTAAAAACATCTACATATGTATATACGTCATTAGAAAAACTCTTTGAATAATTCTTGTTATACCCTAGATGAAAAATTAAAGGGATACTAAGTTTGTTCTGTTTGTAAGTAACACCTAGAAATAATGACGACAGGGCAAAATGGATTGAACACCCATTCATAATAATAAAAGTTATTTTGTTTTTTACATGTCCGTCCGGATTACAAAAAAAAAAAGTAAAATTGACTTCCAAAATGGGCCGATACGGGCAACTCCTTCGTAGGGTTGCAATACAAAAATTCCGCTTTTCACTATATATAGTATTTGGGCACTGCTTGAGAACGCGTCGACGTAGAGAGCTGAAATTTGGTACATGGTATTTTTATAGTAATAGTAAATAAAAAAACCTCTTCTTGGTGTTGCCATATAAAAATTTAGGATTTTTACGTATTGTGAAAACGATCAGTCCTAGATGGTTTTAATGTACTGAAAAGTTCTTCAGAACTTGAACCGTTTTAGAATTATATGCGAAAAACCATTTCAAAAATCTACTTGCGCAGAGAGGTGACAATACAAAATTACATACAGGCATTTATCTAGGGTATCATAAGTATTGGTTTTAAACCAATTGTAGATTTCCTACTTGTTTTTCAATTAGGACTGTGATAGTTAATGAATGCCGATGAAAACAAACATTATCTTTAAAATTTCGTGTGGAACTAAGAAACAAACTAAGTCGGTTTTGGGAGATTTGTTTAATTTTTATACATCCTTGTCACTGAGGCGCTACACAGCATGTCAATAAATAATTAGAAAATATCTATATCTCAAAAACGATTTATTTTTTTTTGTCCCACTTTAACGTTTTTTCCTTGTTTTTGCTTTGGGTGCGATATATTTTCTTTTATTGAACCTCTTCGTTTTTGGGATTCTTCTAATGCTTTCCATAGCAATATTCCGCGATATAATCAAAATAGTGTCCCTAAATATTATATTTCCTCTCCATTTCTTCAGATACCAACCACAGAGTATTCCAGTGATTTGCATTTCAGGAAATTATAATAAAGGTAAAATTCCACAATGGGAGTATGTGTTGTGTGTGTATGTGGGTGTACATAAACTTTTAATCGGTATACTCCAGGTGAAATCCATGAACTTCCGGTCTTTTCGTAAAATAAAATTACAGATGTTAGGTAAGGCAGCTGTTTCTTCTCTTTTAAAGTAGAAACATAAAACTTTACCTCGGTAATTATTTCTTTGCATGACAAACATAACACGTTCTCTACATTCGTCTTAATATATACATATATGATACATATGTAAGTAGGTAGATGGATATATGCATGTACGTAAAGAATACATATTTTTGCCACCTCCATAGTATTATGACTTATGCATCCCATTACGGCTTGTTGCTTTTGAGGAAAACTCAGTGCAGAAAACATCACATTCTAAATTATTCACTAGAAAAGACATGAAAGACATTTAGAAACAAGAAACAACTTTTACTAACACAGTAAATATATATACTTATATGTAGGTATATATGTATATGCCGTTGTACTATGTGCGGCTAAATAAAAGCAAGTCCACGATGGGAAACTTTACATACCCTGCCAAAATTTATGATAGCCACAAGTAGAATCATATTACGACAATGCAAACTCTTTCATTTGTATAAAGTTCTTTGTTCATTTGTCTATCCCACATCTAAGAGTATTGTATTTTTGGTGAATTTATGAAAGTTTCAATTTGACTTTTGTGGGAATATTGTCGGGATGGCCGAAGGCAAAATATCTTCTTTGTACAAAATTAAATTATAAATTCAATTTAAATGCGTTTCTTATGGGCTAAGAATATATGAAAAGTTAAATGAAAAATAGCATTTCTTTGCCGGTATCAAATTATTTATACAAAAGAGGCGTTTGTGGGCAACTGGGGACTGAAATAGGGAAATGAAATATTTTTATAAATAAATTTTTCAATGGAACACTATTTAATTCAATTTTGTTAATCACCGTTACTTTCAACAGTTATCCAAGTTTTTTATTATTTTATAATTTATGTTCAGCATTATATATTGAAGCCATTTTATACTGATGAGCTGCTTTACACACAGCTTCAATAATATCTAGAAACATCTGTAATGTGGCAAATTTAGTATTTAGTTTCTTTCCTATTATTTCCACCATAAAACAGTGGAGCGTGCTTAAGATATTTCTCAGCTTGTGGAATCCATTATTACTCTATAAAAGTCAGCTTAGTGTAGCAGCCACGAATCGAACGATTTATTGACCTCTCTTAGATCTTATAATGGTCTGTTATCATACCAATTTATTGCCATCTTATGTGAGTTTGTCAAGGCAGAAGGAGAAAACTAAAAGATCATTATCATTTTCCGCAGTTCTCGACACAGAAGCATATGTCTAATGGATTATTAACGGTCTTTCTAGCCCATTCGGCAATTGGGACATTCAAATAATAAAAGTTTTAGGCATGCATGTTCAACGTGATCTTCGTCCATAATAGCATAGATGGCACAAGAACTAAATATCGCATAGTATACCAGAGCACAGTATAGAGAATGTTAGTAGTGGATTCCAAAATGGGCTACACATGCTTTAGAGCGTGTGACGAGGGCAATTGTTATTGTAACAACATTTGACCGACCTCCTCAACACGGCAGATGCGAGAAAATATAAATCACTCGAAGTATGCATCATTTCGAATTTCGGAATGGACCGCCAGCTACATATATAAAATTTGTATTCTCTGTTCTGGTATTGTATGCAACATTTAACGAAATCTTTTTTCCGAAAAAAAACTTTGCCGACAAAAATCTCCTCAAAGACAATAAATTTCTCCAATGAACAATTATACCAGGAAAAAATTTCCTAATAATTTTTTGTAAGGAAAATTAAAATTCATACTCTCTGCGAAGTTTTTTCGTTCACATCCGCATAGTTATGTACATGATATGAACTGCAATTTGAAATTTTAAAGAAATTTCCTAATAGGGAAATTATCTTTTCGTTCAATTGTTTATCAACATTCTCTGCCTCTCTGTATCTCTCTCTCTCTCTCTCTCTCTCTCTCTCTCTCTCTCTCTCTCTCTCTCCTTACACTTTACTTTAGTATTGATTTGAATTTGAATCTTTACAAAATTGTAAACATCTTTTTAGTTCTGTCGAAAACTGACATTTACTCACATAGAAGACCTGGTAGACCTGGTAAAAACAGCAAGACAAAATAATGAAAAAATATTTTAAAATTTTATTCTAACGATTGCGATCAGTGTTGGGATGTTGTTGCGGCAAAAACTCCCTCGGAAATGGGAATTACTGGGGACTTTTCCCATTTCTGGCAAGAATAATTGATATTTTAAATTAAAGATAGCGAAGAAGTCTAGTAAATAACGTCGGAAAAAATAAGAATTTCCACTGGATCGGAAATATTAGCCCGAAAACTTGTAAAATATGGTATAAATTAAAGTTTTGTAAATCAAATTCCAGTTAAATAGGTATTCTCATTTCTTTAGATTGAGACAATTTTAGATAGATAAGGCCCAGATCTAGCAAATATCGTCAAGTTTTTTTATTTTTAGTTGCGCTTGTTTTAACACTAATAGCACTTATTTTTTCTCCCGATATTTCAGAAATTGCAATATTTCGTTGAAAGCCTAGTACTAAGGTCCGCGCTAAGCTATATGAAAATTTATCACGCTAAGAGCTATTGGCGAAAATTTATCTTAAATTTTATTAATTAAATTGATTTACTTGATTTTTGTAGTTGACGTAGTTTTGTACGTCTTTGTTGTAAGTACGGATGAATCCGAGTAATTTTAACTGTACTTGTTTTTAGAAATATTATGACCGCACATTGTATTTCCGAAAAAAAAAGTGCAAAATGTTTCTTCTTTTTTTTACTATATCTTTTCTCTGAGTCTTCGCAGTCATATTTTAGCTGCTAAAGAACGGCCCGATATTGGAGACTCGCCAAAATTTAGTTAACCTTAGTACTAGACTTATGTGGAAAAAAAATGTAGGAGAGTTAAATCTCTTTAAAAAATTTCAATTTATTTGAACTGCAAATATTCATTTTTCATCTTAAATTGTATAATTTTGTCGCATGTTTGGTTTCTGTCTTTTACGATAAATGTCTCTAATGTGGTTTGTGGTCTAAGTCTAGACTAATTTTATATGAATTTTCTCAGGACACAAATCTACGTATAGTAAATTTAATTGCTTACAAGCTCATTGGTATCTAAATTGATACTTTTGCTGAGTACTCACTTAAGCAAATTTCCACAATTTTGTCCTAGGTACCAAAAGTATCAGAAATACACGTAACTTTTGAAAAAAAATTATTTTTTATTGATAGGAGAGATATCTATAAAAGTAAGTCTTAAACCCATGGCCTTTGTAGATTCCTATGTATTGCATGCTCCCTAAAACGTTCATAGAGAAAAATGTTCCTATGAATGCAATAGTAGTAAAGCGATTAAATACAAAGCTATTAAATACAAACTCTCATCCGTAATCACACTTTTAGTAATTTTAACTATGCATGAACAAGCAAATTTTCTTACTTTCTTATTCTCTTCAAAGTTCTCTCTCTTATTTGAAAATGCCTTAAATTTCACGATAATGCGAAACAAAATTTAATTTTTGTGTCATATTTTATTTTCTGAACTGTGGATGATTTTTCCAATAATTTTGTACATGAAGACGAAATTAATCGGATTCAATTTTTTAGGCCAAAAATTTCCCCAATTCGAAAAATTCCCACGATATCCCAATACTAATTACGATTCATTCATTTCTCTACCTTACCATAAATGAATATTTTTTGTATTTTGTATTAAAAAACCAACCATAAGAAAATCATCCCTACAAAAACTGTACTTGCTACCCAACATAATAAATCCCCTGAAAAATAATAATAATAATATTTTTCTGAACCCTCTAATTATAAATTGTACTTACTTCAAAAATAATATCATAATTATATATACACAGGATGGCACAAAAATCTTACGTCGCACAATATCAATCTGGAAACCCTAACACAGGTGAAATAATAAGAAAAAGCTCTCATGACCTTAATTCCTCCATTCATGTTGGTTGAGCTTGAACTGAGAGACACCATGCTTGGTTCATCTGTCAAAGAGGACCAACCACCAGTTCACATACCTATGTACATCGTATAAAAGATAATACTCAACGAGTCATCGCTTTCATGAAAACACACAAACATAAATAAATATAATCCTGAGAGAAAAGCTCTTCGGTTCTCTTGGGGGTGGGAGTGGGTCCAATCCTTATAGTTAAACTACCATTTACATAACATCTGTCTAATAAAGGAATACGATTTTTTATATAGGTATAAAAGGGATTTTGTTTTCAACAAATAACACCCAAAAAATACTAAGCTTTCATAGGACGCAAATTAGAAAAAAGAGAGCGCTCCTGTTATACACTAATAAAAGATGCGTGAAAGCTCCTGTTTTTGAGCAGGATAAGCTTTTCTCAACTTGTCAAAATAACTAAAGTCCTTGCACACAGGATAAAAATTTAGTAATTGATAGAAAACATTCATTTCAGTTTCCTTTGAATCGCAACATCGGGTAAAGGTCCTCTAAAGAAGCGATCTAACTTCAAAGGCTTTTTGACTTTTTGTGAATTTTTATTCTCTCTCTGTGAAATATTTGTGAAAGACAATTTTCAGAATAAAGAAAAAGAAAAAAATCAACTAAATAACAAAAACAAACTGGAAACATAAATAATTAATCTATTCGGTTTGTTCTTAATAAATGTGTAAATGTTTTTTTGAGGATATACATATTTAATTCATGGAGTTCAATGTAAAACCAGTTGCAAACCACGTTCTTATAGAAGGACGACGACACAAGACTTAATTCGAAAGGTGTGCGTAATGTCGAAGGTTAAAAGCTAGGCTAATTGGTTTGCTTTTAGATTACATATATCAATGGCAGTGTAAAATTAATTGTAAAGTTCTCACGCTATTCAATTGGAAAATAATAAACAAATTCAATACTGGTTTTTCACCTTGCATATTAAATGTGAAGCGCAGCATTCTTTCTTTTTTTTTGACATATTCAACAGTTTGCTTGAGAAGGCATATCAGGCCCTAACTATATAGTAGAAGGACATCGTTTTGCCTCTTTCGCTTTCCACAATTCCCGATATTAAACTGAATAGTGTAGATATAAATTTGCTATTGTGTTTGTGTAATAGATATTTTATATGAGTGTGTGTGTGTGAGTGTTTATGCATTATTTATATATATATAAAAAAAAAATATATATATATATAGAGTTACATGAAATTCTGCCCAGTGTAAGTGCTATTAGTTCTCCCCACTTAATATATGCATATATAAGGTGCAGATGTCCGACGAACTCATCTCAGATAAGCGAACCGATGCTTTTAACTTTCTACAAAAGAAAGGACGGAAGGATATGAATCAGATCCTGGATACTACATGTATGTAGGTTGTGTTTAATTTAATTGCATATAATGTAGAATAGCCTTAAGGAGTGTAGTAATTTTGTCTCGAACTGGATTCTCGTCTCAGATCATTGGAGCCACCAGTCAGGATAGAGAAAGTTGCAGTCGCCTATCTGTCGCGTCGATTGTTCAATTTCACCGTCTGTTAACCTCCATTTATACCTTATAGTATTCCATTATAATTTACAAATAGAGCTTAAATCCCTCTTGCAACACCCGTTCTCCCCAGCCCCACCTAACTTCATTCCGATTATCTTTCTACTCCCTTTTCCGTTGCAATGTTTTTGCAGTTCGTATATACTGAGGAAAAAGACTGCAGTTGTGCAATTAACTGGGTTGTGTTAGCTTTAGTAAGTATAATAGTAGACACCTCATTAAATGTCTGTTTCCTTTGTTTCTATAACTATTTGAGATGCTCGACTAGTAGACACTAGTGCTAGTCAGTTTTCACTTAAGTAAATTCTGTACTGTCCGGTTTTAGTGTCACTGTTTACATCATTTTTCCAGTCACGCTTTAGTAATCTACTATGGCATATCAATTGTGATCCTGCTCACAATTATTCTACACATTTTATGTTATAATAACTGTCAAATAAATTATTCTTTCTTTTTTGTGGTCTATAAAACACTGCGGTTAACGATACCCTCCATCTTCTCATATAACTATATACGGTGAATTGTGCTAGTCACAGAACTTCAGTTCAGCTTTTGATGATGGAATGACTCATTTTAGGAATTACTGCTTCTTGTACAGTACATTGTTATAATACATTGGATGCCCAGACAAGACTATAGGTGTATACATTACCTACGTATAAGTTTGATGTTGAGTTCATATATCTTTTGTTAGTGTATGTACCTACTATGAAAGATTAGATTGTTAAGTATGAGCGGAAATTGATTTAATAAACTTTCAATTTGCCAAAAAATTTTTGAACATATACATATAATATATATACAGAATATATAGAATTCCATTCAAAGTGGGTATTGAGTGTTTACATAAAAAAATAAAAAAAAAAAAAAATTTAAGATCGAATTTATAAGACACCAATACTTTTTTTGAAGGTTTACATACAGGGTAGGATGTTAAGAAGTCCTGAACTATATTTATGGATTTCAAAACTGAAGGTCGAGATAAGCAAAAAATTGTATTGTAAGAAGAAGTTTAAGTCCTGAGGACCTTAATAAATACCTTGTATCTCAAAGTAGTAACGTTAATACCATCTCATCGTGCGCCATTTGACACGCTCCGTTGACTCTGACATTAGCTTCCGTTGTATTGACTCGAATGAAGCAATTGACACTATTTACTCTGTTCTCTCCGAGGCAATAGGCCCGGATAATTTACCATCCAACTATATTAAGCTGCTGTTGCCCCTTATAATTATACCTACACTATAAATTTTTAATGCTTGTTTAACCTACATTGAAGAAGCTGTGGTGGTTCCCATTGCAAAAAATCCTCTACAAAGAAGCCAGATGACTTCAGACCAATAAACATATTACCCTTCCTGGCAAAGGTGTTGGAAAAAATCATATCTAAACAAATGCAAAAGCATCTGGCACAAAATAATTTTCTCAGACAATGGTAGTCTAGCTTCCGCGCTGGTCATAGCTGCGAGACAGCGCTATTAGAACTGACGACTGATATTAGAAATGTTCTTGAAAATGATCATCCGGTGTTCTTAGTTCTTTAATTTTCAACAAATCCTTCGACACCGTGGACCATTCCAAGGTCCTTGCTAAAGTTATAGAAATTTTTGATTTTAGTTCCCCTGCTTCCAAACTTATTAACAGCATTTTAACTAATCGTTGCCAGCGGGTCAAAAGCGCTAATCACATCTCCTCCAGAGTTTGTCTAATATGTGGCGTGCCTCAGGGATCTATATTGAGCCCTCTCATGTTAAGTTTGTTCATCAACGATCAACTAACTATTCGTCTTACACTGCAACTTTCATAATGATGTCCAACTATATCCTAGTCATCCCATCGGCTTAATTGGAGATTGCGTTAGGTTGCATGAGGATTTGGAAAGAATTCAAGAGTGGTCTGTCGTCAATGGTCTCTCATTTAAATCGCACTAAGTCAGCGCCTTTACCTTTGTACAGATACATTGTCGACCCCTCATACCTACCGCCTATTCTCCTTGAAAGTTCTCCAATTTTCTTTGTTTGTCGGGTAAAAAATTTAGAATTCTAGAATGACTTGTTGTGACCATGTATCACTAGCAAAGTATACGGAGCGCTCAGATGCCTGTGGTTAATCTTTTGAAATGTTCACAGATTTTCCTTAAAAATTCATCATAAACATAGCACTTTTTTACAAGGTTACAAAATTTTACCTATCAATTAATTCTTCACGATAAATCAGTTTTTATGATTTATAATTTTATTTTTAGCGAAAACATTTTATGTGAATATTGAATATTGGTCCTTATTTTTGCTAGAAAATAAAATATTAAACAATGATGAACTATTTTTACATCCAGTATAGTTTAATTTTAGATTTGACTGAAGTATATTTAAAAATTTTCTTATTTCTTTGTAAAAGCGAGTAAAACTTTAAGTGAAAAAAAAAATGGTACTTTTACATTAGAAATGCTGTAAGTTTTCATTAATTGAAGAAATTTAAAATTTTTAAAACTAGTGTAAAAATACTTTATGTTAGGTTAGGTTAAGTTGCAAAGATGCCGATAAAATTAGTCCTAGCCTGCTTCACTTAGTAATAAAATCAACCCAAGATTATATGGAATCTCACGATATCTCTTAGCTCCAAGCATGCAGCTCTCCTAGCTTCAAAAAAAGTGATTACCAAGTATTCCTCCACCACTTTTGATCACCAGTGCTAGGCAATCGCAGAACATAATATAGAACTGATTCAATTTTTTTAGGAAACTATACCGCTTAGATAGAAATCTTTAGACTCTAGACTCAATCTCCTAACATGATTACTTATGGCACAATGACCCCCCCTATCAGTTTGTTGGTGTTCGTTCTGCCATCCCTAAGAAGCTTCATTATTTTCTTTCTATTATATAATACAGGCTATAAATGACTTGCAATACAGCAGTTGTCTTGATTTGGTCACCGATGATTAGCATTCTTGTAGCTACCGTTGGTGATGTCGTTTTTTATTGCAAAAATACTGCGAAAATACTTTAGACGTCAGTAAAGGCTAAGAATTTAGAGTGGGTATATACTTCCGTTATATTTAATGAAAATTTACTAATATCATTGATGTAACCTTACATTAACTTTTTACACAAGTACTTTGTCTTTAAAGATCGTACATATGGCGGGCTACATTTATGAAAACTTTTGTATTCCATACTTAAAATTATCTCCATCCATTATACGAAAATCTTAAATTTGTCTTTTTTAGACTTTCTTTAACTTTCTAGCCCAAAATTGTAACTTAATAACATTTTCTTCATATACTTTTAGATCATTTCTTTATAATTTATTCAAACTCGCTAGAACTCTCAGTTTGTGTTTACGCGTCTGGAAATAATAAACTAGAGATACACCTGAAACCAGAAAAGGTCTTCTTGATGAACCTTTTTCATGGGCCTATACTTTGCTCATCATAAATTTACAATTTTGACCTCAAACGAGCTTTATCTCAGAGATACCCATACATATTTATGTAGTTATGTATATTTTTCCAGGATGATTTACAAATTTTTGTCATATAATTGGTGAGGAAAATTTGCATAGACCTGGTGAGTAAAGTCCCTAATCGATTTCATGAATTTTAATTGTGTTCTTTTGATTGGCAATGATATTCGACCTGCTTTTTTGTGGAAATCATATCAGACAGAGAAAAGGTATAATGGCAATGGTTCAGGTTAACTTTCAAATTAAAATACAAAACGAACAAAGTTGGTAAAAACAAAAATTATTTCAACTGCTTGTCACTGAGAAATGTGGTCTAACTTTGTGTAGCGAAAGTTTGTTAGGCAATTCACTTGCGCTCCATATTTTATAGGAAAGGGACTGACGCGCTTAAGCTTTATATCTCAAGTGTATAAGTAGTAACGGAGAACTTTTTCAATATATGTAAATCACTTAACTGAGAGGAAAACTTGTTGAAATTCTATATATACACCCTTTTTTTTAGCTTCGTAAGCCTTTGCCATTCATTTCGGTTCGTTATGCCGATGTTTTTCAATCCCAAGAGACAACAAATTTTATGTCCAACTGTCACGTCGCCATCGGCAGGCAATATAATAATCATTTAGAAAATATTCACTCAACTTTTTCCTCGATTTATGTCCGGTTGTAAGTATGTAGGTATATCCTTTAAGCTGTACTTATAATGTACATACCTATATATTCTAGTATTAAATTGAGCGTATAAGTGCAACTTATAATTTTTGATATGTTAGCAAACTGTAAAACGTTTCAGATAATTAACACCAATTCAAAGTTCAGTGAAAGTCTGATAGTTATAGGAATGGGAGTTGTTTGAAGTTGTTCAAAGTTGTGTATACGGGTCTGAGTGTTGGCGCTTACAAAATAAATTACATTTCAAGAATTAATCAATAGTATCGAGATTGAAGAATTGTTCACGCGTATAATTTTTAATTACCCTTTTTAAAAGTGGTGTCCTTCGACGAAAATGTTGTTCATTTCACATTTAGAATAAACTCGTTGACTGGTTTTGATTAAAAAACTTTTCAAATTTAATTTGTACACGACGCCGGCAGCCTTAAAGCTTAATATAAATATTATATAAGAACGCGCAAAAGACATATGCTAATTAAATTTGAGCCTTTCTTGGTTGATATGGAAAATAATTGAAATTAAAATTACAATGAAAGCTAACGGTAACATGTGAAAGTACTACTTATATTCATACAGATATTAAAATGATGAAATTTTTTCAATATCTACCCGTCCTTAGCTAGACAGTTTAAATCAGTTGGGAATACTTATTCCTGTAAAATGAACGCATATCGTAAGTTAAACATAACAAAGTTATAACGGAAGTGGAAAGTAATTAGTATTGTTATTGGTTATCCCAGATATATACATATTTATGATGAATCTGATGGTTTTAAGCTCAAAACTTCTTTTTCTTCAGATATTTTTAACTCTATATCATCGGTTACTGTAGAGAATATTTATGTAATATTGAAATTACGTTAATGCTATTAGACTAGGTGTAATTAGTTCAAATTTAGTTAAATTAATCTTATCAGTTATTTCGACGCTCCATCGCATACTTTTATATAAAATAAAATCAGGCATACGTATTTGTAACCACAAAGTTTCAAATTATTTATTAGTTATATTTGCGACCAAACAGTTGACAAAATAACTTCAAAGTTGTCTTTGAAATGAGTAAATCGCTCAATTTATTTTCTAGTAATAATATTATCAAAAATATCCCAAAATAAGTCCATATTGACATTTAAAACTATGTAGAATGTCAAAGCTCATACGGTGGACTTTGAAAACAATTTCAATTGTACTACATATATATATAGAAGAAAACTATTTAATTTATCTTAGTAGAATTATATTACCTTATTTTTTTTATGTAATTTATAGTATTTCATTAAAAGATTTAATTGAAATAAAATTTGACTTTCTTCTAGTATGGTATTGAAGGTTTTATTGCTTTTAATTTCTTTTCTTAAGAAAATTATGTATTTATATCTGTTGTAAAACAAATATTTTGTAACAGTCACCTCAAAGATAAATAATCTATGTAATTGCTCATTTTGGTTATTTTAGTTAGTTAGTTATAGAAAAGTCATGAAATATCACAGAAATCATCTCATTGAGTTGTGAAAAATCTCAGCTATGAGTTTCTGACTATAAAGTTGCACAGATGTCCGTTATTGAAATCTATTGAATGTTAGTTGGGTATGCATCTTTCATATTTCGAAGAGAGAACTATAGTTTTTGAGCAGATTTTTTTTTCTCATTGTTTCTTTATTTACTAGTTAATGCTTTTTATTTTCGAAAATTGAAAGAAGATATTGTCTACGAAATTTTATGGATTTAATTGAATCCATTTCTCACATCCAAAAACTATCAATATTTGTTTGATTTTGTCAATACTTTTCAGAATTACTGCGTATGTCTGTCTAATCTGAACGATATTTGTCTTTTATAATATAGAACCTATAGAATTACTCTTATCCCTTACTGGGTAGTGTGAACCATTTCGAAATCTAAATTCATTATCGCATGAACTGCTGTCATATTTCTGATACTTTGAAGAGAATTTACACAAATTTACGAAAACTGTCGTTGTTCGCGTCTATCCTATCAATAAGTACTCGCCTAAACTTGTCAAAAGCTCAGCACTTTACATTTTTTCCTGCGGAAAAATCCAACTTTCAAAACTAGTGAACAGCATCTGTATAAAAAACGGTGATGTTACTTTTGACAAATACGTTCATTTCACCTATAATCTCGGTCAATTGGACTATGTTTTTTGGATTGGTCATTATATAATTATCTCACATGCAAGGCATTTCATATTATTTTCAAACTTTTGCAATCGTATGGAATAGTCTCAGCTCTTAAAGTATTTTTACAATGTCGACAGCATCAATGGGTCAATCTATAACTCCGACTCGGAGGTAAAAGAGCACGTTTAGAAGACGTTGAATATTTTCGTTGAAAATTAGAATCACGCATATAAATAAATCAAGGAGTGTCTCTTATCTGAGATATGCCAGATATGAATCTCCAGTAAAAACGCAGTTAAAATAAAACTGTGACTTTTCAATATGAAAGCAACCCTGCATACTCTTTAGGTTTCCTATCCTATCTCTCTCGAGACTTTATCGAAAATAGACTGTAACTGTTAAGAAATTAAAAGACAAATCAACGAATAATATGAACCGAAAAATGAATTAAATTCAAGCAGGAGCAACAGATTTTGATTAAAAGACAAAATTCTGTGTGTGTGTGTGTGTGTGTGTTTTTTTTTCTACTCCCAACTGACTTATTTCATACCTTAATTTGTCTGGGATTTGTGGACATTGCTGAAATGAAAATTTTTCGCAACAAACCTAAAATAAGACTAGCGTAAATTTTTTAATAGAACTTTTCAAACCCAGAATCTTCTCTGACTCCAGTTACAGATATACGTTGGTATAGAATGTCAAGTCCATTACAGATCCGTGCAAGCGAAATGAAAAGTAAATATCTCTGAAGAAAGGATGTAGGCGTTCCCCGGAGGTGGTAATAATAACAAAACCGAACTAACTAAGTACGTTCAAAGATCAAAAAAACTTGTTATTTTAAAACCATCCGACAATTGTAAAAATTGCTAAAATTTTGGAAACTATTTCAAATTTAAAATATGATTAGAGTTGAGAAAGTGTTTTTCATTTGAGTATTAAATTTCAGTTGAGTTCATTGAAAAGTCTGATAAGTCCGAAGCTTTACCTGCACAAGACCCTTAATTATTAATGATTTTTAATGAATTTAACTGGATTAAGGACTTAAGCTTTGCTTTACATGCCAGAAATACCGATGGGATAATTTTTTTTTTTTTTTTTTTTTAACGAATCTTTACAGGAACTGGTGGAGTGCTCGTGGAGAAGAACGTAAAAATTCGAGTGTATATTTACGTATACGTTTACAAACTATACACGTATTTCATGGCACACAAATAATATTTAAATATGAGCCTCGAAATAAATTTTGTGTATATGCAAATATAAGCGGAGTCGTAAATATTTGTATTAAATAAATCAGAGCTTAATTTTCTGGATATCACCATTAAAAGCATATAATTCCCGCTAGAGTTACTGATATTTGGCATATTCTTTGGATTGAGAGAATTTGATTAATTTTTATTAAATTTCCCGTTCATTCCATTCGTCAAGTCAACAGAAATATATTTATAATAAAATATGATTTAATTTGTGTGTATACGAAATGCCAAAAAAAAAAACAGTATTGGGTCAATAATACTCCCTTGAGGCAGGCCCGTGCGTACGTGTGGGGTTTTGGGGTTGAAACCCCTCCCATGGATCGAAACAAAAAAAAATTCTTTGTGCAACACAAATTCAACAGCAATGAATTTGAGCGAACTGAATCCCAGCGAGATTCACGGCCACATATTACTTCTGAACTAATGACGCAGCAGCTTTAGCAAATTATTTCCATGTAAATGTACTTTAATTTAGTTATCCCAGAGACTTGTCGACAGACAATGTAAACAATGCTGAATCAGTTGTGGTATCCTTCATGTACCATTGTACGAACGGTATTTTAAATCAAAGCCTTGGGAAAATACTTGTATTGTAAAAAAAAAAAGTAAATTTAGACCTGTGTTTTTTTTTATATAATTGAAATACATTCGTAAAAGATGATGAAATTCTATCCGATATTTCTTCGTAAAGGCGCTCATATATTTATTGTGCCAATCGTAATCGAAATTTTTATTTTTATGATGAAGAAAGAGGAAGATGAGGAGAGTGGAACCGCATGAGTCCGAAGCAACTTACGTCGATTTACAACCCTCGCTCATGTATGAATGCTCTGGAAATTATTTCGAAAGGGATAAATGAAAACAGTCAACTGTTACTTTTCAATTTCTTTCGGTCATCAAAACCGTGAATTTTCAAGAATCGGTTCTGGCCAGTGCTGCCGTTTGGAAAATTTCAAGAGTAGTACAATTTGCTGCCAAAGCGGAGTACTTTCGAAAAATACGGAGTACACGACTAACGAAATTTAATGAATTCAAATTAATTAGAATGGGATGCCCCGAAATCACATTAATATGAATAAAACCCATTTTCATTAAAATGACTCATGTCTACTATTATTATATTATTTATATATATATTTTTTTTATATAGAAACAACTAGTTTTTATTTTAAGATTTTCCCCTTGATTTTTTTTTTTAGCAATAAGAATTTTTTAAGTTTAGTTGACAGCTGTTCATTTAAAAGATTCATTATTTAATAGCTTTGATTCAGATCATACTTGAAGTAAAAAGGTTTTGTAATGAAAAGCTATTCTTGAGAAAAGCATACCTGCATAAAGCAAATCAATACAGGTGTATACTAATAACATACATAAATTCGATCATTAATTTAATTATTGAAATTGGATTTTCATTCAGTCATCATGCAAAATTATATTAACAACTTCAGTCGATTTACGATTTACGACATTTGCATCAATAATGCACATAAATAATTCTGGTAGAGCAAAATGGTAGACACCCTTGCATTTAAAAGTCCATCCCTTTGAGGAGAGAACTAAAGGAGAAGACATCCCATAGTAAAGTATATGTATGGCAGCGTAGCCAAAAATTTTCGCCATCTTGATTTTGGCGGGGTGTTTGACTGTCACTTTTCTATAAACAAAGAGCCGCAAAGTGTGTTTGGCGCAGAGACGTAATTACAAAAGGGATAATTTACTTTTTATAGGAAATGGTTAATGGCTATTGGACTAAGTGATAGTAATATAAAAAGGAGTTATATATGCTCGAAGATTTAGATACAACAAGCGGTGTTGAGGAAAATACTTTTAAAGTATTTTTATGGTAAATTCGGTAAATTCCACTGACTTGCATATATAAGTAAATTCGCAAATAATTTAAATATATCGTCAGTGATAGCATACTTTCTGAAATTAAAACTGGTGCCACATGAAACAGGAGATCAGTCAGTCCATTTATATACATGTCAGTGGGTGGTGCGGAAATGTGTTTGAATTTTCGCGCCATTAATTTGTTGTGATATTTAAGACATCAACAATTTTTAACGCCTCGTCTGGCACCTCACAAAAACAAGAAGAAGAATGAAAGTTGCTACGCTTTTTTCATCACATGTATCCTCCTTTAGTTTTCTCCTCGAAGATCCATCCTCACGATAGCTCAAGAACGCGTGTACTTAGAGAGCTGCATATGGGCTTTAAAAAAAAACTTAAAATTAAGTTCGAAAATCGGACAAATCGGATAAGGATGAAGGGGTTGCCATGCAAAAGTTTCGTTTTTCACTATGTATATATTTTGACATTGCCTGAGAACGCGTCGACGTAGAGAGCTGAAATTTTGTACATACTGCTTTCATGAAAAATAGTTCTTAGTGTTACCATATAAAAATTTAGGGTTTTTACGTATACTGTGAAAATGATCAATCCTATATGGGTTTTATGTACTGAAAACTTTTTCAGAATATGAAAATCCTATAAAATTGGTTGTAATCATTTTTGCTGTCCGGGGAACCGTTCTAGAAATATATGCGAAAAACCAACTCAAAAATCAAACTTGCACAATTGGGTGACCATACGAAATTACATACGGGAATTCATCTAGCTAGGGTATCGTGAGTTTGTTTATTATAAGTATTACCTTCTGTTGGCGGCGACAAAGCAGATTCTATAGAATTTCCAATAATGGTTTCTTGACATATCCTGTCGACGTGCTCTAAATCTGTCGTTATATTAGAAATTATGATTTCTATATTATTTAGGTTTGTTGAATTTCCAGGAATTGTTCTAGATTACCTTTGATCTTCGGATACATTTGTCATATTCATATTGCTTGTACCTCAATCACTACATTTAGCAACTTTAATACTGTGTCTGCAATATTGACACTTACTTCTCCATTATCGAAAGTCATTTTGATCACATTAGATTTTTACTCTACACTTCACAGTTCTGTATAAAGTTCTGTTTCTCCGGTAAATATGGAATAGTTTGTAAACTATATATCTGAAAGAACTTTGAGGTCATTATAAATAATGGTCATTCCACAGGAAAGCGATTAAAAGTCGCACTTTCCTAACCCGACCATCACCAATCTCGTTTTTTCTTTTTCTGAAAGTTAAGTATTTAGTTATGAGATAAGAACACAACTATTTATTTTTGTCTTACGGCGCATGCTAGTTGAATTAAAGGACTTTGAAATCCTTAAAATTCGCCGATTTTTGGTCTGCTGAGTTATATTAAAAAAATCATAACTTTGGTTCTGATTATCACAGAGACATGACCTTTAGGTTATTTTAAAGATGAAAGACAATCCTTGAGGGAAAATTATAAAAGAAGATGCCTTTTAGAAGTAGAAAAAATTAAGGATAATAAATATATCCTTTATCCTTGTTTATGTTTAAACGCATTCCCTTAATTCTTCCTTGCTTTATTTTTAAATTAATGCTTATAATGTTGTTAGTAAATGGTTAAATTTTTAAATTGGGGTATGAATGGGTTTCGAGACGAGAATTTTTTTGTTTTTCGCTTGAGGTCTGGTTTTTTAGGAACGAATGTCATACAAATCTATTTTGTTATTTGTTTTTGATCCCGTAAGAAAGTTTCCACCAGGAACATAATTTTTTGTCTTCTCAAATATGACTCATTAACAGTCTGTTAAACAAAAAAAAAAAAATTATCTTGCTTCGACGCCCGTTTATATCCCAACTTGAAAATTTAACTTCTTACTAACAACATTATGTGCATGAATTTAAATAAGATGGTGTTAGCTGTGAGTTTCTTGAATTTCGTATTTTGCAAAATTTGTGCTCTTTAATCAAAGACCACTGTTTCTGTGGAATTGTCCGCATGAAGTCAAAAACCCGATCTTAATCAGATCATACAAACTAAACTTTTGTTATATTAAATCATCGACGGCTTACATTCTACATCATATTTAAAACAGAATTAAAAAAGAAAACTTATACAAAAATCAGCTTTACTGACAAAATATTTTCTTAGTTTTTCCACAAAACAAGACAATCTTAATCGTCGTCAATAAAAATTTCCACAGAGATGATGTAAGCTGTAAGTTCCTTGAATTTCGTCTTTGAAAATTTGGGAACTATTCTCAAGTTTTTTCCTTTGTGTCACAATTGACAAATTTTATATTATTTTATTACAAAAATCAACGTTTTTACAATACTCGAATTAAAGTAAACAAATGATATCGTTAAATTAACATACTAAATACCTTCGCCGAATCATAAACAAAAACCCAACCTTCCATGAAAAATTTACTGTTAATTGGACTTAGCTTTTGTGAGAAGGAAAATGAAGAAAATATGAAAGACAAAGGAAAAGGAAAAGACTAGAATAAAATTTTCTGGAGTTCTTCAAGTAGAGAGCGTTCATTATTCACTTCATAAACAACAATCACAGCGTTTATCGAACGAATCATAATGACATGACTAGATAGGAGTAATAGGCTAAAATAAATCAGATTACAAAAAAATTATAAAACATGGATATGTCAGCTCTTAGCTACTGTTTGGTGTATTTCATCAAGTACAACGTAGTACCAAACCAACTTTTCAACCGGACTCGTTAATAGTTTTTATTACTAAAATGTACTACAAATGTAATGGTTTATACGAAGGTGAATAAAACCTTTTAGATTATTTGCTAACAACATAGGGACATAGGAGTTTTAAGTATGAAGAAATGAAAAGCGGAGTACTTTTATAAAAGGAGTAGTACCGGAGTACGCTATTAGTTTTCGGAGTACAAATACTCCGATGGGAGTACAAACGACAACACTGGTTCTGGCTCTCCGAATGGGCGTCTTTTTCCCGCTTTCTTTCGTCTCAAAACCTATTTAAGGTCCACAATGGGTGAAGTAGATGCAATTCCTAATTTCTTTCTGTATACCCTGGCGTATTGAACATAGTCTTCTCTGTTCATTAAGCTTTGCCATGATATTTATTTAACTATTCAACCATCTACAAATACAAGAATTTTGTTCTATCTCAACACCAACTCCTAGTACGATAAATAATTAATGGATCAATTGCTTCTCTATCTAAACTAAAAAAGTATTCTGAATTTTCGCCGTTTACTTAAATTAAACCTCCTTTACTTTTTATCAATGCTCTGTGGTGTGCATCAACTCCTAAGTCCACTATTATTCTCTATATGTTTTTAATTATTATATTTTATTAAGCTAAGTTTTGTGATTTACATCTCTATGCCAATTACATATATTTTAGGATACTTTTTATTTAGTCCAAACTGATGGGGACATGTTCTATTTAGTCATTTCAAGATCGATGTTGTTGTTTTTTTTTTTTTTTTTTTTGAACGAAAGAATTCAAATTGATAGCAATCTTTGCAATATATCTTGAGGTAGAATCAGAAAACACTGAATTGAAATTTTTCTCAATTTTCGCAATTTTTTAAAAATCAATATCTTGGTTTTTACATGAAGAACCAAGTCTTTGATGTTGTTATAATTTCCATTATATGTTGGTATCAGGTTAGCCAAATGATAACCTTTTCCATCATATGCTTTGGAATATTACAAACTTCATTTCTTAATCTGGAAATTGCCGCAATAATATCAAAGCAGTTGCATTTTATTACAGTGTTCTTCCCCTATTTTACGAAAATTTTTCAAAACTGGCTGAAATTGGAAAACGATCTACGGTTTCATGCCTACGTTTTGTCTTTTAATTAAATATGTATGAAAATTTAGAAAATACTTGAAAACTACATTACATACATATATGAAGAACTCTGCAAGCCAGTCTTCGATTGAAAATTGTTTATAAATATTATGAAAAAACAATGGTAAAACGAACGATTACTTGTAGAAATCTATAGTATGTTGTGTAAAAACGAAATATGACGAGGTAATTCTAACGCGAAATTTCCAAGAGCTCCTTCGACTTGATGTGTTGCCAGGGTTTATGATAAAAATTCAGAATTTCGAAAGCAAAATGTTCCCTCTCGGGAATTTTAAATCTCAATTCTAACTGCAAACGTTTATTCCACAAATTATAGCAAGTACAGTTTTAACATAGAAAAATATCATTATTTTTACGATTCAACAATATCCTATAGGTATTCAAACAGTTTAGTAACCGCCTTGGTTTAAGTTGAAATTGGTTAAAAACCTTTAAAAGGAAATCCCTAAGCCCCATCTAGCCTATTGCAGCCGCATATTGGTAGAGGAGGATCCATTTGAAAAAATTCCATATTTTAAAAATAATATGAGGAAATTCTGGGGGAGGGGGCGGGGGTAATTTTCGCATTTAAAACCCCTCATCCAAGATCGAAATGAATATTTATATCATTAAGTAAATTTAGCTCATTAGATAACACTTTTTCCGCAAAATCGATATAACTAAAAGATACGCCTGAACTAGATCTGTCTTTTTTTATCAAATTTTCCACTATCATTTTCCCTTCCCGAGTTTCGAAAATTTCCCTGCTGCGCAGCATTATTATCATGTTTTACATAATACTGTGAAATTTCATCAAAATCACATCATATCTTTTAGAATATGTTTGGTCTCTGCACCGATTACCCATTTTCCAACGTAATCACATTATAAAGGAAAAAAAATAACAGATAGAAGCTAAAAACTGGACTTTTCTTATTTTGAAGGGTATTTCGTCACCAACTGCGTCTTGTCAGATTATATTTCTAGACACCCTAGAAAAACGTATTTACCAACAAAAACCCTGTTTAAATTATGTATATTTTTTTATCTCTAGACCTAATCCATCTGGACTAATTGTGGCTTATCTACTGATTGAAGTTTTCACAGTGCCTCATAAATTGACTTCTGGTAATGTTGTCAAACATGCTTTTTAGTAAACAGAATATTTATGGAATCTAGGCGATTTACAAGGACGTGACTCCACAGATCTCTTCCAAACTGTAATCACTAAGATAAACTTTTCGTAAAAAGCCTTGTTAAAAAAGAAATAAAAAAAAAACACAACGCCAAAAAATTTAAACGAGAACCTCTTCTTAAACTTTTAAATTTATTCGCTTAGAGCTTTACGAACTTACTCGCTAAAAATTATTTAGAGTCGATTTTTTATTAATTCATTCATACATATTTAAACATACATATAGGTATACGTACATAGCTACTTACCTTCAGGTATACAATGGAATAATTTATTTCCCCCCCTGAAGATATGGAAAACATTTTTTTGAGCCGCTCTTTTAAAAACAAGAAATATTATTCTTATACCA
Organism: Dioctria rufipes; assembly: GCA_963924295.1. Taxonomy (NCBI): domain Eukaryota; kingdom Metazoa; phylum Arthropoda; class Insecta; order Diptera; family Asilidae; genus Dioctria; species Dioctria rufipes. Next base: position 168,861,454 of record OZ002742.1, on the reverse strand, counting down.
TGCTAATTTAGAAGGACTGCATATTATGTTTTGTCTGAAAAATAAAGCAAAAACGTAAAAAAAACAAAACAAGTAACATCAAAAATGGCTCCTTTTAATTTCATTTCTACTCCGCTGGAAGAAATTGTTTGTCTTTTTGCCGCTGGGGAAATTTCATGTTTTTTTCCTATCGTATATTTGTTACGGTTGTTCCCCTTGGAGAACTCCAAAAATTCAAGTTCGTCGAAATAGCAAAAGCATGTGTTTGTTGTGTACATGCGAGTTGTTTAATTAAATAACTTTTCTTTTAACTTTTTGTTTTGTTTGTTTTTTATTTTTAGACATTTTTGAACTTTTTCACGATTTTTCACTAATAAATTTAATAAGAAGGAGTTTGTAACTTTTTTTCGAGAATATTGTGTTACCACCATTGCATAATCTAATGTATAGTAAGGTTGATTTATATTTTTATACTTACTAAAAACAATATTAAAATTATGAGCAACTATTAATACGATTATGAGCAACTATTAATACGAAGCGGAGTAAAATAAAGTCTTATGCTCACCGAAACATGTACTAAATCCTTAACTAAAAATATTGAACAGAAAGTATGAGAATATGAAAAGCCTCTGGAGATAAATTCATTTATTCCCAGAAATAATATATGAAATTAAAAATTTTCAATTACAAATATGATTAAGACTAGAGCTAAGGTCCGCGCTAAACTAAATTTTGTATGAAAATTTAGCAAGCTAAAAGATATTGGCGGAAATTTATCCTGAATTTTAGCGAGAGCGGTACGACGCGCTAAATTTGCCTTTGAGTTTTGATTAGAGATTGCACCACCAGTAAGTTTCCAAAAAATTTAGCTTGCATTTGTCCGCCCGGGCTAGACTTTAGCGCGCTAAAAATATTTATTGTCAGAGTTCTGAGATCTGATAAATTGATTGACTGGATTTTTGTAGTTAACGTACTTTTGAACGTCTTTGCTGTAGTACGGATGATTTGGATTTCTTCTTGTGACCGTATTTTCAATATCATTGTTAATTTCTTTTTGTTTTTTATTGTATACATTATGTATATTATTTTTATATGTTTAATATTTCCAATTAATTTTAACTACCTGTTTTTAGAAATATTTTGACCGCCAGTTGTATTTCCGTAAAAATATTGCAAAATTCTTCTTGTTGTTTTTAATATATCTTTTATCTGAGTCTCCGCTGCCATAATTTAGCTGCTAAAGAACGGCCCGATATTGGAGACCCGCTAAAATTTAGCTTAGCGCGGACCCTTAGTGCTAGGATTTATTCTGTAATCATAATTTGAATTTTTAAATGTGATTACTATTATATTTTGGAAATGATTAAATAAATATTTTGACAATTATTAAAAATAATTAAATCTAGCCTTCTAATAATAGAATTAACTTTAATTGCTCAAAATAATTGTTTATTTTACGATCAAGTTATTTTGCTTTCCCGCGACTTCCTTGTGCCGGTATATATTAAGGTACTTAACCTTAATAGAACTTGTGCCTTAAGGCTCTCAACCTTAAAGCGGTGTTTACATTGACGACGTATATTGAGGTACTCAACTTCAATAGAAATAGTTGTATTAAAGGTATTCAACCTTAATACGTTGTCGCGGACGAGCAACTGATGATTTTAATTTCTCAAAATTACCTTTTTTATACAAATTTTCTACTCACCTTACAAAATCACGAAATATCAAAATCAGCGAAATTCTAAATTATTTCTTTTCCATGAAATCACATGAAATTAGATCTCTTTGCACAGGTAGTGCATTCCTATCTACAGAATAATTTGTCTCAGCGTCATCTGTTATCAGAATTCTCATGTAATATGATCTTGTTGACTTGGATAGTGCAGACAATTTCGTGAGAATTGTGATGGGAAGAGGTGAGAAATTATTAGTAAGCAGATTTACAAATTAATGAAATTTAATAATAATAATGTGCTTCTGTGATTATGGGTTGGAATACTATACATATGGCTAGGTTTGAGAAGAAATTAAAAATAATAATTAATTACATCATGACTAATTTAGAAATTATATATATGTATATATGTCTACATCTACTGTATATTTAATCGTTTTTTGAGTATCGAATTAAGCTTATTGTTTTGCTCCTTTATCTTTACTATGCGATCAATCTAACTTTCAGCCGCAGTGAGTCTGTTTGTCGAAATTAAAAATTTCGGATTTTTTTTACCTTTTTATTGACTTTGACCTCTTTTTTTTTTGTTACAAAAAGGTGGTTAACGTAATTTTGTTTTATAAAAACTGTAAACTGTGGACTCTCCTCTTTAATTTGACCTATTAAACCCTACGGGGCTGGCCGTGCAGTCATTGGAAGGCAATAAAACTCTACATACAATGAGCTCTGTATAAGTGATCGTACACTCTGAACTTTTTAATATACACCGTATTTTGTGAAAGACTAGCATATTTGCTTAATCACCATGTAACTCCGAAAAGGTTGAAATGCCGCCACTCTTGCCATACAGTTTTTTGTTTGACTCAGTGACTACTATCATCTCCTGTCTTATCGACTACCATGGACGAAACACCCTGTATAAGGAGTACTATACGTATAAATTTTTTTTGGAAGATTGCTTAGGTTTCCACCGCTGTAGCGCGTTACACATCAGACTTACAAAAAAATGTAGAGAATTTAGTGTTCTTCAAATTTGTCTCAGTCATTTTTGTGGTAAGGTCAACCTTGAGGAATTATTTAAAAAAAAAACAATTTTTTGTACCTTTAATCCAAGATAGCAGACCGCGCAGACCCCCCCCCCCCCCTTCCCAAGGGTGAAAACTTGTATTTTTCATCGGGTCCCGGAACTAAATAACTTATATATAAATCACAACTACCCCACCTTTTATAGGGCAAAAACGCCTATTGACTGATCTATTAACTAAAACCTATAGTCCAACCAACTATTGCCGAAGACTCAAGGTCTTTAGGATCTATCGTTACGTAAAAAATTCTAATAGTTTAAGAATTAATTTCTTCCGGAATGCAGCAACCATTCATATAACGTAAATCGCATCTGCGAAGGTATTCCATATTCTAAGTAGAAGATGAACAAAATAGGAACAATTGCCTACCAGTGTTACAAAGCGTGGTCTAATTATATTTAAATACCTTGAAGATTGAACAAGCTGTATATAGTCCTATAAAGATTCAGGTTAACGCACGAGATTTATCGTATGTAAAAGTTTTTAAAGTTTTAAAAAGAAGATACGTGAACTTCCATCATCATATCGTCGTAACGCATAAATGATATGAATAGAACATAGTTAAACGACATATTCAATTTGCGACAGCAATTATGGTCTAAAGCTGTAATAGTCAAGATCTTTAAATATCCCAAGTTTAGCAACAGTGCGGAGATGATATCTCGAAACCAAGATTGCTAAAATATGTAAAATGTGGCATAACTGATGAATTTATAACTGTAGTAGTAGATTCCAAGACCCCCCCCCCCAATGTTTGTGGTACTAGATTTACCATATTTATCAATAGATTTTTATTGATAGACCACTCACGTATACACGTTCAGGACCCATATTTAAACAGCTAAAACCATTCTTCAACATACCAGCTGGGACTACTGGGAAAACCTGTAAATGCACATCATACATGTACAGACGCACTTTTATTCGTCATTTATGTACAGTCTAAAAAATAACCAACCCAAACTCGAGCCTTGTGGTACTCCGCACCTAAGCTGTATTTGCTCGGTGATTCGATTCCCAACTTTAACCTGCTGATAACTACTCATCAGGAAGCTATTTATAATGCTGATAGCAGAGGATGAGAAGCGAAGTTCATTATGTTATGGTTGTATAAAGGGACAAAATCAAAAGAATTCTTTCATTTTTTTATTCACGACTGTTTAATAAAACTTCTAGTTTTAATCTGAAATTATCCTATACTAGGAAGCTCCTTCGTAGGACTACCATACAAAAGTTGCGACGTTATATGCCACAAATTTTGAGTGCAGTGATACAATATAATTTAGCATATGGAATTTCAGAAATGGACGAATTTGGGATGCGCATATGAAATTTCGCATGCACCTGCATACTAGGAAAACGATTAGTCCCAGAATCTTTACATACAGCGAATAGTACTTGGCAAAATTACGGGAGAAACGACTACTCCAGCGATTTAACGAATATATGGTCTGAATAGAAGAACAGCTATATTTATTTGCTAGGGTATCTGTTTTCTGTATCCAATTATAGTACTTTCTTTTTGGATTTGAATTATTTTCAATTTTCTACTCAATACATATTATATTTTTTGTAAGAGCCATTTTTATCCACTAAAATGCTCTTTTAATCTTCCATTTTTATTTTTTTCATATATTTCTGTTTTTTTAATCACCTGCGTCTATATCCACAACATCAATTTTTCAGTTGTAAAGGGAATATGTAATCACAATATCTTTCGAAAGATTATGCATTTTTTTATCGACAATCTTCAAAGTACTTCTCTAGTATGTATTTCACTGCATTTTTATTAATGGCATTAATTATTCTCTCTAATGTCGAATTCGTTTGAACTTCATTTGCGACCCAACTGGAGTGCTGTGGAAGTGTTCGTTTGAAGTAAATGATGTGAAAGATTGCATCCGAATGCAACCGAAAAAGCATCAGGTTCTCTCTGGAAAATTTCTCGCGATCAAGAAGAATTCACTTATATATGTATATATATGTATATCAAAGAGAACGCTCCTGGTTTTGGTTTTTTCAATCCTCATATGAAAATATCAAAGTTAATTTAGTATCTTTTGTAGGGAAATCCAGCTCAATCACAAGATAATTTTTATTATTTTTCCATGGGAAATCAGTTTAGAAAAACCACAGCCTCAGACTTTTCTACTTTAATGTGTTTTTCTAAAACCATCATTTCACATTATTTTTTGTCTCTTCTCTTACAGTTTCCTATTTTCCTTACCATTCTATAGAGGACGTTTCTTTAATGTTTTTTTTTTTCTAATACATAGTATTAAATTTTGTTGTCTTCCAATTTTCATCTTAAAGATATTTCCAGAAAATAGCTGGTAATTTATATGGTGCCAGTGTCTTTTTCCATTAATTTTAGGAACACAGTGCGAGCCACTGCCAACCTTTGAAGTTTTCTATCTTTTGTATCGAAAAAATCTCGTACACTTGCGCCCCGTAATAAAAATACCTTTACACCCCAAGAAGTAAGTTTTATTTTATACAGTTTTATACTATTATTTTTATCATCGACACCTCTCTGGAATAGTATCAGTACCTTGATTTCAGACAGCATACGTTTTAGTTCTTATCATTTTCGTGTTCAAACTAACTATGCTATCGATAAGAAAGTAAACTTTTCAAAGCAGGCCTGTATTATTAACTGATTCCTCTTCTGCGAATTGTTTTTGTTATTCCTCCGACTATAGGTATATAAATTATATGCAACTTAGTAAATTCGAATTAATCCTTCTTCGAGGGAATTTCACCACAATATATCGAATAAAATTTTTTATTTTGTTTATATACCTATTCAGATTCATCGAGCTCTGTCATATAGAATATACAAGTTCATATTTTCAGCTAACATCTCAAAGATTCCCTCAGGATAAAGCGTACAAACATATTTTATTGTAGTTTTCTTCTTTGAAAGGTACATTTATAATTTTATCTCAAGTAACAGAATACTCAGACCGTTCCTTTTCATCAACGTCAGACATACCATCTAGTATATTTCCGAAAAAAAAATCATAAATATTGCATTGACTATCAGAACCTGCTTAACACAAGCTTGCTGCATGGATACGTTTAATAAATAAACGGTCAACAATATATGCGTTTCATCACTTAGGCGGTGTTAGTATTAGTATGTTATACTAAACATAGACTAAATTCCGGATAAAAGGACATGGAATGCGACATAGAACAAAAATATAAAAAGTTAAATTAAATCTAACTAAAAAGATTAAATATTATATAGACGTGTTTTTAAGACATACTTAGAGTCGTCAACAACAAAATGCTCAGTCAAATTATTAACAGCAATGCACATGCGATTAATAGGTTCAAATATACCAAAGTTAGACCTTGAGGAGTTGAAATGCAATAGAGGTAGCCTTCTTAAATTGTGCCTATTATCACGGAAAGAGATTTTGTCAAGTAACAACGGGGAATCAACATTCGCGTTTAAGAGTTGATGAACAAAAGTTACATCGGCATCCATGGGACGTTTCTCAAGTGAGTGCATGTTCAAAAGCTGCAAGCGATCCTCATAGGGTGGAAGAATCAATGAATTATTCCAGGGTAAGTGCCTGAGAGTAAATCGTAAAAAGTTTCTCTGAACAGACTCGATACGCTCGATGTGTGTAACGTAAAAAGGAGACCAGACCTGGCTAGCGTATTCAAGGAGTGGTCTCACAAAGCAAGTATATAAACGCAATGTTATGGTAGGATTCGAAAACTCTCGGGACCAACGTTTTATAAAACTCAGCATAGAACTACTCTTTGATACCCACGTAGTTTATATGGGAGATAAAATTCAATCTGTGGACACATTTGACATCCAAGTCATAGACAGAGTCCACACGGCGAATCGAGGAATCCGAGAACTCATAATCATAAGTGATTGGTGTCTGATTCCTATGGAAAGTCATAACCTCACATTTGTCGATATTGAGTACTAAATTATTGCTCTCGCACTAATTGTAAAATTTTTCAAGGTCACCCTGTACCTGTTCACAATCGTGAACAGATTTAATCTGAGCGAAAAGCTCAATATCGTCAGCATAAATCAAGACCTTACAGTACCTCACAACAGAGACAATGTCGTCGAATAAAAAACAACTGGCCCAAATGAATCCCTTGAGGTACGCCAGACGAAGCCTTCAAGACTCCAGAGATTGAATATCATTATTGTAATCATCTTCAGATTTTAATCTGAAAGTCTGTCTATATGACATCACATCATTCAATTGACCTAATATATGTATGGGATGTTCTTCGAATATTCGATAACTGGCCAACTATGGAAGAGTTCAGGTTAGTCAAGCATAAATTTTTACGGCTGATGTGTTAATAAATCCTAACAGCTTGAGAGGATAGCAAATTTTCTGGAAGATAGACTAGTTAAGATAATTATCTTAAATTTATTAAATAGATAAACGGCCCCAAAATACTTTTCTCTCCCTTCCTCTGTTTCTAAGTAGGGCTCGACATAGTCGAAATCTTAACACTATATTTGGTTATCTACATTTAACTACCTACTATTTTTTTTTGTTTTTAACTACGGCATAAACACTAGTTTTTCACATTGAATTTAATTTAGAAGGTCCGAGGTCTTCTATTTTAAATTTCCTATCATGCTGCATCTGTTTTTTTTTTTTCATTCATGTCATCCAACGAAAAAATCCAATAAATGCCTACGGGTGGACAAGTTCCTTATATGAATTAACATTTCAAATCATTTTCAATGGATGTGCTTACCAAAAGATGTAAAAAAAATCAATGTTTCAGAAAGACTTCAATTAATGGGTTCATTTAAAAAATTTATCATCTCATCCTTCCGCGTTTTTCATCTTTATTTAGCCATGTATGTACAAGCATTTAAAAAAAAAAACAATTGAAAACTCTGCTAGATTAAATTTCAATGATTATAAACTTCAGACAATTAATGCAAGTAAATTATAAAAAAAGAATATGGTCAAATATAGAGCCTGAAGGTACATCATAAAAATAAAATTGGTGCTACATTAAATGTCCACTTTCTTTATTATTTTCAATCTCGACAAATAACACTTCAGTCAAACTGTTGGAATGACTATTTGAAAAATAGTTGAATATTTCATAGCACTTGTTGTCATTAACATCGTTAAATCAAAAATGGCAGTCATACAGATTTTATTAATATACGTAAATATGTTTAAACTTACTATGTACATATATCCATATGTAGGTACTTGAATTAATGTTCTAATTGCATCAAATCATTTTGTCCTATAATCATGTCTAAATAAAATCCTTTTTGTTTTTGTATATCCTATGTCCCGCAGTACTTATAATTACAATTTTTTAAGTGTTATCCATTATCCACTCTAACTTCAAAATGACATTAGTAAAAATTAATTATATCAAAATTAAGCACTTACCCAATAATGCGATAATAGTCATATAGCGCTGCGGGTAGCATAACAACAGTCGTGAATAATCAATTACCGAAAGTGTAGTACTAAACATAGTCGTCAAAAGGCTTTTTCACGTATGAATGCGGGGCACTAGAGGAGAGTGAGTTTAATCAACTGAACTTGATTAATTGAACTACTCCAACAAAGTTGTGATTTTTATTGGGAATTAAAATGCCACCCACCTGTGTCCTCTTAAAGGTATAAAACATATGTACAGTACATATATAGCAGTTAGCCTTAATGAATACCAATACCACTTCATTATAATACCCACTTACTGGAGACTAATGAGACAAAACTTGAATTCAAATGTTTTATGAGTTGAATTACTTTAAGGATTGACTTCTCTTTACTTCAAATCATCGCAGGATTCAAAAGATAATGAAGTACTGCCACTAATGATGCAATCAACATTGAACAGAAACCTTATCTACATCTGAAAGTCAATTAAGTAATCATCACTGGCACAATTATTGACGGTTGCCATTTGGTGAAAGTTTGGCATGCCATAGCTTTCACAGGTATCTTTTGTTTTTTAGTCTCATACCTCTGGAAACAACTTCAATTAAGCTCTTTTGTCACGTGCCATCTTATCACTATGTGTATTTATATATATACTCGTATATACACATATGTATTGTTTTAGGACAAAACGAATCGGAAACGGGAACAAAATATAAGACAGAGCGAATCTGGAGTGTTAAACTTTCAGATCAAAAAGAATTACGTATAAACACGTATATTTGGCCATATAATGTAATATAGCTTAACTCACCTTTGCTATTCACTACCATACATATACATATATGACATGATATCCATACATATATGAAGGAATGTATATATTTACAACAGGCATGTAAACCTGGTATAGTTAGCTACAGGTAAGCTATAAGACTTTATTGACCCAACTCGTGTGAAACGTCTGGAATATTGATGAGACTTCAATGCAATCACTTTGGACAATTTCAGCTGCTTAAAACCAGGTGGAGGAGGATAGGTATAGAAAAACTTCTTCCAGAAAAGTATAAGTATATATGTATAATACTTTTGTATATTTCCTGTTACTGGATGTTCAAGAGTTGTCAATAAATGTGCTTAGGTTTTTGCATTTCATTGATTCACGTTCCATAAATAACTTTATTGCTTCAGATCCAGGGATTAGGAAATGAAAATTTACGACACAGTCAAAAAGCTTTTGGTATACAGAGAATAACCATGTTTTAGGACACGTGATACATTTTCTCACTTTATTCATTCTGACATTTTCCACTCTGTTTGATGTTACAATTCTCACGTTTTCACAATGCGACTCCGTTCGTCCAGTACCATATTTCTGAACACATTGATCATTATTATATCTGTATGGTTTATGTGCTTGTGAACTATCCAGAATCATTATATCTATGATTTTTCTTAAAAAGATTCAGTATTACTCGAATTTTTCTGTATTTTCTCAAATAATATTTTTGTTTTTGTTGATTGAAAGAAACACTCTACCGAACATCAAAAAAGTTCACAAACAAACGAAAAAAAAGTTTGAAACACACATACAAATTGCAACTATTCCGGTAAGTATGATTCCTTATTCTCAACCCTCTATTTCTGTTATGTATTTGTGTAACCCTTCTGCTCCTTAAGAAATCAATATTATTTAGTCTGCTCTCTTGTGGAAAACACTTCAATTCATCACTGTCGCACAATAATTCCAAAGAATTTGTTTGCTGTTTTCTTTTATTTTTGCTTTCTGTTTTTTTGTTTTTATACGGCGGATAAATTGTTGCACTCTCATTTGCGCACTATACCTATACACATACAACTATATACATAAATGCTCTCAATTAGTAAGCGAAAACGTAATTTGGCTCACCATTCTGGCACATTTACCACCTCTGTTTTACACACGCAATTAATTTAAAATGTTATTTTGCCGTGCCCATTTTAATTACATATTCCTGACGCCATAATACCTACATATATCTACGGTTTCAATTCGGTTCATAATGTTGTCCAAAACTAATTAAACAGGGACGTGTCATAAAATTAACGGTTTAAATGAAATGGTCTGGATGAATGTATGTACCTAATATGTACATACAAAAAAAAAAAGAGTGATTGGCTAGGGATGTTGGTCCTTCAAAGACTCTTTTAACGGTTACCGACTTAGACTTAAATCGATTCTGCATAATAAAGCTAAACAGATGTGGGCCCTATTGCACCAACAACTTATCGGTTAGAACTTAGCAACTTATCAAAATTTCTGATTGGGAATATCAGTGTGACAGGCTGAAAAATTATGTATTTTTTGGGATTTTTTTTTTTGTTTGAAAAAACGGGATCGATGAAATTATTTGAAATTTTGAAGTAATGAAGCATACAAGGAATTTTTATTTTTTATTTTTAGTACATTTTGTTTAGCGGAAGAGCGGTCGCAACATAGCGTCTCAAAAAAAGACTCCCTGACGGTTGACAGCATAAGTGCCTCAGCAAGCATCTGAAATCAAAAATTTAAAAAGATTATTAAATTATAATAGTATAGCTATCGCAGCATCGTAGGAAATTTGAAAATTTGAAAATTAGTACAAAAATGGCGGGCATTTAAAAAAAAAAAATCGAATTTTACACAAAAATTTTGCAGTAAATTGTTAATAAAAAAAAATAAACAATTTAAAAAAATACTCTACGATGCGACGATAGCGATAAGTTTTCTGAAGAGAATACTTCATGAATGAAGTTGATTGGACAAAATTTGACAGTGTTATGCTGTCAACCAGGTCAAAAAACATGATTTCGAGAAAAACGCGTTTAAAGTTTTGAGAGGATAAAATTGAATGATGTTACTGAAAAATTAATATAAAACAAGTTCCTACAGATTAGTCTGCTATCCCTGAACCATACAGTCGGTTTCTAGCTCTCAAGCGTCCCTCGTGCGTGTTTGCTGCTGAGTAGCGATCGGCGTCCTCAATACGTTTTCGGTCGATTTCGTGGCAATAATGGAATAGTTTCTCGCCTATGGAGATGCCCAAGCTCTCAACAACATTCAACAAAACCACGTGACCATCGTTAAATATTATAGCTGCCAAATTAGCGGCTGTTTTGACTACTTGGGAGCCGCAAAAATGACTTTTTGGAGCAAATTTCCAAATCAAAGCATTCAAACTTTCGTTGTTGTTTTGATTAAACGCTCCCAAACATCTTTCGAGCAAATCATCACGACTAAGGTCTTCATAAATTGGCTTGATTGCCTCCGCAACATTTGCTGGTAGTGCTGCTTCGTGTTTGTATGAATTAAGAGCACCGAGCGCGCGAGCCTTTTGCCAAGTACACCACGATTCGACTCCCTCTGGATAATAATGGTGTTGTGGATTTTCGTCTGTGGAGCACTTATGATAAAAAGTGGCCCATATTGCTTTCTTCATGTTGTCCTGCGAGTCACTGTTGCGTCGAATGGCGAGTCCATTATACAGAGTTAAATCGTTTATCAACTTATTCGTGAACTTCCCTCTACCTCCGAGTCCTTTGTGTGCCTTTTTGCAATTTCGCACCCGCGTGCCCATTCTCTTTTGAACGTGGTTGACACACTCCTTCTTTTTTACTTCATATGAAGTATTCTCAACAATCTTGTTAAATGTTTTTGAGTCGCCGTCGCCAATGTAACTTACGTATTAAGCATCGTGTAATTCTTCGGCTCGTTGAAACATTTTAACTATGGCTGCAGGTTCCATATTACCTGCAGGGCCTGTATGATTTACGCAGCATTTATCAGCGTGCTCGTCGTACCATAAGTCGTACTCCGGTGTATTAATTCTCGTTTTCCATTGGGTACACTCTTTACAAAAAGAAGATTGCACTTCGATGTCCAGAATCTTTTTCGAATAGTATCCTATAACAGACGAGACACCGTGCAAGGAGTTGAAACCTCGTTTTTGCCAAGTTCCATCACCTGACACCGTTAAACCAAGCAAGTTTTCACACTTTTCTTTTATTTTTTTATTTCTCAATAATTCCTGCTTCTTTTATTGATTTTTTTTTCACACTCACTGGCTGAAAGTATCATCCGTTTTAAATCGTCGAAGGCTGTTTGGAATACAGGTCTCGGTAAATCCATAAACGCAAAAAATTTTTCCAAACCTTTTAGTCCAACTCCAACCAATCTCACGGAAAATGTCAATCACCGATTCACTTCATAGGCATTGTTGTTGACAAGCGGACATGAATTAATTTTTTTTTCAACACATGATTTGCATTTTACAACTAATTTAAATCCCAATCCACGTATGCTCTTTTCTGCAAAGTCAATTTCATTTCCACATTCTTTACACTTCACAAATTTTTTTAGTTCGGAAAAAATACTAGAAAAATCAACTAAGCTGTAAGAAACACTTGGATTCACTGTAACTGAAGTCTCGCCAAACACGCTTAGTTTAGCCGAGGAGGTACTTGTATTTCCTTCTTCTTTTTCCAAAACATATCGATTCTTCGGAGTGGCGAAATTCGGTTTTTTCCTATCAGCCCTTACCACATTGTCACCCGGAACGTGTCTTTTACTTTTTCTGTCCATTTTGTTTATTTACATATACTTGCACAATTTATAAATGTTACAAGGAGCGTCGACTACTGGGAGCGTCGACGCTTGGCGCCAATTTCGAATACTTCGAAGCCGAATATTGTTTTGAAAATTTGTAGGCATATTCTAAAAGGCCAAAACTATTTATTTAAGCAAAAAAAATAAAATTTTTTTTTTCTTTATTCACACTGATATTCCCCCTTGCAAAAAAGCGAAATTTGAAAAGCACTCATTTGAGTGTTGAACAGTGAAAAGTTCTGCGCTTTTCAAATTACTGTTGCGCCAAACAGAAAATGAATAAGTGATAAGTGTTCTATGGAAAAGTGATAAAGTTAACAAATTATATGCTTTTTCTCAATTTCAGTTGCACCAAATTATTACTCTATCATTTTGCAATAGAGAGTTTGGTAATTTAAGCAACATAGTGCTAAGAAAAAATTCGCTTTTCGAATAGACTGTAAATGGGGCTAACTCGGTCGTAGTATCTCCGATCGAAAAATTGGATTCCACCGTTCGGATCAGCTAATTACCAGCCACAATTTGAAGAAGATTTTTTTTTATATTTTGGGTTGCGTGGCTCCAATCCGGCATGTTGCATAGAAAATTAAAGTTTCCGCCGAGTACTACCGAGTGGTATACTTTTTTTCTCGATTTAAAAAACTTCGTCGGTGCGTTTTTGTCATTGAAACCCCGATTTTCATGAATTTTCATGAACTTGTGTCAGATACACCCACGTTACTACATTTCGTCAAAATTTGCGGATTTTTTTACCAAAAAATCAATTTTAAATCAAATATTTTAGTAATGAAATTTACAAGGAGGAATCTCAGCCCTTCTTTGTTCTTAAAATAATTGTTTTCACAAAATCCAGTTTCGATTGAAATTACGGAATTTGAGTTGATTTCGGTAGAATGCTACCTAAAATCTTAAATTAAAATTATATTACATTCAACGGCACCGTGCGGGTCTATTTCGCAACATTTAAGCCAGTTTCTTTGGAGTAAAATTATTATCTAGATCTGTTATCTTTCATCTGTAGAAGGCCGGAAGTCTCTATCTACATTACACTGCAAGGTTTGCTAAATCACTTTCAATCTAATTAACTCCCTACATAGGTGTGCATATATTGGTGTGTTACTCTTATCATTTTTCAATAGAGTTTGATAATTTAAGCAACATAGGGCTAAGTAAAAATTCTGTTTTCAAATTGACTGTCAACATGATGGGTAGTGTCATAATAAAAAAATAAAAATAATAAAGAAATGTTTTGTTTTGAAAGATTTTTTGATGAAGAATCTAAGTATAGAGAACGTGTGATGAAGGCCAGAATAAATTAAATGCTGGACTCGGACACATTAGAAAATTTCCGCTTAACACGCGTTCAAATAGAATATATTCAATTAAAGATTGGAGGTTATTGCAACATAGCAGTGGACGGAACAATTCTTTAAGTCTTTTGCAACAATTACTGACAACTTTACATTGGTTGGGAAATGGAGCCCAATCAAATGGAATTGCCAATATGCATGCTATCAATAAAGCAACTGTGTGTAGGGTTGTTCATCGGGTATCAAATACCATAATCAATATGATGATGGGTGAAACAATTCATTGGCCAGAAAGAAATCAAGCTTTGTCGCTACAATTCCTTAATATGGGAGGCTTTCCTCAAGTAGCTGGATGCATCGATGGAACTATCATTAATATAGATGCCCTCATATTGAATGAAGTGCACTTTATAAACCGGCACAGAAAACACGCACTTAATGCAATGATGGCGTGTGGATTATTTTTATCCAACTTATGGCCAGTTTCACAGTCTGAGTTTAAACCAAATATTTAGTTTAAACTCGACGAATGAGTTTCACAATTTGGTTTAAACCCCGGTTTAAACTAGAGTTTAAACCATGCCATCCCTCGGTTTAAACTCATGATAAAAGTATTTGAAAAGTGTGACATTTTATTTTGACAGTAGCATTGTTTGTTTGTATCAAGAAAATAATTTTATCATGGATTTAGATTTAGACATTTCTAGCGATGAAGAAGATTTGTTTTAGTTAAACTCTGTCGACAATTGACAGTAATTAGAAATCGGCCAAATCATTTTAATGAGTGGGACGACGTTGATTTTTATGCTAGGTTCCGTTTAAGTACAGAACTTTGTCACTTTATTTTTTCTTGCGCTCTATTATATATCTTTCTTTATGCACTAGGGAAGGCATTAGCTCAACTTCACTTATGCTAAAATTTGCATCCTTTTTGAATGTTGGCATATTTAAAATTAGCAAATATAACTACATATTTTTTATTTTTTACTTTCTGATGTTTACTTTTTCCGATTGACAGATTGATTGATAGGAAAATTGCTTCACAATGGTGGCGATAACTAATTTAGTTCACAATTTAATCAGTACTACCAACGTTACTAAAAGAATGCACTGTGAAACCCGATTTGGTTTAAACTAGGTTTAAACTTCGAGGATGGTTTAAACTAAATCTTGGTTTAAACTCGACTGTGAAACCGGCAATTATAGATTACTTACCAAAGTTCGACTTTTCCACAGCCCAAAAATGTGGTCACGACCCCTGTTCACTCTCGGCTATTCAAGACTATCCCAAGAGATTTTGCTCTTCTTAATACCTCTTTCCACACTTCTTACTTCTCCATTTTAGTAACAGCATTATTTTAGAAAGAGTCAAATAACATTGTAGGAAGAAAAAAGTTAAATGAAATAATTTAGAAGATTACAAAACAAATTTAACTTATTGTTTTCTTTTCCCAATTGCAATTTCAGCTTGTTATCAGACCTCGCCATAATGAATAACTACTCAGTATCATTAACTCGTAAAATTAATAATGAACAATAATTATTAAATTTTTAGCAAACGGTTTGTTCTTGTTTGGCCATTATTCAATATATACCGAATACTTATCAATGCATAAAACTTGTAATTTTGTGATAATTAATTTTAAATTTTGATGCAACAGTTATCATCTTTATTTAGCAAAAATTGATAAGTCTTCTCCGTTGATGAGTGAGTAAAATTTTAAATGTTTTTCGTGCAATTCTTATCTCTTGCACTTATCGAAAATAAATAAACTGATAATTTGCTAACTAGTAAGTGATAAATGGTTGGTGCAATAGGGCCCTGGTAGTTTATCAGCTCTGTAACCGTAATTGCGATTGAAATCACTTCACTGGTGAAATTTGGCAACAGAGGTAATGTTTTGATCCTTTAGAGCAGCGTTTCTCAATCTGTGTGCACCGCGAGATTATTAAATGTGCCACGAGATTTTCCGAAAAATAATTAAAATTTCATGGGTTTTGTAACTTTGAAATAGTATTTATAATTGCCCCAACGATTTCTAAAAGAAATCGCTAAAAAAACACTCATTGATTTGAGAAAATATACGTTTTACCATTCAACATTCTTCGAGATGAGTTTTGACTTTCAGTTAAAAATGTGTACCCTCAAAAATCAGCTAGAAAGCTATTAAAATTCTTCTGCTTTTTATGTTTTCATTGTTTTGTGAATTTAGATTTTCAGTATTGACAGAAATCTACTCCAAAACTTGGAAAGACTTTTTGTCTGTCGACTTTGGAACCTCGTTTTGATTTAATTTGTTCACAAAAAAACAGGCTCTGATTGAATAAATTCCGTAAAAAAATATATTTTTTTTTACTGCTTTAGACGGTGCAAATCTTGTAGATGACACTTTTAAAACTGATTTCTGTGCTATAAGACTTCCAACTAAAGATTAGCAATTTAATAAATCGGCTGTCTCTAAGTATATTTCAGATATGGCTGATATATTCTTGAACTATCCTGTTTATTTCACTTCTATGGTCAGCAAACATATTTCCTGTTTTTTTTTTTTTTTTTATCATTTCTCAGTAATAGTGTTTTGTAGAATAGTAAAGTGAAAGCTTTTTGTGATTATTTCTTTTTCCACAACAAAGACAGCAAGTGCCATTCCTAATTATACAGACTTGTCACAACTTGAAGTTGTATTGCTAAGGTATTTTCTCTACTTTTCTTTGCTTTTTTTAGAATGGCTTTGTGAAAAATAAGTGAACTACAACTATACTTTTCTGTTTTTATCAATGGACTTTATTTTTATTTGTCTAGTTGTAATGCATACAACAGGGCTTTCTTATGAAATAAATAACATTTATGGTGTTCCCGAAAGCAATACCCTAGAGCCGAGGTATAGGCCTAGGTTTAAACATTTGGGGGAGCGAGTATATATTCTGAAAAAAAAAAAATAGACCTCTACTCAAACATTTTATATTAAAAGAAAACATAACAAAAATCTATTATTTCAAAATAAAATTAATATAAGTATATACATATGAATTATAAATAAATAAGGAAACTATAACCGCCTTCGTCTAGATTTCATTCTTGCAAAATTATCTATAACCATATTATAATTGACTTCAGTAGCCGACTGAATTTCCCAGCTAGTCTAAAAATTCTCTCGTACAAAATGTTAAGCAAGGTGCGAATACTTTATGGTTGTTATATCCTTGATATATAAAAGTATATATATAGGTCTTTGAGGCTGTTGCCTTCTTTTATAGTAGATTCCGCAGTTGGTAAGGTTTACTACATTTTTTTAAATGCTGATATGTTTAAGCTCATCTAAGTACATAGTTTTAAATTTAATAACATTGTTACTTTAGCTTAAGTACCTACATAATTATTTTTTAAAAGGAAACCCTTAAGGAAAATGAGAAATATTGTAAAATTTTAAATATAACACCATTTATAGTCAAAGGTTAAACCTTTGCGCGAATACTATGTAAATACTTCTATACACAAGGGCTACACGTTCGTTTTTACATAGAGAAATATACTAAAACTACATTAATATTACAAGCAAATTCCAGCAATTTCAATTATAAATTCGTACATTTATTGAATATTATCATATGAATCTGTTTTATGTGTCGAATCACTACAAAAAATAGGTATACCTACAATCCTTACAATTTTACTGTTGTCGCGAAGTGATAATTATTTTGATAAATCGTCGTGGTCTACATAAGACTATTTTCTGCACATAACATGTCATTTTACAATTTGTGGTCAAAATCCGCTTTGAAGGCACGATTGACATTATGTATTTATGCATAAATTTACACGTAAAAAATTTAAATTTAAATGCAAACCTGCTTACCTTTTACCTTTCACAATAGTTTTTCAATATTTAATGGGTTATATGTATGTACTTTATATACACGTGCAGTTATAGTATGTATACATATGTTTTTCGCAAAAAAATTTTCAATTTTAACCAAATCCAATTAAGGAGCGTTTTATATATGATCTATGCTCATAAAAATATATAGTGACTCAGAAAACCAATTTTTTTGGGGAGTTGACGGTGAAAATTTGCGAGAAAAATTTTGAAGGAAATTTGCAGGAGAAAAATTATTTTTAAATAAGTGATAATTATGTGAGTGACATCTTTCCTTTCCATGAAGTGGATGCAATCTTTAGCAGAGGCAAACTAAAAACGGTCAACATTTCCATCTTTATATTTTATGTTATTTTATAGTAAGTATTACATATATGTATGTACATACAAAAATTCCACAGGATCGCAAAGCCATTCTGTGGCGAATACTGTTTAACTTATGACGAAATAAATGTGCGTTGTTGTCATAATTATACTTCAGTATATTGGAAATAAAATGCTTCACACGAAAATCAGAGATTCAGTATATTTATGCTTAAATTTGTGTAATCTGAATTTCATTGATAGGATGGCGCCATATTTTGATGATGTGACCCAGCGGGACACCACCCCCCTGTCATTTGAAAATATAATAATAATGTTGTCCTTTGGAAGAAAATGCGTACTTATGATAATAATAATGAATGATAATAAAACGAAAAAATCACTTTATTGTGCGGGGGCCCCTTAATTTTTATTTATTTTTTTTATTTGTAGTTATAGCGGAAATAGAAATACACACTGAGAATAAAACGAGGAAAGAACACCGAAAAAATCACGTTTTTTGTGTTGGGGCCCCTTAATTTTTAATTTTATTTTATTTTTACTATTTGTTGTTAGGTATAGCGGCAATAGAAATATACACAGAATGAAAAGCGCCGAAAAAATACGGTTTTTTTAGGGGGGGGGGGGGCAACGACCCCCCCCCCCCCCTATAACTCGTACAATCTGAAACCTAATTAAATTGAATCCGTTCGGATCGGAATCGAAAAGGTTTTAACGAGTTCTTTTCTTCAAGAAAACCTATTAAAATCTTCTTAAAAATTTTAAAAACTATTCTGATATTGCGCTGATTCCACTGAATTTTGACAAAGGTATTATCCGTAGGAAAATCATGCAGAACTATCTTGACAATTTTAATTGATAACCTTTGATATCAATGAATTTTTGAAAATTTCATATAACTTTGTTTAATTTCCCGGACAAAAAACCTTTTTTAAGCTCTTTCGATTCTAATCCCAACCGATTCAGTAATAAGGGTGATTATCTTTATAAGGAAGAAATATTTACTGCGGAATTAAAAAATTCAATAATATTCTAATTACATTACATTATGAAATAAAACATTAGCACTCTAAACACAAAAAAAAAAAAACATTAAATTTGTCTAGAACCTACTCGAGTCTCGAAACGGAGAAGGTTTGAATCCACTCTATGTAAATGTAATTTAGTAGACTTATCATCAAATACAAGGCCATTCGAATGTTGGAACATGCATATCTACAACCGACTGATGGAGATCATTATCACTAACATCAAAAATTGGTTTGAAAATCTACCTTTGGCACATTCAGTTGTCTCATTTATAAAGTTGTACCTGAAACATGGAGAGGCATTTGCAGAAAATTATAAAAATGTTTTCAATGAAGGCATTTCCATCTTACAGGCTGAAACAAAAATTATATATAATATGTTCTAAAAGAAGAGCATTGTTGTAAATTTGGAAATACAGAAATAAATACTTCTGCGCAAATTAATACAAGTAGCTGCAACGCAAGCAGATGGGCCGGCTGTAAACTGAGCTATTCCATCGATTTAAAACTTGGTAAAGAGCAACTGTTTCAGGAGAGGTTTTCGAACATGGCACTCATAAACAGTGAAAATAAGATAATTAAAAACAAACGAAAGATACAACAAGTGCTAAATAAGTTTGCAGAAAAAAACCGTAAACTAAACTACTACTTCACTACTTCAACTACCTTTTTATTAAAAACGTAAATAATTGATCTAAAATGTGTATCTAACTCAGACCTGTAAAGTACTTAAGTACATTGGTACTTAAATATTAGTAACAGTACAAGTCCCGGTAGTGGTACACAAAAAATTCTCAAGTACAATTCCTGATTACAAATATCGCCATACGCGAAATACATCAGCTCTTGTCAATTATTTAAATACGTCTCCTAATAATAGACGTTATCTGCATTTCGACAGTGCATCAAGAAATCTTACCACAAAGAAAGTTAGCGCAATATATCAGTAACTGTAGAACAGAAATTGACATGCTGAATCGATTTGCTTTGTTGAGAAGGGGCCTTGAAGTGCCACAATCCGCTCTCTTCCTGCGCATAGTGTCGATTTTCATTTGCAGATCTTGTAAATGTTACACAGAGACAATCATTATCTGATGTGACATTTGTTTTGCTAAAGGCAAACTCTAATACTGTATGGATAACTTCCAAAATTATGTTCAAATTAAAACAGGAAAAGCTTATACGATATTTTATAATATTTCATAAATGGAAATCTCATCCAGTTATTTAATTGGCTATAGATGTTTCAAAATTTCTGAAATGATTTCTTGAAAGCTCTTGAACTAGTACTTGGACTTGTACTTGAAAATTTGTAAGTACCAGTGCCGGTATTGTACTTAAAAGATTTGAAGTATGGGTCCTAGTACTGGTACTTGGAATAAATACTGAGCATAGGCAGGGCGTTACTATCATATCAATTTCGTGTCTGGAACTTAGGGTTCTGGTTTATTTTCCTTAATTCATGAGAAAAGCAAAGGAGGGGATGTGGAAACTAAAAGTCTCTATTAATTAAACGGCACCACTTTCTTTTATTTTTCTTTTAAAATCGTGCAAATTTTATTTAATTTTTCAAATAAACACTACTTCCTATGATTTAAGAAAAATTTAAATCGCGTCGGATGTTTGAAGTGGACTGTACGCAATAGATGAGTGTCGCTTGGGTTCATTGGGATTAAAGAAAAGATTGCATTTTCACTCAATAATAATAACAATAATTTAAATGTACGACTAAAACTATTTCGTTATAAGCTCGAGGCCGTTGGTCTCGATAAGCAATAAATATAGTCAGATTGCCGAATGTTGACTGACTAGTTATACAAAAATTGATTTAATGCTGATGACTTATACTAACTGATAAGCGATGTAACCATGGTTTTCTCTCTCAATAGCATTGGACCATTCAACTAGAATTACAATGAAGACCTTAACATCCTTGACAAAGACTTATTTTTGAATTATTTAATTTTTATATTTTTATGAAAATTATTTTATTTTTTGTGTGCATTTGAAATTATGTTCTAGAATTTAGATTATAACAGAACAAAAGATACACAAAAGAACGCCCCATACATTTCCATCGAAGATTTATAACTGAAGCGAACAGAACAAATAGTTCGCTTCAATCGACAGAACAATTTGTTCTCTCTAGTATATGGGAGTTCTAGAACAAAATACATAAAAAATACAGCTTATGTTTCTTGTGAGTTCTGTAACTCGCTCTACTCTCTGTAACTTTAGAAACTTTATGGGTTTTTTAATCTGTGCAATTTCATTGGCTCTAGGCATTATATAAATATCTTGTAAATGCCCAGAGCAATGCATAAAAAATGGCGGACAAAAGCTGGGAGTACTCAAGAGTTGGTATACTTCGCAAACAAAATGTTTGTGAAAACCTATGTACGAAAGATGGGAGACCTGGTCCACCCCAGAAAAAAGTCCTAGTTACGCCAATGGGTACGGAACCCTAAATATGACTGCTAGACTGAGCATTACCTTAAATTTGCTTTCGTAGGACTTGACGCAAGATTTTTTAATTGCGTCAACCTGAAATTATTAGTAAAAAAATGCAACTATTATTGTGGCTCCTTTTACTTACTTTTATAAGCAATTTTGTTCACGATCGAATATCACCACTGTAAAACAAAGTTACAGAGCACGTGTGATTACTAAACTAAACTTTCATTAGTGCTGCACGAACATGAGTCATAACAAAATTCCTGGAGTCAAACGGAAACATATAGAGTACGTAATATATCTAGAGTAACTTATAACGTAATTGATTTTCCTTTTCAATTCAGAAAGTAATTACTAGTAACTACTTAAGTAACGAGTTTCTACTAAATATGATATTTGGTAGGTAGTGACATAAGTAGTTATTTTGGTAATGCATTGCTATTTTGCTGCTGGGTATTCCTATGCAATACAAATGTATCAACAAACCTAGTATACCCTAATGATTCCCTCTCGAGTGTAAAAATAATATTTGTGCATGGAACAATAAAACGAATTTGTACGATTTTGCCCATAATCTATCTGGAGTTTAATTTTGTACACAAATGGTTGTATGCAAAATTTCAACCCGCCATAAATCGAGTCGTTCTCAATAGTATTTAAAATAGATATTAAAAATAAATATTTGTCTATGGTAACTAGATTGAGTGGTTTAATTTTGTTTATATTTGATAATGAAATTATTTTTTTACATGTTACGGTGTACAAAATGTCAGCACTCTAGGTCAACGTGTTAGGTCAACGTGTTCTAAGCAGTTTTGAAATAAACCTTGTATATGTATCCTTGTATGTTTTACGCTAAGGAATTAGTTTCATCAGCAAATATTATCAGTTGATTTTCAGCTTACGAATCATATTCATTAAGAAAACTTATTGGCATTAGTTGATTTAACTAATCTTGTTTATTCATAAACATTTGTGAATTCAACTATTTGTTTAGTTAGCTTTGATAATCTTTCGGAATTGCGTATCCGAGCATCCTTTATTTTTTCAACTCATTTTTTTTCTTGAATTAACTAATTTTTACATAATGAGTTACGAAAAAATAGAAATATCAGCTAACACAGTCATTGTTTATTCTAGTCTTTATAAGCAACTATTAGAACAATCCACTAATTAATATTCCTCTTTCAGCAAATTCAATTCCCAAAATTAACTAATTTTTTGGTTGATTTTGAATATAGGATTATTTAAAACAACTGAAACATTAGTTTGAATACATTAGTAATCAACTAATCGAATTTGTTAAATTATACAATAAAATTGGAAACTTTAACTAATTTTTTAGTAAATCATATTAATAAAATGCTATGAATTTAATTATTTTTATTTTTATATGATTTATCTGCCCGCAGTGGGCTAATAATATTTTTAAAAGAGAAGAAAAAAACGTTCCGTATGGCCAGAAACTCTTTATATAGGTACTCATCAGTACGACTGAGAGCTTCTGCCTGCTGTAAACGCTGAAGAAAATATTAAGCAAAATATCCAAGCGAAATTGATATTGAAAAAAGATTTGTCAAAGAATTTCAGATTTGTCGATTCAACAAATGTATTGATTTAAATTAATGGTTTTAAGCATAAGCTTCTAGGACGATAAAGTAAATGATAGTAAATGAAGGTAAAAATGGTTATAATTAATTTCGCAGGTAATTTTTCAATACAAGAGCAAATCGGCGCTAAACGTTTTCCTAGTAAACTTAAATATTGTAATTTTTATATGACAACACCACGGGTTTCAAGATTTATTCCATTTTTAAAATTATATTTATTATTTTTCGAAAATGCTATATACAGAAATTTAACTCTTTTAGTCAAAGCGTTCTCGAGTTATCGACACACGGAAAAAATTAAAATAACAATTAGTAGGTACATAAATATTATGCGTGGGTGTCGAATCCAATTTTTCTTTATTAGCACTATGCGTTAGCATCGAAATGATAAACTCAGTAAGACTTATGGGCGAATTATATCATTCAAATCCGTTAATTTAGAAAATTGTGATGTTATGTCATATTAAAAAAATCTATCAATTTATTTGTTGAACTTATTAATTGCATAAATTCGCTAATATAACAAATCATATTCTTAAAAACAATCAAACTGTTTCTTTGTTCCTGCAAAAAAATTAATAATTTTATGTTGATTTTACTAGTATGTCTTCTGAAATATGATTAGTTAATTTATCATCAAGAATTTGTTAAGTGAACTAATTGAATTAGAAGCTACATCTAAAGTACTTTGAAAAACATCTAACGGCAAAACAATTAATTCCAATAAGAAATTGCAACTAATTAGCACTTACAATTTTATTAATTACTTAATTGTTTTTCCAAATCAATTTACAGGAATTACTAATGTGCAATCAACTAATCGTGATTTGTCGTTTTAACTAATAATTTTATTTGAGTGCAAATTGCAGTCCATGTGTTGCGCTCAAGAATTTTTCTACAGGCTAGAAATTTCGACAGAGTAACATTCACGCAAATAACGATATAATACAAAATATAAAGTATAAAGCATCCCAATTTTGCAGAATTGTCGCAAAACTTAACACATTTACCAACATTTTCTACGGCTAATTATTTTTCTAATTATTTTGCGGAATTTCACTTTTTTTTCTGAACATTTTCTGTACATTTTATAGTTACATTACTGAGATTTATGTTATTCAACAGGAGTTTTTAAAGGGTTAAAGTCTATATTTACAAATCTGACAGTATTTCATTATGGTTTTTGTGAAAGTTCATATAAAAAATTGTGTTTACTTAGAAGGTGATATGCTAAGAGCGCGAGAACTTAGTGAATATGCCAAAATTGTTAACTTAGACTCTCACGAGTCACATACGAATAGCGAAGCAGCTAAAATGCTCAGGTTATCTAGTTCAATTTACATTAATTTTGAAGTTAGATTTTTCGTGGTAACTGGAACGACATTCATTCGAAGGAGAATTGGAGAGGCATATTGTTGTGTCTGCTGTAAAATATGGCGGTGGCAGTGCAATGGTTTGGGTTTGTATGGCGGCATAAGGTCTTCAAGAATTGTTTGTATGCACAAGAACGAATGAACATTATCAACTACAATTTCAGTCCTTGAGGCCACATTGGATGATAAATTTTATAAAATATTAGAACATACGGAAATAGTCAAGGATCACAGTGTTACTTCCATGAGCGTTAATTAAACTCCGCCTTGAGACAGGAATGGGAAAATTTATCCATTTCGGAAGCAAAAAATTAGAATTAAAACAAGACTTAGTCTTGGCCGTTATAGAAGTCAAAAGGGAATGGATTTTATTATTATTTACATTTCATTTTCTTGTTTCTTACTTCCATTAGTTGAGATATACAAATTTGGTAAAGATGCTTTATACTTTTGGCCAAAAGCAACAGTGTGGCGCGACGCAACGGAGTGCTCTGGAATATCGACATTACGTGTTCTCAAGGCATTTTTAACAAGCTTCAATGGATTTTTTCTGCACACAGTCTAAGTCTGCACTAGACTGTTATATGACAAATAATGTATAATATATGTATATTTAAATCTCAGTTTAGGTAAATACGATGGAGTAAAGTATGTTTTACAACGTTCGAATAAGATAAAACCGAACCAAAACTTCTATTCAATAACTTTTAAGGGGTTACATGGGTTTTGAAGGTTAAAAAATCATATTTTTTAATTTTTTCTCTAATGGTACAATATGTATAGAATATTTTTCAAGTCACCCGAAGTAAAAGTCGAGGAAGAGAGGTTTTGGAAATTATATTTTTTGATGAATGAATGAAAATTTTATGCTTAAAATTTTGAATAAAATAATTTGTATATTATATAAAACAAAAATAGAGAAAATATGTTTTTTTAGCCTCCGAAACCCATGTAATTCCTTAAAAGAGGAAAAGTCACCAATCGACGATGGCAACAAACTTGCTACAGCTTACAGCTGTAACTCTATACTCTAAAAATTCTTTGTAATATTACATAATACTTTTACAATAGATTTGTTGGAAAATAACAATTTCTGTTTGAAAATACAAATACAAAAAAAGATAGTCTTAATGCTTTAAAATATTAAAAATCAACAAAGGCGTAATTGCGTTCTCTAAAATACCTCTTAAAATGTACAAGGTCGGTTTTTGACTGAATCAGTCTTAAATGTGCACATGTACATTATTTGTTTACATACTTAATTACAAGTAATTACAATGGGCTTTTGGAGATATAGCTTTATCCATGTATGTGTGTATAAAAAAAAAATCAAATGAAATATCCTTGGCTTCTACTGAAATAAAAACCATATTGAAACATAAGTATCAATCCTACAGTTCTTTTTCGTTCTCGAAATAGTTTTAGGCATCGATCGCAATCAAAATGTCCTCGTAGAAAGAAATTAATCAATCAATGGTCCGTGATTAAATCTGAATCGAACTAAGAGAGAG
The DNA here is from genome assembly GCA_963924295.1 of Dioctria rufipes. NCBI lineage: Eukaryota > Metazoa > Arthropoda > Insecta > Diptera > Asilidae > Dioctria > Dioctria rufipes. The sequence continues at coordinate 168,835,183 of OZ002742.1, read as the reverse complement.
AAAAGAAGTATTGTTGATATTCATTAGAAAACCGTATCGATGGCAAGAACTGATTAATACCAATTATAGGTGTGTGAAAGGGGAAAGTGAGAGATATAGACACCATGACTAAGTTTAATTTATATTAAGATTGCTCTAGGGTATATACGTAATGTAGTCGTTCATTCTGCGATATCTCATTTGTTATATACTTTCTGCTGTATATAGCTTGAAGTTAAGTTGTAATAAAATCAAAGAAAAATAGACCGAAAACAAGGAGCTTGTAACTCCAATAGAAGTATTCGGGCGTCGTACAGGATTAATCAGCTTAGAAAAGTTTCCAAATTCACTGGGATTTGTATTCTTGATGAAATTTTAGGATTAAGTACATAGAATTACCTACAAAGCTTTTTTAAAGCATACCTACTATACTGGAAACGCATTGGATTCGATGTCATAGATATTAACTTTATTTCTTCTGTATATTACCCCTTAGCACGACAGTCTCATAAGAACACGTTTTCCTTCGTAAACATTATCTTATTCAATACTTTACTATTTCCTTCCGTTGTCGTGTGTATTATATAGGGTGGCTCATAAAGTTTATCCTGAACAATGTAAACATATCTTTCTAAGGATCAATGTTTATGGGAAAAAAAGTAGGACATAAAATAAACTTGAATAATTGAAAGTTGGAGTTAAAATAATTCTAAGTTCTCCTTAGAAAATCGATTACTCTTGCACTCACTCCAATTTCTCAGTAGCTAGGTAGGAAAAAGCGCAAAACTACGACAAAAAGTGAAACTCGAATCTTGGGATGATAGACAAGTGCACTAAGCCACTGAGACAATAGTGTATTAAACTTATTAAGGAAATTATCGAGTAAATTTCAACGAAAAAAATCATTTTGGTTTTCGACTGTCCACCTTAGGCATCTGAATTAGTCCAACCCTTTGAACGACAGATGTGTAGTATACATAAAAATTCAAAAGGAAAAAATTAATTAGAGTTTTGCTATGAAAATTCATAGCGAAATAAGTCAATATGAAATTGACTCAGTTTGCTGCTAAGTCTGCAGCTCGAGAATTAAGTTGAAAAAACTCTTTATGCAAACGAAAAATATTTAAAAAAGAAATTTCATTGCAAAAAGAGGTCGTTTCATTTTTGCAATGAAATTTCTTTTTTAAAGATTTTTCGTTTGCATAAAGAGTTTTTTCAACTTAATTCTCGAGCTGCAGACTTAGCAGCAAACTGAGTCAATTTCATATTGACTTATTTCGCTATGAATTTTCATAGCAAAACTCTATGAAATTAGTCCCGCGTAGGTGTAAATCTTGCTAGGCATTCAAGTAAATACGTAGTATTTCGCCTCATATAATTCACACTTAAAATTTATTTTAAATCTATATATGAGGTCAGCTTGGCTGTTTGCTTTGGCGTATACGGCAGGCAGGAACCAAGCCGTACTGACGATTATATGGTTCCTGCTTATATGAAACGCCCTCTTTTTGGAATGAAATTTCCTTTTTAAAGATTTTTCGTTTGCATAAAGAGTTTTTTCAAAAAATTAATTATCGCCTACACTGCTTATAGCCTAGACAGATAGTCCAGTCAAATAAGCCGAAAAAATGTGCTAAAGAATACATTTAACTTGTTTCAGGCTGCAATTTTGAGGTTTGGGAGTATTGTCCCAAAACTGCGGCATTCCAGGATAAAAATGAAAGTGAATTAAAGGCAATAAAAACACCCCCAAACGCGTGACAATCTATTTGCCATACAGACCAGAAGTGACAAAACTTTTAAAAAATTTAAAATGCTATTTCATTCAAAATATGATTATAAATAAAATACTCGAGGGTGACCAACCTCTATCTCGTAAGGCAGCTACACGGAAAATGAAAGAAGTTAAAGGTTAATCGCTATATCTACTAACATGTGTCCAATTATTTCAATTCCGCTACATTTTTGCTCAAGACCTACCAGCTAAAAGAAGTATGAAATTGTCTCGGATGGAACGGAAAAACGAGGTAGTAGAGAAAGTTATCGGATATGTTGCACAATATTTGCGCTCATGTTTCGCTGTGGTGAGGTGACGTAATATATCTTGGAACATTTTTGATTTTTCCTAACACTTATGCAATCGCAGTCACCTAGAACTATAAAAAAACATCGAGCGTACAAAACTGCAGAAATAATGATTTAAAAAGGAATATTTTTAAGAAAAGATCCTCATATCTTTTTTCGCAACCAGCCAAAACTTCTAAGAAATAAGTAAAAAAGCGGTTCCCAAACTGTGGTACGCATACCACTAGTTGTACATTAAGCTAAGGCGACCAGTGGCTTGGCGTCTTTGGAAACAGGGGAAGCATTGCTTCGCTTAGGTTTGCCGATTTAATTTAATTAAAATAAATAAAAATGAAAGGAAATAAAATATTACGACCAAAAATTTCTTCAAAATATTTTCCCTAAAGCCTTTTTATTTGTGCTTCGCCGTAAACTATCATAGGGAAGCAATATTATAAAATTACCTCCTTCTGAACAAAACAATCAAAAACAAAGCAATCGAACAAGATGCAACGAAAAGTATAGCATTCGAACACGTCTGGGGTCTGTCTATGATATAGCAACCGACACCAATGCCTGAGGAGGTGGCCTGCAGTTCTGCTTCAATCAGTAATCGAACAGCATCCAACAAAATGTATGTGATTCGAGCTCGTCAGGAATCTACCTATGACGTCACACAATCACATAATGCTCGTTCCCCACTTACAGTGTAACTACGCTCAATAAAAAATGGTTCTAAACCTAAAGGCCGTGATACATTGAAAGCAGAAAACAGCGACAGAAGCAGAATTTTTTCTGAAAACATGCAACTGTTCGAGCACGAACAAATTGAAGGCAGTAGCAGAAGCAGAACTTGAAAGTTGATCAAATCTCAAAAATTCTGCTTCTGCTCAGTACTGCCAATATAAAAAGAGCTAAAATTTTTATTTAATTTTTGGCGTCCTTTCTTTTAGAAGTGTTAAGCGAGAAAAACAAAATGTCTATGGAGGAAAAATTAATTATAATTTTGTAAGAATAACAAATTAATTAACAATTAACATCACGTTTTGAAAAATTATAACATCTGACAGGTGTAATTGACAAGTAACTGCTTTCTGCTTTCAATGTGGTTGACAAAGCAGAAATGTCGGATTTCTGCTTCTGCTTCTGTCGCTGCTTTCTGCTTTTAATATGTCACGGCCTTAATGGAAGCACTTCATTTGTTGGTAGGTAAATATTTGTAAGCCGCACGGGCGAGGGAAAATTATAAATTCTTGAGGGGAATTTCAAGTTGGATAGGGGAATATTACTTTAGAGAAAAGATGGCTTGAAATATGATATTGATGACAAAACCGTACAGAAAGTTCCTTATGGTTTTACGTGAGCACCTGCCAAGTATGACTTAATCCCGCGGCATTCTTCATGCTCGGATTGTTATTGGCAATCAACGTCCTCATGTGCGAAACAACTAGTTCCAGTGTGCCAATAGAGCATGACATGACATCAACTTACTGGTAGAAGCGAGACCTATCCAATCTCTGCCAATCTAGGGTCACGACACCCTTTACCACAGCCACTACGATGCTCCCATAAAGAGGCCATCCCAAGTTGAGGTGGATAAAACCTTGTTATCCAGGACTCCTCTAACCCCGTAGTACCAAGTTAGCCAATGTCGGGCCGCCCATTTGGTATATAGCTTTCGTAAAGCATGATCAACGGACGATGAATACTCCCAGTTATTCTTTTTTAAACGGTACTGGTAATTCCGTTCGGGTCTAGATCTTATTTGCAACGTCTAAAAGAATTGTACTTAGCCTATACAGGTAATACAACCCTTATGGGTGCTGTCAGAGGGGACCACGTGAAGGTTAAGATATGCCCAATTCAGTCTGGATATGCTTCGAGATTCACCATTTGAATCTTATAGCTGACCATGCATACTAACCATATAAGCACTACTAACATACATACCTGATTTCCGTCATTTATCAACTTATTCATCAACTAAGACATCCTTTCGCCCCATGCCCAAGAGGTTATGTCTGTCTTTCTCCTCACTCCTCTCACTACTATGTCTGAGATTTTATTATTCTGACTTATGTACATGAGCACATAACTTCATTGCATCATGGGCCATCGGCTTAGCATTACTACAGTACCCACACAGTCAAAAATCTCAGTTTTTATCTCGCAGAAGCATGTGCCTATTTATAAATAAATAGTATCCACCTTGTGGGCTGTACCCAACAATGCGTGCACATCATTCCGAATATAATGACTTCAACGTCATTCATACCGTTCCACGTTTCCAGGAGGATAGCCAACGCGATCTTCAGTACAACTTAAACACCTCAACAATAAACAAACAAATTTCTTCCATCAAGTAGGTATGTATGCTTTCCTCTTATAGAGCTTTCACCTTGCTCAGCATTGCGCTTCACAGACTACTTTCCCCCCGACAAAATCGTACAGTCGGATCCAAATAAGTAAATGAGCAATTATTGATATCTTAATTTAGCTTATTTAGAATTTATTTGTCGCCGTCATGCCATAGTCGCGAATCTGATTTTTTGGCTAATTCATAATCTATTAATCTGTGAAAATCTTAGATTTGAGGCGTATTTATCGTAACAGATAAAAACAACAAGTATTTACACATGGAAGATAACAACTGTTACTTACAACTTAAATACCTGTTATAAGAAATACTAGGCTTACAATTACAAACAGCTGTTATAAGAAATACTACGCCCTGATGCAGGGAAGGCCTCAATTTTTCCCTGGAAATATACTGGAAATTTTTTCTTTAGAATTTTTATGTATTTTTGGAGGCCAACAACATATGTGAAAGCATTGTATCTGAAAATAACTCAGGCCAAAGTGAATAGAAATTCTACCGAAACATTTTCTGAAAATTTCTAAGAACAAATGAATGCGTATTGCTAATCTACGCGGTAAGATGGTATGAAAAATTAAAAATAATAGGCTGTAATTTTATAACAGGTTTTTGGAACTGTTAATTTTAGATAACAAGAACAATTGTAACAGGTATTCAATTTTACTTGTTACAACCCATCCCTAGAAAATCTTATGTATATTACTTTGCCAATGTACATATACAGGGTGTCCGCTGGGAAAGTTCAGTTTTCAATATTAATAACAATAAATAAAAACAAGCAATTTGGATAGAACAAAATATTTATTTGAACGAATAAAAAGTTTAATTATGCGGGTCCATTCGTACAGTCTCCTGTAAGCGAGTCTGTAAGTTGATGAAAACTTTCCTACAAAGCTGTGGAGAAATGTTTTCGATTTCTGATCGAATATTTCTATTGAGATCACTAATTGTTCGCGGCTGGTTTGAATAAACTTTAGATTTTAGGTAGCCCCATAAGAAATAATCACATGGTGTGATATCCGGCGACCTAGGTGGTCAGGTCATTTCTCCAAACCGGGATATTAGTTTCTGGGGAAAAAGCGCCCGGACCACGGTTATTGCACCCCTCGCGGTATGGGCGGTAGCGCCATCTTGCTGCAACCATGTGTTTCTGTTCCTTCCACGATAGAACGAAAATAAGTTTCAATCATGTTGACATACCGTTCAGAATTCACGGTTACTGAGGCCCAATAATTCCGGAGCCAGAAATTGCGCACCATACAGTCACTTTTGGACTGTGTAACTGTCTTTGATGCTTCTGTTTCGGGTTATCGGAGCCCAATATCTGCAATTCTGTTTGTTAACAAAACCTTCTAAATGAAAATGGGCTTCATCACTGAAGAAGATATTGCTAAGCCGATGTAACGTAGGAAATTGAGTAAGCATCCTTTCAGCGAATGTTTTTCGTAAAACATAGTCATTTTCCTTCAAAGATTGAACCAATTGGATCTTGTAAGGGTGGAAGCACATTTTCTTTTTGATAATTTTGTGGACTCTTGACTTTTTTAATCCCAACGCCACTGCATGCTTCCGGACAGATCGCCGTGGATTTGCGATAACTGCATCCCTAACTCGTTGCACGTTTTCTTGTGTTGAAACAGATGGAATAGGCCCCGTATTTTAATATTCATGGCAGATCCTGTTTCTCGAAACTTTTTTAACCATTTCTTAATCAAATTTACGCTCGGTGCATCCTCTACGCGACGGATATTGTAGTGAGAGCAGAACTTGCGTCTGGCTTCGGCGAACGATTTGCCACTAGTCAAATAAGCTTCGATTACAAAAGCGTGATGCGGTCCGCTCCAACGCTCCATCGTGACTAAGTAACCCGCACGTCCGACACGTCGTCCAAGCCCCCTCCCCTCTCCCTAACCTCAGCCACTGCCCCACTAAAGGATTTTTAAATTTGAACTTTCCCAGTGGACACCCTGTATAAGATATTCCCGGTTCTCGCTTTCAAGAATGAGCTCAGATACTCAAAAACCATTTATTCCTAACATTGCTGCATCCAAAAGATTAATTCCTCAGTTTCATGAAGGCGACGAATAATACCATCTGTTTCGTCATGCACCCTCTTATAAACGAATTTGAAATTTTCCCATTTCGTAGTTTTCAAATTCTTTGAAATTTTACAGATAATTTACCCAGTACGTTCGAACACTCTTGAGTATCTCTCCACATTCTGAAAACCATTTATCATTGCCTTCGTTTTCGACAAAACGAAAAATTTCAAATTTGTTTACAGCTTTTATTGAAACAGAGTATATAATATTCAAGTAGGTACACTGCGATCATTATTTTAATTCCTTTTCTTTTAATTTGAAAGCAAGAAACTAAAAACTGTAATTCCTGCCTACTCTCATGTCCTCGATCGTGGGTGCTTTAAGCTTAAGAGGAGGGGAGACTAATTCACAACACCCTGCGGATACAGTGACCAGAGTTGATCTCTTGTGTCCTCCCCTAGAGTGGTTGAGTTAAATCTATCACTTCTACGAGCTCGATATTGCCCTTGGGGTTGGCTTGCAAACTTTATTTGGAGAGATGTTTCTCCAATGATTTTCAACCCAAGCAATCGCGGGATACTCACATATGATATGTTTTGTGGCTTCACCTTCCTATTCGCACAGTCAACGCAGTTCACTGTTGCAGTTGCTATTTTCTTCAAAAATTATCTTCTGGAGTTCTTAAGAAATAGCTATCGAGAACGGTATAGATAAATTTATTAGAACCGCTACAATAAGATTTGAGGGCATGGTTATTTACCGCTTTTGTAAAATTATAATCTGATTGCTTCCCGCTCGCCCGAAGTCCACGCCACGCCACTGAAGGCGAGTGGTACTCATCGAAACAAAAAATTTGAACTTTCAATCGAAGATAGCCATTTATCACCAAAACAACGATATGCAGGACAAATACTACAGTTAAATTGTTTGGCAAGTGAGTGTAGTTTTATATTCATCATATTAACAAAAAGTCCAAGATTAATCAAAAGTAAATTTTTTTGTAAGTATTAAAATTCTTGATAAAAGTAATTTTAATTTTAATTAAAAATTCACATAAGGTTTAAGCATAATGGATCAATGGCTTAGAACTGGATATTTGAAGAAAAGGTGCTTGTTGATGACAGTGGGAAAGTAAATGATAATAGTTCATCAGAAAAAGAAGTTGAAGAGTCTACTGGAAATAATGTTGTCACCGACACTGACAAGATATTAACAAAAACATCAAAATCAATATCTTTAAAGCGGAAATATTATGAAGACTGAATTCGGATTTTTTTGGTGTGGTAATGAAAATGAAGTGAAGTTCGAAAATGGGGTGAATCGGGCAATTGCTTCGTAGGGCTGCCATACAAAAATTTCATTTTTCGTATACTGCCTGAGAACGCGTCAACGTAATATGCTGAAATTTTATACACGGTGTTTTTATAATAATAGTAAACAAAGCTTCAAAAATGGACTAAATCGGCCAACCCCTTTTTGGTGTTGCCATGTAAAAATTTAGGTTTTTTACGTATATTGTAGAAACATCAGAGCTAGACGTTTTTATTATACTGAAAAATTCTTCAAAATATGAAATTCTACGAATTTGGTTATAATCATTTTTACTGTCCGACGAACCGTTCTAGAAATATATTCGAAAGACCACTTCAAAAGTCAAACTTGCATAGATGTGTGACCATATGAAATTACATACAAGCATTCATCTAGACCCTAGGGTGTCATAAGAATTTATTCTAGACCAATTCTAGCTTTTTTACTTGGTATTTTTAATGTAAACTTCTGTAGCATAAGCTAGATCTATATGTAAATCTTAAATTAACAACTAATTACTAATTCTTATAAATGTTCGAAATAGCCGCCACCTTGTTGAATATAGCATGCGAGTCTCGTTTGAAATTTTCTCCTTTTTTTCTTCATTGTAGGCTCATTTGCTAATATTTTGCCATGAATTTTTCCCCATACAAAAACTCAAGTGGATTTAAATGAGATGAACGTGCTGGGCAGTCTACTTTCCGCGTCCAATCCTTCTTCCTGGAACATGATAATTAGTTGCCTTGGTGCATCTAACATATAATGTGGTGGAACGACATTAGTATTGTAGTTCTTAAATCGACTTCATCTAAAAGTATGGGAAGTTCAGAATTTAGAAAAGTTTTACAAAATTTCCATTTAAAATTCCATCGAAGAAAAATGAGTCAATTATTCTGCTGCCCAATATTCCGACAGGCGTTCAATGACCAAATATGCTGGTTTCCTTTCTGACTTTTCTACCTTGGATTCGTCTGACTCTAATAGTGAATGTTATATCTATTGGGCTCATTAGAATTCCTAAATGTAGCTTCATCGGTAAATAATACTTTATTTAAGAAATTTTCTATTTTCATGTATTTTCTGTTGAGCCCAGTTGCAAAATTGTGTTCTCCTACTGAAATCCCTGTCCTCTAAATTCTGACAAAAGTGTAAGTGGTAGGGCGTAGGGGTGCATTCTTAATCTTCTCAGCGTCCTTTGTATAGTACTTTTCCAGTATCCATAATCTCGTGGTATTTCGCGAATGCTGACGTGAGGATGCTGGTTCTGGGTCTTGCTCCGGTTATTCTATTTCGGCTAGAGCTCTTTGTTCATTATACCTGTAAAGCCCTATCTAATAATCTGTATGGAGAGCGTATGTAATTAATAGCTCTACCAATTCACTGTTTGCAACGACATTACAAGAATATTTTATAATATTTAAAATTGACATAGATCAGACTTAGAATGAAGTGTGCTTTCTGCATTTCACCAATGTATTTGAAGCATGCATTACTATACTAGGCCAAAGTTGGATTAACTTAGGTATTTACATGAGTATGTTAGGTACATACTGTAAAGCCATGACCACGGTCAACAAAAGTAAACAGAAATCAGAACAAAAAAAGAAATAAAAACAAACAAAGTTTGCTCGACCTCAAGAAGAATTTGCAACGCAAGCAATTCTGCTATGCAAGCATAATTCTTCATTGATAAAATATATATATATATATACACCTGAAGTCATTGCTTTACAATATCGATAAATTATGACTCAATCAGAAATCGTGTGATCAAAAATACTGACACTACTATTTCTGATTATTAATTTTGTATATTGCAATTCTGCAATAATCCCCCCCTTTAGAATTATAATGAAATATTGATTCTTTGTTATCGATTAATATAAATAAGCTGCTATTATTGAATAAAATCAGAACTTATCAGATAGTTGAAAGACGTCTTTTAATTTCTCAAGTAAAGAGCGGCATACTGTGCCATATCAATATAAAGCGGCATACTCTGCCTTATAAATACATCGGCATACTCTGCCATACAAGTACAAAGCGGCATATTCTGCCTTGATCAAATAGCGGCAGTCTCTGCCATTTAAAAACAATATCGGCATCCCCATTGCCACCAAGGGATAATATCATCACAGCGGCTCTTTAGCCATAAATCGTAAGTGCGGCAGCCTTCTGCCTATTTAATTAAATACATATTTATGACGCATAGTACATTTTGAATAATCATGGATAGCTTTTTAAATACATCGTGGAAAAAGCATATTACAACCTACCTTCAACTTCTTTTTGCGAAGAATTTTCAGTAGGTATACCACTTTCTTTTTAATTTGATTTGCAATTATTCAATGTAGCCAAAATGTATCCTCAGTAAGGACATAAAGGACATAACCGAAGATATATTTTTTTCGTGTGAGTTTTTCGAAATGCTTACTATAACAGAAGATAGCCCGGCTTATGATAGGTAACTTTTGTTATTAGCACTTCGATGATATCTCTGCGCATAAAGAGGTAAACTGGAATTTTCAATTTAACACTTTCGTGTAATTTTATTTGCGTAATTCAGAATTGTGGTTGAAATGTATCCGTAATAAGGACAAAAAGAAATTTTTTTCATACATTTTTCCAAGGAGTTTTTCTATGCTAAATGATAGCTTGACCAATGCTACGTAACTTTTATTATTAAAACTTTTTCGATATCTCCGCATGTTTTTTAGAAAAATTCCAAGGGAACCCATTACGTGGGACACCCTGTATACAGAGTGTTTCCGTCTAGGTGTTCCATAGAGTTTCAGGTGATAGTAGTCACCTAGACGAACAAAAAAGTGTGAGTTACTAGGTGATGCAAAAGAAAAGCTAGTTATTCACAAAACACCCTGTATCTTGAAAAGTACAGGGTGTACGGTCACAGTTAAGAGCTAATTATATGCAGAATTTCATGACCTTTTCAACTACTACTCAACCAGCTCCGTGCCCTAATCTTCTCCGAAGTTATGGCGGTCTAAAATAAAAATTTCTATTTTTTTTTTTTTGACAAAAGGTCATTAACATAACTTTTTTTTTATAAGAACTATAAACTGTAGACTGTCCTCTTTAATTTGAGCTATTACACTCTATGTCCTAAATATAGGCGTTAAAAAGTTATTACATATGAGCAAGTTCATGTTCACATTCGTCGAGCTCTTTTGCGGGAATTTTCCTAAAGTGGAGCTACTTTTGCAGGAATTTGCGTGAAGTGGAATTAAAGTGGAACACAATCTAGTTCACCATCACCATTTACACCATCCGCCATGTTTAAAATTCACATAAAATTGAAGTTAGAAGTGTTAACTTGCTCTAAAAGGTAGAAAAGAGTCGAAGAAGATTTCCGACTTGTCGCAAAGCTCAATCTTTGGATCTGTACTTTTCTCCATGTTCCCCAATGATTTTCAAATATTGCTTGTTTCCCCCATATTCACCTGTACGCAGGTTATGACAATCTGTTCAAGGAATAAATGCAAAAAATCGATTTAAAAATTTTGCAAATTTTCAAAGCGGAGGGATTGCTATATTTGCTAATATTAATAATATAGGTAACCAAATGTAGGCAAAATTTTAAGATTTTATATACATTTGGATTGTTTTCGACTTGCATGGTGATTAGACATATTAGGAGTCAGCATATTACGATTATCTGGGTAATCCTCTGAAAAATATCTAGCCAAATTTAATTATAACTAAAAGTACAACAATTCAGTTATTTAAAAACAAAAACAAAAACATTAAATCAGCATAGCAAAATACATAAAAAAATAATCGGAATTAAAGTTAGTATATTCCCGCTGTCTTTAATGCTCAGCTCCAAATTTATTTATGACGTCTTCAATAAAATCCCTTTTCTTTTCGTTAAAGTATTTTCTATGTATCCACTTGGCATGCATAACCTAGATAAACAGTTATCGCTTATAATAACTCTTCTCATAATATACTCAAATTTCTTTAAACTGTGCATGTTAAACTCATAAGAGTGAAGTTATGGGTAATAAAATTGCCAGCTTTACAGGCGGATAGAGTTCCGCTCAAGCAAATAAATCAACAATTTTTACATATAATATATTCCTGACTGAAACTCACTTTCAAATCCAAAAATTTGATAAAGAAATATGACCGAGAATTTTAATTAATAAATTTACATTTATCCTTAACATGTTTGCATATTATTAAGGTCATAAATAATGTTCATGCTAATTTTGTTCGCTCTTCTTTATATCCGTATCGAATATGCTACTTCGCAATGATCATATGTAAGGACGGATCACGAGGTGGCTATTTTTTAAAAAAAATTATTTAGAATAATTCACTCAATTTTGCATGTGTTGAAATGAGTCTAGGGCTTGAATAATGTATTTTGTGCCATTGAGCGCTTCTCTTTTCATAATTCTTCTGAATTTGAAAATATTAACTTTATTTATTTTATACCACTCCATTGTAGTAGAAGCCAGATCAGGCCAAAATAATACATAGCCTCTACAGTTGTCTATGTATTTTTTTTAATTGATTCCCAGCAAACAATTTATCGAAGTTTTGCTTTTGCGAAGAATTCTCGAAGAAGTAAAGAGTAGGAAAGAAGTAGTCTCGGAAGTAAATAAAATCCATCATTTGAGAATACTTCGCTTTTCCAAGATGAACTCGAAGTTTTGACTTAAACAATTTGCTAATTTTTCGATAATTTTTCTCGAAGTTTACTCGAAGTTTTACCTACTCTGAAGAGTCAAGTAGAAACTGCAAGTTCTGAGAATTTATTCCGTTGCGAAATTCATGCGCATTTCAGAAAATTCTTTCATTTCTGACTGACTCTCGTCGATAATAGTGCTTTTTGTCAGAGGTTAAATGATATTATTTTTGTCAGCAAAAATCATGCTATCTCCGTCAAAGAACACAACAACAATTTCCTTTAATTTTACTTCAAAAAGATAAATGAAATCATTATGAAGATATTCTATCTAAGGTGTGTAACAGGTAATAACTCGTTGACCCGTTTCGATATCGATTAGTTTTTTCAAAGAAAACTCGAGTTTATAAGGCTATTATATGCAACCAAAATACATTCAAAAAATTCGAAATAATTTCGATAAAATGACTCGGAATTGAATCGTTTTTACGACTCGATATAGCGTTCCTTTTTTCATCTTCTTCTTTCGACTTCGAGATCGAAGGCTTAATTCGCCTTAATGAATCGTGTTGGATTCTATTTCGTATCGTAATGTTTGCTGGACTATGTGGTAAATTTCTGTCTCTTGAGTCCACAAATACAAGTCGCCTGCCAGATCATATATTGTTTCAGAAATTTGCTCACTTTCTCAATTGAAAATTCTGTGCTAATTTCACCCTTTTTCATCGCCATGTAGAACTCATGAACAGAGAATTGTTTAAAACCAGCTTTACAATAAATTTCGTCATTTGATAATGGATGGACAGTCGAATTTGATTAAGTAAATTTCATACATTCATACATCTTTGAGCTCTTGAATTTGCAGCACGTTCTTTATCCTCCGAACAATCTAGAATTTTTTGAATTTTATTCGCCTGTAAGCTGCTCCTTTTTAGGGTTTCGTACCCAAAGGGTAAAAATGGGAACCCTATTACTATGGCTCCGATGTCTGTCTGTGCGTCCATCTGTATGTCTGTCCGTCCATCTGTATGTCTGTCACGGGGCTGTATCTCTTAAACCGTAATAGGTAGACAGTTGAAATTTTCACAGAGAGTGTATTTCTATTGCCGCTATAACAACAAATAATAAAACTTAAATTAAATTAAAAATTAAAGGGGTACCCATACAAGAAACATGATTTTTCGGCGTTTTTTCCTCGTTTTATTCTGATTCATTATTATTATCATAAGTAGGCTTTATTTTTTCAAATGACAGCAATATTTTTTTTTAAATGAGGCCTACTGATTTGAAAAAATAAATAAAAAGTGCATAGTGTTAAATTTTGTACGATGGTATGGAACGCTTCATGTCCGACTCCGACTCGCACTTGGCCGGTTTTTTTTAATATTTGATACAATTGACTTTTATGTACCGGGCATTTAAGCCATATTTTTAAATGAAGTGTTTGGCTTCCACGAATACTGACACAATACTTTAGAAACCAGTTTCCTAGCAGCAAAACTTGTTCTTCTGCCTGAACCAAGTTTTCTTTCTGTTGTTTAATTTCCTATGGATCGTTTTAACGGTACTCACAGAACTAACTATGCGTTTTGCAAGAACATTGTACTTTATTGCAGGATTTGCAAAACTTTTAACAAAATTTTCTGGTTTTGCGTCGTTTCCTGACATCTTTACTTTACAAGAATTAGGATACTAATGACTTATATCTTATATAGAAAAATTTTCTCTTACATAAATTCAGGTCTACGTCTTTATGAATCTGTGTAATAGGACCAAAGGGTAAATTTTTCCTGGAACAGTCCTTACAGTACTTCATTCTGATAAATCATTATGACTAGCCCATAAAATGCACACATCCGTGCAGTATACCCAGACAGAATTGAATGCTAAAGTATTTCGGATGAAATCAAAAATAGTGTAGAGAGAATAATTAGTTTATTTTTTTCATTATATAAGTTTTTGACAATCGTAGTATGTGGTTCTCACTATAGATTAATAAAGTATTACATACGAATCTATATGGTATCACACAATCAGGATGCCGCTTATGTGAGTAAAAAAATAAGTGTGCTTACGAAGGGATACCCAACTCTTTTTTTACACGGTAGATACGTTCCACCGAAAACCGCTGAACATGCTGAACATATTAAAATTGAGGATGTGTTCCAAAACTTTAAAAAACCATGTAAGACGAAAAAAAGGGCTATATGTTATGTTGTCTTAAAAAGCGTGCAAAAAAGGATATGTAATATTAAAAACCAACAACTATACAAATTATAATTAAAAACAAAATGTAATTAATTTATATTATTATTAAAAAAATATAAAATAAATAACAAAAACGAAATAGAATTCATACAAATTATTTAAAAAAACATTTCGCTTATCAACGAGCAAAAGTACTTTGAATTCAACCCCCTTTTGTTCCATATATATTTTTACTTCAGGAACGATGCACTCGTGGATCCATTTTTTTAAATAAAGCTGACGTCATTCATGTCTTATTATTCGCCATCCAATGAACTGGAAGTTGTTTAATGTTTTTTTCCTTTTAAAGCTCGCGGCATGAGTGATCGGTTGATTAACAGAGGCTTTAAAATCTTTTCAACAGATGCGTTGCTGCACAATAAGGGCGTCACGCGATCCTTAGCCGCTTTGAAACCACCAGCAGATTTTTCTGATTTTGATATGTAGCTTATGGTAGGCATTTTTTTCCAAAATAATCCCGTTTCGTTGGCATTAAATACTTAATCTGGCGTACAACAACCGTCTTGAATTATTTTAACTAGCTTCCCGAGAAAGTTTTTTGCAGCATTTTTGTCGCCTGACGCCAATTCACCTTTTATTTTTACATTGTGAAATGCGTGTCTTTATAGGAATCCTGTCAGCCATCTCTCACTTACATTAAATATCAATTTCCTGGTTGTTTGGAGACTTATTGATGGCTCCGATTCCTGAAGCCATTGGTATATTGTAAGTCCCTTCTCTTTTATAAGTTTTCCATCTATAGGTATTTTTTTCTGCAGTAGATCCTCTATCCAAAAAACTAAAAGTTTTTCCATTTTCTCTAAGATAGTATTTCGACTGTATGATGATGTTTTGGAACTGACATTCGATCCAGAAATTACTGATTGTCGAATGGAATCTTCATTTTTTTTTCATTGTTCTGACTGCCACTTCATTCAAATCAAAATTTTTGCCAACAGATGTTCAACCTTCACCTCTCTAAAGAGAATCTAAGATTTTAATTTTACTTTCTGAAGAAATCGTTCATCTCTTCCGGTTAATTTTTGACTTTTCAGACAACTTATTAGGCTATAACAAAATTTAAATAAAAATCACTTCAATTTTTTAAACTAGATTTTTGCAATAATGGAACCTTTTCATTGTAAGAAAATCCAAACAGAAGCCGTTGTAAGAAAATCCAAATAGAAATTATATTGGCACTAAAACTTTTAAAAATAATTATTTTTTTCTTCGACCCACCACAATGTTAACACTTTTCAATACAATTGCTTAATGAAGTCTTAACACAATTTTAAATAGAAAAATAGAAAATTCGACTATAAAAATTCCGATAATTTCCCCAATTATATTTTATTTCTGTAACTGTGAAAAAATGCCGGAAATTTTCCATTATATTTCATTTTTGTAACTGCGAAAAACTTTCGGGAATTCCCCATTATATTATATTTTGTAACTGCATAAAAATTCCGGTAATTTCCCCAATTATATTTTATTTTTGTAAATGTGTAACGAATTTTGTTCTAACATGTTCTAACACATCCAAAAAAATTTTGTATACGCACTACGTATAAATACAAAAAAATTTTTTGGACGTGTTAGAACACTTAATTCGTGTAAAAAAAAATATTTTTTTCTTTTTTTGGGACCGTGTTAACATAATAATTAATTAATAATTATTTCAAAATCGTGTAAAAAAAGACCGTGTAAAAAAAGAGTTGGTGTACATAATTTGTTCTTAGAAACGGCATTTCTGATCGGAAAAGGCTGTGTATTTAGACGATGCAGTTGGGTGTCCCGCTTCATATGGTATATACATATACTTGTTTTAGAATAGCGGTCTTCTCCCTCATCCTAACGACTGCGTTAGATTTGTCTTCGTGATTTGGTTGGAGGGGTGGCGAAAATTGGTAAATTTCCCATGCAATGGATGAAATAGGCAAAAAAAAGGTTACATGATTTTCAAAATGTACTTACGATGAAAGCGTTATTACCAAGATGAACCCTTTCCAAAGCTTTTATAATGACTTCCTTACTCCACCTCACTCTTGACTTACAACTGCTCTTTCAATGAATTATCCGTTATCAGCAAAATATCTCGACTAAACTGTCGTTCCAAACTACGAGATATTTAATTATGAATCCTTTTCACACTGTTATATTTATTCATTCAAATGAATCCCGAAAATCCAATTATTCCACAAATTTACTCTGCTATCTAACTTAACAATACTTATGTATTTCTCCCCTCCTGTAGGCATGTCCTACTGGAAGCAATTTTGTGGACATGTGACCCTACCCGATAGCTCTCTCCCCAAATAGTGCATACGAGCATAATTTTAGGTCGCATAACTCATAATATTCCTGGAGCAAAAACCGTACTCCCACTAATTAGAGCGAAAGCAATTACTGCCATTTCGGGTGTACGTGTTAACACAAAGCAGCCAGAGGTGTTATATATGCTGTTGCCTCTTACTTAACCCAGAACAATTCCAGGAAAACCTTTTGCAGCAGGCTTAGTGAAACTTTAGCTCTCTATATTTTGACTATCATCATAAACAGCAGCAGTCCAGTGTGCATCTAACATTAGTTTTTGCTATAGTATCACTATTGCTTTCATTTGCTATGTATCCTGTACATCTATATTTATGTATCTAAACAATTCTGATGTTCTGAATTATATTTCTACCTACATACATATATATTATATATAGTAGATATATAAAGATGATTTGGTCCTTCGAAATGTGACACAAATAATAACAAGACGTCAAATACAAGCACCGCTTTATAATAGCGTCCCTTTTCGCTGTAGGGTAAAGCTGTTATTTTCTTAATTGTCCTTTGCTCATTCATGGTGGATAACGGAAAACGAGAGTATCCTTCACAATAGTAAAGCTCTCTGCTGAATTAAGAAATGGTGAAATGACGAAACGAACTAACAAAGTATAACATCCAGGACAAAAAGGAAAATGTGAGATTTTGCTCATGCTACTGGACGTATTATCCCCATAGAGAAACTTGGGAAAAGTTTTTCAACAGGTTTTTCCCCCATTAACTTGCCGAGAATTTGTGCTCTTTTGAAGTGAATTGCTGTTTTCAAGGATGGTTTTCATCCACTACAAACTTTTTTTTTTCTCCTTTTTTTTTTCATTTCCTTTACCAGTTTGCAGTGGTAATAAGGAAACTTTTGATGTTAAAAACATTTTCTGTTGAGTACTCAGAGCTCATGTATGAAACCTATAAGAAGCTGACACGTTCAACCTATGTACATACATACATACATACATACATACATACATACATACATATATAAAAAGGCTAGATGAAATGTTTCACTAATGAAATATTTTTTTTCGAATAATTTGCTTTTAGACGAAATTGTTCAGTTTTTTATTTATTTTTTTTTTATTCCTTTTATCTCTACATGGGAGTATCGGTTTTCGAACACAAATTTATTTTATTTTATTTTTTTATTGGTAATGTAAAAGCTAGTAACACGCACTTCCAGCATTTTATTGTAATTGTAGTTATGAGTAGTAATCTCTTTTCGTTCCCTTTCATTTGATTTGTGCTTTTAGTGAAGCTGTAAAACTTCAATGATTTTATTTAACTAGTTCCTTGCGATTGGAAAAAATAAATTCAAATCCTTAAATCCAAAAGCACATCGAATAAAATAGATTTAAAAAAACACCCGAAAGTTTTCAATGAAAGTAATTGGTCTAAATTGGTTATCAATGAAATGTCTTGATAATATTCTTGAAAATAGGCACAAATGCGTCGTTTCGACGACAGTATAATATTCTCAAGTTAAACCAAGTACCGAGTTGACTTTCTTGAAATTTGTACATAACTGTAATTGCGATGAAGATTAAGATTAAGAAGTTAAGCGAGGTGAGTAGTCCTTGCACTGCAGGCTTATTGTGCACAGTTTTCTATCTAGTTCATCCAACAATCTCACACTTCAAATGAAGAATAGCATTTACTTGAGTAAAGTTTCTTCGCAGTTGGCAGACTTTAAGAAATATGAGTCAAAAGCCAGGAAACTACAATGTGCAATGCCCTAGCATTCGTATAGGACGTGCTTCGATGTTCCATCCTCTTCGATACAAAGCCTACATACATCAGTGGGTGATATACCGATCCCATGCGTGTGTTTCTTTAGTTTGGAGTGTCCAATTAGGACTCCTATAATGATTCTGAGTTGATTCCTAGATAGCCTCATAAGATCCAGGCACTTCTTTGGTGAAGGTCCTTTAATGAATTTTTTGGCTTTTCCTCCGGAGCTTCTCATTGAAATCGATCGCTCGTCCATTCAAATTTTGTCCAGTTTTGAATGGTAAATTTTACGGTGTTGTAAGAGATACTGCAAAATGGTTCCGGTCCTATGATGAGTATGGATGTTCCGTTTTTCCCATCAATTCCTGAGTATCCTGGCTCCCATTGAAGTGTTCGGTGGCTCTTTGCTCCAAGTTTTGTTAATGCTTGAATACATTCCCACATTAACTTAGTTTTGAGCTCAAGTGATGAGATAGCTTTGAATTCCGCTTGACTATCTATGTAGATATATATTTTCCTGTTAATATAAGATCGGCTAAGGTCTTCGGATATACATCTAGTGATGGCATAAACTTCTGTGCACCAGATTAGGGCTTCATTTTCTAGATTTGTATCTATTTCCTCCCTATTTGCTATCTTTATTTTTAGAGGCAGACAGAGGTTTTCTTGAAATGAAAATATTGCATTGGCACCAGATGCCTTCATTTGTGTACCAATTTTCAAGAAAATCGGTTCTTTAGAAGTGGGTTAAAAATTGAGTCAAAATTATTTTTAAAAACGGACGTCTTTACTAACTGCCGAAGGAATTGACTTATATTGCTCGACATCCGGGTAACTTAAGAGACAAAATATAGAAGATTATCCGAAAATATCTCAAACTTTCAACACTTAACACCAAATGCGCAATTTTGAGTGAATTATCAAAAATATTCGAACCTTTAAGATGGTTAGAACCACTACGGATAAAAATAAAGATTCTATTTCAATAACTGTGCCCAACAGGGCATCATATCGAAATTTGTCATTAATTGATGCCGCCATAGTTTCCTCGTTTATAAGGACGACACCGTATCTTTGGAATACTGACTCTTTTTCTCTGTATCTTTCAAAGATATCATACTGTGTCTCATGCTTTGTTTCCAATAATGATTTATCCTGATATTTTTGCCAACAAATCTACTATTCACTCCTAGATTGCGGTGAAATCTGGCAATAACCGTAATAACGAAATTTTCTCGACTACGCAAATGTAGCAGGACATTAAAGTGAAATAACTCACACTTTTCTATTTGCTTCACTAACTGTTGTTTCAACGTATTCTGTGATAACGGGTTGTGAACAATACTGTTGATGAACATTATTTAGATTCTCGATTGCTGGAATTTGGTTATCATTCAGGGCAGCATAATACTCTTTTCCGATTCATAATCTTTAGATTATTATGTAGGTAGTAAGTACCTATAACTTTTATTTTGAATTTTACAAAGCAGGCTTTGGAAGGACAGACAACTTAAGCGTGAAACACAGTGATGGCTTTTCCAACCTGGCCGGCCTCACCAACTTTGACAGTTCTGTAGAATATATGAGATCAGGTTATCAAGCTCCCAATGGGAAAGTTGGTGAGGCCGGCCAGGTTGAGGTTGAACTCGAGTAGGTCTACTTTCTACTCTGCTGTAACTTTGTCAGCTTTGACAGCTAATTTTTTTATCATTTGATGCCAGCATTGTTTACGGAAAAAAATGTACGGGAAATTTCTTGAAAAAAGTTTGGGAACGTGAAAATTTATTCCTGCTGTAGTAAATTATTACAAAATAACTTCAATTTTCAAGCCAATAGCCCAATTAACTGCTATCATACAGAAGTTGTAAAAGTTCGCATTGTGAGTTGCAAAAGTTTGCGAGGCTCATCAGGTTGAGGTTCTTAAAGTTATACTGAGGTTGAGGTAGGAAAAGCTAGCACTGTGTTTCTCGCTTTATTTATGTAGATACCATGGGAAAAATATTGGACGAGGATTAAAACAGAGGCATAGCCCAGAGACACTAGTCTTGCTCAGAGAGTCAGGTTTATAACAACCCTGTTATCTTTGAAACTGTGGACCTATTACACGCTACGTGCTATCTGTAGCCGTTAAAGAGTTATTAGCTCTTAACTTATTCTCAGGGCTATTCTTAAACTTATTCTCCAAGATAATTTGTCCCCTTAGGCAAGTGCCACGCCAACCTACTGATATGCTGATGTATTGATGTGGTGATGTGCTGATTATCAGCAGCACTAATGTCTTAATGAGGCATGCCATATTGTAAGAGGTAATGATGTACTGATGTGGTACTGATCTGCTGATAATCAGCAAGTGACCTGCATGTTACTCACTTTTACTTACATCAATCGATATTTTATTTGCAAACTAATTAACTCGGGTTAGTTTAAAATGTTAAAAATGAGTGAACGAAATTTTGTTTCAGAATTAGTGCAAAATGTTACTTGGAGAGAAATTTCGTTGTAAATTGGAAAAGATGGTATATTTTTTTTTTTATTTTTTTTATTTAATTAAACACCGTATTGAAGAATATGAGGGTTTCTGCCAATACGAAACGCTTCGTCCGATCAATTAGCATGGTTTCCTTTCTCCATACAAGGAATATAACCCACCTTCCAGGAGGCGTTGGGCTTCCTGGATCTTATCCCTTCTCATGAATGATAATTGGATTTCATCGTTTATCATGAATGATGCTCAATTTTATTAAAGATCATGATTGATAGATATTGTCCTTTAGCATTTATTATGAATGATAGTTAGTTCTTCTTCAGCTGTAATTGCCATTAAAAAATCCCGACTATCCCCAATATTTGCGTTTATTTTGCCTTTTTCTTCCATTTTTTTAATAATTCCATTTTAAGCACTTGCGTTTTTGACACAGAAAAATCAGATGACTTTAATTTGATGTAGTATAACCTACTGATGTGATCTCCTTGCAATATATCAGCTACTGATTATTTTAAAATATCACCATCCCCACATCAGCACATCAGTAGTCTGGTCACATGTCATTTTAAAGAAATATTAGCTAATTTCGGTATGACATGTATAGGTTGTGAGCTAATAACTCCTTATCGGCTGCAGATAGCATATAGGGTGTCAAGGTCCAATTAAAGGGAAGAGTCTACAGTTTATAGTTTTTATAAAAAAAAAGTTATCTTAATGACCTTTTTGCAAAAAAAAAAAATAAAGCTCAAATTAAAAAAAAAATGGTAAGAAAATCCGAAATTTTGAGTTTAGACCAGAATAGCGAGAGTACGGGGCTAGTTGCGCAGTCGATGGAAATACCATGAATTTCTGAATACAATCAGCTTTATACGGTGACCGTGCTCCCTGTACTTTTTAAGTTACAAAGTGTTTTGTGAAAACCTAGCATAATTTCTTAATCACGCTGTAACTCCGAAACGGTTGATATGACCCTCCCCCCTTGCCATAGAATTTTTCACTTCCCGCTCTATGGACCACCATGGAGGAAACATCCTGTATACCTTATTCTACGGGCGACTTTTAAAAGAATAGATATGGGTACATGGATGATTTTTTTTTTTTTTTTATTATTATTATATTGGGCGAATTTTACACACACGCAATTTGTTACCATTTTTTTTTTTTTGTGCTTACAATGTTTGTTTAATGCTCCTTCGCATTTACATTATAACCTGTAACGTAAGTATGCACACATTTCATTACACGTGTTTGGAATAGAAACTTCAAACACTTCTAAAAATCAACATACATGCATATATGTATACTCCAACAGTGAACAGTTACACAGCCTGTAGCTCTGCTCTTTCAAAACATTTTTCTTCCTATAGAGAAAACGATTTTCCAACAATATCCACCCCTGATAAGCAATCCATTGTAATTGTGGTTGTGCTAAGGTTACCGCCATTTGTATTCATAATCTCAATAAAGGCGTTAGTGTTGTATTCAATTTTCTGAATATTTTTCATTCCTGACGTTCATCCTCATGGCACAACATTAGTGTAGAAATGTTTTCTTCACCTGCATACCATCATCATCATCATATCATCGGTGAAGGTGTTCAAGTCCTTTTTACTTTCATTTTTTACAACAATGTTTCCTAAGGGATATGCCAAAGGTGAGGAACGTCTTAATGCATATGATGCGCATTGTATCCGTGAGACTATTGTTGGTGTAAAATGGTTTCACCTCTCTTTAAAAAAGCACACACACACTCATAAATGGGTTGATAGAAGGATGAAAAAATGTCCCTGTATTTCTACATAAAAGACTGTAAGACGTAGAGGTGAAGGGGAGGCAATTTTTATTATATCTTTCATATTTCCGTTGGCTTTTAATAAAATTAATATTGTCCACCCTGGTACTGAATAAAGTCCTTTCACATCGATCAATGAGCACAAATTCACTTTGATGGTTACAACAGTATCTATACGGTACAGCTATAGATAACATTTTATTTCATCCTCCCGACGGATATGACATGATTGATAGGTGAATGTTCTTATTTTCTTGGAGTATGTCTAGTCTATATTATTTTCGGTTCTTTATATAGATAGATATATGAAGTTAGCATCTAGAGTAACATTTGGGTTATGCTTTATAGTGAAAATGATGGCTACAAGAGATATTATGCTGATTCTTATCAAATTAGAATTTATGAGACATTCTGTGTGCTATGCTTAGACATGGTGGAATAGAGTTGAGTCTTTCTTCTTGTTAAATTTTGATTTAGAGCTGCGAAGAACAGAAACCCTTCTGTAATCACTCCCATTAATGTCTATTAACTATAGATTTATCATAGAAGGCGTCCGGCGCGGCGTCTACAATATTTTGATATTAATTTCTGAAAAATTATGAGTTTGACTTTGTTGTTCGTCCAACTTTTATTATTCCTTAAGGAGATTGTCAACCAAAATTAAGATAACTAATTGATGGCTTGAAAGGAAAGGGAGAATTTACTTATAATATATAGGTTAGGTATTTATACTATATGTAGGTATACAAAAGTATGGAGAGTTACGAAGCGTCCTACTATCTCTACATGTATATATACAAATGTGTGTGCATTAATTACAGATCCTAAGGTTCTTAATACTATAAATTATGTAGAGAGTATGATACTATTATTTCATGATAGGCACAGCAATCTTAAGTAATCGAGGCTCTGGACTCAAATATGAGTATTCCATTATAGCTGGCAGCCTGAGAAAAGAATCGAAATCAAAAATGTGCAATAATATTTTCTCTATTCTGTGTATGATCCAACATTACCAACATTTAGTAATTATACGAGTCTCCATATCCATTAAGTTCCAAATTTTTAAGATATTTATAGTTCCGCTAGGTCTAGTCATCGTTAGTCCTCCTTCAGATCAGTCTTCCAAGATTAATAAACCATAGAAGCATAGATTGCAAAATCTACCATTCTATTATAGGACCGACCTGCGTAAATGGAACAGGAAGCAAAACTTCAAACACTAAAGACTTTTAACATTACACTGTCTCGTCAATAATGGCTGCTCGATAGTCCAGGATTGATTTCCATGTAAAATCTTGTTTAGTTTTCCACCTATGATTCCGGTTTTGGGTCAACTCGATTCTATCAGATTGTACAAACAATGCAATATAGCGATAATTCAGGAAGAACTTCCCATTTGATAATTTCTAATCCTCACGATAATCTCTGACCAGATTAATCGTTCCTATTACTTAAGAAGATTATTCGTCTGCAATTTTGATGTTCGAGATTCCCTAAACCATATGCTGAGAATTGGCATCACATTCAACTAAGATATTCACATTGGTTAGTCATTGTCTTTCTAACGTCTTCAGCAGAGAATTCCATATGCGTAATTTCGTTATACTTATTTTATGTTATTCTGTTTACACGAAAAAACTTTCAGATTAAAATAAATTTTCTTTCTGAATAAAAAGAAAATTATAGCATTTTTTTTCTATTCCTAGATTTTTCATAAGAATCAACCTGCCCAAATAAAATTTTTTTTTTTTTAATAAGTTCAACATTCAAACCATTATTTCTCGAAAATAATAATACAATTTTAAAATTTCCGGCAAAGTTATTTTTTCTGCATGAAATCACTGTAAACCCGTTTGGAAAGACAAAAGAGTTCTCTGGTGAATTGTTTAGAAACTCGCTAAGAGGAACAGAACAATTTCCTGAAAAACTCGTTAGACGTACAAAATTTAAAAATTTAAAGAATCGAGCAGGAATTGGCGGAAATTCAGCAATAACTCACCGAGCAGCTTGACAACTTTAAAGCAGATTTGGAGAAAATGAAGAATCGACAACCTCGACACTTAAGGAGTTGAAATATCCGGTGTAGGCAGAATGGAACCTCCAATATTTGATGGATAAAATTCGTGCCATATTTTCAAGAAACAATTCGAGGCTGCTTCCGGAGTGAATGGATGAAATGATGCAGACAAAACTACAGCTCTTATATTGGTACTTCGTTGTCCTGCATCAGAGCTATTACGAAAGAACTACGTTATGGAGATGAACACATGCAGAAAATATACTGCCTGCAGTTAGGAAATACGATTCAAAAGTATGGCGAATCACTACAACAATTGCAGTCTTTTGTGGACAGATTAGCGCGTCTTTCATACTCTAGCGTAAATGCTGATTTCCTTAATGAAGTGGCAAAAAAAACATTTGTGAACGCTATTGTAAACAAAGATTTACAACAAGCGTCAAGGCTTGCAGGAAAGAAATCAACAGTAGAAGCGCTAGCCTATGCATTAGCGTATGAATCTTCCAGACAAGCTTCTCGGAGTGCAGTACGAATGAGAGAAACTTCAGTGGAGGAATGTACTTACAATAGCATGCAGTCATAACAGATCACACCTTCGCAAAAACGAGCTAGGGAGCAAGCTATTCGTGGAGAGACTAGTCTGCAATCTCATTACTTTAAAATACCACACCGCAAAGGACGTATGCATGGAAATGCAGAAGCCTTTTCCCAACATCCATGCAATCCTGAATGGAAACATTGCGGTTGGATGGAAGAAAAAATTGACGATAACTACGATGATGACTACGATGATAACAGTAAAAAGGAGAAAGGAAGGAAATCCAAAGACGATGGTAAGGGTATAATGCAGATCTTCATTATAGGAAACGAAAAAAAAAAAAACTAAAAACATAGAAGAGTGCTTCAACAGAACATTAATCGAACATCTAAGGAAGGTAGTCAACTATAATCAGGATGATTGGGATCGCCATATTCCGATATTGCTAATAGCTTATATATCAGCAGTTTACAATACGACCAGACAAACCCCAACAAAGGTCATATTCGGAAGGGAGATGCGTTCACCTAGCAGGCTCAAGTTTGGTACACCCAGTACATTAAATTTAAAGAATTAAAACAGAATTAGAATTTTTAAAAATTTATTTTAATGACCGCTCTACAAAATCTTCACGTACAAACTAACTAATTTTCTTATCGGACTTTATTTCTACCTGACCGAAAATGCTCACTTGTCATTTAATTTCCTTAATCCTGAAAGGTCCACTGGAGTGTGAGAATTACAAGTTTATGGTTTTGCATACTAAGCAGAGTATTCCAAATGAATATTCTATGTGAAACAAATTTATGTCGCCTGTTGAAAAATATATGAACATTGTATGTCTAATTATTAATTAAATAATTGTATTGTATTTTGCTGTTGCATTTCTGTACTGACGTCCATAACTGGTGCATCCGCTCTGCTTTAAACGTCTGCAAAAAAATTATAGCTCAACTAGTTATCCATTAGTTGGAAATCAATAACTTATTAAAGCCCTATCAATCTGGTTTTGGTAAATAACATAGCTGTGAACAGTTCTCTTGAATGTAACTATTGATATTCGTAGATAGGTTGATAGTAGTCAAATATAGTATGTGCTCTTCCATTACTAGACTTCAATTATTCAAATTTTCTTACTAAACTGCCTACAAACCTCTCGTTTCATCCTACTGCAACATCTTTAAACAACAGCTATTTTTAACAGGTGAAGGTGAATGATTGGCTTGATACCTTACCTCTTAGAAGTCATGCACCACAGGAATCTATCCTAGTCCCACTGCTTATCAGCTTATTCATAGATGACCTTCCAAATGTTATTGATGATTTTAATATCCGTATGTATGCCGATGAAGTCCAGATATATGTATATCAATAGACCTGCGGTTTGGTCGAGGACTGCTTTTATCGCCTTAATTGTAGCTTAACGAATGTTGCAGCTTGAGCAACAGTAAGTCAGTTACTGCTAAGTTCTCAAAAATCACAATGCATTGCATTTTACCGAAAAGCTATTGACTGCAAGTCCCGTTTACAAATCGTGTGAAAAATCTAGCATTTTTTCTTAATACTTGAATGAAATTTTACCATGTAACCGATATGGTCGGAAAAATTTATACTGATCTTGGTAGTAGTCAGTTCTTTTGCCATTTAGCAAGAGTTTAATAATGGTTTTTCTTATTTTATCAATGGAAAGTTATTGTTTCAAAATTTTGATTCTAATGATTGCATCCAATTCGTTTTTAGCTTAAGAAGATTTCATCAAGCCTCACAATATAGTAATTTTTATATATTTTTAATTATATCTACACTGCCACGATTAACCGAATCGGCAGAATATTGGTTTCCAATTACATTTCGGTCATCCAAATATAATGTAACCATTTCTGCTATGGGCATCGCCCCTTTTTTGACTTTTTATAATTGTCAAATCTAACGCCCTCCATCACTTACCACGATTGTTGTGGACACTTCTTTTGCAAGAATAATTTTTAGAGCGAGATATAATCTACCAGAACAACCTTGATTCATTATTGCACTCAACTCTCTAGCTATATATATGCAGCACAAACGTAATGACAAACCAATGAGATTTCATATAAGGTATTAAAATCGAAAAATTTTTGGTCTGAAAACGGAAACCAAGTTAGACCAATTTACTAATGCTCTTCTTGCACAGTAAAAAATTTGCACAAATTTTTGCCACAAAGCTTAGGTATTTTTCGATAAGATTAGGGAATATTCCCTAAAATGTAGGGACTATACCCTACGTTTTCATTAAAATGTAGGGAATATTCTCTACATTTTAGGGAATATACCATAAAATGTAGGTTTTTTTCCCTAAATTTTAGGGAGTATTCCCTTCATTATAGGGAATAGTCCTAAGATTTTTTACAGTGCGGTATATATAAGTATTTCGAGATCTGCGACATCTTGTCATAATCCATTTCACATTCACTTCGACTTAATAGACATGAGCTTAATAAATAAATCAGAACTTACCCGACGATTGCACGAGTCAATAGAGCAGACGGACAGTCCTAAGTTTGTCTGTCAATTTTGCTGACAAAAAAAAAAAAAACGATTTACGTTCGATCAATTGACTAGTCAGTACATAATAAAAATATCGTCAAGCGGTACACACATTCCTCTTCTATATACATAATATCTAACGATTTCTTCCTTAATCCGTCATTTTTCTTTGCAAAATAAAGATTAAAATGTATATTAAACTCTTTTCAGTCATTTCCCAATCAAAAGATGGAAGATTCGAAATATAAACACAAATTTCAACCAGCATCTACCTTTTATTTTCAATTTCCGCCATCTTAATTTTACATTTGACAGTTTATTTACTAGTCTGTACTGACTCGTCAGAAATTTTTTCAGTACAGACTATTCAGTAAAAAAGAGTAGGCAGTAGGGATTTACACGAGCCTGTGTAAGTGTCACACGCTGTCAGTGTCAATTCTACATACTCGTGTAATCCCCGGGTTAACGTTGCATACCTATACCTACCTATTTATATATCCGCAATCTTAATAAGACGGTTTTCTCCAGACTTCGAATTTGTTTGACATCGGCATATAAGCTAAGAAAATCGAAACCACTTTAGAGCTTAAAAACATTTTTTTATATCCTATTTATTGCCATCACAATAAAAAAATTTACAACCCCATCTAATGAACATCGCCATTTACTACGCCATATTGAATTTCAAACTTAAATTCTAGATAAGGGATTGTAACTTAGCAATGTCGACTTCTGGAATCACTCAGCTTAATATGCCTGGAAATGTCGTTGTTCTATTGGTAAATTTTCATATAAAATGCAATTTTCTTTTAGATAGTTTAGTTTTTTACAAAACTCGGCAATTGATTAAGAAAAAATATCTCTATTCTATAATCTCATGAAACACACAAGTTTCTGCTGAAAACATTTAGTTCAGTTATCGAAAGTTTTTAAAACACGACATACATATGTACATATGTATATGCGTTAGTTTGTTTTACTATTGAGGACCCTGTTGCTTGCCTCAAATGGCATTTTAAATTCCTTTATATACCTACCTTAGAAATTATTGCACGTTTTCTCTCTCTTGTGTTGCCAGTTGGACTATTAAAAGCTTCCAAGGATTTACTCACAATGGCACGTGTATTATTTGAAACAACTTTGACGTGTTATTTTCTGGCTCCTGAGGTATTTCCATTTAATCCTCTTGAATTCGTTATACGGGTATGTAATACAATATACTTCTCAGAAT
Source organism: Dioctria rufipes (assembly GCA_963924295.1). NCBI lineage: Eukaryota > Metazoa > Arthropoda > Insecta > Diptera > Asilidae > Dioctria > Dioctria rufipes. The sequence goes on along the minus strand of OZ002742.1, from coordinate 168,805,864 downwards.
CAACTTTTGATTCAGAAATTAAGCCAGAAGCTTACTGGAAGTTGATAAAAAATTGACAGAGTCTTAAAATAAAAGCAAACTAAGCACTAAGAGGTGTACATAAGGAGCTTTGTAAAAGAGAGTTCAAAGAAGAATTATCAAAAAAGGGAATTAAATTTTTTGTAATTAAAATGGAAAAAAATAATATAAAACAAGAGATGGTCGAAGGACGTTTTTTGATTGACGGATTCCTTAATTTAAGTACATATTTACTATGTTACTTTTAATCATACGTACCCCATGTCTATTGCCTATTACTTTCAATATTTTACATAATAGTAGCAGATCATCACAACAATTAAGTATGTATATTGGTACAAATTTACTATGTTGCGATAAATTTTAAACAAATTTTTTAAATATTAAAAAAATAGCTGAAGATTTTTTTTTTTGTATTGTGTAATTCTACACTACTTGAGTAATTGGAAGTGATTTTTTTTTCTTAAAGATAAAATTTCAGATTGTTCAAAATATATTTTTGATTTGAAAAAAGCAGAGGGCAGTTAGTGACGAAGAAGTATACTTTTAAATACTTAAAAAATGCTTTAATTTTGTATTACCTAGTGTAAGTACAAATACTTGTAAAACTGACAGCTTGACAGGTTTATGGACTGCCCGCTCTTTTTAGCTGTGCAATATTTATATTTCAAGGAAGAAAATATATTTATAGTTAAGGCACTTATCACATCAAAAACAAGAACCGAAAATATGTAAACCGAAAAACTCAATTTATTCCTCTTTAAAACAAGATTTTTGCTCCAATAATTAAAAAATATGGGAAATAGGATAAACTAATAATTTTACTAATAAAATAGTATCTTATATTATCTTAGATTTTTAAGAAAAAACACAACTTTTATGTTTGACCGACCGAATTCTTCGTCCGATAAAACATAAAAGTTGTTTTATTATATATATTATTATATTTTCTGTCAGAGCTTTTTAATTTGACAATATTTTTCTCGATCATTTCTTTAAATTTAAGGGAACTTAGGTATGAACTTATTGCAGTAAAATTCGTTTTAAAAAATTAAATTCTTCTATTTTGTTATAAATTTTTCAAAACGAAAATTCGGACCCGGAACACTAATTTTTTGATTTTGCGTAAATTTTTTTGTAAGGAAAAGTGACACGCAGTATACTTTTTCCACTTTGATGTTATCTACAATTAATTATCTTTCCAACGATTATAACTTAAGGGCGTCATGTAGTGTATGAACTGTTCTCAAAATGCAATTTTCAAAGGTGAAGGATTTTTGTAAATTACAAAGATGTGCCGACCCATAAATGTAACGACTTTTTACTAATGACATCTTCTTTTACTGCATTGTACACCCACGTGTAATATTAAAAGCTATAAATCGAGAGCGCATTCACTTAGAGTGCTAAAATTGTGCACACGGGCCGTTTAAAAAGAATATGAATTTAATTTCGAAAATGGGACACATCGGGCAACTCATTCGTAGGGTTTCCATACAAATATTTCGTTTTTAATGGTGTATTTGGACACTGTCCGAGAACGCGTTGACGTAGAGAGCTGAAATTTGGGACATAGTGTTTTCATAATAATAGTAAATAAATTTCAAAAATGAACTAAATCGTGCAACCCCTTCTTGGTGTTGCCATACAGAACTTTTGATTTTCATGTTGTTTAACTTTTATGTTCATCTAGAGTATAATATTATTGGTCTTAAGACCAATTGTAGCTTGTTATCTTGTTTTTTTTTTTTTTTTTTTTTGTATAAATCATTTTGTAACAGTGAAAAAGTCTATACTTTTATGGACCGGCACATATTCTTTGTAAATTGCAAAAATGCTTCACCTTCAAAAAACGTATTTTGAGAACAGTTCATACACTACATGACCCCCTTAAGCTATAATCTCTAAAAAGATAATCGATTGTAAATATCGTTATAGTAGAAAAAGTATACTGCGTGTCACTTTTCCTTACGACGCAAAATCAAAAAATTGGAGTTCCGGGTCCGAATTTTCGTTTTGAAAAATTTATAAAAAATGGAAGAATTTAATTTTTTAAAACGAATTTTACTGCAATAAGTTCATACCGAAGTTCCCTTAAATTTAAGAAAAGAATCGAGAACAAATATTGTCAAATTAAAAAGTTATGCCAGAAAATGTTGAAACAGTTTTCCTCAAAGTCCAAAACTGCAAAAAAAAACACTATTTTCAATTTGAGCGATCTCTAAACAGTAATGAATTTCACTGAAATTCTGCATAGAACTTTAGAGTTACATTAGCTAACAATTTCTGAATGAACATTTGGACATTTTAACATTTTTGTTTTTTGGGCCACCCTAATGTACAAATACAAGACAGTAAGAAAGTTCGGGCCTCCTCCTTTGGCGGAATCGCTGGAAATCTTGCTAGATGAACACTTCCCTGATGGTCCAGACGAAGGCCTCTCATCTCTGTGTACTACTAACTTGGTGCCACGGGGTGGAGGAGCGTCGGATGGTGCTGCTATAGTAGTACAATTCGCCTCAACATGGAGAAGGCCCCTTGTAGGAGCATCGTGGTGGGTGTGATAGCCCATATGCGGGCAGAGAGAAATTGTCTGAGTCTGCATGACTTAGGGTACATGCACAACTAGGCGAGACGAGGCGAAGCTAGGCAGTTGAGCGCGGCGAGGTAGACATACATCTCGAGGTGTAGTGTTCACAACAAGGCGTTAAGTTTCTTGGTAAATCGCGAAGTGAGAGCATGAAATGTGTCATCAGATTCTGAAGAAGATATTTGGTGTTTGTCAAGTACGTCTTACGAAATAGGCATAAATAACATTAACGAAACATGTGGTAGTGGAATAACACGATTAAAACGAAGCTAAAAGGAAGTGCTTGTTTCTGCGGACATACAATGTTAAAATTTATATGAAACAGAATAATAATAATAATAACAAAGGTAGCAATCTGGATCATGATACAAAGATAACAAGGTATGGCCAATTCGGGAGGAATTTTTTGTGTTGTTATGTCATGAGGTGACAATGTAATTTCCAGCGAATTTGTTTTGAATTTTTCGTATTTTTATTGCCTGAAATACGTTTTGAATATATTAAAATATTTAACAAAACATTAGTTTCAGCGTTTAAATCACTTCGGGAAAAGTAATTATGTGCTAGTGGGAAAGCAAAGAAGTTTCCAAATAGAAAATTTTTTTCACTGTAATAAGAACGATTGAAATTGAGACAAACAAAATTCTGACAATTGTCGCCAAAGGAGGGAAGCAACCAATTGACAGCTAATTCGGCCATACCTTGTTAATTTTTGCATCATGAATCTGGGTAATGAGGGAATAAAATCATTAAAACTTCGCCTTCACGCAGTATCTCCTTCTCTTCTGCATTAATTCGTTGAAAACCTGACTCCACAGGTGCATGTACCCTGTTGACCTCAAATCGATTTTCTGAAAAAGTGAGAAAACGTGAGAAAACTGTTGCTGGTTTCTGAAAGAGGGGTAATCAAGCAAAACTTTAAAAACTATAAAAACATCACATTCTTAAAGATATGTCATTGAAAACAGATAACGGCATAAGATCTGTTTCTTCTTTTTATAACAGTTAAAAATATACAGAAGGCCTTCAAAAATGTAGTTGGGTAATGCGCTTCCTAAATTTTATGAATTTCGTACTCATAAATTTGTATGTGAACTTTAACGCTGATGCTGGGGCTGGATTCCGCAACTGTGAAGAATTTTCAAGTGTACACGATTTGAAAAACTCACGTGAGCGCAAGTGTACACTTTTGAATTTCAAGCGATTCCGTAAGGATCGGTGTACACTTAAGTGCTGAATGAAAATTTTTCTGTGCTGAATGTTGTTTGAGTGAGAAAATAGTCTTTTTGAAGAAGTTAAGTTTAAATAAGAAATGAGTTACATGCATTCTCTAGTATTAAGGTGACTACGGCTTAGAGAATGGTAAAATTAATAACATAACAAATAATTTTGAAAATATCGTTTGACAAAAACTCACAGGTACCTATACAAAATTCACGACCAAAATGGCCGTGAGAAAATATTAATTCAAGTGTACACAATTTTGACAGAAAAACTCATTTACATTTTTGCGGAATCGGAACAAGGTGGTGCACACAAAATTTTGTGTACACGCGAAAACTCATACATAGTTGCGGAATCCAGCCCCTGATGTGCCATGGTCTGATGAAATAGAATCAGCCTGCCTCTAGATTCGGACTCCGGCCGCACATATACAATTGCAACTATTACTTAGCTGAGAGTTATTGTGCGGTAAATGGTAAGGTTACGTTTTAATCAAAACTATTTGATTATTTTGTTAAGTAAGATACCCTTACTAGCCTTTGGAAAGGTAAGGAGCCAAGCTTATAATTACTATAAGTTTCCTGTGTGGATAGTAGTTTAGGGTCCACGGCATAGATATGTATTTAAAGTCAATGTCTGGCACTTTTCCATAAGTATCAATATAGAGCATTTTTGAGAACAGACACGCACGCACACATAGATTCTTTTTTCATGGCTTGGGAAGTATTTCTCGAGGATTTTGACATAATATATTAAAGGAAGTGAGTCTTGTAAAATTGTAGCTTGATTGTCAAATGTGGTTTTCAAATTCAAATGTTATTTCTGTGGGGGAAAACTTTCAATATGTGATAAGATTTTGGGAGAAAAGATAATTTCATGTTGAATTAAATGAAAGTAGAGCACCGAAGTAAAAAAAAAAAAAAAAAAAAAAAAACAATTATATTTTAAAAATCACTTTTTGCACCTGTAAGCCTGTACTGAACTTCAATTACAAGAACATAGTCTATCAACACAACAAAAATTTATTACGTGAAATCTAGCTTCCCAGCAAATAAATTTTCTTAATGCTGTACGAAATCGTACAGACATTTCAGATATTCTTCGCGAATTCGGATGTTGATTCTTATAGAATCTTGAAAAAATCTATTCAAAGTCAGAAAGAAAAAAACTGTACAATGTCGCAAGAAAAGTCTCCACCGATATCGGAAAATATTTCCCCTCCACAGACTGGGATGTTTATAAATGAATTTCGTAATTTATAGAAACTTTATTGTTTTTATTTTATTATTCTGAAAAATCTGTTAATCATATTTCTATGCTGCAATGGAAATAGGAGCCACCTCCGAGTTCTCCCACTTCGGTTTTTGCTTTGTGTTCTCCGCAAAGTTCTGATATCTTTTGGTATCGTTGTAGCTAATAATTTTTCTAATAATCTTTAAGATAATCAATGAATGAAGCATTTTATTACTTTAATTTATAATTATTCAACTTTTGCACTTTCCACTTATTTGTAATATATATAGAGGACGGTGGCCTATAATGACATACCATTAACATTTTATCTTATGGATCTTAACCCTTTATATTTAAGAGCACTTACGTACACATTTAGTAGCTTAAAAGTGTTTGATTTCATGTTTTGAAGAATGTTAGACATTAAAACAAAGACAAGATTTTTTCTTTTTCATTTAAAAAGAAAGGCACCTAATGTGTTATTTTGGCGGCGTGTGTATAAATCGACATACTGTATGTCATTTTAGGCCACCCATGTAATTTGAATAAAACACAATATTGATTCAAAACAAATTTGGTTTATTTGTTAAAATAAACGAAAATATAGTTTTTTTTAAACCTCTGTATTCTTATATGTATTACATTTCTTGTGTATTGCCCGACCAAAATAATATAATTCTTAAAATCCATTAGTAAAATGACACAGGTAGGTCATTTTACCCTTGACCAAGGTATGTCAAATGACCAAGAGTAAAAAAAAATAATTATAATAACATAATAATTATAATCAAATATGCATGAATGTCACATCAATTGCTTTTTTAGAATAGGAGCAATCCGGCAAAAATAAAATCAATACTTAGTACAAAAAAAAAACAATACTAATCCCTGTAGAACATACTTCAGCATTCACTTTTTTTCCTTTCTCCACTATTTCGCTCCGAGATAGTTTGGACACTGATATTCTTGTTGTCGGCTGCAGATTAGATTTCGGCGAAAGGGCATTATCTCGTTTTACCCGACTATGTCATTATAGGCTACCTTCCCCTACGCTTTCTCCACATTTTTCAACTGAATACATTCTACTAAATACCACGCTGGGAATACAGAACGTGTCTTTCAGAATTTAATCAGAATTCGACTTTGGTAGTTATGTTCGATTTCCTTCAGAATTCGTTCAAAGTTCGACTCGGCATTTTTGAATCGACATAGGATATTTTCGAATCTGGCAGTTACGTACTATTCCTTTCAAAATTTGTAGAGTATTTATTAAGAGTTCGCCAAAAAATTGCCGAAAAAATTTAAGAAATTTTCGAATCTCCCAGTTCGGTGGGATTTTCATCAGAATTCATGATGACATTTTTTAGAAAATGTTTTTACCAACCACTCCAGACAAATTCGTAACATAAGGAAATTATTTGAACTCTGGTTTGCTGGATTATCACTATTCCTGTTTGCTACATTCTAAGGTATATTTCTTTCAAAACTGAATGTAAATTTACATATACTTTTTTGGTTTATACAAATTATATCTTTAAACTCTTGTTATCTATACTTTCGCATTTTTTATTGTATGCTTTATTTCTACTGTGTTGAAATCCTTTGAGATTTCATTTCTGATAAAAAAAATCGAAATGGCCTTCTATGCGAAGCTATAAGTAAAGAAAAACTCCAATCGAAATGGATTTGTCTTAAAATAATACATACAGCTTATATCGGTGAAATTAGTGCCAGAAATTATTCACGCAACGTCTAGACAAACTAAATTGATTTTTTTTTTTTTTTATAATATTTTAAAGGAAACCCATAAATCCCAATTCTGGGACTCCCATTATATTTAACCTTATAAAACTTTTCGTCTACCAAAAGTATGGACTTAAGAAAATGATAACTTATGTACATAAACGTTGCCAATTATCTCTATTACATTTTCACAAAGTTTGTTTTATAAATACATAAATATATACTTACAATAATACAAACGAACACTAAGGTGTAATCAATAACTTAACACTATCTTAATAGACCCAGTCGATTTACCTTGAAGCACTGCCTAAAGCCTGTGTGAGAGGAAAAAGATTGCATAACATATTATGTAGCTGCTTTACTCGATCTTAAAACCAAATTGTGAACTTAAAACTCAGATTTTAATTAATCATTTTTAATTTTGTCAATAAAGTTTAATTATTTCTTCATTTATTGCCTACTACTGGCACTCTGATGCTACATCTAATATGCTGACGCTACATACTTAGTAGGTCCTATATGTATATCTAATTAAGGAAATTTTGTTGATTGATCAAAAGAAAGTAGGAGGGCCTCAATCTATCGCACGTTTTTTTAAGCAAATATTTTCATATAAAACTCTTAAGAGGGCAATTTCGTTGATATTTACGTTACAAAGCGGTTCGCCGTGTATTAAACTGGAAAGAGCTCCTCCTCAAAAAATTTATTCATTCAAATTAGTTAGATACCGTCCTTTGGGCTCTTAAATTGCCTTCTACGTTTTTTTTTTCTTGAGTGCTAAATTAACTTCGGTAACTTTTTATAGCGCCAGAGACATTTTCATAAGATATCTACTTAGGCTCAACACGAATACTTACTTGTAAAGCGAGTTAAGTGTGTGAAATGATTTCCACAGCATTAAATTTTTATGAGAAATTCGGGTTTTCTTTTTTCGATTACCCAACTGCATAATATGTATCGAAAATTGATAAAGAATTCTTGTGTTTTATTATTAACGACACATGGGGGGACATTATAACATGGGTATGTAGAGAATCTTTACTTTGAGTTTCTCCATTAAATATTTATAATGCTTTATAGCTTTTATTTTTTCTTGTGTTTCTCAAGGTTTTTTACGATTCGGTTAGATGGATTTTAGAAAAACTAGTCTCAAAAGTTCCAGGAACTTTAAGATAAAAGCTCTGGTTAGATATATTTTTTCTATTTGGTTTTGTACATAAATTGTGCAAGATGAATGAAAACTTGAAAAGATCGCAAATGTTTGTAATCTCAGTCACAATATAATATATTATATGTATTGGACAGGGAGAAAGCGAGGAGGGGGTCAGGTGAACAAAAAAAGTTATCTTAATTGGTTTCGTATGACAAAGAAAGTACAGATCCATGTGTAAAGTTAGCCTTTTGTTATTTATCAAAAAATATGAATATCCAGGTCGAAGGATCAAATATATATGTGTAATGATGTTTTTCCGTATCAAAAACACATCCAACAGTACACATACATATATATCTTGTTAAGCTGATTTTGAAAATACAACGAAAAAGATTTCATATCTACGGGAAAAATATCTCTGTATTCCTAACGTTGGTATAAAAAAATGCGCCAAAGGCAAAACGCTTACAAATAATATGGAACCATGGAGGAAAATGGACTTGGTACTTAAATGTATTTTTTTGCTCTTTTATTTTTTTATTTTCTTCCTTTCTTCAAATGCTGGCTCCATAATGTACATACATATATACATACATATGTACATACACATACCTTTGTATAACACTCTAGCTTTTTTCCATACTTTTGGATGACATGACGCAATGAAAAATTTTTAAGAACACGTGAATTTTTCGTGGTATGAATTATAGCTTTCAATTCAAATATAAAGGTACCTGCAGAATATAAGAGATGTAGATAGAATAGGCCAAAGTAATACCAAACCTTCAGTTAGCCAAAGGGGAGGAAATGTGTAATTTCAAATCGAATTTCCCTATGTTGTCGTATGGTAGTAGGGAAATGAATATTTTTCATTTCTCGTATCCTGTTGTTAATAGCTTTATCACGTTTCAGTATAAAAGTGAGCGAAATCACAAACCATTTTTTTTTCTTTTTGAGGAAACTGTTTTCATTTTGCAAAACCGTAAATATTTGCATGGGTTTTTTTATGAGGAGAAGGAGGAATGACAGGAAATTTATTTTCTGAGATGAACTTATGTTCAATTATAAGCAAATCACGGATGTGAAAGAATGACTAAATATTACAATATGAAGGACGTGCTGGAAATAATGGTATACGATACGAAATGATTGTTAGTAAAAAAAAACAAAAACTGTAAGTGCCTTAAATACCTATTTACTTAAAATCATAACTCCTAAAAATCGCTCAGAGATGTAGGTATCAATAAACTAACACAAAATAAAAGGAAAAATAAAAAGAAAGCATAAAAAATTATAACAAACACAAATACTGAACATCGATAATTGAACCTAATAATAAACAATTTTTTTCGCTACAAGATTAACTGCATTTGTTTTTATGACCCCAAAGTATTTTTTAAGCACAAAATCCAAAATCCTAGACTGGTATTACCCACGTGACATACTTCCTATTAATTGATATATATTTTTCCAAGCTCTTATCACTCAATTAATGAGCTTAGACTTATGCTCACATTTCTGTGGCATTATTAAAAAAAAAAACATAATAATACTATTTTCAATAGGCCTGAGATCTGGGTGGTGATTTTAATTTTTTAGGCGTATATTTTTACATTTCACCACAAATTTGTTGTACATATTTTCACCATAGTTTACTTCCATTTATCCAATTTCATCTACCACAAAATGTACTAAAATGAATTTGCAGTGAATGAATGTTGAAATATGTGCCTAAAAGTACGACAAATTAGTCAACTGCTTCCGAGGTTGTGACAAAAATTATAAACTATGGTAAATGGATATTCTATACCAACTTAGAGCAATACAAGTGCTTAGTTTCGAAATAATATTTTTGAATTTGCAATATGTTGCGTCATTTTCAGTTCATTCTATACGTAATTCAAGGCTTGCTGAGCTGAATAATAACACAAAAAAACAGCAAAAAATTGCATTTCATTTTCTCGTATATTTTTATATTAAAGTACCACAAAATATCAGAATCGGCACCCAGGGCTGTGAGGTGGCCAATGTAACATTTCAATATTATAGTGTTTAAAATATTTCATAGGTACGTAATTGTTTTGTAGACCCATTTTTGTCAACGAAGAATGCAGATGTGAATTTAATTTGTTTATATAGAGCACACCTGTTATGATTTCTTCAATTGGAACCAGGGGGTGATACTGATCTTTTGTCGTACTTTAATGCCAAACTATACGACAAAATTAAACGAACTTTTCTACTACAATATTTGTGTTTCTGTTCAGTTCAACAAGCCTTGCATTACGTGGAATGAACTAAAAAAGACAATTCTCATTACAAATTCAAAAATATTATTTTGAAATTAAGCACTTGTATTGCTCTAAGTTGGTATAGAATATCCACAACCTCGCAAGTAGTTGACTAATTTGTCGTACTTTTAGGCACATATTCCAACATTTATTCACTGCAAATTCATTTTAATTGATTTTGTGCTAGACGAAAAGGATAAATGGTGAAAATAAGTATGACAAATTTGTGGTGAAATGTAAAAATATGTGACTAAAATATATGCCTAAGCTAAGACAAAAGATCAGAATCACCCCTCAGATATCCGAGACCATAGTATTTGAAACAACCCTAAATCATGAAATTTCTGTTTTCATGTTTGATGTTAAGTTGAAATAATTATTAAATAAATTAAAATAACCTAATTGAACCTGTTGTCCAATTAAACGCACTAGCTGAGACTTCCGGCATAACCATAGCCAAAACTGCAAAATATGTTTATGTTTAGAATACGGGAAAATTTGTTAAAACTTCCTCGCATAAAAAAAAAAATAAAATATGTAAAGAGGAGGATGCAGATAGTCGAGTGTCCGGCCTGTCGGAGGTGGTTGTTTTTTTTTTTTCAAGGACGTCAGAGGACATAGAACGAAAAAACATCCAGAGCCAACGAAAAAAAAAAAAACGTAAAACGACAGTGGCGAAGCTAAGTTGATTAAAACCAAATTTGGAAAATTATTTTTATAAAAATAATCTAACTTTAACATAGCAAACATAAAATAAAAAAAGTACTAACATACACTCTAAAGCATTGATTTTTAAGTCTCGTAATATGAGGTGTGCTCTATAGCTATAAATGTATCGATGGACAGCCGGCCGTAGGATTTAACATATCATTTAAGTGTAATAATTGGAATTTGAAAAAAAAAATTTAAGTAAAAATTAATTTTTCGAATAAAGTAAACCTAAGTGTATGGCCACAATGCCGCACCGTACCTAGCACCGCACATAGCACAGCACAAGACCAATCATTCCCTAGCACATCGCGGAATTAATGGCCACAGTGAGGCACTGCACATTGCCTAAAGCACCTCGAATATTTGAGTTCTGAAGTATAGTAAGTTAAGATATTGCGATAGCGCAGTTTTCGTTAACGAGTATAGACAGAATTCAATACTCTAGTTGCAGTTTCTCTGAAGAGGACAACATTTTGTGCGAAGCTAGTAAGTTGAATTCTTTAAAGTAACTGTAAGAGAAGTTAGGCTGGAAGACAGTGGTGTATCTACCAAGTGAGCACTCCATTCCAATGTCAGGTTCAGGAAAGTAGACACCTGCCCCAGCTCCCTCATTAGTAAGAGAGTCGTCGGTGAAAATGTATAGGGCGGATCTGGGAAGGCTCGATAAGGCACTTCCTTCAGTCTACGATTCCCTTACAGGAAAGTTCACAGATAAGCGACGCCCAAAACGAAGCTCAGGTACCATCGCATCAAGTGGCACACTGACCAGAGGGTTTTCAAGTCTAGCCCATACGTCAGAGAGTAATGAGAAGAGCCAGTCCAGCAGTCCTCCCATCATCCCCATAAGCGCAATCTGCACACGGCCCTTTTGGCATTCGGCTGAAAGACAAGATCCAGGGGTGGTTACACTTACTAGGCTCCATATCGTGATCATGAAATTCTTCCACGAGAAGTTGCATAACCTTATTTCGAAATCTTATCTTTTGCCAAGGAGCTAATGATCTAACATGTTAGCAGACTATTAAAAAATGTTGTCATCTATATCTTTCTTCATCTGCATCTTGAGAGTATTTTCCTTTCACGTAAGGTATTGCAGTTTTCCTCTTTCCACATCCAAGACAGTAGGACAATGAGGATTCATATTTTACTGTCATATATAAATCTACTGAATTTACTCGATATAAATCTTACCAAGGTACTCCACAAAAGAAAATTTACTAAAATATCGTTAAATCTATTAAATTCACCCGGGATAAATGTTACCAACGCACCGCACAAAAGAAATAACAACTCTTTTCCTGTGTGCAGTGCTAGGCTCAGTGCAATTGTTTGTGCGGGGGGCGATGCAAGGTGCGGTGCGCCACTGTGGCCATTTCTATTTGAGATAAGGGATAAATTTTATCATCGCACACTGCTGGGTGCGGTGCGCTGTTGTGGCCATGCCCTTAGACTAATGTCACAGGGGCGCCGCCGTATGCCGCTCTCCTTTTGGACCACGCGCCATGAGGGTATGAAATTAAAACCGAGTACTTTTGATATGGTAGAAAGCTTTTAAATTATAAATACGTAAATTGATGTTGATACAGGAGATACGCCAGAGACCAGATCTTTGGGATATTAGGAATGAAATATACAAAGATCATAAAGAGACATCCCGGTAATAGTTGATAATAGTAGTTCTGAAAATTCCTTCAATTTAGGATGTTTCAAAAGAAATACCTGATGAAATATCTTTCGCTATAGTGGATACAAAAAGATCTTTCCCTTTTTTTATTTTTCCGACAGAATATAAAAACAAGACATTATTTGGAGCATTAATTTTGATCAAAAGTTAAAATCAAGTTAAATAGCTAATAGAAAAGAACAACATAACTTTCTGTTGTGCGAATAAAATTACGCTCGTGTGACAATAACCAGTCAAACCAAAATATTCACAAAAGAAGAGCCTGGATCTTTAAAGGCTATCTAGGCATCAACTCAGAATCATTATAGGAGTCTTAACCGGAAACTACAAACTTAACAAATATGTGCTCCGAAGAGGCATATCAGCCACCAATGTATATAGGTTATGTTTTGAAGAGGATGAAACATCGGAGTACATCCTATGCGACTACGATGCCATTGCACGATATAGTTGACAGGCTTTTGGCTCATACTTCCTAAAACCGGTCGACTTCCAGAAAATTTCATCTGAAAAAAATACTGCTCTTCCTAAAAAGAGTAGGGTTGTTGGATGAACTGTAAGGGATGTGCTCACCTTTATTCGCTGAATATTCGGTGATATTCGCGAGTCGTGTAGGATTGGCTTTTGTGTTAATGGTCTAATCGTAAATTACCGCAATATTGGGAAAAGATAAATGTTGTGTACTTTAAAATTTTGTATATAGTCAATTTACTTTCGATCACTGAGACCTTATTTCTTTGGATCACTTAGAGCTTAGAACATCAATTAATCAAAACAGCCAGCCGTAATTAATTATAGCAAAGCTAGATACATACTATACTCTCTACAATTCAACTATAAACATCTATCTATCGAGCTATCAGCTATTACACTGGGGAACAGTGATTCTGCGGTACAGGATTCGAGAGCCGATTTAGAGTAATCTAGTTTTTGAGAAAACAAAAACCTAATAATAATAACATAAGGATGTAAAAAATATATTAAATATATATTGAGACCTTTATAGCCATAAATTACATGAAAATCGAAAATATAAAAATAATTAAGAAAAACGTTTTCTATATGACAATCTACTGTGTTTTTGGCCAGGACAGTTCCTTTGCAAGATCCAGCAATAGTCTGCCATTATGATACAAAGAGTAACAAGGTAGGTTACATCTGAGGCAAAACGTCACTTCATTGAAACATTTTCAAGAAATGTATGGAAAATTTTTTGTTTTTAATTTTTTGCAACTTTTATGCACAATTAACCATTTAAAACGATTTCCTTTGTTTAACTTCTATTAAATGTGCACTTAAATACTCAACTCGATTTACGTGCCTACGATTTCTTCACAGCTGTCAAAATTATTTCAAGTGATGACGCAATGGAAAAAGAAAAAGGGTTTCTCTCATACTGAGAGGAACCTACCTTGTTACTCTTTATAACATGATCCATCATCATATTGCTGTCCCTGTAGTACATACATACTACCCTCATTTCATTAAGATCATTCATTCAAAATTAACATATATACATACATATATACATACTACCCTCATTTAGAACATTCGAATAAACCCAAAAAACCCAACATAAAAAGTAATCACATATTACATGAAGCAATACCCAGAAAAGAAAATATAGATGAAATTATATTACTTCATCCACAGTGAAAACAAGAAAATTACTTCATAGCATGAACACATGTGGCATATGTGCAAATCGCTGCCGCTACCTTTTTGTCGGCACATGATGTAATAAAAACATTTCACCGCTTTGCATGAAGTTACGTATTCAGCGATATTGAATGTTGATTGCACTAAATGGCAATAAAATAAGGGTCATCAATTCTTGCGAACAATTTACGTTATAGTTGCATCACATAGAATTTCGCTTCACGATATTTTGTAATATGTCGTCATGAAATACATATTTCGACGACCTTAGAATTTATGATAGGTAAGTAGGAAGTTAAGAGATCGATTGTATATAAAGCCATACATTTTTGAATAAAGAGAACAGTTTTGCTTGAGACTGGAAGAAGTTAGTTTTCACTCTACTCTCCCATCTCTAAAGTCGGCAGTTCAAGATATTCTTGAACGCCTTATCAATTTGGTAACCTCAGCTGGCCATTGGCTTAGCTTCCAAATATATTCCAGCTGTTCCAGAGCAGCATCCAGTGCTAAGAAGACGTCCTCACCTGATTATCGAGAAAAGTAAAGATAATCATTACATGGCGACCCTGCCTCCGACGAATCAATTGACGAAGGAGAATTTTGGAACCCTGTCTACCGAGTTACAAGAAGTATTAAGAGAGGACCCAAGAGCTGGACCCAGGCCGATATCGATAGAAGAATACCGAAAGAGGAAGCTGAATCAACCCCAACACCACCAAGAAGAAAAGTGCCAGCCACCTAAGAAGAAAAAAAAGAAGAGGGCCGGAAAGCTTGTGAAACATCGAAGAGAAATTGCAGAACTACACAGGCTAACAACGCTAGCAACTACGAAGAAGGAGAAAAATTCATTCTTGGACGACATCAGGCTAAAAAGACAACAATTTTGGAGAACCAAAGACAAAACATCCCCCAGGCTGAAGTAGAATTATATGTAAGAGAATGGGAGGAAAGGAGTCCAAAAATAAAGAAGCCACCGCAAATCAAGACGCAGCAGCATCGTCATCAGGAAACTCTTTTCTAACGGCTGAAATTTATATAGATCACGCGACCGACATAAAAATCCTATTAGGAATTATCATAGCATTATTTTTAGCGATATTATTGTATAGACATATTAGAAATAAGTACATAAGTAGAGTAAAGAAGGAAGCTAATAAATTAGTCATAACAGCTTAAGAATTAATACTAATGTGAAATATATTGAATTCATTTTAAATAAAGAAAAATTTTAAATTAAAAGAATGGCTTTGATAAATAAGAATGCAGAACCTAAAGAATGTGATCAAAAAATTAGAAAAGATCATTGAAAATTTTAAAAAGAGTAAAAATAGAATCTATTCAGCTGGATACATACTAGCGAAAGGGAATGAAATAAATGATTTAAAGGCAAAATTTGTAGAAGAATACAATAAGTTACAGCGTGAAGAAAAAGAAATTTGCAAGAAGCTGATAGAAAAATACAAAACCTTATGTGAGGAACTGAATAGGATAATAGACATTAAAACCAAACAGATACGAGAGATACTGGAAAAATCAATTGAAGAAGAAGAATCATCTGTAGATTCAGATTTAGAAGAAGAAAGTAGAGATCATAACAGGATGGCAACTTTTGATATAGCAAGCGTCACTAAAATAGTGCCGATCTTTGACGGAGACTCGCAACAACTAAACAATTTTATCAACTTGACAGAGTATCTCCACGATGAATTAAAAGCATCAGAGGATAAAGAGAAACTGGTAAAATTCCTGATAAAAACAAGATTATCAGAAAGAGCTCGTAACAGAATAGTTAACGAAGCTGATCCCATAAATTTCAAATCTTTTAAGGAAATACTATTGAAAACTTTCAAACCTCACAAAAATGCATTGAAAATCCAAAATGATTTGTCTAAGGTACGACAAGGAGATAGAACTTTGCAGAGCTACGTTGCAGAGATTGATACTCTAATTGCAGATTTGAATAATATTCAAATAACAGAACAAGGTGAGCAGAATAAAGAAATCATTACAAAAATGAATGATAGAATTGCCTTGAATTCTTTTAAATCAGGATTGAGAAATTCAATCAAATATACAATATTTGCAAACAGACCTGCAACATATGCTGATGCTATTGATCTTGCCCAAGAGATAGATTCAGAGCAAGCCAAGTCTGAAGAGAACAGAATTTACAAATTCCAAGCACATGCTCGCAGATCTGGACAATCACATTCAAGAGGCTTTCATAGAAACCATAACCAACAATCATATAGAAACTACAACAATCAATTTCAACAGAACAGATTTAACACTAACAGAAACACATTTTTCAATAACAATACTAGAACCAACTTTGCACAAAATAACTTCAGAAACAATGGAAATCCTTCTCAAAGACAATTCAATAATACGAACAGAGGAAACATCAGATATCAAAACAGACAACCACGACAAATTAAATTGTTGGAGTCGGAAAACTACGGGATCGTCCCCGGAGAACACCTATCGAGGGACGAGAAATATCAAGAGCAAATCGAAAATTAATTAAAATACATTTCATAGATGTTGGCAAGCTAACGAACTATATAGCATTACACAGTACCAATAAAGCTTCTGCCACATCATGGTTTATAGACACTGGTGCAGACATCTCGATCATTAAGGTGAACTGCATAGATGTGAACTTAATAAACAAAAGTGAAATTTGCAAAATAAGAGGTGTGACAAAAGGTGAAAGTGAAACGTTAGGAACAATAATTTTACAATTTGATGCAGAAGGTGAAAGACTTAAACATAAAGTACATATTGTAAGTGAAAATTTTCCAATAGCGACAGATGGACTATTAGGGAAAGACTTTTTTATAAAATATAGATGTAAAATAGATTATGACACTTTCATATTAACAATTTGTACAGAGCTTAATGATATTAATCTACCTATAATAACCCAAATTCCAGAAGAAGAATCCATTAACATACCTGCTAGATCTCAGATAATACAGCCAATAAACATAGAAGTAAGTGAAGATAGTATAGTACTAAGTAATGAAATCAAAGAAGGGCTACACGTAGCGAACACAATAATACCAGCAAAAGGTATAAAACATGTGAAATTTATAAATGTAACTGAAGATGACATTTGCATAAAAAATCCGCAGTTGGAAGTTGTTCCTTTAGCAAACTATAGATTTGTAGAGAAATTGACCAGACATAAAGTCGAAGAAAAAGAGAGATTTGAACAACTAAAAAAGGAATTAAATGTGCAAAATTTAGATGAGAAAGCAAAAGATACGCTATATCAACTATGCAAGGATTACACAGATATCTTTTACCTGACGAATGACAAACTAACAGTGAATAATTTTTACCAGCAGCATATATCGACACATGACAACTCTCCTGTATACATTAAAAACTATAGACTGCCACAAACGCAGCTAGAAGAAATAAATAGGCAAGTAGACAAGCTACTAGACGAAGAAATAATTGAACATTCAAGGAGCCCATACAATTCACCCTTATTGGTAGTGCCCAAAAAGGATAACAAAGGTGATAAGAAATGGAGAATGGTTGTTGACTTCCGTCAACTCAACAAAAAGATTACGGATGACAAATTTCCTCTAACCAGATTAGAAGATATTTTGGACAACCTAGGAAAAGCTAGATATTTTTCAACTTTGGACCTTACAAGCTCATTTCATCAGATTGAACTGGATGAAGAATCACGACCGCTCACAGCCTTTTCAACAAATAAAGGACATTTTCAATTTAAACGACTACCTTTTGGCTTAAAGATATCAACCAACAGTTTTCAGCGTATGCTATCAATAGCACTCGCAGGATTGGATGCAGAAACATTCTTATATGTTGATGATATAATCACCTATGGAAACAACATACAACATCATAACAGAAATTTGGTGAAAACATTCGAGCGCCTAAGAGAATATAATTTGAAACTGAATCCACAAAAATGCAATTTCTTACAAACAGAAGTAGTTTACTTGGGACACCTTATAACTAGTGAAGGTATACAAACAGACCCAAAAAAATATGATAGCATAGTGAACTATCCAAGACCAACGAACGCCGATGAAGCTCGAAGATTCACAGCATTCTGTAATTACTACAGAAGATTCATCGCAAACTTCGCTAAAATTGCAAAACCACTCAATCAGCTAACAAAGAAAAATACACCATTCATATGGTCGGAGCAATGTGAAAAAGCATTTCAAACATTGAAACAGAGACTGATAAGTCCCCCAGTTCTCCAATACCCAAACTTTGACGAACCATTTATCCTAACTACAGATGCTTCTGATTCAGCATTAGGAGCAGTACTATCACAAGGAGAAATTGGAAAAGATCTACCAATTTCATATGCAAGCAGATCTTTGAACAAACATGAATTAAACAAACCAATAATAATCAAAGAATTGCTAGGAATTTACTGGGCTATAACTCATTTCAGACCGTACTTATATGGTCGCAAATTCATAGTAGTCACAGATCATCGTCCACTTGTCAGCCTATTTACTCACAAAAATCCATCATCAAAGATGACAAGAATTAGAATGGAATTGTCGGAATACAACTTCGAAATAATTTATAAAAAGGGAGCATTAAACACGAATGCAGACGCGCTTTCTAGAATAAAAATGAGCTCAGAATTATTAAAAGAAATGATACCTAAGGAGATAAATAAAATAGAGAAAATATATAGCATGAAATCACGTGATAAAAATAAGAGCACGGAAGAATTGTCAGGCCAACTATTCATCCATCAATGTGCTTCTATTTCAGAAACAAGATCGATTAAAAAATTGAAATTTATAAATATAAAAGAGGATATCCCACAAAGAAAATATAACAAGAAGAAGAATATATTCATAAAGAAGAAAGAAGTTGCAATCGAGTACAGTAATAAACCATGCCTTAGATTAGGTTTTATCTTGGAGACACTGTCACTCTCTATGATTAGCAACAGAATACAGAAGTTAGCTCTATCAACGAAAGATAACATATTTGAAAGCGTGAACATAACAATATTTAAAGAAGAATTTAATAAGATACAAAGGAAATTAATTAAGGAAAGAAACAATTGTATAAGGATAATTTTATATGAGCCTCCCAAAAGTATAACAGACAAAGAGAAGCAACTGGAGATAATCAAAGAATTTCATGACACACCACACACTGGTGGACACACAGGAATAAAGAGAACTATCAACAAAATCAAGCAACGATACTGCTGGAAGAATTTGAACAAAATGGTAAAATCATATGTAAATAATTGTGAAGAATGCAAATTAAACAAAATTGTAAGACATACTAAGGAGCATTTAACAATTACTGATACTCCCAGTACTAGTTTTGAAACCTTAGAACTAGACACTGTAGGACCATTAAGGCAGAGTAAGTACTACAGGTACATACTAACATGCCAATGCCAATTGACGAAATACGTTGAAGCTTTCCCAATGGAAAACAAGGAAGCAAAAACAATCGCGAAAATATTAATTGAAAAGATCATTTTGAAATATGGTACATTCAAAAAGATTAGAACAGACAAGGGAACTGAATTTGTGAATTCTATATTCAGAGAAATATGCAAAATTTTTCATATAGAACATGTTACATCAACCCCATTTCACCATGAAACCATGGGTGCAATTGAAAGAAACCATAGAGTATTGAATGAATATCTACTCTCTATATGCAAAAATGATCAATGGGACGAATGGTTACCCTATTTTACATTCTCATATAACATAACACCGCACTCGGAAACTAATTTAACACCATTTGAACTAGTATATGGAAAAATCGCGACATTGCCAAATATAGAAAAGCGAGACATAAGCCCAATATATAACATTGAGGACTATGCCAAAGAGGTCAAATATAGAATACAACAAACTCAAGACCTTGCAAAATCAATACTTGAAATTACGAAGAGAAAAAGAAAATCAAGCCATGACAAAAAAGTAAAACCGTTAAATATTAAAGTAGGAGATAAAGTTAAGATTAGAGTAGGAAATAAGAGAAAATCTGAACCACCATACAAAGGACCATACATGGTTGTAGAAACAAACAATGTAAATAGTAAAATTGATATTAATGGAGAAATTAAGGAAATACATAATAATAGACTAGATAAATACTAATGTAATAAACTAGATAAATATTAATGTAATAAACCAGATAAATATTAATGTAGCAGACTAGATAAATATTTAATACCAATTAGCTCTAATAATCACTTATGTATCAATATAAGAAATAAAAAATAAAACGATGACATCACAGTAAGATAAATCAAAATAAATTATAAGATGCAATTATAACGCAAGTCAAAAAAAAAATTTTTATTTTATGAAACAAAATTTTTTTTCCTTATAAAGGGAGGGATGTAGTACATACATACTACCCTCATTTCATTAAGATCATTCATTCAAAATTAACATATATACATACATATATACATACTACCCTCATTTAGAACATTCGAATAAACCCAAAAAACCCAACATAAAAAGTAATCACATATTACATGAAGCAATACCCAGAAAAGAAAATATAGATGAAATTATATTACTTCATCCACAGTGAAAACAAGAAAATTACTTCATAGCATGAACACATGTGGCATATGTGCAAATCGCTGCCGCTACCTTTTTGTCGGCACATGATGTAATAAAAACATTTCACCGCTTTGCATGAAGTTACGTATTCAGCGATATTGAATGTTGATTGCACTAAATGGCAATAAAATAAGGGTCATCAATTCTTGCGAACAATTTACGTTATAGTTGCATCACATAGAATTTCGCTTCACGATATTTTGTAATATGTCGTCATGAAATACATATTTCGACGACCTTAGAATTTATGATAGGTAAGTAGGAAGTTAAGAGATCGATTGTATATAAAGCCATACATTTTTGAATAAAGAGAACAGTTTTGCTTGAGACTGGAAGAAGTTAGTTTTCACTCTACTCTCCCATCTCTAAAGTCGGCAGTTCAAGATATTCTTGAACGCCTTATCAATTTGGTAACCTCAGCTGGCCATTGGCTTAGCTTCCAAATATATTCCAGCTGTTCCAGAGCAGCATCCAGTGCTAAGAAGACGTCCTCACCTGATTATCGAGAAAAGTAAAGATAATCATTACACCCTTATACTGAGAGGAACCTACCTTGTTACTCTTTATACTATGATCCGCCATCATATGGCCGTCCCACCGCCTTTGGTACCTTTCCTCCATTATCCTCATGTCCTGGTGGAACCGCTCACCTTGCTCTTCACTGTAATCGCCAAGGTTGTCAGGGAATTTGTCCAAATGGCTATTTAAAGATTGACACTCATATTAGTTCCCAATTTTTCAAAATTTTCAAGAATTTTGGCGACTATTTCGAGATATTCCGCTGCTATTTGGTTCCCAAAAAAATTTTTAATAACAGATACAAAACTTGTCCAGGCATCACATTCTATCTGAGACTTGTGGCTTATAAAATTACAATCTTTTATAAGGGTATGGTTTTGTGGGCCATCAAAGATGCCTGTTTTTAATTTTTCCTTACTAAGGCCAGGAAATGCATGGCAAATATATTTAAAACAATCACCACTCTAATGTAAGGCTTTGACGACTGTTTTATTAGCCCAAAATGAAATGATGGAAGAAGGATTTTTTCGCGTTCTATTAATGGTTCATGAATGATGTTAGCTTTTCTCACAGTCGGCCATTCCTTTCTAAGGGTATTTCTATTTTATTTTTAGCTGTCCAAGAGTCACCACTAATCTAGCCGATATTCCGGTAAATTTTAAAAGTGCAGGAACATTGTTACACCTTCTTCACTGAAGTGATGATGAATTTTTCCACTCTAATTCGGTAAGATGGTATTTTTACGCCTGAGTAAAGACAATGTTTTTCCTTAAGTCTGGAGGCAAGAAGTTCAGCTGATTTCTTTGATAAATTTAAATCGCGGATCAAATCATTGAGTTCATCTTGAGAAAAACCCTGATGTGTAGGACAGCATCTTTCAAATTCACTTTCACTGTTTCTTTCATTTTGAGTGACTAACATTTCAATATCATCAGTGGAATCCGTTGATAAGGTAGGTACTGGTAAATCTTCACTATATGGTACCTATTGATGCTTTGGCCGATTGTATATTAGGATAAATCCACGTGCTCTTTTTGTACCGGTTCATACCTTTCACATTTACTGCGCAAAAGTGGCAATCATCAAGATGATTTAAGTCCTTTGCGTCCTCCATGCATCCAGTATCGGAGAGATTCCACACAAGCTTTACATACTTTATGCGGCACACAATTTTTATCTTGCTGCCTAAGCTGTTTTCCAAAATATGCTTGATAAGCTTGTCTCTTCGATGTATTTGTGGACAATATTTACCACATATGTAGCATATGCTGTCGGGATTGTTAACATAAAGTTTGCGTGAAAAACCAATCTTTTCCAAAATCAAAAAATACAGTAAGATGATTCAAAAATTTTCCTGATTGCTCGCAACTTGACGATGTGCCCGAATGCGATCTACATACATCGAAGGTAACGTGTACCCAAGATTCCAAATCAATCTGCCTTGCTTCTACCTTTCGACACCTTATTTATACTCATCTAGGCCTTAAAACTGCTGTCCGTTGCTAATTGTCCTTACCCTATTGTATTATCCTATTGTATTCTAGACCTAGAGCTGGCATATCTGTCATCTAATCAGTAATCTCTCTACTACATCTGCCCTTAACGTATTTTCTCGAGAATTGCGGCTATTTTGAACTGTCAGTTTATCTATCTTTCTAATTACTCTATCACAAATGATATTTCCATTTACCTATACTTGGCTGTAGCTACCTACATTGTCGGTTTATCGCCGAATCGTCAAGAAGTCTTCTCAACCTTGAAGATATCGAAGGGTCCCATAATGATCGTGCCATGTGGATTTCTTGAGAACCAGACCCAACCCAAATAAATTAACTACACCTCGCGTATTCGCAATGATAGTGTATACTAAAAGCACTGGCAAACCTAATGCCGCAGAAAAAATTCGTTTTTTATTCCTTAGTGTTATGATTCTGCTTTCCACTTTGATGCGTCAGATCACCTAAAAGTAAGTTTGCAGACTCAGCTCTGAGCGCAGTGACTTGGTATTTAATATGGTGTCGCACCCTTACCACGGGTGGGACGCAAAATTAATATAACGACCATTGCTGCTACTTGATGTAAGCTCTTTAGTTAAAACTGAATTTATTCTTACATTCTATCGTTTAAATATTAAAAAGAAAGGTACTAACTAAGCAACTTTTGTTTAATGAACCTAGTAAGCAATATAACAATATTTTATCATGGAGTTCAATAATCATAAGGGGGAGGCAATTACTTATTTTGCGAAATTCACCTAGTAAGCAATACTTCAACAGTTCTTAGGAGAAGTTATTGCTTATTTGCTTTAAGCTACAAAATTAATTTAATTTTAATGAAAAGTTTTTTTACCTTTATGTAAGTACTCCATATCTATGTATATTTAATATGTTTACATTTGAACAAATATTAAATCCAAAGAACTAATAAACTCACTCACAATATCCATATTAGGGTTATTCAAATATTTGCACTCATTTCTTATTCACTTTTTATTTGTTTGTAATTAATATTTCACAGAGTGCTGGAATACCGTCGAGGGAGGACTATCTGACGATTAAAATGTATACTCTTGTTTCTTGGTTATTTCCACCTTCTCCAAATATCAATCTTTTTAGCCTGTTTTTAGAGCTTTTCCAAGAAACCCAAATCAACAGGAACGAAGAATTTTATAGATATTTACGTTACCTGAAGGAGATTTCTCGTCTAACAGACTGAAATTTATTGAAAATAATTTCTATAAATTTACATAATGCATTTTAAGTGCAAAAAAAATTATTGAACTTTTCGACCCAACGATCAGAGAGGTCTCATCATTACGGTTATCTCTGATCGCCTACCATAGAAGTTCACTGTTGGAGGTCACACCAATTTCCCATATAAATACTTTTTATAAAAAGTATGTGTGAATTATATGGTGGCAAGATAACTCATTGCGTTTTGAAATTGGGTGATTGTTCCCCCTTTTTTGAATGGCGGCATATGGATAAACCAAGTAAAAATTACATGAAGGAGATTTCTCGTCTAACAGACTGAAATTTATTGAAAATAATTTCAATAAATTTACAAAATGCATTTTAAGTGCAGTATCCAGTATCCTTTTTACCTTGTCGGCTTATACAAACTCCTTTCCTGTTTTGTTTTTTTTTTTTTTTTCAAACACATTACGGAAACTACGACAATGCTCAGTTGATTATTTACATGCACTCTTCAGTGGCTCACTCTTAAAATTTTATTGTATACAGGATGCCTACGAAACCTAATAATTATACCCTAGATGAAATCTATAGCGTATTAGATTTAGATTTGTGAAGGGGTGTGTAGGCGTTAGCCTCGCTGTCACTGCAACCTGAAAGATCTGTTGCGAGCAACGGGGGTTGCATTTACTCCCTTTCTAGGTTCAGAATAGTAATAAAGTCTAGAACTATTCTGGGATTTAGGTTCCACACATAGGTTGGTGGAGTAAAAGCTTGTTCGAGGTGGAGTAGTCTCCGTCTTGCCAATGGTCAGCATCCTGACAGAAACGGCAGGATGAAGTCTCAGCCAAACCCAGCTTGTTTAGATGATACCTCAAGGGGCAATGGCCTGAGAAGAGCTCAGTAATTATTTTGAGCTCTGTTCTTCTAAGGAGTAGGAGTTCTTTTGTTTTTCCCCCAGAAGTGTCGATAAATTTTGCCTGGCGAAGTCCTTGTAGCCTCTCCCAATGCAGGGATATTTGTTTATTCTCCCAGTCGTTTAGGGCAGCTCTGAGGTAACACTATAAAGTGCCACAAAATTGCTCTGGTCCGACAAACTGAGTTTCCGCAGCTCTTTTGGCTAGGCCATCAGCAATTTCATTGCCTTTGTGGCCATCATGTTCAAACATGAGAATAACTTTTCTCCTTAATAAGTTTTTGAGGTTTTGTAGACATTCCTAGACTATCCCTGACGTGACAGTGTAGGGCTTTAAGGCCTTGAGGGCAGCTTAACTGTCCGAGAGGATATTAATGGTTGAGCCATTTATGGCTCTTTTAATGCAGGTATTATCTATTATGGTCAATACCTCGGCTTGGAATTTGGTAGGAATAGAGCCCAGAGACTTTGATATTTGACATTTGGGGCCATATACGCCCAGTCCGACTCCATTGTTCGTTTTTGAATGTTCTGTATACCACACCATCGATCCTTGTTAGAATGATGGTTTAGTGGAACGCCATTGCTGTCTGTCCCCCAGAATCACTTTTAATGGTCTTACAAAATCCACCCTAAGTGTGATTATATCAGATATTGTCGTCATTTGCTCGAGGCATATCTGTTTTAAGATTCTTAAATGACCAACCAGATCCCCTGGCTTTAACTGTTTCTCCTTTTGTACTCTAATAGCACTGGAGATCGCTTCCTTTTTTACTTGCAAATGTGTGAAGGGTTTAACAAGGCTTCCATGGCTGCTGTAAGACAGGTTCTCATGGTGCTAGTTATTCCTAGACAAGCAAGCCGCTGGGTTTTTTAAAGCAGAGCCTCAGCCATTTCTTGATTAGTTTTTGGCCACCATGCGAGGGCCGCATAGGTAACCATTGGTCTAATAACCATGTTGTACATCCAGTACATCATTTTGGGCTTCATCCCCATGTTCTGTCAATGAAGCGACGACACATGTAGACAGATCGCACCGCTCTATCCGTCACTCTGGACAGATGCGCATTCCAGGTAAGTTTCTTATCTAGAGTTACCCCCAGATATTTGACTTCGTCTGAAAATATCAATTCCGTGTTGTCAAGAAGAGGAACCGTTAGTGAAAGCTTCGATCTTCTTGTAAACGGAACAATAACCACGTGCGGACTTTGGAGAGGTGTTTTGCACGAGGTCGGATATCACTTGATCATGCTTGCCTCGTATTATGACTACTAGGTCGTCCGCGTAGCCTTCTACATTAAAACCCGAACTGGTCAGTTTCTCTAACAGGTCATCAATCACGATCGACCACAGGAGTGGAGAGAGAACTCCTCCTTGTGGGCAGCCTTTTGCTGCGGTGATCGTGATTGAGCAGTTCCCTAGAGTTGTAGTTATCCTCCTGCTTCTAAGCATGGAGTGTATCCAGTTTACGGTGGAGGGCTCAAAGCCTTTATCCTCGGGAGCTGATTTAGTTGCATCGAAGGAAGTGTAATCGAAGCCAGCTTCTATGTCCGCAAATGCACATATTGGCACCTCTTTTGCTTCCAGAGCTTTTTCGTGATCTTTGACTAATTTGTAAATGGCATTCTCGGTAGACTTGCCAGCTTGATAAGCGAACTGCGTAGAATGAAGTGTTGATTTAATCTAAATTTCACTTCGAATGTGTAAGTCTAGGACGTCTCAACAACGTGGAAGAAGTATTTCTCCAACACCTTGCTGTAGTAGGGCGGGGAAGATGCCGTCCCCTCCAGCAGATTTAAAGGGCTTAAATGTGCCAATAGCCCATCTAACTTTGTTAGGAGTGAAGATTCTACTCGCAAGGATCTTGCTTCTGTTAGAGGCCCTGTACTTGTCCACCTCAATTAGGTCTGGAGCAAGTATTCCTTGACCGGAAATTAGACAGTCGGGATAGTGGGTTTCTAATAAGAGCCTGACTGTTTCCTCGCAACCCTCGGTGTAGTTCCCATCTTCTGTCGATCTGTCTTAGACATTTTTATTATACTAAAAACTTCTTCAGAATACGAAACCCTATAAAATTGGTTATCATTTTTTCTGTCCAACGAACCGTTCTAGAAATATATGCGAAAAACGATTTCAAAAATCAAACTTCTATAGATCGGTGACGATACGAAATTTTATACCTTTATATCTAGGATATCATAAGAATTGGTTTTATACCAAATCTAGCTTTTCTACTTGTTTTACTTATTTTGTTTTTTTTTTTTTTTTAGTTCTCCGCATTTTATCTTTTATGTAATATCAATTCGCTATGTTCTATAGTCTTTTCCAATTCAGATCATTCTATTTGTTCATACTGAGATCAGGTGATGTGATGTGTTGTGATTAAGTAATTATTATATTGTGGATTACCCCAAGGATCAGTTCTTGGACCATTATTACTTAGCTTGAACATTACGTAACGACCATGCAGTTGCCATTTAAAACTTGCATCTGTATGCAGACGATGAATAAATGGCCACGTTGGGCTTATGAAAGACTATTATGTCCATTTGAACTAAGAATGAATCTAAAGATGAGCGTCCAAAAAATCGTCCAGTAAATCGCAGTAAGACAGTATTTTTATGTAATCGAATTACTTCTGTTTGCAAATAGTATTGGAATATCTGTTAGAAACTTTAAAACCACTAACGCGAAATAAGGAATTATCCATATCTGACCCTACTTCAATAAATCTACTCTAGTAGCGTGCGAAAAAAACTTTAAAGTACAAACTTAGGAAAATATAGAAAATGTAACTTGTTTCCTCCATTCTACACCTCACTCATTGGAAATGTTACTTTACATAGATTTATATATGTAGGCACAAGTTATATATTTTTTTCGGATTTTTATACTTTTGCAATAAACACTATCAATTATACTATGCACAATTACACACCTAATTTATACATACACAAATTACTTATGTTTGTAATCACTCTTAGTAATGTAAGCATAGGTATCTAAGTCCCCATGCTTCTATCGCATTAATCTAATTAGCTCTAAAGCTTTTTAATCCGGCTTAGAACTGTTTACATATCGAAATAAGCTGCTTTGCTTGAAACTGATTTATGTGTTTTTGTTTTTGTTTTTTTTTTTTTACAGGGAAATTAGTAAATAACTATATATCCAGTTTTATAAAATATAGTAGATATTCACGTGGTATGAAGTAGGTAATAAATTTCTGGGTAAAAATTTCTACAGGAAACATTAAAGACTTTTCTGGATAAAATTCACGAAATAAATCATTTCCATCGGTATGCGATGCGTCATTTTCAATATTTCGCCAGTCGAATATCATCCATTTACGACAAAAATCCCAGACAATTGATGAAGCTATAAAGGCAATAGGCCAGAAATAACTAATAATACTGGGGCAAATATCATTTCCGGTAATAAATTTTCTCAATTTTTCTCTCGTTTTTTGTTTTTTATTTTTCTTTGTTTTTCTTTTTTATTTTTTTACCATTCCCTTAGAGTATCGTCTACTCGTATGGACGTATTCATGTAATTCGCACGTAGATATAAATTGGGACACGGAAGTTTTTACATACCCTGTATTCATCCTAGTCACATAGGTTCTCGGCACGATAGGTGAAATTGTAGGGTAGGTATGTAAAAAATTTGGCCTATTTTACTATACTATATGTACATATATCTACCTATATATATTCAGCTAATAATCAACTTTGAATTCAGTACATATAACTAGGCATATTCAACAGTGGAATGTGTAGAACGTTTTTTTCCTTTTTTCCCCCCTATTCTTTCATTTTTTTTTTTAAAGTTCATTGGCGACTTTCGTCTGGATCATTCCAATTCCGAAGAGGAGCTGCTGTTGTTGGAATGGCTGGCGGCTGATTCTTTTAATCTAACGTGAATTGCTATATCTTTATGAATAAGTACTCGAGCTTTGACACCAGCAGTTAGAATGTAAGGAAATATTCTCATCGCATAGGAATAGAGCGGCCATAATAATGAAGAGGAATGTTATTTGAGGTTCGTATATGTCGTGAAATTACTGCAAATTACAGACTTGTGCTTTTGCCTGGAATTTCTTAATATTATCATCTTCCGGCGTAGTAGATGAAGAAGAATCTGCTGCGGCAATTTCAAAGTAGTTTTGTACGCAAAGCATCACTCAAATAAAATTCTCACTTTATCGGCACTGGAAGTGGGGGCGAATAGGTTATGTAGGTAGGTTAAGTTGGTTACCCATTATCATTATACATACTTATACATACCAGCAGCAGCATACCCGCAAGATATTTGTGCCAAAATTCTGTCACATATTTTACTGGGTAGAGAAAATATGTTTTTTTTTTATCTGACTAGAAAACTACCTAAATTTTCTTTTGCCTTCGGTCTACTAATAATATATAATTCTTGTCAGTAATGATGAATGAAATTTAAAATTTATACATTCAATTTTGAGATTATTTGATAAAAAAATTAGTTTTTTTTTTGTATTTGTCATTTTTAAGACCAAATTTAGGTCAAAATTGGGCAAATAGATAAGAATATAAATTTTTGTATATGTAGTCATGAAGTTCCAATTAAAATTCGCGATATTGAGAAATTTATGTACCTACATAGCGGAAGATTTATGTGTGATATAAAGCTAATAAATCGATTCATAGTGGCACAGCAATCTTTGTTGTCAGAACTCACCATTCTTTTGATTTTAGCGAAAGTTGTTTAAGGAAGAATTTGGTCAATTGAAGCACATCACAAGGCTTGCTGAACAATGCAAATTGTGTGAAGGTTAGCCAATTGCTGAAAATCGACGAAATATGTGCTGAATGAAATAAAAAGCCGAATTTAGAGAGTTTCAATTTTGTACACGGCGTTTTCTAAAAAAAAAAATTTAAATTTATGTTCAAAAATTAGATAAATCGGGCAACTACTTCGTAGGGTTGCAATACAAAAATTCCTTTTTTGAGTATATATTTTTTGCACTGCCTGAGAACGCGTCGACTCTACTAGGACTTTAACTTTACGTTTTTGAGTCTTATGACCATATTCTTCGAATGCTTTTTGAGGCCTACCAGGCCTCATACTTAAATCACCTTGTGAAGTACTTGGTAGAGCTTTAACTACAGCATCAGGAAGATTAACATTCCCTTGAAGCCACGATAAATTGGAACTTAGGAAACGTCCTTGATGTCTGCCCGATTTATTCCATCTTTCCTCAATTTTTTGGCAAAAACTCCTAACAGTTACTTTCAAATCACTTAAAATGCTATCTGGCAATGCCGAAGTACCGAATTCTTCCAAAATATATGAAATTGTAGCATCCATTCTTCTATGTTTCGAATTTTAGATCCATATGTTAAAAATAGACTGTCGAGAAATTTGTATAGCCATTCTGAAATTGAGAAAAAAAATTATTGAAATCGCAAACTTTCGCAAAACGTTTTTACAGTTTTTTTTATAATGTGTTGAAAACCTTCTTATAAGTCGCGCATAGCAGTTTCATTATATGTAAGTAAGTCATCCATAAATTGGAAAAAATATTTTTCGGTCTAATGAAATAATATTTCAAAAAGTAAAAGAGTGGAAACTTACCTTAATGAATAAAAGAGAAAAATAAGAGCAAAACAGAATCACTAAAGAGCACAGGTATAATTTACTTAACGACAGAACTCGAATGAACAAAAACACTTTCTTTGGTACATTTTATACCTGTGAATGTAGCCAGAGTTTCGTTTCATTTTTGTAATTGTTCCGGTAATTTTCCAGGAAAAATGCACATACTTCAATAAAATATGGATATTCTGCAAATAAAATTTACAATGTTTCTAAGAATTTGGGTCATTGAAAAATTCAATTAAATCCCGCTGGATTGTGAAAATATCACACCGTGCGACGTGGAGAACAAAAATTTGGTACATGGTGTTTTCATAGCAATAGTAAATAAAATTACAAAAATGGTCTGAATCGGGTAACCCCTTCTTGATGTTGCCGTGCAAAACATTGGTTTTTCACGTTGCGTTGGTAATGCTTCATTTTAAATGTGCGCCCTCTGGAGTGAAAATAAATCCAACTCAGTTGCGACCTGGGCGCCGAGTAAGTTACATGTGGGTGTGTGTTTTGTTCTTGGCAAACAATTTTCGTCGCTCCTGTCAAACTTCATTGAAGGTTATCAAGTTCAGTAATTAAGTGTGCATATTTGTCTCTTGTTTAATATTGTGGGAAATTTTATATATTTTAAGGTCGTAATAATATTTATAACATTTCTTGTACTATTTAAGAGCTATGTTAAAAAATTTTGCCTGTTAGCGATCGGGTAGCCCCGGACACAATAATGTCGGGTACCTCCGGACGTGGTGTTAAGTTTTGTATTCCTCAATATTGTTTAACAAACTACAATTTGTTTTGTCAGTTTGCTTATTTATGGACACTAATTTGAAATGTTTTTACTATTAGCACAAAACGGGTTCAAATGCACAGGAATTTATCCTTTCAACCCTGAAATCTTCACTGAGATTGATTTTTTGCCATCAATGTTGACAGACGTTGCGCAAGAAGCTTTTTCTAAAGACAATATGCCCAATCAGCCTTCAGCGGCCCATTCTTTATCGCCAATGCCCTCCACTTGCTTGCAACTGAACCGGTGCTTTCAACAAGTTCAATAGGTGTATTAAAACAGTTGTCACCATTTCCTGATGCATAAAAAAACGCTTGGTAACGCGGGCTCGAAAAACCCAAAGGAACGGGATTTTAACATCTTCACCATATAAAAAAGATTTGGAGGAAAGACAGAAAAGTAAAAACACTAAAAAAGACGAAGCGAAGAAACAAAAAGGTAAAGGCGCTAAAAAGACGCTGAAAACAGCGAAAAATAATCAAAGCCTTTTCCAAGAAGATCAAGAAAAAGAGGCCGAATGCAACATATGTGGAGAAACATTTGAAGAGGACTGGATTCAGTGTCATGAATGGAAAGACTGGGCCCATGGAGATTGTCTTTATATAAATTCTTCAGATGTTCAGTATTATTGTGATGTTTGTAAGGCCAAAAAGCTATTGGGCCACCAGTGATTATTATGTTCGGGGCTACCCGCCTTTTTTCTGTCGCCAAAAAAATAAGACTAAAGTATTTTTTAAATATTTCTTAAAAGACAATGTATATTATAAATAGTTTTTAATTAATTTGATTGAAGAAGTTCTTGGTTTGTTTTAAGAGTAAAATGAAGTCACTAATTTTGTTTATTCGTACTTTTTGTTGCAATTCATTTAAGTGTCCGGGGCTACCCGATCTTCCCCTACATATATATTTGGAAACTGTCTGAGAACTTGTCGGCGTGGAGAGCTCAAATCTTTTTCATGAAAATTGCAAATACAAGTTGAAAAATGGAGCAAATCGGACGACCCCTTTTTGGTGTTGCCACACAAAACTTTAGGTTTTCACTATATATTTGGACGCTGACTCAAGCGTCGACGTAGAAATCTTAAATTTTGTACGCGGGCCTTTAAAAAAAATGTAAATTAAGTACAAAAATGAGACCAATCGGGCGACACCTTCGTAGGGTTGCCATACGCAAAATTTTGGTACGTGGTGCTTTCATAACCATAGTAAATAAAATTTCAAAAATGGACTAAAGTACCCCTACTTGCTGTTGCCATACAAAACGAAGGTGTCGAGGTGTCGACCTCATATTTTATACACGGCATTTTCATAAAAATTGCAAATACAGTTCGAAAATCTGATCAATTGGGCAACTCCTTCGTAGAGTTTCCATACAAAAGTTTCGTGTTTTACTATATATTTAGACACACACACAGACACAGAGTGAGACCGTAAAGTACAGAATCACTCTATCGAGTCAGAAAATAGCTTAGATATTATGCATCTCTAACCAAACCTCCCCCACCCCCACCCATCTAGGTATGTATATTATCGCCAAGCAACGCCAACGGGCTCCCCCTAGTTATTATATAATTGTATAGAATGAGTTAAACTACTTAATTGATATGAAAAGCGAGGATAAGGGAGCAAAAGGTCCAAATTGTGTAATAAACTTATGCATCACTGTCTCAAAAAGGAAAGAGCGAGCTTTTGTTCTACAAAAATCAATATCTTGATACATTAACGGCTTTTTCTTGGTCCAGGTAATATTGGCGACACAAGAAGAACCCACAAGAGGGGGATTGTAAAAAACAGGATATGGATGAGTTCTATATTACTAATATAAGTATCGCTGAGATGATTTTCTATATATGTGCCAAGGTAGAAAGGAAATGGCAAAGGTTGACTTGGTAATCAGTGGGCTTATTAGATAATAAGAGATAATATCGTCTGTAGGAACACTACATATTCATTGAGAAAAATGAAATTTTCAAATTGTTATAGATGTCTCATCTAATTACTTTTTAGAACTAAATGCCCCACAAGCAAAAGCGAACACAGGATCGTTTTCTAATATTAAGCATCGCACTGGATCTATATGAGCACATCCAATTTCGGTATGCCTGCTGATTTTAGATTAAGCATTCATGCGCAATATTTACTTGGTACATAAATGTATATATTTATACATAATAATGTATTTCAAATGATGTAATTATGATTTTCTCATCACATATTTCTTTAATTTCAGAACCATCACCATTATACGACAACAATCATTACCACGAGGAATGTCTAAGGTGCAACTCATGTGGTTTAAACTTAACTGGTCCAAATCAGAAACGTGCAAGAAGGTTCAAGGTACGATAAAATAAAGCATCATTAGCTTCTGTTCACTTAATTCTTAATAAGTGATTTTTTTTTTCTTTTTTCAAATAAAATTCCACTGTTTACCTAGTTTTTATTAATTTTACAGAACCATATTCTCTGCGACTTACATTTCGCAGACGTTGCCCTAATGGAGTGTTCCGATTTTATGCAACAGCTGAGAAGCTTTAAGCCACAATCACTGGGATGTGCTGTAGCCAGACGTAAAAGTTCGACAACATTAATATTTCCGCTTCCACCCCAAGCATGTTCAGGTATGTACAATATACCAATAGTATAGTAGAATATAACCCACTACCGTGCCACCACTATATTATGAAAGCTTTGAACATTATCCCTTTGGGTTTTGGACTGTGGTACTATGGCACTATATACAGATGTATGTATATTATATGAATATACACACATTTATACAGAGAGGCGAATATAATGACATTTGCCAGAACGGAAATAGGAAAGGGCATTAAATTGTTTATCGGGCTCCGTTCGGAATATTCATCCTTTTGTTCTTGATATTCATTTTCGGAAGAGAACTGAGGATTTGGTAATATGCATACCATATACAGGACTGACTGACTGTGTTGATGATGTTAAGGGTGAGATTTCATAGATATCTTGCGGTTCAAGAAATTTAATAAGCGGAATTATTTATGATCAGTTTCTCCTTTTGTTTGGTTTTACAGCTCTAAGAGGCTCAGTTTAGTCATTTTAATATGAACCTCTTCTCATTACTATCTCTCGACGGTAAATATAGTCATTGGTATGACTTTAAAATTTCAGAGGTTTATTGAATGAATGAATGGTTGACTTTTCAGTTTAGATCTTTGTGAAATTAATATCTGTCTTGTTGTCAGAACATTTGTTATTACATAAATTTTCTCTTCCTTTCCTTATCCAAAATCAAGGATGAATTAATTCGCAAGAGGTGGATTTTGGATTGATTGCATAAAACATTTCGTTAATCCTGCGTGAATTTTCCATCGTAGATATTTATTTGGTACGTATCGCTCCACGTGCAATAAGAATTTCTCTTCCTTTATTATTGGTAAAAAATGTTCAAATGTAAATACTTCTTATATGATGGAGAAATATTTTATTCAACAAAAAATATTTAATAAGGAAATCCAGTTTATTTGTTTACTGATTTATTTATATTTTTTTGTTTTTTTTTCAATGCCTTAAACGTATGAAGAAAATACGATTTCATTTTAAAAATTTTTAATCGATGTGAGTTAAATCATACGAGCCATCTCCATAATATGTGAATCATTGTAGTAATTATTTTAATGTAGAATATATTTTAAAATTTAATAAATTAAAATAAGTTTTTTTTTTCGAAATACATAAATCGAATCAAATCTTTATTTTTACACAGTAAAAAATCTTTATTACTTTCAATACAGGCAATTTAGTACCTATTCTGAAAGCAGTAAAATTACAACCTACTGTCAAATTTTGTTACACATTCTTAGAATATAGAGAGTACAGGAAGTGTGATAAGCCAAATTTGGTGTAGTCAAACTCTGGTTGTGTTAGTATCTGTTGCCGCTGTAGTGAACGCTCAGTACATCCATGTAGTAGAATCAATATAGAGTGCGGGGCAACAAGATATATGGTTGAAAATATTGCGTTTGCTCCCACCGAAAATGTTCTTATTCGATGTCACTACGCCAACATACCCTGGCAATTTCTCATCTGTCAGAAACTTAAACAAATCTCGGTGGATGAAGGAATTTTTCGATATTTCATCGTTTGTGTTATGTATTTTTAATGTAATTAGATATAAAAAGCTGTGTAAAGTACACAAAATAATATTTTATAACTATACTTGCCTAAAAAATGATTTCCCACGTCGTACTTTGGTGTTGTTGTGACAATTTTTCACCGAACACTTCATTCTGAAAATACATGAACATCACTTAGAAATTTATCACTATAATATCAACAGATAATTACTTACACTCTTTACTTTATTTAGCACTATTTTTAAATATAATATCTTTCAATTTTCACAACTTTTAAATTACATTAAATTTCTTTCAAATTAGGAAAGTTCGTCTGACAACTGAAAATACATTTGTCTCTTTCTTCAATATAATGCTGACCTACTTCACGGGACCGCGAAAAAATCCACGCTCATACACACGAATTTTACAGGTAACAACACTTCCTGTTGTCTCTATATTCTAAGTACACATTAAAGGAAATTTTCTTACTGTCGTGACCTTAGAGCTACCAGGTTCTAACTGATCGAGTAATCAATTCGAGAAAATCGACGTCAACATTTTATTTCCGTACAACTTGTTTTCTAATTCAAATTTCCAGTCATGCTACGCATAAATTTAGTGGCATATGAAATTAGCTTTTTATAGTATTCGAATTTTAGTCACATATGGTAATTTTTCAAAGTTCACTTGGCACTTCGGGATATCGTTTCCCAATTTTCGTAAGAATGCAAAGTTCTTACTACCTTGGTGTTTTAAACAAACAAAAATAAACGAACTACATTAGAGTATTAGTTATAAAAAACACTGTGAATAAAATAAATAATAACTAATAATAATACATAATAAAATAAATAAATAACATCCTTTGGAGCTAAGGACTCCAGAAGAAGTGTGATAATCTGACCCTTTTTTTCGGAGCATACTAGCTGCTACCTGGATAAAGAAGTTAGAATTGCTTCAAGTGTTTTCTGAGGACACGATGTTAAGGCGGCAATCCATGTTTCGATACTTCCATCTTCGATTGTCCTTTTGAACTAGTTAAATAGCATTGTCGAGGGCGTCTTGGAACATAACAGGACCTCCTTATCCTGTGAAAATTTCTCTATAATATCTACTAGTCTGCTGATAACAACCCCCGTGGATTTCCCAGATTGGTAGATTTGTAACTGCACCTGAAAAATCTGAAGTATTTTCGAATACCATATCTTCCAAGTACAATATTTTCGTCAATTTCATAACCCGCTTCTGGTCAATTACTTAACAGGATGTGATATTAATTCCACAAAATATATGCCACCAACATAAGACTCGTTAGCTTCAAAAGCCTTGACCATGAACTACTGCGACTGACTGCAAGGAAGTGTCAAATACTCCCCTGCCTAACCCGCAAATTTTTAATCTTGTCACAAAGCCGTATCTGTATGACTTGTTCGACGTTTTGTGCCAATTTTTCTATATGAGCAAAATATAGCAGTTACAACTTTACTGCATTAATTTGGTATACGTGTGGAGTTCACATAAAGTTAGACAGTATAAAATATCTTCTAAAGCATTAGAGATAGGTACAACTTTGGTGACCACTTTAACCGAAAGAGCATGGTCCAATTGGTATGGCCACTTAATTTGTTACGAAATGTCAGCTAGAGCTAGGGAGCTCGAAGGTCGCGTACTGGTGAAATACATTAATGCTTAAATTTTCGAATTAGTGTACAAATAGATACCAATACGTAATATAAGCAAGAATATGGAAGAGCATTAATAGCAATGTGTAAAAGTTTTAAATGAATGTGGACAAAAATCGCCTATCACATTTAAGTATGATGTACACATCACAAAATCTACCCAAAATTCATTACCTGGTCAACATTCTAATTTATGTCGTCGCATTATCTATTGATACAACATGTTATTAAAAGTAGCATGTTATTAAAAAGGATATTTTTTCAAGTATTTCAAGTTTCATTTAAACAGAAGGTTATTTGGTTTGTTTTGAGAAAAAATACCCCTTTTTTCTTTTATTTTGAAGGCAGAAGGAGAGGAGACCCTATCCCAAGTACGGAAGCTATAGCGGCCAATTGTTCTAACCTGTTAAAAAGCCATACACCATAACCTTCCTGTCCTCTTAATGAAGCGCATAAGGTCTTGGTGAGGCAGGTTTTTCAGCTCAACTACAGATAGAAGAGCAGACCCTAGAGTATCCAGCCTGCACTGGGCGAAAAACGCACACAAAAGTTGTTCGGTTCTCTCGGGCTCTTCCTCCAGGTACGACACACACTAAGGGCTGTCATCCTTGTTAGATAAGCGTGAAGTGACCTGTGGCCCGGTGACGATGCCAACCACAGTTCTACGTTGTTTCCTTCCGAGCCCCATGAGAAATCGGAGATACTCCCACTGGCCCCATCAAGAAACAGTTTTGTACACCTGCAAGTACTCAGGTTCGCCCATCTCTGCTGATGCTTTCTATGAACATCCGCTTTGATGAGAGACCCGATACTCGAGATGGCAACGCCTGCGGCGGGTTCCGGTCCGAGCAACGGAGAATCAGAGCCAGGCCTAGCTAAAAGGTCAGCCCTTTCATTCCCCATGATCCCCATGTGACCAGGAATCCACAGAAGGGACACCTTGTTGTGGTTACACAACTTATCCATAGAAGACCTGTAATCCCCCAGTAATTTGGGTATTATCCGAGGGCCACTCAGAGCCATCAAGACTTCCTGACTATTCGAAAGGATAGCAATGTCCTTCCCCTTGACTTGCATATCATATAAAGGGCTAACTTTACTGCCATTGATATGGCGAAGACTTCAGCCTGGAAGACAGTAGTGTGTCTACCAAGTGACTACTCCATTCCAATATCAGGCTCAGGAAAGTAGACACCTGCCCCAGCTCCGTCATTAGTGAGAGAGCCGGCGGTGACCGGGAAAGGCTCCATAAGGCACTTCCCTCAGTCCACAATTCCCTTACAGGACAGCTCACAGGGAAATAACGCCCAAAACGAAGCTCAGGTACTATGGCATCACGTGGCATACTGGCCAGGGAGCTTTCCAGCCCATGTCAAAATTGCCCTCGATGTCCAGAAAGGCTCCCAATATGTTGTAACAATAAGGATTTTCTTATTGACTCCATCCTTCTTGAATTAGAGCTTGATCGATGTAGTGTCCCTATCACACAAATGAGGCAGGAACGTCACCACAACGTCTTTTGTTGCAACAACACAGGCCCTAGGAATAGAGCACGTGGTGTCATAGACCGCGGATACGGTACTTCCAGACCCAAGGCTCTTGTAAAAGCACCACTTTTTGTTTTTGGTGTTTTGGACTCAAGTCAGCAAGGCATTGTCCTAACAAAGCAGACGCCGCATTGCTGTGTTGTAGATTAATTTGGGTGAAGAGAAGTCCATTCATGTGGATTTCTTCCCTACGTCTTCGTAAAAAAGGATTCTTTCTCTTCGCAGTGCTCAGTTTACCGATGCCAGGAGGCTCACTACCACTTTCCACTACCTGCCTAGCCGGAGCACCGACCACCTGGGAAGAGGAAAAAGGTGAATGCCCAGGGACAGCCACCTCCTTAGCTGTTTTCCTTTTCTTCCTCTCTGCTCTACCAACACTCCTTTCAACACTGAGCTTACAACATCAGCTGGCCCGCCCGAGTTAAGTTGCCCTAACCAATGAGGATAATGAGTGTTCTCCCTGGAGGCCACACCGTCCTCATAAGCCAAGCTCGCCTGCAGGGAAGATTTTCCATACATGTCGAGATCTCAGGGATAAAATTCTCCGATTTCTCAGACATACGTGAATTTGTTACGCACTTACTAGAAGTGGATTTGTTGATATCTAAAAGGACCATATTGGGTCCCACGAGTTGCGGAGAAAGACTGTCACCCAACTGGAAGTCACTTGATATCCAGAGTTCACATACTAGCGACTGAGAACCCCCTCTGCCACGCAGCCCTCGGCATATGCTGTTCCACCTTGGCTAGGGCTGGGAGCAGCTTTTAGCCCACTAATTAGTGTCAAGACCACCGAGCAGTGGTTACCACCTCGCACTACGTTGAAGTAGCTGCACCCAAAACTAACAACTTCACCTCACCCACCTCTGGGCTGACAGAATAGCAGGATCCGTTACTTACAGAGAAGATAACTCTGTCTGATGTTAGCCAAAGCGAGGTTTTATGTACAACTTTAAAAGACGAGATATCAAGTTCATATGAAAAATATTATCATAAATGATACCTGAGTTAAAAATTGGTACTTACTTTTGGTTAAAAAGTTATTAAACAACTAACAAGCGCAGGTATTTAATTTTAAAAAAATTTAAAAATATAAATTTCTCCAAAAGTAAGTCGAAATATAAAAAATTGTAAATAAGATGTTCGACTGTAAATCACCTCTACTTTCACTTGTTTCAGTACTGCAGAGTTCTTTATAACACCCGTCTATATATAAAGCAAACTCAACTCTAAAACAAAACTCTAAACTGACTCAACTCTAAAACAAAACTCTAAAATGACCCTTACTCGCATGTGTATGTTGGGCGGAATTATCAAGTTGACATACAAAATACACATAAGGTACGTGATTTTTACACAATGTAAGTCGATCAGTTATGCATATGGGGTAAATCTGCACACCTAATAAAAATGGAAAATTCCTTGCGACGTTGCGATTTTAAAACAGAAAGAGAATTTTATTTATTTAAACATTTTTGAAGATTTATATCGATTTTTCGTTTTTTATTTTACACAAAATTTCAAATTTACTGTCCTAGAGCATAATATTTTAGAAAATAATTGTTTAACATATTTTTTACTGTGTAATATTCATTCATATGTAGGTACATATTATCACAAGTGACATTGGAAGTTGAATTTCGTATCATTGAGGGTCGATCGACTCATTTTGATTTAAGTTACGTATAGTAGACTTTGGAATTTAACCTGACAGGCCACTCTCCTATGAAGTAAATTAAGACGGATATTACTTAATAATTCCATAAATTAGACCTTCAAAGTATTCATAAGTTTGTAATTAATTATTAGAGAAAAATAACGTAATAATTCCTTTTAAATTTACCTCATAGGAATGAGGGAAAACGGGGAAATAAATAAGAAAAATTTCCTAAATCTGAACCAAATTTTCTCTATTCAAGGCAAGATAACGTAAGTATTCCATGAATAATTCCCCATTCGATTGTTGTGTTTACCCTTAAAGTCCGATTTCCCAGTGAAGTTAGCCTTAAGGCAAATTTGACTAAAGCGAGTTCCCTTATAATTGAAATTACGTAATTCTGCCTTCAAAGTCAACATTACCGAATATGTTAAAAATGTTACTAACGTGTTCTAATATACAGCCTTATTGTGAAACAATTAAGTAAAACACATATATGTAATATGGCTTGTAATTTTACGCAAAATCTAAGCCTTATCGACATACTTTTGAATATTCTCGAAAAGCTAAACGTAATTTAAAACACGACAAATCAATCTTTAGTTTAGATAAATCATAAGTTGATCCACACTTACCGGCACAACACGAACCGGCACAGTGAGGCAAAATATTTTCTATTCTTTTCTAGCTAACTTACATCAACCGGCCCCGACAAATACCGGCACGAAACGGAAACTTCATTGCCGGTCGCTATCGGTAGCTAGAAACCAGACCGGCATTTGTCGGTTGCTAGTCTAGTTGTGAAGGAATTTCGTGCTTTCCTTGTGGATTTTTCGGCGAATTTTATCATGTAACCAGTTAAATTGGGCAATCCTCATACAGAAATATAAATAAAACTTTGGCTTGTCATCGAGTAATCCTTTGTAGAGGGTCGCAAACTCTTCTTCATATATCCTCTTCAAGAGTAGTGAGTGAATCCAGTTCTCTTCTCTTCTTCTTCATATAATAGGGTTGCTATTAATAATAGTTGCTCTTGATTAAATTTAGGAATGCTGCTGCTTAGAACTGTGTTGTTGAAAATCTACTTAGGAACTGAAAGTTTCCTCAAAATCAATTTTTTATTAGTCTATCAAATATGAAAATGCTAACTTGCTCCTAAGCTCTTATAAGCTGACAGATTTTTTGATGTTTTTCACCCTAATCTCTACCTAAGGTTATCCTACTTAATTAAAACAGGTGCGAGAAAATGGCTTTGGAAAAAACTCGCGATACCTGCCTTAACTGAAAATTTTCCTTCCGTTTTATGTCGTTATAATGTGCACGAAAAATGCCTGTGCCAGTCGATGCCTGCCTGTGCCAGTTCGTGATGTGCTGGTAAGTTTGCATCAACCTTCTACTGCACTTAGAAGTACCATCAGCTTTGGTGGCATCGTTTATAAATAAATGTGGATTACAAAAGTAATTCAATTATGTCAATTGTGAAATCTCTTTTACCTATTTACGGCAATTTCCACAATTTAGAGCTAAATATCCTATATTAAGTCGAGATATTTTTATGGGAAAAATAACCGTTGCCTTGAAGCATACTTAAACATGGATTTTTGCTCTCCAAGTCAAAAATTTTTGTTATTTCCCCTTGATGTCCAGGAAATTCGTCGTCAAAGTAAAAATTTTAGTCCAAACCAACTTTTAGGTCAATAAACGTAATATGCGCCATATTTATTTAACAAAAGATGACATACATTGAATATGAATAGGAAAATTACATGATATCTTAATTTAATGCAAAAAACAACCACTTAAATGCATATTTCTTAATTTTAGAACGATTAAAGAATATTTAAATTTATTTGAAGAGTCTAAATGGCAAACTAAAGAATAATTTAAAAAACTTTAATTTTTAGTTTTTTTTTATTTACAATATTTTTAAAGTGTGTTGTTATATTTCGAAAAAAATTTCAATATAAATAAAATGTTTGTCGTTTCAAAACTGAGCACTTAGAAGCTGAGTTTTGAAAAGTCCATAATTTCTACTTATTTTATTAAAGCAATGCATTTCATTATGATTCAAATTAGAGTTGTGCTTTATTCATAATATTTTCATTACCTACAAGGGAAAATATACCAGCAAAACTATTATAAAATGAAATTCTTTCTACATTAACAGACAAGTCAACGTGAGTTAAACTAGGTAGAAAATAGGTCGACATTAAGGAAAATTTAAGTTAGCTAGACGTGAAATTTACGTTCAAATCAAGAAAATTTATCCTCTTCCCTATTGGGAAATATGCCTCAATTTCCTTTAATATTTACATCGATACGACGTCTTCTCATTCTCCAATTACCTAAGTGCAACGTAAATATATGGTAATCTCAGCTTAACCACAATTAGTCGCTGCCCTAATTTAATGTCGAGTAGACGGAAATTCGACCTGAAAAAAAAGGCAAAATTCTCTTCGGTGGTTGACAAAAAAAAAAGGTATTAAAATGTCTAAATCCTCATTCACAATTTTTTAGCTGAATTTTAAATATTTAGAGGTCCATCAAATCGAAAATAGTGTTCATTATTGCTGTTTTAACATTTTCTTTCATAACTTTTTAAAAGGACAATATGTATTCATTATTTTAAGGAAACTTAGTTAGACATATTTTAGAATATTAAAACTTTTTATTTATTGTAATTCTTGTCGTAAATCTCTTATGTAGTTTTTAAAATATTTATATGGAAATATAGTATTTTCATAAGACTACAGCTCTGTAGACCAACTATACGAGTAAAAAAGTCATCAAAAATTACACAGTTCATCCCATCACAATGAGATGGCGACTAGATGTTGATTCCAACTACTACAGCATGCGTAATACAATTTTTTTTTTAGTTGACGTTTTGTAGATTCTCAATTTATTATGAGTAAACAAAATGTTCTTAACAAATTATTTTCAAAGTCATCTGAAGGTAAGTCCTTCAAAGTGTCTTTTTTGTTTGGAAAAACTTTTCACTTCATTTTTCGATCGGTTTAATTTATATGGGATTTTTCGTTTTGCTTCAGGTTCATATTGCTTTGTAAATTACATTTTTTTAACCATCTCTCACTTAGCTCGAAAAATTATTGTGCTCATTGCTAGAGCTCAGACGCTTCTAGCATGTTACAGTTTTCGTAAATGAAAGCCATTCGGCGTGATTAATTCCGTGCTAATCCTACTGCAAGCAAATAGTTTCGGCCATTTTGAAATTTCTAATCGGACGGCTGTTCTTTACCTGCGATTTGAGGTGATAATATAAAAATTCAATTCTCATTACTTGCTGTGAATATGTGATACATTTATTATTTATATCAATAACTTTAACTTGTTTGAACACGCACACAATTAAAGTCGGTAATCATATAAGGAACTACTGCGGAGCAAAATTATTGTAATGATTTGTCTGGGCACAAGTGTGGCAAAATGCGCGTGCTTCGTGCATACTATATTTGGGTTGGCCCATTCGTATTCCCCGAAATACAAACATACAATCAATGCAGTAGGAATTCTCACTAGCATATTGATGTGCACTAACGGTTCGATTTATCAACTTACTGACCGAAATTACGGTGGCCTAAATATAGAAAAACTATAATGTGATTTTAAATAGGTCGTACAACCCAAAACTATCGCTCCCAAAAACAAAAAAAAACTAAAGTTCAAACAAATTTCAGTTCAGTTTTGTTTTTTCCTTTTCGTAGATATTAAATGAAATACCGAGTATGCGTATAATCTTCGCAAGAAATGTGTTTTTCTGTAACTTTACCTGAAAATTTAATAGTTTAATAAATTTCTTCTATACTTGCTACTATTTTTTTTTTTCATTGACTTTCTATATGTATGAACTGTATTATTATTTTTATTATTTATTTAACAAATGATAACATTTCAGGGTATACATACATAGGATGGGGAATAATTAAAGAGTTTACACAATTATATAGTTCTTTGCAACTCGAAAATTTAGGTAGACTATATAGTGAGTTCATATAATAAGACAATAACAGTACCATGTCGAGGAAAACTATTTAAAAAAAAACCTGGTTAAGAAAGCGCTATATAAGCTAACTTAATCCTACTTAACCTATCTTAATATTTAACTAGGCTGCAGTGCTGGGAAAGTACCAAAGAAAAAGTACTTAGGTACAAGTACAAGTACCGAAGGCCTGAGTACTTCAGCGTAAGTGAAAGTACC
Source organism: Dioctria rufipes (assembly GCA_963924295.1). Taxonomy (NCBI): domain Eukaryota; kingdom Metazoa; phylum Arthropoda; class Insecta; order Diptera; family Asilidae; genus Dioctria; species Dioctria rufipes. The sequence goes on along the minus strand of OZ002742.1, from coordinate 168,761,196 downwards.
GCATGTATGAAAAGTACTTGTAACTAAGTACTAAGTCTATAAAATGTACTGAGTACTTTTTGAAGTACTTTTTAAAGTACTTTTTTAGAATCTTTGTACGTTGGCATTAATATAATGAAGTTTATCGAGTTCAGTTAATAGTTATTAATAAATCAATACCTTTTGAAAACTATAGTATGTATAGTAACCAGTGGCTACTATTTATAGTTTTCGGTGCTGCAAGTATAGTAAAACTTTCACCTCTCCTTGCAACACTCACAAAAACTATTAGATGTTCGCCTTAGCACCACTTATCGCCTCCAGTAATGCATATCAATTCCAAGGAAAAAATTTCCAGTAAATTTATAAGAAAAAATTGAGGCCTTCTCTACATCAGGTCGAGGCATCGTTGACTTTATATTGGAGCGAGGCATTGCTTGCTTACCTTTGGTTATGTCTACTGACGTATATAATATTGACTGCTTACGTTTCTTTTTCACGTGTGCACAATTGCTTGTATTAAAAAGAGTTCTTACGTCGGTGCCAGCATTGAAAAAATCATTGGCGAGAAGTTGGAAAAGTGAGCACGCAGCTTGGGAAGTGATTTTAATAAAACATTTAGAAATTCTTCAGCATATCTAATGAATACATTTTCTTTGATAAAACAGTTTTTGTCAGTAATGACTCTAAATGATTAATTTAAAAACATTTATTTCGACGAATTCACTAATTTATTTGTTGTTTTTAGTTCTCTCTCAGTTGGTACTTGGTGCTTAGGCCGAAAGAGTCAGCAATGTAGAAGTAGCCCACTTTTTGCAAACCATATTATACATGTCAGTGGTTATGTCATCAAGTCGAGGCATCGTCGATTTGATATTCTGGCGAGACGTTACTGGTTTTTGTTCTACTTGCCCAGTCTTGTGTGTATGTTATTAGTTTGTTTAAGGTTCTGCCTTGGCGCGTGAGTGCTGCACATTCTTCGACAGTTCTTTGCGTGCTTTAAAACTCAACAAAAAAAGAGTTGCGCTAGTGATTGTATTTGCTTTTCTACGAAGAGTTAGATATTTGTAGGTACGTAATTGACTCAGAAATACCTAATTAAAAATCTTTGTACTTAAGTACAAAACTAAGTTTTAAGTACAAGTAAATAGAAGCAAGTACTTATGTTCAAGTACTAAGTAGGGGCATTTCAAAAGTATTGAGTAATAACTCTCTTAAGTAAGGGAAATGTACTTTAAGTAGCTTTTAAGTCTTTTTTTATTTAAGTATTGCCCAGCTCTGCTAGGCTGTAATCGCCAAATAAGGGGATTGGGTAATAGCTGATATTTATCAAGAAACTTTAAAGCAATTGTGCTTAATCTTTCTTGGATTAGTTAGACATGTGCGGTAGTGTCTGTGTACCTGTCTGGTGGTACAGTGCCATGGCACGTTCAATATCATCTCATGCACTTTATTTTGTGCGATCTGCAATTTACGTTTATAAATTTCTGCGCAATTATACCAACTCAGAGCACCGTAGGTAAGAATAGATTGAAAATTTGTTTTAACAAGTAAAAAAGCTAGAATTGGTCTAAGACCAATTCTTATAATACCCTAGATGAATGCCCGTATGAAATTTTTCGTATGGTCACCCATTCGAGGAATTTTAATTTTGGCAGTGGTTTTTTGTATATATTTCGAGAACGGTTCATCGGACATAAAAAATGATTATAACCAATTTTATAGGATTTCTAGTCTGAAGAAGTTTTTAGTATACAATAAAAATGTCTAGGGCTGTTTTGAAATTTCATTTACTACTATGAAAACACCATGTACCAAATTTCAGCTCTCTATATCAACGCGTTCTCAGACAGTGTCCAAATATATAATATATAACGAAATTTTTATATGGCAACCCCACGAAGGAGTTGTCCGATTTGTCTCGTTTTCGAACTAAATTTTACTTTATTTTTTTTTTTAAATCCGGGTACAAAATTCAGCTCCCTAAGTGTACGCGTTCTCGAATTATCGTGCACATAGACAGACAGACATACAAAAATCAAAATAACTTTTAATATTATGCATGGGTGTCCAATCCATTTTGCTTTACCATCATTATTTCTGTGCGTTACAAAAGGAATGACAAATTTAGTATACCCTATAAATTTCTTCTAGGGTATAAAAAGGCTGAGTTTATTTTTGATGCTTAAGTATGATCTTCTGTTTATTAAAGGATATAAAATTTTCGTTAATATGTTGATCTTGTGTAGCGTCTTAGAGGTATAATTCTTAAAGGTCAAGGTTTTGTCGAGATGTATGCATAGGCACCTTATACTGTCAGTCCAAGGAAAACTAACTCCATTCACGGTCATTGTCTTGTGAGATAGTTGGCATTGCTTACGTTTCCTAGTAGGTAAAATGAATTATTTTTGCTTATGTCCCTTTGATTTTGATCTTCCACTTATCGAAATATTCAGCTATTGTAGTTAGACCATTTTGGAGGCTAGTAAATATAATATAAAGTAGAGGACCCAATACCGAGCCTTAGGGAACGCCGTCTATGATTGGATAAGGTACGGATATTTTCTTTCTAACATGAACCATTGAGAATCTATCACTTAATAAGCTTTGGATCATTTTAATGATATAGTACGAAAACTCAGCGCAAATTAACTTATAAATAAAACCCTCAACCGTATCGAAAGTAGCCTGAATGTCTAAGAGAATTAAATTTTTCGTTATGCTTATTCTTGATAAGCTGCGTTAGTCTGGAAATGACTTGGTTCGTACAATACTTACTGCGAAAGCCGAACTGTTCATTGGGTAGAATATTTTTATCAGTCACGAAGTGCTCTATTTTTGTCTTAATTATTTTATCCAATATTTCTCCAATACCGCTAAGCAGACTGATCGGCCTGCAGTTAGTAGCATTGTCGAAATCCTCCTACAATGCCAGGTTTTAAAATTGGTATAACTTTAGTTTTCTTGCTGCATTTAACGGGGAAGTAACACAATTTAAGGCATGAATTTATTATATGCATTAAATAAATTAGACTGATCCTAGGCAAGGCTTTTAGGCAACAATTGGGAACCTTGTCAATGCCAGATCACACTGCATTAGTAACTACTGATATGGTATCCGAACCACTCAGATGCTGAGATGTTATACTATATTTACAAAGAACTTACTAGCGAAGCAATCAGTTTTTTTTTGTTGGTCAGCAGCACTGACATGTATATAAATGGATTGCTCGTTGAACCAAAAATGCATGAAAGCAAATGGCACCACTTTCATGTTCCTGTCTCTTTCCGTGAGAGCATACTTTCCCACTGAACTGTAACGATTCAGCAGTATTTCCAACCAAAACAGCCTTGTAAAAAACACTTCCTTCGCCTTATAATTAAAATTGAACAATACAAATACCCAAATACTTTTGTGGTAAACTCTGTAAATCCCACTGGCATTCATATATAAGTAAATTCCCAAATAATTTAAATACAGCGCCAGTCAGAGCATACTTTTTGAAATCAAAACTGGTGCCGCATGAAACAGGAGATCAGTCAGTCCATCCATTTATATACATGTCAGTGGTCAGCAGTAGTCTGTTTTGATGTGATTTTGCGGGAATTATACGATTTTTATTTTTAATTATTTTGGTTATATTCCAAAAAGGCTTAGATTTCTTCTGTAGTACCAAGAGTACATTATTTCATCTAGAATTTCTCAATTTAAAAATTTCATCCCGGAGTCGATAATTAAGTAGGACTAATAAGGTTTTAAGATTATGTATACACGATCGTTGCTATTCCCTTCTGATAACATTCTGGCGACAAATTATATTAATAATATAATTCGGTAGTTTAAGAGGGGTTATAGTATTAATACTACGATTAGGGACAGAGAGATGAGAATTGAGTCCGTAAAAAACTCAATCATCATATCAACTTGATCTGGAGTTGTTATGTTGTTTAAAGAAAAACTCTTAATTCTCTGCTTCATGTCCCGCATCCAATTAGCTTTGTTGAAATCATATAATCTTTGATTATTGAATATAACATCGGAGTTATACTTAATAAAAATAGGCAAGTAGTCAGAAGAAAATTCATTTATAACCAAAGGTTGAGAGAGCACTTCGGGAACATTGGTGAGGTACACATCCAGTACGGAGGGATTACTAGCAGTACTATTTGGAACGTATGTCGGTGGGTAAAGCATGGCAATCGGAATAGTCGAAAGAATATCGTTGAGCAAGTTTCTTCAACAATTAGCACGTAAACAACCCTAGGATTGGTGTCTGCAGTTTAGATCCCCGCCAATCAAAACCAATATCTGGATTCAAGACAGCTCCAGAAGATAATTCTTATGTGAAAATTTCTTATTTTGATCATAAGAACCACCAGGACAGTAGGTGGAGTAGATTTTTAAATATGTTATTGTTATTTATTCTTAGTTCGACTCCAACTGATTTAATAACAGAAATATTACGGCAGGGTAGTTCAGAATTCACCTTTTTGTTAACTAATATATAAATGGCGACACCCCCTTCTCTGGAGTTATTGCGGTCTGCACGATAGCAATAATAATTAAGATTAGAAAATTTAATAGTTAGGGTAAGCCCCGTTTCAGTTAATAATAATACATCTAAAGTTTATGGTAGAAAGGCAGATAATTCCAAAGGTTTGTTACGAACACTTCTGGCATTCCAATCCAAGTGACTATTTTAATGTGATTACTAGTCATATAAATACTTACAAGCTAGTTCTGTTATAACAGTAAATTGTTCAAACATAATTTTATAATTTTTAATGCTAAAATTTCAATGCTGTTAAAAAATATTAGAATAGTCCGAGGTGATGTTGTCATTGTTATTGTTTTTTACCATGTCAGACCATGTTAATCCTTCCCGAAGAAGTAAAGTTAGTAGGTCTCGTCACTTTATTTGAAAGAGGGGGAAAGTTGTCATTGAATTTTTATTTTTCGAGATGAGATGTTGGATATTGATTGTTCTTCAACAGGTGCATCACTATCTACATTTAATGTTTGTAGCAGAGCGAAATAATTGCTGCTGGATGTGAAGGCATCAAAAACGTTGGCTGCGGTTTTTTTTTAATTACCACCACGTGAAGTACGAGGTTTTTAGCACTCATATTCGCGAGATGTGTGTTGCATACGCAACAATTACTATTAGACTTTTTATTAATATGGTTTGAAGAGCCATCCAACCGCTCGTTAAATGAAAAACGAGAGCGTTTAATAATATTCATTGTAGTAGGAAACTTTATGACACCATTTAGATACTAAGCTGAGACCGTCTGCTGTCGTAGAAGACTCAACTAGAACTATATGAACTTTATTCGACTGTGAAAGTTATAGTTTAGTACCAACTAACCAGTCCACTATGTTACAGAATTCATATCACCCAGCTAATATTATATTCCAGTGGTAACATCTTTGCCAAGCAACTATCTATTTAAGTATTTCTTCTTACAAAGGGTTCTGCTACGATAAGAGTATTTAATATATGTAGGGATACGAATAATATATTGGTTGGTAAGAAAGTTTTGACGTTTTTCTGCTGCTTTACGATTTAGATAATTTTAGTATTAAGCGAAAGCTAGTATTTGCATGTTTTGAATTTTGATAAAAAAAAATTGTTTAATCATTAAATGGGAGTATATGATGGACCAAGAAATACTTCATTTGAAGCACTCTGTACTTTATTAGTTAAAATATTACGACGGAGGCTCATAAAATTCGTCTTTTATCTTTGGATCATCTAAACTTTATGTACATACGGTTCAAAGATGGTTTGAAAAATTAAGGTCAGGTGACATGAATCTTCAAGATGAACCGCGCACCGGAAGGGCAAAGAAGCTTGCTGATGACTCTCTGAGGATTTTATTGAGTAACAAGCCACTATTGACTACGAGGGCAATCGGAGAAATTTTTAACGTTCTTTTTTGCTTTCTCGGGAACAATATGAGCCATTATTCTTGGATCGCTTCGTTACTGGTGATGAAAAGTGGATTGTATATAACAATGTAGTCAGAAAATAAGTTATGGTAGTGCCAAGTAGTTCGCCTCCTGCCCTTGCAAAAGCCAATTTGCACGAAAAAAAGGTAATTCTTTACATTTTGTGGGATTGTCAATATCCTCTATCCATATCCTATATTGTGTTCAGCTAACACGACTGGATGCAAGAATATGCGAACTTCCTTCGGCACTATATAACCGGCAAGGTATTATCTTCCAAAATGAAAATCCAAGGCCTTACGTGACTTTAAAGACCAAGGAGAAGCTCCAATCTTGGATATGAAGCTTTTTCACATCCATCATATTCACATTACCTGGCTCCATCTGACTACCACTTGTTCCTCTCCATGCAAAATTTTCGCAGGGGAAAAAATCTTAAAATATTCAAGATGAGTGGTAGATTTCCTTTTTGACAGATGGACGAAGGTCATAGAAAACTGTGGGCAATATTTCATTGATTAATCTTAAGTATAAGCTTAAATATAAGAAAATGAAATTTCCTCAAGTAAACGACTAACCAATAATGCGTGTGTATGAGACTTTGCCACTTAAGTTTTGCGATTGGACTATTTTCTGCAAGGAGTTGCTTTGTAAATGTTCTTTGACGTTTTTTATTTTGTAACAACTTTGAAAAACTAAAAAAAAAAAATCTTTGCTTATATCCAGGCGATCAAATAAAAGTCAGCTCTTTAAAAAAAAATGCAATTAATATACGAAAATATTAGAACAATGATTTTTTTTATCTTAATCCTTGTATCGAGTTCGGGCAAAGTAAAACTTAACGCGGTCTCCAAATATTTCACATTAAAATCGCTGGTAAAATTTTGACGTACATATGTTAATTTGGAGAAAACAAGGTGACAAATGTTTAAAAATTTTATAGCTCAAAAACTTCAAATTGCTTATGAAATTCAGATAAACATTTTTACAATTAAAAATGGACTTAATTAATCTGAAAATTATCAAGAGAAATTAAATTCACAAAAACAATCTGAAAATTGCCAAGACAAAAAAAAAACAATCTGAAAATTGTCATAGAACCAGTAAATGTCAAAATTTTTACCAGCATTTTAATGCTACGCGCATTAAAATATTCCATAAAATAAGTGGAAACAAACAAAGCACCATCTATCTTAAAATAGAGTAAGATTCAATTTTTACATGTGGACTCCGTACTGCACTATAGTTGTAAAATTATCAGTAAAATTTTTGCTTGCGATTTTACCAGCGCTTAAATTTGTATGGAAATGTCATATTTTACTCGAACTCGATACTAGGCTTTAAGGACAGATATTGAGTCGATAACAGTACTTGTAAAAATTACAATGGCTACTTGATGATAATTCTGCATCATTGTCTATTATAGTACAGTACTTCAATAAGTTCCAAATTGGACATAGTTCGGTCAAAGATTACCCAAAAGAAGGACGTCTTGTCACTATAATCTTTCCACCAAACAAAGATCCATCCATAACCCGAATAAAAATAATCCTTGAGGAATATTTGGCCGTCAGAAAAATTTGTACTAAGTAAATAACGCACAATTTAACTAAGGCACGAGTTGACTGGAACAAAAGAAAATCAAGAAATTCAACGGGAAACTTAAAGCTTTCAAGGTTGCCTCAAAAGTTTAAACAAAAAGGCAAATTTTTCGAAAAAATAAATTTAATTAAAAACAGAAAATTATAATTCTAAAGTTTTCTTGTCATCCGCAAAAGTTCAGGGTGTACCAACTTCTATATATGTATGCAACGTTGGGATGTAATTTCATACATATCATATACATATGTACATTTTGAAGACATCCACTTTTCCCAGAAAATTTACTCTTGAATTCAATGTTTTATTAATTTCCATCCAGGCCGTACATATTCACATATTTACTTATCTTCATAAAATATTTATATACCTACAACGTTATGCAATATATATAAAAAAAAAAATCTCATAATTCATAAGCCTCAGCTCAGTTGAAAACAAACCAAAGCAGAGGAAATTAATAATGAGATTTGTATCTAGATACATGAAACTGACAGCTCATTTTTCGGAACTGAAACTGTTCAAACTTTTATTGAACATTCTCTACTGAATTCGACAGCTTACTGGCATACAAATTTAACATATATATACATACATAGATATATACTGGAGCACGCTAGCATGTAATGCTTCTAAATATATCGTAAATTACTTAAATCCATAAGTAAGAAAAACTTTTCCAAAAAATAAATTTTTTCTCTCGTGTTTTTGGAATTTTTTACCTCTTATCGTTGAGAGCGATCATATAGAGCTTTTTGGTATTGCTACCTGTCTAATGTGATGTTTCACTTAAATAAATTAAATACTTAAAATTTTCCTCTTAACTTATTAAATTACTCTCTATTAATTTCAAATGTACAATTAGTTACAGAACAAATACGATTTGAATATGTATATATTTTTATTTACGAGCAAATTTGAAGACATTCTTTATTTTGTAATATTGTTTTTTTTTAATTACTCGCCATTGCAACTCATATCTCTGGTCATTTTCAAGGGTTATCTATAGTGAACAATATCCAAATACGAAGGTAAAAGTCCTATAATAAATAACCGTAATATTCCTAGTAGAGCGGGAGTGGACAGATAATCGCGTGGGAACTGACTATGATATATGTGTGCTTATAGCTGGTTCGGAAATGTGGTAGTGGGAGCCGGAGTATACTCAGCAATGAACCACTTCAAATACAAGAAGGGTACCGTCTACAAGACTACTACAGCATCTTCCTAGTGAAGATTCCAGCTAAAGATAATATGGCAACGCTGCTGGAATTAATTTATAATGTAACCAATGATCGATATATCAGAAAACCACTAGATTGCGCAAAGTCTAACGTTGTCAGAGTGAGCTCGGGAGACTTGGTGCTAATCACAGAGTTATTGTCTACTAAGGTTCTGGAATGAGGAAGCTGATGCTCTGACCAGAAAGCACATAGGGGATGAGTTCATAGCTAAGCACCTAGTATAATCAGGGAAGAGTATTGTAGATTTACAAGCCTACAGTGTTACAGGCTAATCCCAGGTGGGAAGAACTAACCACAATGAGCGATTTTGAGAGCAATCATCTCCAAGTAAAGTCCCGATGAGATTGCATCGCAATAGATAATAGATGATCTAAATATGACTGATCGTAGGTATTTTGATAGTCGCCACTCTACCCTAACCTAAGTCCTGTAAAATTTTCTGACTAAAGTCTTCATTAAATACTAACAAATGTAGTAAACTATATGATACTTTTTTCTTTTATTGAAAAAATTAACTTTTTTTAATAATATTCGGCGGAAAATTTCAGTAAATCTCTGACGATATAGATAATTTTCTTCCGTCAATGATATCCTTAAGTTATTTTCGCTGAACTTTAAAAAAAAATGCAAAGCCCAGAAATCATAAGTTGTAGCATTCCAAGAGCAAAATGGAATATTTTGTACCCCTCTCCCTATACAATTAATTGCAAAGTTTATCCACTCATACTTTAAACATTCTATTTGAGTTGAGTATATCTGAATTCCAGTTACATGTAAGGTATCCAATGATAAAAAAAAAGTATTTAAAATCATAATCAGAACGATATCGTTACATTTTCTTTGGTAAATGAAACTTTGACATCTTCTTATTTCAAAACATGGAAAACTATATGCCAGTCTTACAGGATACGCGTCCTGATTAAACAGTTGCACAGAAAAAACTACACCAGAACAAACTTACACTATATATTGGCACTTGACGAAAGATGTATACGAGCTGCATACATATGTTTCCTAACAATGGGCACATAATGGAATAATTTTGTCAGTATTATACGCTCAGTCAAAATTGTTTTTTCTCAGTTTTTATACTGAGGTACTTACCTACATATTTTTCTTACATGAGCTAGTTAAATTTAAGACCTCGAATAATTTTATCAAGTCCAAACCATTCACCAAGCCTTTAACTCATCAGAAACTGATTCTTTGATACAGGCTTGATGTATAACCACTGAACCCTATCGACCCCAAATATCAGAAGAAATCTACCAAGTGATAATAACTGAAGAAGCCATTTATTTATTTTTTGAAGGTAGTAAATACTTTCTTTGATGAATATAGCCTAGCCAGTGGCATCATTTTCACTTAACAGCTGTTACATTCATACATACACATACTTCTTTCTTAAGAATTCATAAATAAATCCCCGCATTTCGAAAATCCTTCCACCAAAACTTCATCTCAACGATTTAATCTTCTCAACAAACACTAATTAAAAATTTTCGGATTAATTACATTCAGATTCACCTCATTAATTAGAAACTTGAATTCTGCGAAAAACTTCTAAAACTTCATTTTCTACCCCAAACACACCATACCAACCGATAAATGGGGCGACGCTGTTTGCATGTCTCTAAAATGCTAACTTTCGCTAAGTAGGTAAAATTCACTTAACCGATAAGGCTAAAACGTCGGGAATACTTTCGTTTCGAAGGATATCCCTTGTTAGCTTAAAAATTTAATTGGCAGAGCCGGCTAATTTATGCATCGTCATGGGCATAATTTTGGCTTTATATTTTAATGTGGTAGGAACTTCCAACTTTGGGGCGAAGCTACTCTCAACTGTAAGCATTTTTTTTTTTTTATAGAAAGAGCAAACATTGCGATTTTAAATGCATATACTACATACATACAGACATACAAACTGGCTCACTTGAGTGCGGTTTTTTTTATATAATGGTAAAAAAATCATCCTCACCATACTGATTTTAATTATTCCTGGCTGCTCAGAGAAAGTTCGATTTTTAATTTATCTTCAAAACTCCTACGAACAAGAGAAAGAACTTTTAAGTAACTTTAGAACTAAAGCTTCGGACTTCTGTTTTCAACATATCGGGGTCCCGGGGGCTATTATTTATGAATTGTACTACTTTATACCACATAGAATTTCCGAGATGAGTGTAATCAATACTTCGACGATGTTAAATTATTATTGGATCCTTATTCTTGTGCCCAATGCTGTGTTAAACGAGGCGGCATATACACAAATTCTAGGCCTATTCTCATCAGTATTCATGTTGTTTACGTGGAAGTTTTCTCTACCTACCTTGTTTTGTTATACAACGTATATATGTACATAGGACGAACAGCTGTCATATGCTACCAATTTATGAGTACTATGAACGTACAATGAAATAGAGAATTTCTGCAAGCTAGACTGATCCCTATGTACTACATACCTATATAAATAACCCGCTGTGTAAAATCATCATAAATTTCGATCACGTATCGAAGTCAACGTTTATGATCAAACTTCTATTTGTACATACATATATGTAGGTATCCTTGCCATTTTGCACCAAATCGAAGGAAATATGACATCTTCGAAGTATGATGGGGAATTTCCGGAATTGATTTGACTCTGTTACACATACTTACATAAAGTTGAGAGAGGAAAAAAGAAATCTTCAAAGTTTGATAATCTAAATGAACTGCCAAAATGAATCTGGAATGTAATCTTGTAGTGAAAAAGATCGAAAACTGTGCAGATAAATCGGAATTGACAGATTTCCCCTTTAAGTAAAGGTCACGTTTGCAATTCTCAGGTTAATTCAATATCAATCTTCTAAAATTTCAGTGAGAAACGAGAACTGTTTTGATGTTACCAAGGTAACAGACTCCCCTGATAATGTGGAAATATATACATCTTTTCGAGCGAATTACATTATCCTAGTTGTTATCGTATGAAAGATGATTGGTAAATTTATTACGAGAGTTACATATTTACATGCAACAATGTCATGAAATGCGAATGAATTAAACCAGAAAATATAAACATTGTCACCAGTGTAATAAGATTACTTCTTTGCTGTGTAGACTTTTCACGTAGTCACGTTCCTATGAGGATAGTCGCAAGAGAAGCCCGGGGGCTAAAGAAGAGCAGCCCGTGAGTATTAACTCTTTTTGTAAATAAGTTGGGGCGGCTATTAAAGCACTAACTCTAAGAGATAGGATGTCTTAAGACTCTGTTTATTGATTTCTATATCATTCTATTTATACAGTTGATTTGCTTAATCGATAATTAATCCTACAGTGTATATCTCTACAAAAGTTGCAATATGCCTGACGTTGCATGTTTACTTCATGAAGAAATGTTTGACCCATATCTATGCTTTGTTTATCAAAGCACAGTGTCACTGACTGCACTTGTATGCATCAAGAATGATGCATTGCACTTTCTTGCTGTTTGTGACTTGCGTCCCTAGGTCAAACAAGCATTTTTATTATTTAGATCTTTTGTAAGATACTGCAAGATATTTCTTATTGATATTGAATCAGCATATTACACCAGCGTGATTCGAACCTTCAGACGTTACTATTTCTGTTTCTATGTCTTCAGTTCAGTTTTCGGGTTGATTTTTACTTTTTCTTTTTATATAATTGATAAAAATTTAAAAATGGGCATGTGTACAGTGTAAACAATATTATGTGCAGGCTTCTTGATATGGTATACGGTTATGTAACAGTATAAAGCGATAGTCATTGTCGCCAGGAGCCAGTGCAAAGGGGTGTACTTGCACCCCCTGGCTTGAAAGAAAGAATACAAAAAAAAATATTATTCAATATTTTTTTAATTAATGTTTTATTCTGTAATAAAAAAACGAACGGAAAGTTGCTGTTTGAATAAAACTTGAGCCGTCAAGGTTGTTGACCGAAAAGGCTTCAACACCTTGTCAATGAATTCAGTGTCCCCCTTTACCCTTAATCGGTGAACACTGAGCATATTAGCATGAACAGACCGCTTAGTATCTAGCATCTTCCACCCTTGATCGATTCAATGTCTTGATATACCGTAACGTACTAAAGGAACGTTCAATACTAAATGGTATTGCTGGAATAGTCAAGCCAATCTTGATTGCTTCGTATATAGCTGGGCAAAACGGGGTGGTTTAATCAATCAAATCTGCATACTTAAGAGATTCGTTTAAGGTCTTATCATTCGCATCATTTGCCTTACACATCTCGTACCAAGTCGTATATGCGACAATAAAATTCTCTAGAATACCTCTGTAAAGGTTCTATATATCTTCTGGCAATGGCTAAAAATGAAGATTTGTCCAAGTTTATTATATTTTCACGACGAAATTGCATAATCGAAAATGCTTTTTTGTGCGTAGAAGAAAATCGATCTCTCAGAGATCAAATCAGACAGTCTAAGTATAAAAGGAAGATATAGGTATATTCTGAAGAATTCTTTAAGATTTTCATACCTATAATTTTATCTGTGGATCAGCCTTGCCTACACTCCAGGACGTTTAAATTCAACATCTAATTGTTCGCGAATTTTTGTAGCTCAATCAAAGATAGCCCTAAAAACCGTCAAGGCTTATCGCGTTGCGATTGAAAAACGTCTGTTAATTTATTTATGTGATCGTGACCTTTATGTTCGTATTCACTTGTTGTAGTTGGTTACACACGGTTTCGAGTTTGGAGGAATAAACAGCAATCACGAGAGTCTCACAATGTATGTTAGATTTGTTGCAGTCGTGTATATACTTACTTGCTTTGGTTTTTGTTCGCAAGAAACTTCGTTTAAAGTTCATACAATAGTGATAAAGTTCTCAGAAAACGTTCTGATACGCCTGCTCTTAATTTTGCTATGCAACGTGTTTTGCAATCGATAACAGTAACGACCGCGGACAATGGTACACAGACCATGGTGATTCCGGTAAGTGATGTGAGCGAAATACACACGGGAAATTTGATACTCTTTATGAAGATTTGCGATTGGATGGGAAGTCATTTTACAGATACTTCCGGATGACAACAAATTAGTTTTATGAAGTTCTAGGTTTAATTTGATAGAATATACAAAATTAAGAATTTTCTTACTTACCGTTTTCATTAAACTCCGCTTATATTTGATCCCATATCATCTAAAACTCATTATTTTAAATGCAAGTTTGATTTGAAAAGCTTCTGCATCCTAAACTACTATTCATACAGAAAAATTGTCTTCTGATAATCTTAAGCTTACTTCCTCATCTTCCCCACCGTAATCAAATTTTTATATCTTTGTTAACAAAATTACTTAATAAAATTTATATTAACCAAATGACTATGATTCAACAAGCAAAACCTCTCAACTGAGTAATAATAGCATATGTGAATGTGCAGTGGTACGATGAATTCGAATCAATCCTGCCACATATTGGGCCTATGGTCGCACATACACTCTTGCAACTATTATTCAACTTAGTGTTATTGAGCGTAAAATGCTAAGGTTACCATTTAATCAAAACTATTTTATTATTATAGTAAGTGTAGCCTTTGGGAATGTAAGGAGCCAAGCTTAAAATTTCTGGAAGACTATTCTCCTGTGAGGATAGTAGTTTAGGCTTTATGGCATTTATAAAATCAATGTCTAGTCACTTTTCCATAAGAATCAATATAAAACATTTTAGAGAATTGTACTAGCATATGCGTCGTTTTCCATCCGGCTCGAAGGACCAAGGTATGGGATCAAAAATAATCTTAAGAGGAGTCAGTACCAAGATTTGCGAGTTTCGTACATTTTTCAATGCGAATATCTGTAGCAAAATAATGCTTTATATCTTAAATTCAAGATAGCGAAGACGTCTAGTAAATAACTTCGGAAAAAAATAAAAACAAAAATTGCATGGAACGGAGATACTAGATCGGAAATTGTTCTTGTAGCTAATTAGATATGTAATCAGTTTTTGAGTCTGATAAATGGTTTTGGAAATAACTGCAAAAGAAGTGAGTCAGTCCTTCTTAAGATGAAAAAATGTCCGTTTTTTGGTACAAAAATGGACATATTTTCAACTCATCATTATGAAGAACTGGTAACTCGTGGAAATTAATATTCCATGAGAAAACTGTTCACACAGAGTACTAATAGTAAAAAGTCAGTTATGACGTTAAATGATCAAAAACAAACCACACCACTTGATTACCCGCTCCTTCCTTTTTAATTGGATATCAAACATGACGCCTTTTGGACAACTCCCAATGAGGGGTGGTACGACTTCTAATCCCCAAAAGTTCTTTCCATAGAAATTGTTCACTTATTTCATAGTTAGAAATCCAAATGCTCTACGACCCTCCCACATAGGGTTAGGCGTCCTTAAAATATTACGACAGTTTTCACGTTTTCCTTAACTCTCCAAGTGTATTAGAGAATTGCGATTGGAGAGTTTAGAGTTTTAATCGGGGAAAACAAAAATTCTAATCTCAAACACTCTCCAGAAATCATTACAGAGCCGTGGATTATAGTTTCAATACCTGGTAATAGTAGTAGAGTAGAATAACCACTTATCGTACTCATGTGTTTGTATAATTTATACTCTTCTAATTTTTCCATCCAACTTTCCCCTCCCGAATCTATAGAGTAGAATGCAGGTACTAAATGTTTGAGAGAACCAGCTCCTACAAATTGGTTTAAATAGTTTTGATCTAGATACGATTTTAACTTTACTGGAGTAAAATGCAAAACTAAATTTCATTTGACCATAGACAAACTTTTCTTTCTATCGTATAATAATTAAAATGGCAGACTCAATTTCATATAATTAATGGATACCATGGAACTCTTGAAATTGTTAATCTTAACTGAACTGAAATAATTTACTAACAGCAGAGTTCCTAGCGCTTTCTTATGGTTCCATTAAACACAGTTTATTCAATAAATTTATAATTTTCTTAATTACTACTGACTGAAGATATTTATATTTTCATTTATTACTGTTATCTCTTCAGAACTTCGGCCCCATTTTAATGGAGAAAAGAAAACAGTTTATTATTTCCACTTGACGCGATATTAAAGTACATGACAATCAAATTAAATGAGAATGACTTTAAATTTAATTTAATATTTTGGTAAAAATATTTAGTAGTGGGATTTTTAAGAGTTTTTCCTTCCTTTATTAGATTCTTTTCGAGGTAGACACTTTTTGCAATTTTCTTGGGTAACAGCTCCACATGAATTTTTTTATTTATTTTTTACTCGATTGGGTAGGTTACCGTCGAGCGGCATGAAGAATGTATGAATTTTGGAGATTTTTTTAACATAAAATAAATGCTTTTGGAAATGGGTTTTAAGGTATTTTAGTAAATTCCAATTTTATTAATAAAAAAAATCCGAATTTTCGGCTCCAGCTCCCATCAAACAAAACAGTACACGGCGGGTTTTTGGTCTGCGCGGGACACTCCACAGCTCTGCCAGTTCATCCGAAATAAATAGAGTTGAAAACGATTAAACTAGATAAAATGTGGGGGGCCTTACCGGTTTTCTTTTTCAAAAAAACAAAAACATCTGAATACCAAAATGCCAGCCGTTTGAAAAAAAAAGCATTTTTTGCCCTGTTTTTTTTTTTGTGCTTCAACGGAAGAAAAAACTATTTCTAAATCAATTTTTGCAAAAATCGATGGCCCGCAAATTGAGTTTCTTTTCAATTGCGCAAAAATTCATGTGAATCGGTTCATCCATTGAATCTGTAGAGCGTCCCATGCCATAAATTGGACCTTCTGTGAGTGGACCTTCTTCTTCCTCCAAGAATTGATTGTGTTGAATTTGAAGGCGTTGGTTTCCCGAAATTTATGAGGCTACTTCAGGTCCCGAGAAATGGTCTCCCCAGTAACCGCGCTCCAAGCGCCTCAGGTACTTGTTTTCCTTCCGCTCTCAACAGGCTGTGAATTCTAAAATGCTTTAGATATGAAAATATCCTCTTAGTCACGTGCTTTAAACACTTTAAATGTAATTATGTAATAAAAATCGACTTTTTCATCGTTATGAACGGTAACCTCCCCTTAAGCTTAATATTCGATACAAATTGAACAGTGATTCAAATACGACTTAATTTCGGGCTGACTTGCTAATAGGAATAGGTTAGGGTTTCCTAAGAGGGTGCTACAAGAAATATCCAGGCTTCTTCACTTAGAACTCCGGTGGGTATTGTGCCCATTAACCTCATAGAATAATCTTTTTCAAACAGCCCTAGGTTCATGCTGCTTCCCTGAGGAATCTCAGGATACATCTGAGCTCTTTACCTTGCAGCTCCCCCAGATTTAAAAAGAAGTAGCTACCTCTCTTTTATTCATTAGAGCGGGACACTCACAAAGTACATGTTGGACGGATTCGATTTCTTCCGAATCCTCATAGCTCCAGCAGAAATCTTTCGCCGCTATTCTCTGTCTACTAGTATAGTGTCCAATAGCGCAGTGAGTCGTGATGACTGCTGGTATCGGTCTTACTACCATTAGGTCCGCCATACATCGAACGCAGCACAGCACAGCACAGCGTAGGGCATGGTAGAATAGGTTTCTGTAATATACACAAGTAAATGACCGACCATATTGCTTCTGCTGTGCGCAATATGCGGACGGGTATTTACTTTTGTATGTTACAATAACCTACGCTGTGCTGTGATGTGTGGATATCCGGCGTGCCTTAAAGAGTTTTTTTTTGTCCTCTTCCTGTCATTGTCATATGCAGGCCATAATTTCCTCGCAATACGGCAGGTTTCTCTGTGGACCCACTGGGCGATTATCTTTTGATAGGCGCCAGTTACGATCTCATCTTTTAGAGCTATGATTATGATCCTCACATAAACCACTGCTGCGGAGCTATCCATGTCAGCCTACTCATCAGCCATCTCAATCCCTATGGTCAGGTATCCAACATATGGTCACCATGTGGCGTGTAGGTAATTCCTCGATGCATCTATTTCGAGTTTAGTAATACAGCATCCTATAGGCATAACGTGCTATCCAGATTATACGGAATAATTTGAATCCGATTGCTGAAATGTTGCTGTTTATATTAGTTTTAGACTGTTCAATAAAATTTCCATTTTCCCAATATTCAATCTAGAGGAAATTTTCCTGGGTACGATAATTTCCGCTGGTCCCGGTGATGGATATTCGAATCCAATTTTTAGTTCTAATTTAATTATTAATCATAGTCCCATTTTATATACTAAGATACCATAACCCGACATAGCTATGATTCATTTGGTAATGACATCGGTGGCTCTTTCGACAATACAAAATTTTTCCTCAATAACATCATTGAGGAAAGGCTGCAAACAATCACAATCGACAGTTGCATGGATAAGCACCATGCTTATAAATCGGAAGATGATGTCATCCATAGGGATATGTCAATATTAGTGCACTGAGGGGCTGCCCACAGAAAGGGGTTCTATCGGCCCTTTTGTGATCGATGGTGATACACGAGCTCGTAGGAAATTGTTGAAATACAATAAGAGTCAAGAATAATGGTACGATCTTGGCCTAATGGAAAGAGCCAGAAATATTGTTTTTGGCTGGTTAGAAAATGAAGGCCCCAGCATCAATCCTAACAAAACCACTATTGTCCTCATCACACGGAGAAGCAAACTAAACACATCCTCCTTGCACGGAACGAACATAAAACTCTCTAAAGAGGTAAAGTTTCTAAGGACTATCCTTGATCAGAGACTCACATGAAACCAGTATTTGTCGAAGCTTATATAGAAAGTCACAGCACCTCTCTGTATAGACAAAAATGGGGTTTTATTCCAGAATACTGGTCTTATACGACTATCGTTAGGTCCATCATGGCTCCGTCGTATAATAGACCGCAACAGAGGAAAGAACAGTGCAAACAAGGTTACAAAAATTACAAAGACTTGCATTCCTCGGAATAACAGCTGCTACGAGTACTTGTCCCACATCAGCCTTAGGACTGATGCTGGGTATACCTCCTCTACATGTTCTAAAAAGCACGGTACTACTATGGTGCTAAATGCCATCTCCAGGAAACCTGAAGACTTAGTCGGTCATCAAAAAGTGATTATAGAATTTCCAAATGACTCAATAGCCTCCAAGTTAACAGACACAACGCTTAAGACTCTTAGATTTGGGCACCACTTTAAAGTGGTCATAGAATACCGCCAAAGCTGGAAGAATAGTGGACCGGAATTCTGAACGCGATTAACTCGTCTGGTACACAGATAGATCTAACAGAGAATGTATGATGGGTGTACGAGTGTATACATACATACATGGACCGAGATGTAAATTGCACAAAGCTCTGGGACATTACTCAACTATTTTTCAAGCAGAACTTCACGGCATATAAACATGCATTAGAAGCAATACATATATAAATAGCCTCTTTAGTCTAGGCATTCGAGACATTAAAGGGGGCATCCGGTACAAAAGGTCTAGGAGAACTGAAATTTTGTAGATTTGTACAATTCGGTGTCCTAATTAATATTCCGAGTTTGCGACCTTGAGCGACCGCCGCTTGCGCCGCCATATTGTAGAAATGGTACCGAAAATCAGTTTTTCAAGTACATATTTTCTCCAGCATCACCTAGGTTAGAAATACCTATTACAAAAATTATACAACATGTAACTTTTGTAGGAAACATTTTTTAATCAAATGAATAGCTTACGAGTTTCATCGGAGTCAAGCACAGCAAATTCTAAAATTCACAAATATCTCTGCATTGTTTTCATATGCGACTCCATGGCAGTGATTTTGCGAATTGTAGAATTTGCTGAGCTTGATGCTGTACATACCTCATTCACTATTCATCTGATTGAAAACTGTTCCGGAAGTTCAGTGAAACTTTATGAAATTTATTGGTCTTAATTACCTAATATTAGACATTTGAAATTGTGTTGTTTCGGAAGCTTGAAATATATAGCTTTATTGAATTCAGTGTTGTTTTGTGAAATTAAAGCTGTTAAGTTATTAATTTACCGTGATGAATTGTGCGGTGCAATGTTCAATCAAAATATCACGCTTTCACTACTGCCATGACAAAACGCACACAAACACAGCACACTAATACATTTCGCAGGCTGCTTAACTTTTCCTCCGATATGTCGTTTCCTTATTAGTTATTTATTCATTGAGTGTAGAGCGCCGAAATCTATAGGTACCTACTAATTTTTTTTTTCTGTCAAAACTTGGGCTATTACCTACATATCAATATACATATATAATAGGATATCCTTTGATCCTTGATATCATTATACTAGAAAATAAAAAATTATTAGAACAATGCATTTCTTGCTTTATTCGGCTTGCATTTGGCTTCTTATAAGCGCGAAATAAATTTTTATCACAAATTCTTTCCTACACACCTTTCTCGTACGATGATGATTTTATTAAGGAATTTCTGTTTCTTAAAAAATAAGGTTCAACCCAACGCTGTTACCGAATTGAATTGAATTCTTTGGAAATCATTCTGAGAGAATTTCGAAGAACCCTTTTCAAACAGAAAATTCTATGATAAAAAAAGAGCACATGAAAAAAAACCGTTCTCCTCGCAGTTTTAGGAATGTGCGAGTATTCAAAATAGAAAAGGACACTTTCTGTGTAAAGATTTTTCTGTGGAATTTCAATTTTCTTTCAAGAATTAAAGAGCTAAAGAACTGAAGGTAAAGGTTTATACCTGAATTTTCACGATGGACTACAAAAAATAAGTATTTGAGTTTGGTACTGAGATTTTTTCTCCTAACGGTTATTATGTAACAAGGTTTTTTTCTTTCTACTCTCTGCTACTTATTATATTACATTAATTGGTTTTCTTTTAGCTTTGTTCTAACTGAAGAGTACCTACCCTGAGGACTGTACATACTTTTTACAGGAACATCTTCAAGACTTGACCTTTAACTAAACCTATTACTTTACCTTTATAGTCATATATAGTATAGGTAAACCCTTTACAAATTATTGGCAAGAGATTATGTAAAATTCTAAAACAGATCGATTTTTCAATTTGTTACATTTTGTTGTTTTTTGTGTTAATTAAAAATGAATTGAGTGGTAAAAATAGGTATACAACTTTTTCGATAATAAACTTACGCAATTACAATTTCAAAGTCATTCTTATAATTGACAGAGGACACAGAGAGACCATTTTCCAAAAACTTCTGGCCGACATCAGTTTATTTTGGAACCCCCACCGCCATGCCACTTCACATAGAAAAATTAATAACCCTTCTTTCTACCATGACTCGGGTCTATATAGTTTATAAGAAAACTTTCTTGTGGGAAGTTTTACTAATTTTAAGTGCTGGTGAAGTTTCCTTTCTTTAGATATACCATACTCTGACCTTAAGTGAAATTATAGTCAATATAGTTGCAAATATATTCCTGAGGGTTAGTTAGCTACCAAGTATATATTTATATGAATATTATAACAACAACCACAATAAAGACTTTCTCCCGATTTTAGTATGGAACGGAAATTACATTTTTGTTTTGAGTTCTTAGAGTTGGAAGGAACTGTGAAAAGACGTTCTCGCGAATATTACATGCATATTTATGCAATTAAAATTGAAGATTCGAAAATTTACGAAAGATTCTTACCACTCTCTTGTATCTATAGGTACTCGTCTGGGCGAATAATTACCAACTAACACAAATTATATTGCTCCAAGCTACCAATATACAAATTGGTATATGAAATTTCTAGAACCCCTGAAACTAGAAGTAAGTTTTTTATTAATAGCAATATTGTTTTTCTTTTTACTTCTATAAAGTCCGGAATATTACTTTTCAAATATAAATTTAAGTGTAATTAAAGACTATAGAAGAACAAGAATTTGTGCCTAGTAGTAAAAAACTTAAATCTATTTCCTAGCTTCCTAGATAATTTTTTCATTCTTTATAACTACAGTGATAATTTTAATTTTTTTTAAATTAATTTTTGGTCAGTTAAATGTCTTTTATATCATTTAAATTACAGTGAATTTACGATAAAAGCAACCTCGACAGTCTTGCCACTTTCACTACAATCGTAGCAAATTGCTACTTGGGCTACCCGGATACCCCCCTAATATTTTGGCTACGCTAAAGAATTTTAGAATACGTGACCAAAATATTTTCAATATTTTTTATTTATTTTAAATCTCAGTACTGGTATAAGTGCCCTATCTTTATTTATGCTTACTATACTCACCGATAGCGATTTGAACTTCCTTTCTGGGCTCATTTATATAATAAAAAATTTGTAAGTAAGGAGATTATATGTTTGGATGTCAACGTTGGCTTTAAATTTATAAGCACAACAGCCCCCTAGCAACTAAGGTGCTGCAAGACCTTTTCTCTTTAAATAAATTAAAGAAGGAACCGATTAAGCTATGACGCGATTAATAATTTTAGTCTACTTATAGTCTAGTCTAATTAGATCAATTTGCGGCAAATAAAAGCATCAATCGGTAAAGATCTAAATTTTGGTATACATGCTTATTACGGCTTCCCATTAAACATATTAAAAGCCCCGTCAAAATCTGTTGCGCTCGAGCGGCCGTCTTGGAAAATAGGTACACCTTTTCAGTTGCCTATACTTCGGCAACTATAACCGACATGAAAATATAGTTAAAAAAAAAGTTCTAGTTTATTAAATTGCCTATAAAAAAAACATCGCATTTTTTGTATCTCTAATATTGTAGCTGTAATCCGACGTTGAATAGCAAAATTATTTATATTTTTGCCCTCGATTTATATTTTTTATTTCTGTAAAATATATTTCCGGAAACTACAAATAGAGAGAGAGAGAGAGAGAGAGAGAGAGAGAGAGAGAGAGAGAGAGAGAACAGAGAGAGGCATTATATAGTATGGTTGGACCGTAGCAGGTCAGAACGCTTTTAGGTAGGACCCGCTTCGGTGGTAGCAGTCCAAGCCCCGAGCAGCAAATGTTCGCTCTCGCTGGTGACGAAACTGTTTTTCTCTACGCGTCCTTGGTCATTTTATTAAAAACATATCAAATGACGTAAATTGTTTTATTTGTGAGGAAAGCCTTACAGGAGCGACAGTGAGTGTTAAAAATAAAGAGCTTACCACTTTCAAAAGAAGCCAGTGACAGGAGAGGAGATAATAAAAAAGAAAAATTGGAGGGATTGCATACAGTAACTGTGCATATTTCGTGCATATTTTGACGCATTAAAATTGAAACGACAAAGCACCACTGCAGCAGAACCAATTAGTTCACCGAAAAAATCGAAGCTCAGGTCATTTATCCCATATTTTCAAAATAGTCGGTAGTATTACAACTAGGTGAGTCACTGATAATGCTCTCTCTAAATGGATTTTACCAATGGCTGCTATCCATGAAATCTGCGAATCTTTGGGAGCAATATTCTGGTACAGCCCTTTTTAGTAGAGAACAGCCAACCGACTCGAGGGAATTTCGAATAGAAAGAGATAACCGAAACGTGAAGCGACTGGATAACTGGTTTGCCTGCCATGATCCATTTCAGACTTATAATGCGCCTGCTAATGAGAGATCTTTAAATCGACATCATTATCACACATTCAGAAACTTCGCGTACAATAGTATGGCAAATCTAGCATTGTTACCCCTTACCGCTGCAGCCTACCTCATTTAAAAGGACATCATGTGTATATGAGCCATGAGCAAAATATTAACACTTCAATACACGAATTAAAACATCTGTAATTGCTTACGTGATCGCTTGCAAAAAGTATTACTTTTCTTACATTTAGTTGCCAGGTCAATATAAATTTTTTCTAAGATATTAATATTTTTATTAACTATAATATTATATATTGTAATTTGTCAGAACTGTTACCAAAAATTTTTTCTGAATTCTTCATTTGAATTGTAATGGCGTAACGTCACAGCTCAAAAGTCAAATAATTAGTAGGCATACTTGATACTCTTATCACCATGGCTTGAAGTATTTTTTTCACTTCGGTCGTGCGGTATTAAGGGCGCTTAATCCCTTGTATTGGCGTGCACGTGCCAAGTTTAGGCGCTCTGCACACAATGAACGGCGACAGCCAGGATATTGTCGGGTGGATGTGGTGACTGCGTTTCCTTCACCATGGCAGATTAATGGAAGAGAAATATATTACGGAATTTCTTTGTACCTACTTGGGATTCGTTGGGAGTCAGCCACCGCCCTAGATCAGTTGATCTTAATACGCAGGCGCTGTTTTTGATCACTAATGTGTGTAATGCATCACTGATTTATAACAATAGACTGTGCGTATTGCCATTTTCCTATAGGAAAGAATAGCGCTATGGCAGAGTTTTAGCTACGTTTTCTTATGCCATTTGATGTTTTTATGTTGGCTGTAAATGAAATCACCGCAGGAAGAATAGATAAAGATAGTGCTTACCATGCTCCGTCTCTCTTGCCCATACGCAGGATTCAGATAAAAATAACCTTTTGAAAATTAAATCGAAATGAGTTTAATTCCTTACAAGCGATTAAAATATCACTTGGATACAAGAAAGTATATATTTTTATTTAATTCGATTTTCGGGTGTAAAATTACATCTGATTGGTTGAGCTTTACATGTTTTACGTTTAAAAGGGTGCTCAAACCCTGATTTACAGAAACACAAAATGTGTGCCACATAAATGAGTAAATCGCTCAGTAAATTTTTATAGTTCAATGATTTGCACTGATTCTACGTGCTTGCTTGAACTTGAAAATAATAATTTTCAATGAACTTAATGACTTGTCATTTATTCATAATCCTTATAGTTCTAGAACATATAAAAAACCATTTGAACTATAATTTCAAGAACTCAGGAGATTTTTTTCTCTATTCGATATCGGATTACAGCTGATGAATTGAAGATACAAAACAATGTTAGTAAGCTTTTTTAAAGGCAATTTAATAACCTATATTTTTTATTTGAACTATTTTTTCGTATCATGTATAGGCAAAAAATTTAAAAAAATGTACCTTTTTACCAAGATTTCGGTTCCACGCAACAATTTTTGACGGGGACTTATTATTTTCAATGGAAAGCCGTAATAAACATGTATACCAAAATCCAAAACCTTACCGATTAATGTTATATTTATTTTTTTTCTTCTAAATTTGACTGGACTATTGAACAGTATATCAAAGAAAAAACTAACTTTACAAATTTCAACCCCACTGATATATTTGTAAACATTTTTTATACAGACAAATTAATTTTTTTTAGACCAGTTTTCAATAAATTACTCTATAGGGTTATATTTATGTAATATTTTAAGTTTTCTCGTGTGGCTACTCAAATTTCTTTCGACGTCAACTTTTAAAGTTACTTTCCAAACTGGCGTAGTACATTTTTTTTTTTCAGTACAGGCAGTTAAAGTTGGGTGAAGTATTAATTTTCTATTCTTGGTTCGGCAAAATGTGACATTTTCTTCCAAGCTGGAGTAGTTGGCTTAGAATTTAAAGCAACAGGTTACATAAGTACTATTATATTTTTTTGGTAACTATTATGATTTGGTCTATTATCCGATTCCAGCTTGACGTCGACTTACGGGACACCCTGTATACGGCTAGCTGTCAAATACAAGTATTGAAATACGGATTTTCTCATATTCCCTAAATCAGAAGAGTATACGCACACGTCTCAGTGACTCGAATACGGATAATCTCATATTCTCTATAATAGGCGTGAATAACAATAATGAATTTATTAACGGCCAAAATAAAAACTAACTAAAACACATTAAGGTAACGAAATAAGTAATAACAAAAAGTAAGAATAAGTAATAAACAAATAAATTAATTAATAAAATCAAATAATATAAAACAAATATACGAACACACATAAAAACAAACCGAAACATGCCACCATAAAACAAAAAAATAAATAAATAAAAGCGAAACAAAGAAATTTAAATCAAAGTTAATGGAAAAAAAAATAAAAAACTAAACCTAACCCTATAAGAAATAAAAAGAAATAAATAAATAATAAAATAAATAAGTAAAAAAAGAAAACTAATTAACTATAAAAAGTACGTGCCATTTACGCTCCCAAACACTTTTATCTTTTAATAATAAAATATTGTTCAAGAAGGGATTTATTTGGATTCTCCGGTATATAGCAAAAGCTAAAAAATGTTTTTAATTTGTTATTTCATCACACAACCCATTATATTTCTGGTGACAAGTTTCAAGTCTTGATTTTGACTCATCAACAGGTGAGTGACTTGAAAAACAAATGAAAAAATAGAATAAGGAAAAGAAATGAAAAAATGAAACAAATTTCAGAAAAATTTAAATGAACCCCAGATCTGCATAAAGTTAAACTTTCTGTCCAATTTAATTTTTGTCCTTAAAACTCCTCATAAATTAATTGATCTTTTGACGAAAACTTATGACTTAGAACGTTAAGCACCTTCATCCTCCCTACAATATTCAACTCTAATCTTTTTTAAATATATTTTGAAAGATAGTTTAGATAAACATTAAATCGAATTTAGCATCTACAGCAAGGCCAATATTATTTCTGCCCAGTATGGTCTTGCTCTATCTTACATTAAAATCTACTTTTATTCATTTTTTTATACTGCTATGCATTGATAATAAAATGTTGCAAATTCCCCATACAATTAAAAAAAGACTTTACATTCTACTAAACATGTTCAACGCAAATTGCTAATGTGGGAAGAAATTTTCAGTCCACCTTGTACATTTCTCAATTTCTTTCAAAAACAAATATCAATGAAGCAAATTAACCATATTTACCCCATAATTGAGTTTTCAGAAAATATATCCTATCACCTTGCTTTATAGTTTCTTATATTAAAATTGTTGGGTTAAGTTTTTTTTTACCCTGATTGAGAATTTGAATGACACGAGGAATTACTAATAAAACAGAAACTTCTAGATTGACTTGCTTTATTGAAGACTTGATAAGGAAGATCCAAAGTGTGCGACGACTAGACTGCAAGTGTCTCTGACAATGTTTTACATGTTATATGGATGTGATTATAGCAAATTTATAGGATAACGATGAGCAACTTGAAATGAGCAATTTTAAATGAGCAATTGTATGGATTTGACTTTGAAGCAATTTTGATTTAATTGATTTTAAACATTAACAGTAATTTAAGTAGAACT
This sequence comes from Dioctria rufipes, assembly GCA_963924295.1. Taxonomy (NCBI): domain Eukaryota; kingdom Metazoa; phylum Arthropoda; class Insecta; order Diptera; family Asilidae; genus Dioctria; species Dioctria rufipes. Next base: position 168,734,296 of record OZ002742.1, on the reverse strand, counting down.
ACAATTTTATAAGTTAATATTGTGGCTGAACATGCCGCCGGCCTTGAAAGTATTGTGATGCTTTCAATCAATCATATTCTGGAAGCGGTCCCACCTTATGGATGGAGCGTCGGAGAATGCCTGTTGCTGTTTTTACTTCTACGACGCAAATATAACCATCACTACCTGGTACAGTAGCAACAACTCGCCCAAGTTTTCATTTGTATGGTGGAAGGTCGTCCGATGAATTAGAACCAGCATGCCTGTAGTTAAGTTAGAATATTGAGACTGCCATTTGGCCCTTTCTTGTAGTTGCGACAGATACTCCCTTGTCCAACGCCGCCAAAATTGTTGTTGTAAGCCTGAAATACGCTGCCACCTGCGGAGATAAGTAAATTTGTGAGTACAAAGATCAGGCTCGACGAAATATTCTAAAGTAGATTGGTTCAGAAAATGTGCAGGAGTTAATGCCTGGTCATCATTTGGGTCAGTTTACATTGCAGTAATGGGCCGTGAATTTAATACCGCTTCAATCTGTACCATGACTGTCGTTAGTTCTTCGAACGTTAACGTCCTGTAGAGGATTTTGCAGATTTCGCAGCTGCCTCCCACATCCCTCCAAAATGTGTTGATCGTGGTGGAATATGATGGAACTCGATAGTATGATTGGAACACCAAATGTGAATATCCTTTTAAGACTGCTGACGAAAGAAAACATCACGAAACTCCAATAGCTACCTGCGTGCACCAACAAAATTTGTAGCATTATCGCAACATATATGTCTACACAAATTTAGGCATCCAATAAACCTCTTCAACGCAGCAATAAACGCTTCCGATGACAGGTCTGAGACCACTTCGATATGTACTGCTCTTGTAGCTAGGTACATACATATTGCGATATAAGATTTATACAGTGTTTTTTCTCTAATCCTGTGAGTAGTTTTTATGGGTCCACAAAAGTCAATACCAAGGTGAGTGAATGGTAGTGACCTATTCACTCTACCTCTTGGTAGGTCTCCCATTATTTGGTGAGCCAATCGAGGACGATACTTGAAGCAATGTATGCAGTTCCTGACATTTTGTCTCTAAAAACGAGTCCGACACTGAGCTCATTGATTTCGTAGTCCTTTTTGCAGGTATATTGTCGTTGATTGAATTTCGTTTCTTTTGAAGTGGCCAATGTTCCTTTGACTGCTGCAAGAACCATGAACCGGTAAACCACATAGACTTTGAAAGCTCTGAAGCACTGATTCCCCTGGAGATAATGTCCGCTGGATTTGCTTTAGAAGTCACATGCTGCCAAATTCTATCTCCTGTCAATTTCTGAATTTCAAATACACGATTTGCAACATAAGTTTTCCACTTAGATAGGTGAGAGCGAAGCCAATCTAACACAATCTCCGAATCCGTACAAAGATATAGCTGATTGTAAGGTCTGTTAAACTGTTTTCTGAGTTTGTCTACTATCCTCGAAAGAAGTAATGCAGCACACAGTTCCAAACAGGGCAGTGATCTTGATGCTCTTATAGGCGCCACTTTAGATTTAGCAGATAAAAGATTGACAGATATATTTGCAAGGATATCTATTGATCGAATATAAATACAGCACCCATATGCTCTAATGGCTCTAATGGATGCATCTGCGAATCCATGAATTTCAATTGAAGACACTCTATCTGCGGGAAACATCAGCCGAGGAATATGAATTTCATTTATGCGCTCTAGTTCTGCTCTGAAACTTTGCCAACGATATTCAATATTTAGAGGAATCGATTCATCCCAATTTATCTTCAGTAGCCATAGTTCCTGTAGAAATATTTTCTCCTTGACGACGACAGGATTAATAAGTCCAAGAGGATCAAAAAGCCGTCAAATATCTGACAGAATCGTTCTTTTAGTGATCGTGGATGAAGCCGAAATATTCGCTTTATATTGGAAACAAAACTCTTCACCTAGTGATTCCCACAAAATTCCAATAGTCTAAACTATATCTAAATTATTGATATGTACTGGTGTCTCTCGCTCCACTGCGAGTAGGTCTGACAAGAATTTCGAATCATTCGAATACCATTTGCGAAGGCTCAACTGAGCGGATTTTAAAATTGTGTCTACACTATCTTTAATCAAATAGAGCTCTTCCTTAGTGTCAGCTCCTGTAATAAGATCATCCATATAGAAATCCATTTTTATGATTCTCGAAGCTATCGGCATTGTCGACTCGTAATCTTCTGCAAGTTGTAACAGACACTTTGTGGCTAGAAATGGTGCAGGAGCTGTACCATACGTCACCGTGTTAAGTCTATAAACTTTGAGCTCTTCCTGAGAACTTTCTCTCCATAAAATAAGCTGAAAGTTGTGATCTTCAGGATAGACCAAGACTTGTCTATACATGGCAGCTATATCCGCAGTGAGGGCATACTTATAGCATCGAAATCGGAGCAATATTGAAAAGAAGTCATCCTGTTCATTGGGTCATTAAGTGATTTGTTTGTGAATGTACGACAAGATGCGTCGAATTCAACACGAAGTTTTGTAGAGGTGCTTCTTGGTCGTAGGACGCATGATGAGGCATGAAATAGAAATTAACTCCATGTGACCTGCGGATTGATAATCTCTCAGGAATTGAATATATTGAATCTTCAACGCAGAGTCTTTGCTAAGTATTTTCTCTAATAAGCTAAAGCGACGACGAGCGATTTCGTAAGAATTTATTATCTGTTCTTCTGGGTTATCCTTAAAAGGTAACTTTACCATGAATCTTCCTTCTGGTAATCGACGAAATGTATTTAAGAATATAGAATATAGTGTGGCTGAACAAAAATTGTTAGTTACATTATCGACTTACACATCCGTGTATGTATGCACATTATTATATGTTTACATAAGTATACAGTAATAATAAAATCATTCCTTATTAAAATTCAATATTTAACTTTACCTGCCCAATTTAAAATTAATTTCAATATTTTCACGCAATAATTCTCTTCTCAAAGTATCTTATTTACGTAAAGACCATTGTGAGTAAAGCTCCATTTAATTATTTGCTTACATTCTCGGTAAATTAATTATCATAAATTGCTACACATGTACATATGTATGTGTGTAGCTACAGAACAGCAAAAGCACCAGAACTTTCAAATAAAATTAATCTGGCAAAAGCAAACAGTGCAGTAGGGGGAATGGAATATCATGTGCCCGAGGGATGCATTTGTATTTTCATCAGATAACTGAAAAGGACGCATCAGTCAGATACCCATCACCGATGGCTCAGTTTACTCAGCACGCTTGAATTAAAACAGAAAGTATTCGGAAATTAATTAAAAATTGGAAAATCTAATAACGACAACCTAGAGGAGGGATAAAAAACACTCAAAGGGTTTTTGAATATTATATAAACGCAGCAGCAACCAGAGAAATTTGTCATAGAATAAAAATATTAAAATGTGGTCGCATTTGTGTGTATGTGTAACTTTTACTTACAAATAATTAATAATTAACATTGAAAATACCTACTTAATTTATTAATTACTTAATTAACTGAAAATTATAAAACAATAATTAATTGTACCATTTTCAGTGTTATTTTAGGTATAGGTACATAAATATGTGAAATATTTTTTTTTTTTAATATTTTGTGGATGTTTTAAATGTAAAAATGTTGCTTTTATAGGAAGACAAAAACCAAATTGTTACTAACTGTAAGGATCACAACAGGCTTAATTTTAAAATGCTTGGTGTTATATCTTACAGTGAGTAACGGTATGTGTTTTTCATCAATAATAAATATAGATTTTAGTGATTAGAATTAATAATATAATAAGATATATAAAAACATATTAAATGTTAGTTTGTAAGATTACATTTTTAACAAAATGTTTGACTAATATAATTTTAGAATTTTAAATTTAACACTACATTTGTCTACTTAAATTTCTAGAAAATAGTATATGACTTTAAATAGTTTTAAGGTAGTCAGGCCATTAAAATTGAATTAAATTTGAAAACATAAGAATTCAGTGCTAAGCTTATACTTAATATCTATATAAATGCACAATACATAATAAATCAACTCTAGTGGCTGAGTTCGCATGGTCCTAGTGGCCTAGTCGCTGCTACTCTTAACTTAATATTGGAAAATTTACTGAACTGTTTAGTGGTGACAGGGGCATATTTATATACTTTTTTTTTATTATGTAGGCCAAACTCGGATGAACTTGGATTTTTTAAAAGAAAAAGAAAAACTAAATGCCTTTTTTTGCATGAAAATTGTCTTAAATCTTAATCGAAGTTAAGTGTGATTCGTTGTGGGGAACGAATGTTTTCATACGTGGCGTAATATTAATTTTCAAACGTTTAGTTTAGCATACTAACACTATGGTTTGTGCTACAATTGCATTAATAGCAGCGTTCTTTTTTTCTGGTCCATATCAGAGGAGACTACCGGTTAACGTGAATATTAACAACTGTTACAAATGTATACGGTTTTATAAATTGATAAAAAATCATCTAGCCCAGTCGGTTTAGTCAAAAAAAGGCTTTACTTTGCAAAAATTCCCGTCAGCAATTTTATTGCTCCAACCTTTATGGGGGTCACTAGTAGTCTAAATTCAAAATAGCGACCAAATTTGGCCTTGGCATTAGCCGCCATCTTGAATTTAAAGGAGAATTGTTTTTGCTCAATATCTGTGATAAAGTATAATTATCAAATGATCTCGTTTATTATTAACTTAAGGATATAAATGTATAAGAACCAAGTTGTATAGAATTACATTTCCTACAATTTTGATCTCTACGATTTTTTTCCTAGAACCAATATGTAAGGTCCTACGATTGCGATAAAGGCATAGATTACCGTAAAAATTGCATTTTCCGCACCATCATAGGGGTAGAGTTTTAGGCGCATCTTTTTTATGCGGTCTCCCCAGTAAGCCTAATTCACGTTTCATTGCTTGCGCGTTGGTTGCGGTTTCTGCCGTCTTCTTCCTTATGAGAGTTAGAAGCTGGAATTTCGAGTTATTCTTGCAAGCGTTAAGATAGAAAAATATCCATCGCACGATAAAAATTGTAAGGACTAAAGTTATAGAGAATCAAATTTAAAACAACTTAAGTCCCTACAATTTTTGTTGAAGAGTTGAAAATGGCCGAGATATTTAGCAAAAACCCATCACTCTTAATCCAAGATGGCGGCTAACGCAACAGTGGAATTTGGTCGCCATTTTGAATTTACTACTGGTGATCCACCCCCCTTTCTAAAAGTTGGAGCAACATAATTGCTGACAGGAATTTTTCCAAGGTCATATGCCCACCCGACTGAGCTAATCACTTTGACATGCTTTTGTAGAATAAAAACTTCAAAATTTTATGCAAAAAATGTAAATCTATTGTAACATTTTGTGAAAATTGAAATCATTCCAATTTGTCCCCTTCTTAAAAATTTGTTGCTACCTATACACGTTTTATAGCACCAAATAAATTTGAAATTTCCAATAAACCAGTTTAGTATAAAAAAAATGCAGCTAATATGAATAATAATTTGCAACAATATAATTATAAATATATTGAAAAACCCAGACTCTGTCTGTAAAGCGGACGAGTCCCAATGCTTTTTTAAAAGAAAAAACTTAAGGAAAGCCCAGACTGTCTGAAACGAGTTCGAATCTCAACATGTTTTTTGTCTTTATAAAACATAATAATATTTAAAATATAAAAAAAATATTTAAAAAAAAATAAAAAAAAATAAACAAATAAAAAAACAAAGTTAAAACAATTATAGAATTAAAATTAAAAAAAATACAAAATAATTAATTAAGTATATAAAAATAAATTAAAAAAAAAATTAAGAGAGAATCCCCTTCTAAAAACGGGCTACTTAAACTAGTTCCCAATATATTTTAAATAATAGCTGTACATATATCAGCGACTTCAATCGTTAAATAAAATATATTAAAAATTTTTTTAAATAAATTCCACTAAAAAGTAAAAAATATTTTTTTCTTTCTCATATACAAGAAAATTTCGTTGCAAATATAAAAATGCTACAGCTCAGATTAAATCTTAAAAGTTTGGACCTCCATAATAAGGTACATATACTATATAATCACAATTCCGCAAAGGCCCAAATTTTAAGATTTAGTCTGAGTTGTGCCATATTTTTTTGCAACGAAACATTTTTTGTGTATATTGAGAAAGAAAAAATTATTTTTTGTTTTTAGTGCAATTTATTTACGAAAGTTATTTGTTTTAAACATTTTTCTAATATATATTATTTTGTACTTTTTAGTCATAAATTCTAAAGGGTTTTCCAATAATAGGTGTTATTTTAATTAGCCCGCCATTTCGGTAGATGTCACTTTTGGAGCTGTAATTTTTTGACGTTTGACAAGTAGAAACTACGCCATTAATAAAAATGGAACGATACACGATTCAACAACGCATTGAAATTATTAAAATTCACTATAAAAATGGTGAAAATGTGGCAGAGACGGTTCGTAAAACTCGAACATTTTTGGGTCGTCGTGAAGCACCTTGTCGGACCGCAATACAGAAATTGGTAGAAAAATTCGAGCTGTCGGAACAAGTTAGTGATGTGAAGAATAAAACCCGTGCACGTCGCTCAAGAACAGCCGAGAATATTGCTGCTGTAGCCGAAAGTGTTGAAGAAAACCCAGATTTGTCCATTCCTCGTCGTTCTTTGGAATTAGGCATTCCACAAACGTCATTACACCGTATTTTGCATAAAGATTTGGGTCTTAAGGCTTATAAAGTTCAGTTAACACAAGAACTCAAGCCGGCAGATCATCAACAACGTCGAGTCTTTGCTGATTGGGTCCTTGAAATGCATGAAAATGATCCGGAATTCCATCGGAAACTCATCTTGAGTGATGAGGCCCATTTCCACCGCGATGGCTTCGCCAACAAGCAAAATTGTCGCATCTGGGGCTCGGAAAACTAAAGAGTTATTGTTGAAAAGCCTCTCTATCCTCAACGTGTGAGGCCGCCCACAGATTGGCGAGCGGTAAGCGGTGAGCGATGAGCTGTGAGCGTTGAGCTGTGTGCGATACGCGGCAAAGCTTTCACATTGATCCGCTTTAGATTTTAGTTGCATCGTAACTTTTAGAGCATAATGGAGTCAAGGCTTATGAGAAAAATGGTATTACTTGATAATTTACGGTTAAAGAGATTGATTTTAGAAAGAAAACGAAAAAGACTAGCAATTTTTAAAATAAATAAAAACCGGTTGGAGTCGTGAATTTGACATATTATATGAAGATCTTCCCAGAAATTCTGGACAAATTTTTCAATTTCTACGAATGTTAATTAAAACTTTCTATTACATTTTAATAAAACTTCCAAATCACCTGCAGAAAAAAAAGACAAACTTGAAAAAGCCAATAAGTCCAGAAGACATTATATAACACTAAATTACACCACAACTAATGGGCAACGCGCACAGCCACCGCTCACCGCTCAGTTCAGCTGAGCTGTGAAAACACCGCTCAGCGACACAGCTCAACGCTCACCGCTTAACGCTCTTCAATATGAAAACTTTCGTAGCGACGGCCTGGCTAAGCGGTGTTTTACCTCTCACAGCTCATCGCTCACCGCTCACCGCTCACCAATATGAAAGCGACCTGACTGTTTGGTGCGGTTTATGGTCCCGTGGGGTCATTGGACCTTACTTTTTCGAAAATGAGGCTGGAGCAACAGTTACGGTGAATGGATTGCGCTATCGACAGATGATTAATGATTTTTTATGGCCGGAATTGGATGGTATTGATCTGGACAACGTTTACTTTCAACAAGACGGCGCTACGTGCCATACAAGCAACGGAACCATTGATCTTTTACGGGAAAAGTTTCCGGACCGTGTTATCTCTCGAAGAGGTGATCACAATTGGCCACCGAGATATTGTGACTTAACAAAGAGAAGGTCTACGCCAACAGCGCAGCGTCGATTCAAGACCTCAAAGATGGAATTCGTGAGGCTATCGAGGACATAGGGCAGCCACTCTGCGATTTGGTTATGGAAAATTTTATAAAAAGGATATGGTCCTGTAGGCGTGGTCGTGGTGGTCATTTGGCTGATGTTATTTTCCATTATTAACGGCATACCTTCCTCTTTATAATGAAATAAAGATCCGATCATTTATCTCAAAAAATGGCAGTTTTCTTTAAATGTCAAAATAACACCTCTTATTGGCAAACCCTTTATACATTCTCCCCACTCTCCATTGTTGTATCTCAAATCACGATTTAACTTAATTTTAACTTTTTTGTAAAGTTATCTTTAGTTTTTTTTAGCCTTTTTTCAACTTTTTTTTAACTTTTTTTTTTCTTTTTTAACTATTTTAACTTTTTTTTAACTCGATTGTCAACTATCCAATTTCGACTCTTGAATCTCGATTCTCGAAGTTCGACTCTCGTTTCTCGAAGTTCGACTCTCAAATTTCGACTCTCGAATCTCTACACACCAATCTCGACTCATATCGGACATTGCCCGAACATCCCCAAGGTCGGTAGCTACCGTCCCCACCCCAAAACGTAAGAAAATTTCATCCCATCGGGGTATTATTATTCTAAATAAAAAAAACAAAAAACTGTAAATCCATCCACGTTTACTACTCCAAAACTCTTTCCTCACGAACAGCACTCTCAGCAGAAATTTTTTAGTCAGGGGTTTGTGAGTTGATAAAAGTTATTTAGAAAGAAAAGTAAATCCAAAGTCAAAGCATACCTGACATTTTTGACCCTTTCAGTCTCAGGTTTTTTTATATATTAAAAAATGTTTGGTGTTGTTCTACTGGAAAGAAAATTGGGTCTCTAATTAATGGAATGAATTAAAATAAGAACACAATTTTTATTATTCAATGATAAAGATTTCATGCAAAATTAACAAATAAAAAACGTGTCTAATACAATACGTAGGTACATAAAATAAAAAAGGATATCTTAAACACATATTATTTCTTGTACTTTGTGTAGGTACAATCAACTACTTTACAACTCAAAGCTTTTTATCGTCATATTACGTCAAATGCCAACACAAATCGGATAATGATCTCTGGATCTGACCGCTCTTGTAGCCTCATATTTATGTTTCTTTTGACTGCCATCGATATTAAAACTCGTCCATGTTTTATTGTATAGAGCTTGATGCATTTTGATAGATGAGAGCATCTACCACGCTAATTCGATAAAACTAACTATTTTTGAAGTCTAACGGTTACATAGAATATCAAATATCATTCGTAATGTACTCGTACATTTCTTAGACTTAATATCTTATATTATAAAGGGCTTTCCAATAAGAGGTGTTATTTTGATATTCAAAGAAAAATGCCATTTTTTGAGATAAATGATCGGATCTTTATTTCATTATAAAGAGGAAGCTATGCCGTTAATAACGGAAAATAACATCAGCCAAATGACCACCACGACCACGCCTACAGGACCATATCCTTTTCATGAAATTTTCCATAACCAAATCGCAAAATGGCTGCCCTATGTCCTCGATAGCCCACGAATTCCATCTTTGAGGTCTTGAATCGACGCTGGGCTGTTGGCGTAGACCTTCTCTTTCACGTGGCCCCAAAGGAAGAAGTCGCAAGGTGTTAAGTCACAAGATCTCGGTGGCCAATTGTGATCACCTCTTCGAGAGATAACACGGTCCGGAAACTTTACCCGTAAAATATCAATGGTTTAGTTGCTTGTATGGCACGTAGCGCCGTCTTGTTGAAAGTAAACGTTGTCCAGATCAATACCATCCAATTCCGGCCATAAAAAATCATTAATCATCTATCGATAGCAATCCATTCACCGTAACTGTTGCTCCAGCCTCATTTTCGAAAAAGTAAGATCCAATGACCCCGCGGGACCATAAACCGCACCAAACAGTTACACGTTGAGGATAGAGAGGCTTTTCAATAATAACTCTTGGGTTTTCCGAGCCCCAGATGCGACAGTTCTGCTTGTTGACGAAGCCATCGAGGTGGAAATGGGCCTCATCACTCAAGATGAGTTTCCGATGGAATTCCGGATCATTTTCATGCATTTCAAGGACCCAATCAGCAAAGACTCGACGTTGTTGATGATCGGCCGGCTTGAGTTCTTGTGTTAACTGAACCTTATAAGCCTTAAGACCCAAATCTTTATGCAAAATACGGTGTAATGACGTTTGTGGAATGCCTAATTCCAAAGAACGACGAGGAATGGACAAACCTGGGTTTTCTTCAACACTTTCGGCTACAGCAGCAATATTCACGGCTGTTCTTGAGCGACGTGCACGGGTTTTATTCTTCACATCACTAACTTGTCCCGACAGCTCGAATTTTTCTACCAATTTCTGTATTGCGGTCCGACAAGGTGCTTCACGACGACCCAAAAATGTTCGAGTTTTACGAACCGTCTCTGCCACATTTTCACCATTTTTATAGTGAATTTTAATAATTTCAATGCGTTGTTGAATCATGTATCGTTCCATTTTTATTAATAGCGTAGTTTCTACTTGTCAAATGTCAAAAAATGACAGCTCCAAAAGTGACATCTACCGAAATAGCGGGCTAATTAAAATAACACCTCTTATTGGAAAACCCTTTATTATCATTTTACATTATCATTTTACAACCTGAATGTGCTCAAAATTTAAATTTTCTTATTCTTCTTGTTAATTCTTCTCACTTCCTTCTTTTTGCACAATTGCACTTGAAGTAAGTAAAAATTATTTATTATCATATCATTTTATTGCTATCACTTTTTCATATACATATATGTATATTGCAAGCTTATTCTGAGTAACCTCTTCCATTCTCCTTCATTTATTTTTCTATAGAAAATAGTGTTCTACCGATACCGTTGCTGTTCTAACAGCTAAAATTTCTTTTTCGTCAAACTTCTTACAAAAAGTTGTAAAATAGTTGTCGAATGTCAAACAGTAGAATTGAGTCAAGTTTTTTTACAATGAATAATTGACTAATAATTCATTAGGCAAGTGTAGATACACAGACATTCCCTTTATTAAGTTGTGAGACTGGTTCTTCTAAGTTTCTGACATACATATTTTGATGATATAATTTGTGCTTTGCATTTCTTCTTTATATTTTTCAAATGGACAGATGCATAACGGAGCTCCAGATTTATATATACATTTAGTTCTAGTACATTTTTTCTCATTACTGCTCTAATGAAGAAAACAAAGCACTCTTCATTAGTGTACATCATTAAGATATGATTTTCGAGCCATAATTATGATTACTATGTAACACACGGCATCTTAATAAATAATTAGTGCTAATGATTCATTACATCGTGCCGTGTGTCTGAAGTATAAGAAATAACTATTTATGTACCTACCTAGATGCAACCAGATTTAAAGTATACATCCCATTTTCTGCTAATTAGTACGTGAATTTCACTGTGGAAAAAATAGCGAACAAAGTAATTATCTTAAAGGTAACAGGTATCTGCAGGACTCTTTTACGGCATTGCCAAGTGATGATTATTTTCGACTAAGTTGTAATAACAAACATTGGAATTATTATATAATTTGAACTGAAAAAGTTTCAATTCTTTAAATTTTTTTTTGTTTATTACACCAAGAAAAGTGATATTATATGAGCGAGATTTTTGAATTTGCACTAGTGAAAAGACTTTAAATTTGGATAAAAATGTGTGCCAAGAATGTTTTCTAGTTCCGAATATGCAGCTATGGTGTATACATACGTTTATGGTTGGACAGACGGAAATTTTGTACGTGTAGTAAAAGAATATCGGCGTCATTTTCTAAATAGGATAGTTCCAAATAGTCAACATCTCCTCGAGCTTTTAGAATGTTGAGAGAGTTAAACCAAATTATAGGATATGGCAAGACCGGACAACGGGCAAGGCGTGTTGATGAAGAATAAATTTTAAATATCTTTGAAATAAATCCAGACATTAGCATAAGGGAAATACTGCTACAAATGAATTTGTCCTAAACAATGGCAAAACATTTGTTTAAAACTCCTCAATAGTAGGAATAAATTTTATTATTATTCGAGATATGGGAAACACATCACAGGAAACAACTGCATTCATAACTATATTCAAAGTGTACAAGTCGTGCTTCAATGCGATTTTCAACCTTGGATTGGTTTTTGGAATTGGATTTTAATGAATCTGTAAGCTCTTTTTGATTTTCTGGTCCGGTGAAAGTTACTTTCACAAGGAGCATAATAACTAATTACCGTAATATGCATATTTGGACATATGAAACCACTCACTGTATACGGCGATCTGCGTTCCAACAATCAATTCAGCATAAACTTATTGGTAGGAATTGCAGAAAATCATCTAATGGGCCTGCAGAAATAGAAGGCACTTCGACTGGAGAAAAATATTTGGAGTTCCTTCAAATAACTTTGCCTGAGCTCTTGGATGGAACTTTCTTTGAGATTAATTACAACATCGAATGATGTTCTACCATAATAGTACACCAGCGCATTACAGTCGACAAGTACGAAGTTGACTGGGCACGGTTGTCCCACTTCTGGGTCTTATAAGTCGCCAGACCTTATAGCCTTGATTTTTATTTGTGAGGTTCCCTTAAAAAATTTAATGTATATGGAAATGTAGATCGGAAATTTGACACACGAGAAAATCTGGGTGAAAAAAATGTTTAAAGTTTCAGATCAAATTCAGCAATATTTCGAACCAGAAGGGGATCACTGAAGTGAATCGAAACAAATTCGAGCAGTTTTTATTAATTAACTTGATTGCAGTTTTACAGTTGGTAATAAATTATGTAATTAAAAAATCTAAAAAATTGTACTAATAAAAATAATAAAATATCTTAAAACTGCACTTGCTGGTACTGGTCGAAGTCCAAGTTCTGCTAGTGCATTGTATCCTTTTGATCCTTATGTCAAATCTTCCTCGATGAATAGATCTTCATATTCGTGTTATCTGCATTTTTGGGGCTTTTTTTCGCCCTCAGCACGATGATATCGTAGTTTCCTCCCTTGTTGGTTGTTGTTCTCTGGATTTGGCAACTGTTGCATTAGATCAGCCACAGTTTTTGACCTTACTATGTTAGTTGTGTTAGTTGGGGAGGAAGTAGGAATAGTAAGGTTGGGTATATGAAATATTTTAGGACTGGCAGTTCATATGTTCTGTCAGAGACCGAATTGACTGGGTTAATATTACCTTCGATAGTAAGTCCCTTTGTCGTCGTACAATTTTTTTGTCCACCTTGAAAATAAATATTTGATGTATCAGCGTTGTTTACAAGTAGCGCTGATAGGTATCAAAACCCTCTCTGGTATGAGTGAATCTGGCAGATTATTAATGACGGGGTTCGGGTGATCTGAATTTTCTCCAATTGTTTAATGGCTTGGTTGAAAAGGTATTCTTGTATGGGGGTTACTTCATAAAGCACTTTATTGGCGAAGAATTTGCCATTTTTCCAGAATGCACTTGGTAGATACTTTCGTACGTCATATGAATGGTTATTTCTTAGAGATTCTAAATTAATAATGGAAAATACTTGTTAACAATGCATTTTGGCTGGAAAATTCTTAAAAAGGGTGGAAAATTTTCCAATTTTTGTCAATTTTATGTCTCATGGTTTTTAAATTAAGAAGGAAAGAGAGCTGGTTGAGAGTTTATTGCAAAATACATACTATTACAAACTATATTTGGTAGGTACCTTACCCAACCTCCAAAACTACGTGTTTTAACTATTACTCATCCGCATCATTTTTTTTTATGTCGATCCCAACTATCGAATCATTAAATAGTGTGCACTAATTTTCGAACACGCTGTACATATTAATATCTACTATTTAGTTAGTTTAAAAATTGTAAATTAAGGTGTATATCGTAAAAATATTAAATCACAGAAAACATAGATAGAACGCTTCAATCTCCTATACTTTCCCTAACTACAGCTACTAAACTAACAGCCCACTCAAAAAAATCCACAATCACCAGAAAAGCTTAAAATGAAGAGGAAAAAGTTAACTTTTTTTTTTTTTTTTTCAATTTACCTGTATCCCAATACAATTTCTCATTTTTTCTAAATAGGTATGTATTCTTAAATTCAATATTTTTTGTATATATGTACATACATGATTACTTGAAATTGAAATCCGCATAGCTGCTGTGAGCAAGAAAATAAAGTGTAAACCTAACCAAAGCACTACAAAAATCGGTGATGTCAGTATGGCTGCATTCAAGTTAAAATTAATGATAGTCTATAGATAGCTAGATGGATTATACTTTATATGTTTCTCTCTGTGGGTATACATATTTGGTGATGTATCCTTAATTCATCGCTTGTTTGAAGTCGGAATTTAAGTTAAGAAATTATATTCTAACGATTTAAGTAAGTGAGTGTGTACCCAAACAACGAACAAAACTGTTCAAAGCGTTTCTATCTATTCAGGATGTTCTCATTCGCACATCCTTCCTTTAGTGAGAGCTTAATTAAAATCCTTTCACTTTTTGCTTAATCTCCTATGTCGATCGCTATGGTAATTTAACGTTTTAATTGGTTTCCTGATAAGATTTCCTTGTAATTATATTGGAGCGTCAGAAATTTACCTTGATGTTTTCCTTGGATTTAATGGGTGAAGTGCATTCAAGTTAGTTTTTTTTTCACATTTCATGTTCTTTGCAAAGGGAATATTTTTAACGGCGAAAATAGCTTAATTTGTTTATGGTAAATAAATACTCTTGTATGGTTTTCAATTTTCTTCTATTTATTCATTTACATCATTGGGTATGTAGGTATGTACGTACAAACAAAGCTAATTGATATATAACGTACAATTTATAAATCTGAATTACAATAATATTGAAAGACTTTTGTCACTAATGGAAGTTAAAAGCAAAAGTATCTTATATACTTATATACTCCCCATTATTAGAACGTATATGTAAATTTGAATACAGTGAAAACTAAAATGAATGGACTGGTAATTTCGGATTTGGATTTTCTTGTCAAACAAACCACAACCCACTTCCTTGTAATTATCAATAAACTGTAATATTATTTTTTTAATTTCCCAATATTTGTATTATAATTATATAAGTTATTAGGTCAGAGATTCAAATGTACTGGAAAACACATATATATTAATATATAGAACAAAAGATTAAAATTTGATATACATATAAAATATATGCACATAAAACTTAAATATACTTATAATAAAATAAAATGCCACAAGTGATTATTACTCACCGATCTAACACTTTGCACTTGATAAATTGACTTTAAGCTAAAGTTAATACCCTTTGTTCTAATTATTGCCGCCAATTCTTTATTCCTGTCGAGAGCAGAAATAAAATTTTATATTCAGTAAATTTTATTTCAGTCGCGATCCGAGATAATGGGCCCTATTCTGTTGGTAAAATTTTATCATTTTATGTTATTTTATGCCTTAAAATAAAATAATTCCCTAAAATCCTATTCTGTACCAGAAATTTATTTTATTTTATTCATCGTAACATAAAATATTTCCTGTTATGGAGGATAACATAAAAGATCCTAAGCAGCACATTTTAAAGGTATTTTGACACATTTTATGAAAATAACATGCGTCAATTAACATTTGTTGTGCGAAAATAGTTTTAATTAAAAACTACACCGCCATACATAAAAATTACAATTTTGTCAGAAATTGTAGAAATTTGCACTGGTGCGGTATGGTAAAATATAAAAAGTTAATTATATTTGTCTAGGTTTTAATTTTATGCAGAAGAGAACATAGGATTCCATATCTTCGCAATTCCTACGATCCATGTGAGTTGCCCAACCTTAGATTTCAAAAGTTCTTCCGGCTGGGTAATTAATAATCTTCTTATATTGTGATTTGCAAACTAATTTTGAAAGAAAACAAATTCAAATACTTATAGAGTAAATAGAGCCTCATACCGGAAAGACATCCATTCTGTTCACTTTGAGTTAGGAATCTCAAAATGAACGAAATGGATGTCTTTCTGGTGCTTTGTATTTCTACGGACATGGTTCGTATCAAACTCCAGTCAGGAGTTGTCATATTTTAGCAATTTGACAGCCAAGTATCGCAAGAGCTATTAAGACAGCAACTGCTTTCATAAATGATTAGTTAGTGGGTGATTTAATAGAGTATCACGGAAATGTCAATTGACCAGCTGTTCAAAAAGTAGTAGAAAACATAGCGGAATGTACTAAATATTTTACGTTACGTGTTCATAAAAGAATTCATAAAATAATTTTATGGAACCACGACAGAATACGAATCTTTAAAATATCTTATTTTCATTTTATGAAGAAGGGATTTTATCGCCACAAAATAACATAAAATATTATTTTATGAAAAATTACAGAATAGGGCCCAATACTCTTTAAACCAGTCGATACTTGGCTGAAGTGTTTTATTAATAATTATCTTAACTTCAGTCGAGACCCGAAATAAGGAAGTAAAATTCTTTATTTCAGCTAAACCCGGATATAAAGTGTTATCTCTAAAACTCACTAACTCGGAGAGTTGTGGAGATGAGAGTTCTTTTGACACTTATCTCTCCACTCGGAATTCTGTAACTCGGGAAATTGTATTGAGAATTACCAAACTCTCTATTCCATTCGACAAAAGTCTCGGCTCGGCTGTTTTAGTTGTGGCGTAACCCCCGGAATGTAATGCGAGCCATGAAATCGTCGAAGGCACCGACCCATTAAACGGCCTTAACGTGCCGGGTACAGCATGCAGTAAGAGCTCACTCTCACTGCTTTTGTATACTAGTCATCTTAACCAGGTCCTAAAGCCCAAAACTGTCGCTCCCACAGCAAAATGAAGTTAACACAAATTGCAGCCAAATATATTTTCTTTCTAATAGTTTAAAAAAAAATTGCATTTAGAACAAATTTAGGGAAATTATAGCGTTTGAACAAAATACAAGCAACTTTTATGTGAAAAACTGCTACGGGAAGAGAAGGCAAGAAGACTGTGGATGTCGCCTGCTGACCGACCCGCTGCTCGCTTTTTTCGACTTTGTTCATGAGTTGTATATTCCAGGGTTACTGTTGTGGAGAAGTAGGACAGTATTGGCTGCTTTTGTTGTGTTTTGTGAAGGTACCTAGGTACCCAGGATTTTCAAATTGAATTATGGATTCACTTCATATCCTGGCTATGTTTACAAAAACACATTATGAAAATCCTTTCAATACTTACAGTAAAATAAGGATTTTAGTGTCTTAAGGTACTCGCTAAAAATCTGATGATATGCACGTTGTATGTAGGATGAAGTCACATCTATATCTTGTCCCCTAATTAGATATGTAATTAGTTTTCAAGACCAATAAATGTTTTTGGAGATAACTGCAAAAGAAGTGAATCAGTCCTTCTTAAGATGAAAAAATGACCGTTTTTTGGTACAAAAATGGACAAATTTTCAACTCGTCATTATGAAGAACTGGTAAGTCGTGGAAATTCACTTTCCATGAGAAAAGTGTTCACAACAGAGCACTAATGGATATCAAATAAAGAACGGAAGAAATATATGCAAAATATAGGAACTGGGGTGTATATGACCCAAGTGCAAAAAATCCGTATTTCGGCGGTAAAAAGTCAGTTATGAAGCTAAAATGATCAAAAAAAACTACACCACTCGAGTACTCGCTTCTCTCTCTTTAATTTAATACAAAACATGACGTGTTTTGGATAACCTCAAATGGGGGTGGTACGACCTCCCATCCCCAAAAGCCCCTCCCACAGAAATTGTTCACCTATATTTTTGTACTCTAGACCCTAAATCCGTAAGAAGAAACCCCAATGCTCTACGACCCTCTCACACAGAGTTAGCCGTACCTCAATATTTCGATACTTCTCATGTTTTCTTTAACTCCCCAAGTATGTTAGAGAATCTCGAATGGAGAGTTAGGGAGTTTTAAACGGGGTAAACGAAAACTCTCATCTCCCAAACTTCCAAACTCTCCGAGTTACAGAATCCGGCCCCAGGGCCTCTATTTTGCAATTTCACTCACATAATTCACTCACTCACTTACGCGATGACACTTGTTTCTTTATTCTGGAACTTAAGTGAGTGAGATTTCTGTGGAAAAGTGACTGAGATATTACTACTGGGTGGGTATACGCTAGTCGACACGTCCATTTGGTTTACTTTTGTTTTGTGAGTGCGACGTTAAATGACTTTTGACGGCATTTTTATTTGTTATTTAAATTTTTATAAAACAAATAAATGGAAGAGAAAGTATTTAATGCGGGAAAATTGTCCTTCGAACGAAAACGCAGGCTGGTGGAATTAATTTTTTAGGGAGAATCCAAATTTTGCCAGCTAAGGATTTGCCATTGATGTGGGAAAATGCTGCAAGTATTTTAAAAGCAATTGATGATGAGAATTTTTTATATTTAATTTATATAAATCTTTGCTTCTATTAACAAACAAGATAATTTACATAATGCACTTGTCTGCAACACTATTTCCCTAGTTTATAATCCGATTTATATTTGCAAGGACTGCCTAAACACTTCCTTTCTTTTTTTTTTTTAATGTAATGATGGTTTTAGGCACTAGTGACAGAACTTTGCACAAAATAAGATAAAGATAAATAGTTTTGAAAAAAAAGTGATTCAGTACTTCTGTTAAATTGTAAATACAATTGGGTCACAATCAACGCCATTTAAGCCAACTATAATCCGTACATTATTAGAACTTTGTTACTTATATACATTTAATCTAAATTTCAAATACATTGCCAGAGTAAGGAAATGCACACTCATAATCTCAGACGAAAAACTCATAAGTAATTTACGACTTACGTGCGACAATTAATCGGGTGAGTTCTATGCCCACTACGTATTTCTTCATTTTCCAAAAAATTAAATAATAATATTGAGGTACCCACAACACTCAAACTTGCTATACTAAAATAATTTTAATTACTTTTTTATTCTACTTCCGTAAACAAGAAACAACTGAATTGACACATCAAAAATATTCACCACAAATGTGGTGGGTTATTTTATTTAACAGTGTACACCTCTTTCCATTTGTTTTCTAGAACCTAAATGATGGGTGAGTGAAATTGAAGTGAGTAACTTCTCTCACATAGTCATAAGTGAGTGAGAATGCAGAATAGGGTAGGGGGCCAGTGCAAAAGAGATCGAGACAAATTAGCTTTGCTTGCACACGACACCAATGATTGAGTATCAGAGGCTCATGGTACCAAGAATTGACATAGCATCAGTGATCTTACGATACTAGCAGCAAAGTTTGCATAGCAACGACAAAACAGCATAGTAACAATAAGCTTACGGCAATACATGGAGTTGTATTAAATTAAAACCTTAGTGTTGCTAGTAGAACCCTTTATCACGTAGAGAAAAATTCCCGTTCGATAATGATAATATTGTTTTCAAATTCGTCTGCTCACTCTGGTTATGCTTTTGCAATGTGTTGCATGTTAGATAATAAACACATAGTTTTGTTGGGTGGTGTACCTGTTTTTAATGAAAGTTTTGATCCTTTGAGATCACTGTTTTTTCGACTTGTTTCTATCATAAAATATACACTAGCCGACCTGATTCGAACAACATGAAATAAACAGAGCTATGTAAAAGGCATTTACAATATGTGACCTTGTTAATAATTGGTATAATTCCCTAATTAGTTTAATACATATGAAAGTGGTTGATCTGATATGACACACACGAAAGTGTGATTGCACAAAACCATAGAGAAAAGATTATCTCAGTTGATAAATCTATCTGAAATATTTTGACCAGATGCTTGATTTACTTATTGCATGTAACCACTGAGGGGCGGACACAACGCGTGAGCATTCAGCCTTCAGAACTTCTCAAAGTTTGGGTAAACCTTTGTGTCGTAAGTGTATCCACCGAAAGAAAGAAACAAAATTAAATTATCAGGGAATGCACACGCAACTCGCTAGCTCAACCCCCCCCCCCCCCCCCCGTCATCCAAATATCATGTAAGATATTAATCCACCCGATTTTTAGTAGATACACTTATCGAATGCCCTATTTTGTACATAATATACCCACTAATACTTGATCGAAATGTTATGTATATGTAAATTAACAAAAAAACGCTTGAAAATATTCCATAGGCACAATTCTAAAGGTCCCATCCTATGAACCATGACAAATGGACTAATTTATATGTTTCTCTATCAGAATTATTTCTATGCGGAATTATCAACCTAGGATCTATATCCTACTATTTCATCATCTAGGATATAATAACATTTTGGAATGAAAGTAATCCTGTTCGGTAAATGCAAGATAATACTAGCGATTGCCACTTGCCAACTGTAATAAGTGTCGAGATGTACACTGATGGGGGTCGGGATGTCCCAAAAACAATCTGCCTGATAGTCTTTCACAGAATACAGTTGCTGCAACTCAGGTCGACTCCAACCGCACTGGAGGACTAGAATTACACTAACACGGAGAGTTGTGGAGTTGTGGAGATGAGAGTTCTTTTGACACTTAACTCTTCACTCGGAATTCTGTAACTCGGGGAATTTGTATTAATAATATTACCAAAGTCTCTATTCCACTCGACAAAACTCTCGGCTGTTTTAGTTGTGGAGAAGTAAGAAGAATATTTCTCAACTGAGTCTATTTTTGTTATGTTTTGTGAAGGTAGCTATGTAGGTATCTAGGAATATCCTGGCTATATTTACAAAAAGAAATTATGGAAATCCTTTCAATACTTACAGAGATATATAGACTTTGGTGTCTCAAAGTACCTCCTAAAAAATTTTAAAGCACGCGAAAATGGTCAGATGCTATAAAAATTTTAAATATGCAGATTAAAGCTTGTATGTAGGATGAAATACCATCTACATTTTGTCCCCTAATTAGATATGTATTCAGTTTTTAAATCCGATAAATGGCTTTGGAGATAACTGCAAAAGAAGTGAATCAGTCCTTCTTAAGATGAAAAAATGGCCGTTTTTTGTACGAAAATGGACATATTTTCCACTCATCATTATGAAGAGCTGGCAAGTCGTGGAAATACACTTTCCATGAGAAAGAAATATATGCAAAATGTTAGAATTTGGATGTATATGACCCTAGTGCAAAAAATCTGTTTATAGGCGGTAAAAAGTCAGGTATGACGCTAAAATGATCAAAAACAAGCTAAGCATGACGTATTTTGAACAACCCCGAATGAGGGGTGGTACGACCCGCCATCCTCACGCCCCACAGAAATTTGTCACCTATATGCTTCCTTCCATCCTTCAATATTGCGGCACTTCTCATGTTTTCCCTAGCTCCCCAAGTATGTTAGAGAATCGCGTGTGGAGAGTTAAGGAGTTTTAATCCCCAACTCTCCGTGTTAGACAATCCTGCCCCTGGTGTGGGATGGTATGTGTCACCGCTACTACAATCAATCTGGGCGCCTGGATGTGCAGATTCCCCTGTGAGTCCAGTTAGCTGAGACTCCGAAGGGCCCAAGAAACAGTAACCTGAAAGTAAAATTTTCTGGGGGACCTTTGAAATAATTTCTACTTTAAAGATTTTGCGGTAAAAAAAATTTAAATTTATTTTCCGAATTTTTTTGGATCGGACATTAACTTGACATAACAATGAAAAATATCGTTCTAAAGTCTTCCAAAGGCCTGCCTACCTAAAGCTTTTCTACGTTCAGTTAAGTATTCATAGACTAGAAATGCGAATTCAATTTTGCAAGGATTATAGCGTAATTGTTCGAGAGTTCGAAAATTTGGAAGAGTAAAATAATTTCGTTGATGTGTTTTATTATTAGAAAGGCTGAAACACAATACACTTTAGTGTGCGGCAAAATATTAGAAAACATGTGTTTCCTATTGTGCATCACATATTGAAAAAGGAGAATGCCCACTGTTCATACAACTTTAAGCCCAACATCTCCAGACATGAGAGATGTCTTATACTCTGATAATAAATATTTTCTTAAAGCTTTGTCGATCGGATGTAGCTGAGCGGCTTTCTTGGGTGAAAAATTGGACTTTTCTACTTCTCCTGATTGTGCGGAATCGGTGCATCGTGGAAAATGGCTTCCTATGAAAAAAATGTTCACAACAGAGCACTAATGACCATGGAAGAAAGATCTGCAAAAATATATACGAAATGTAGTAGTGTATGTGATCCAAGTGCATGATAATGGGTTTTCCAGCAGCTAAAACATCCCGAGAAAGTTTTCTGAATCGGCACAAGTATACACCACCAGATAGTACTCGGCAAGACCTTTAATTCGATATGAAACATGCGGTATTTGAACCATCCCTCTGCGGAGTTTCTACCCCTATCCTAAAAGAATGCAGAGGAAAAATTTCTTCTACGAATTATAGCTGGTAATGAACTGAGGCGAACTGTGGGACCCGTTTTCCGATCGGTCATAACCCTACCGAGTTAGAGCCGATATAAGGTGCGAAAAATCTAGTACCTTAGTTCGAATAAAAAAAGGGAAATACTAAAAAGTTAGTATTGGGATGGCTATAAATAGCTATTTAAGCCTCCGAGTATAGGAGTGCGGGTACTCAAACTTCTTTTTACGAACTATGGAATTCGGTTCTGTACTAGATTTTCCAAAATGTACTAGATCAAACTTTGAGCCTCTCCCCCAGCTTTCCCCCGCTAGATAGAAATAAACATTGTTAATTAAAAATATGCAGATTATCATAATGCATAGTTTAAGACATCTCTCATGTCTGGAGGTGTCGGACCCAAAATGTTCATTCCCCTTTGCTGCACACTTTCAGTGGTGCCAACAGAAAAGTTATATATCTGATAGGCAACTGCACAACAAAATATGTAGTTCTATCTCTATCTATATGTAGTTCTATCTCTACCAAGCTGCACCCTTATTGCAATGTGTGTCACAGCGCGGCGGAGCAATTTCACTGTACAATTTGCCACTGTACAATTTATCGCGTCGCGCGCTAAAGTAGAATTTATTTTAGGCTTAAGAGAGCCCCCACCACAGTATGAAAACAAAAAAATTTTCATTTTAGTCGATTCAAAATTAAATTTTTTTAAGTTTTTTAATGGTGCGGGACCACTTAGGCTCCAATCTAGATATCCTGCGCATAAATACTGCCCTGTATTCACTGATAATAAAAACACACATGGGTTTGTATAATTTTCCATGCTTAGCTTTACTCAAAACAAAGATGAGGGCGTTGTGTTCAGTCTGTTATTGTCTTTCTTTTTTTTTTCAGTTTTTAATATATATGAGGAATTATAGTATCCCTAAGTTTAATTATTAAATTGTAGCTGGTATGGGAAATTAAAACAACTTTTCTTCTTTTCACCAACGTTTCCCGTTCTATTTCAACGCTTCTTCAGGGCTATAAATATACATGACAAAGAATTCATTTACAACAGTAATACATTAAAATTGTCTATCAATTACCTCAAGAAATTATATGTAAGAATTATAAAAATTATTGTTGAAATTACACATTAAAAAAAAAGATTAAACAAATTGTAAGGAGCATCCAAAAAATCTAAAAAATTTTTTACTGCTGTCAGATAGCATCCTTATGTAGATAAAAATACAGGAAAACAGATAGTCTAGTACTGGTATAACAAAGTGGGAGTAAGACCTTTTCAAAACTACAATAACATCAATCTCTTTTTTCCTAAATCATTAAAGTGTTTTTGTATGAGTTTAATAGTGTCCTATAGACTGGATTTAGGTTTAAAGTACCAGTCTTACATATAATTTCTTGAGGTAATTGATAGACAATTTTAATGTATTACTGTTGTAAATGAATTCTTTGTCATGTATATTTATAGCCCTGAAGAAGCGTTGAAATACAATGGGAAACGTTGGTGAAAAGAAGAAAAGTTGTTTTAATTTCCCACACCAGCTACAATTTAATAATAGTTTTTAATATTTTTTTGATTTTTTGATTTTTCACTTGAGTTTTGCAGTTTTGTTAGGCGTTTCAATCTTAGTCGGGGACGTCTGCTTTTAGAGAGTAAAGAAACAGATTCCGCATGCTCGGTTTTTCAAGAGGATTCAATATAACTAGTTTAAACGGATGTGGAAAAATGTTTAAAGTTCGTTGATAAAACCTGATAGTTAGAATTGCCGCTACTGAATGCTGAGAAACTATGCTTCTATTTCCTGTCCTTTCCCCGACACAATTCTAAAAAAACAATCCTGTTGTCCATTTTTCAAGAAATATTTTTATCCATTGGCATGTCAATTTGTGTTTAGGCGCCAGCTACGAGTTAATTCGTAGAACGTTTCTGTTTTACCTACGCCACATATGATCAAACTCGTAGTATTTTCATGTTCTTTGAAGGTATCTGGCTATGGGGATTAGAAAAAACAAACAATTTGGTGCAATTCAAAGGATTTATTATTTATATATCTTTTACAATTAATTAATTATAATTGATTGACGTGGTGGAACCGTTTTTGAAATGTCGCTCGACAACGAATGTGTTAACTTTATAATTTTACCTATTTAATAAAAATTATTTCGAGAATAGTTTTATTGCATTTGTTTTTAAATTTACAATGATTCAAATGCCAGAAAGGTTGTCGAAAAAAACTGCCGATGCCGAAGGTAAACGAATGAAGTTTATGACTACATTTAAGACACGGTCGTCAAGGCTTTACATTGTCCTACGAAGAGTTGCAATATATTTTTTTTTACAATAAATAATAAGACACGTTTATTATTTTATTCAAATAAAACCAAAACTATATAATTTTGAACTAACTCTTCGGAAGACCAGATTTAAAAGGCAGCAATATCTTTTAGTGGCGTTTGGATTTAGGGGATTTAGGAAACGCAATAAGTCGAGGTTTTTTCTGGAGAGTTATTTCTGTGAGCAACTTTAAGTGTTTTCCTATAAATTCAACTTCGACATTTTACCGGATTTGTAGGTTTTTATTTCAATAGGAATCGATTGCAAAATGTCTTCGTGGCTATGTCGGTGAAAGGAACTTTGGATACTTTAAAGAGATGAATTTATGGAAAGACTCTTCTCCCTTCACACGGTAATAGAAAAAGGGATTTTCTTATAGTGCTACAATATATTTCTACTTATTTTTTAACCCTTATGGACTGTTGAATGAATCTTACATTTGGAAATTGTCTATGAAAGGTTAAAGTTGAGTTCAGTAGTCCCCAAATATAATTATGCATTTGGTTGAAGTTTTATTTGTACAAATTGAAATTTCTATACTCACAAAGACTTTGATATTGTTTCAATTAGGTAAAATATTCATTTTATCTTAGGGGTTAACAATATTTTTTTTCTTTTTTTTTATAACGAATACAAAAATCGTTTCATTTTGGATAGCGGTTTTGATGAACCTATTTGGAGTAGTACTTTCGGATATCTCATCCTTAATTTCCTCAAATGCTATGTTATGAAGGTTACACTTAAACTTTGCGGATGACAAAATAAATTTTACAATTATTTTCTTTTTATTAATTTTGGAAATATATCTGCACATATTTTTTTCCATTTGCTTGTATCGTTTTGTTGTCAGCTAGGAAATTATATTTAACACATAAGCACCAATCATCTAGGTCAAATTTACTCCAGTATAATTACCTATGAATTAATTCTATAAATATTACGTATAATTTGAATGACAAGGTCATGGGTGGCAAGGGTGGCAAGTTAAATAAAACGTCCAAGTAGGAAAGATTAATATGAGAATCAATCAGTGAAAATTTGCAAGAATATTAGTTCTGTTGTACCCACTAGGAGAAAGAGCGTTCTAAGAAACCTCCTGAAGCACTTCATTGCTTTTTAACATTGGTATCTCCGCAGAGGCAAGCGCTTCAATGCTGCTCTTAAGAAGAGCTCTAGCAGGCATGCTAACTGGTAACCGAAGAAGTTTTTTGAATTTGTCTTTTCTTTTAGAATAATCATCGCAGTTCTTCTTCCTTAATCTCATAAGACTGCTTTCTGACAATAGTAGTAAGGCGCTTGGACTTGCTCACGATTATTTATTAAGTTAATTA
This sequence comes from Dioctria rufipes, assembly GCA_963924295.1. Lineage (NCBI taxonomy): Eukaryota > Metazoa > Arthropoda > Insecta > Diptera > Asilidae > Dioctria > Dioctria rufipes. Next base: position 168,708,327 of record OZ002742.1, on the reverse strand, counting down.
AATAAGCCAACATTCTTTCTTTTATTCTCACTTTTATTAACTGAACTTCAGCAGATTACCACTAACTACTCTGAGCTTCACATTGAAAGTGAGTGTTCACGAAAAATCACTCTTTTGTGTTTTAGGAATTTTAATTACAGATCTAATCAGTTAATTAATTACTTACAAAGAATACTTAGGTTTAAAGTTTACAATGAAAAAGTTAGTTTAATTTATTGCGCTGATGGTACATGTGCTGCCGTGACGTGTTGAAACAAGAAGACCGAACCTTCTTTCATTTCCCTTAATTCGCGTTGGTACTGCCACTGTGCCGATGTTGTAGTAGCTAGATGGAGCGCTAGTTTTTTAGTGTTAATGTTTCAATATTTATTATTGTAATTATTTATTTAGAATTTATGTTTATTATTGAACATACCGGCCGCCTTGAAAGGGTGTAGCAACTTTCAACAATTGTCTATCGGTAAAGGACATATCTTTGTTATACTTCGCTTTAAGAGTCCGTTTGAAGTTTTAATTGTTACAACGCGAACTTTTCCATCATCGCCCGGATGGACATCAACGACGCGCCCGAGATGCCACTTCATTGGAGGTACATTGTCTTCCTTTATGATTACTAGTCTATCGATTGATACGTTGAAATTACTAGCCGTCCATTTTTTTCTGCATTGGAGCTCATTTAAATAACTGGTTGACCATCTTTGCCAGAATTGCTGTCGTATCAACTGGATACGTTGCCACCGACCCAAATTACTTAGGTGATTATCCTTTAGACCTGGCTCTATTACAGCGTTCAAGGGTTCACCGATGAGAAAGTGCCCTGGTGTTAGAGCGGTGAGATCATTGGGATCTGTAGACATTGCTTGAATAGGCCTAGAATTTAATATTGCTTCTATCTGAATTATAGTTGTATTCAACTCCTCAAAGGTTAGTGTTTGACCCGAGGTGACTCTGCGGAGATGATATTTTGCTAGTTTCACAGCAGCTTCCCACAGGCCGCCAAAGTGTGGGGATCGCGGAGGAATGTAGTGGAAATTTATATAGTCTTTACTACATACCTCGAGAATATGGGCTCTACCTTCTTCAGATAAAAAAGATTTCGCGAAGTTGTCTTAATTCTTTGTTTGCTCCTATGAAATTTGTTCCGTTGTCACAAAATAAATTTGCGCATAGACCCCTGCGGCCAATGAATCTTTTAAGGGCAGCAATAAAGGCTGATGATGTAAGATCGCTGACTAATTCAAAATGTACAGTCTTTGTCGCAAAACATACGAATATGGCGATGTAAGCCTTGGTGGGTTGTTTGCCTCTTATTTTATAGTGTATGTAGACTGGTCCGCAAAAATCTACGCCAGAATTCACAAAGGGTCTGGCTGGTTGAACTCGCTCAGACGGTAAGTTTCCCATTAGTTGTTGTATATCCCTGGGTTTTGCTCGAAAACATATTATGCATGAGTGTACGATTTTCCTTGCAATATTTGCACCGCTTATAGGCCAGAACCGTTGTCTTGTGATCGCAAGGAGCGTCCTTTGCCCTGCGTGCAGATTTTTCGTGTGTATGTATGCCATGAGCGTTTTAGTGAAAGGATGAGATGATGGCAAAAGCATTGGATGCTTTGCATCGTAGGATAAACTGGCATTTTGTAAACGTCCACCAACTCTAATGATCTTTGATTTATCCAAAAATGGGTGCAGATTTCGCAAATGACTACCTTTGGAAATTTCTCCTTTGTTTTCTAAACTGTGATACTCTTGCTTAAACGCTGATTGTTGTACAATTTTAACCATCATTATCAATGCTGCTTCTCTATCCTCTGAGTCTATTTGACCCACCTTTTGTAAACATCGTGGTAATTTGCAGTTAGTGATAAAACGATTTATATACACAAAGATTCCTTGTAAAGTAATAAATGAATTTAAATATTTTGAGCACCTCACAATATCCGTATCTTCGCAAGACACTAACACTGACTTTAATTTTCGCCTTTCTGGTGCAACCGTATTTCTTGGCTTTGGTGTGGTTTCATAGAGCATCCATGACGGGTCAAGCTCTCTGAGGAAGTTAGGACCTTTGAGCCAAAGGGCCGAGTTAATAAGTTCTTCTGGCAGTAATCCACGAGAGACCAAGTCTGCTGGATTGTTTTTAGTGTCAACATGTCGCCAGAGCTTCGCATCCGTTAGTTCCTGAATATTTGCCACTCTATTGGCAACAAAGGTGCACCAATTAGACGAAGGTTCGGAAAGCCAGCTTAGCACAATCTGGGAATCGGTCCAGTAGAAAATATTACTTAGATGTATGTTCATCGTTAATGAGCGTATGACTCTATCTGTCAATTGGGCCATAAGTTCTGCTGCACAAAGCTCTAATCTTGGAATAGTTGTTTGATGTAAAGGTGCAACACGAGATTTTGCACATAATAAGCAGGTAGATATATTCTTTTCCTCATCTTCACATCGTAAGTACATACAGGAGCCATATGCTTTCTCACTGGCATCAGAAAATGCATGTAGTTGAATCTCGATTGGCTTATTGAGATTACATAAGCGCCTTGGGACTGTGAAGTTCTGAATTAAACCTAGCTGATTTCGAAATCTTGTCCATTTTGTGTGATACTCGACAGGAAGAGACTCGTCCCAGGAGAGTTGAAGTTTCCACAACTGCTGCAGAAATATTTTGCCCAAAACAATAACCGGATTTATGAAGCCCAGGGGGTCAAACAGCCTTGCGATGTCCGCCAGTACAGTTCGTTTTGTTATTTTATATCCTTCATTATCGATTAGGTTACTTTTAAAGTTAAAGGTGTCATGTTGCGGGTCCCAAATTAGTCCCAGAGTTTTAACAACATCTGATTCAGAAAATTGAATGAATTTTTCTCTGTGTTCTGGAACAATTTGCCTAAGGAAGTCTGTGTTATTGGAGCACCACTTTCTGAGTTCAAAACCTCCTTTTTTTAACGCAGACGATACTTGACTTCGGAGTTTCTGGGCATTTTCCAAAGTGTCAGTGCCAGTAATCATGTCATCGACATAAAAGTCCCTTTGGATAACATTAAATGCAATGGGGGACTTCAGTTCTTCATCCAACGCTAATTGAAGTAGTGATCTTGTGGAAAGAAATGGAGCAGCTGCGGTTCCGTAGGTTACGGTTTGTAACTGAAAGAACTGAAGCTCGCCAGTTGGATTATCTCGCCATATAATGTTTTGAAAGACACAATCATCTGGATCTACAAGGATTTGTCGGTACATTTTGGAAATGTCAGCAGTAATGGCAATCTGATGAACTCGGAAGCGGAGTATTATGGAAAATAGATCCTGCTGGATCGTTGGTCCAATCATCATTATATCATTCAGAGATTTGTTACTCGTAGACTTAGCCGAAGCATCGAATACTACCCGCAGTTTTGTACTAGAGCTGTCTGGTTTAACTACGCAGTGATGTGGCATCATGTATCTTACTGATAAGAGCTCTGCTTCTTCCAGCTTGCGCATATGTTTGAGGTCGCAGTATTCATGTATAAATGCTTTATATTGATCCAATAAATTTTGATTTTTATGAATTCGACGTTCTAAATTAAGAAATCTTCTCGTGGCTATTTCTATTGTATCACCCAAACAAATGGGATCTTCTCGAAATGGAATCTTTACTATGAATCGGCCAGATGAATCTCTCTTGTAATGTTCCTGATAGTGATTTTCACAAAGTGTTTCTTCTCGAGACTTTATTACAGTTTTACTTGTGTGACTCTCTAGCTCCCAAAATTTTTTCACAAGGTTTGTCAGTGATTCAGTTTCATCCATTGCCTCGGTGGCCAAGTTGCAGCTGTAAGCTGAGGTATTGTTTATTTCTGTCTTTCCTGAAACTATCCATCCTAACACAGTCTTCTGCAGCACTGGAGAATTTCCTGGCAAAGTTATTTGTCCAACTTGAAGAAGCTGATAATGTAGCTCAGCTCCAATAAGTAAATCTATGCGATTAGGCTTATTGAACTCTGGATCAGATAGTTGTATATTATTAGGAATAATCCAGGATCTTATATCAACAAATGTTGATGGTTGGAAGCTTGTGATGTTTGGAAGTATTACAGCGTTAAGTTCAGTTGAAAAGTTGTTGAACCGAGACTTGATCATGAAATTAGCTTGATGCTTGACTGAGATAGTTCCATTATTTCCAACTCCATTGATGGCAGTAACCATTTTTGTTCTCTTAAGTCCCAACTGCTGCACCAATCTTTGAGAAACAAAATTGAGCTGTGAGGCCGAATCCAAAATCGCTCTACAAGGGAAGTGATTACCCTGAGGATCAATTACGTTTACGACAACAGTTGCCAAGAATACGTATGAATGTTCTTTAATTCGAGGTTGCATTGAATGCAAAGACGTGTGAAACCTTGCAGCTGAAGTAGATGGAGTGGGTTCCATTCTAAGGTTCTCACTGTGGAGAAGAGTGTGATGTTTACCTTTGCAAACCGCGCAGGTATATACTGATTTACAATCTCTTTCATCATGCCTTCGTAAACAATTGTTGCAAAGCCTTAAAGCCTGAACTTTATGTAATCGTTGCTTTAATGGCAGATTAACAAATAGGTGACATTTGTGGATGTAATTTCCGTTTCGTTTACACGCTAAACAGTGTGGTTGATTAGAACTGACTAGTGCTGTGTTTGTTGACTTACGTGGCCTCATTACATTACTAAGTTGATTGCCTGCTTGAGCCTTCCGCGTCGTTTCAATGCTCTCACATTTCTTATTAAGGAAAGATAAAACTTCTTGAAGAGTTGGAAGTCGAGAATCTGGAGCTTTATCTTCCCATGACGAACGAAGGTGAGCATCAAGCTTATGTAGTATTATATGGACTAAGATATCGTCCCACTGTTTAGCTGGACGTTCTAACGCTTCAAGAGAGCGTAACTGCACGTTGGTTTGATCCACAAACCTTTTGATAAGTTCCGGCTTGTTACTGGATATTGGTTTGATGTTTAAAAGAGCATCAAGATGTGCTTGGCAAATCAACCTTTTATTTGCATATTTATTTTTAAGAATGTTCAATGCGATATTATAGTTATCAGAATTAAGTTCCAGAGATGCAATTTGAGCCGCCGCTGGGCCCACTAATGTAGACTTAAGATACTGATATTTTTGAAGGTTATTAAGTGAGGTTTCTTCATGAATGAGCACTTTAAAACTTTCGAAATAATTAGTCCATTCAGTGACTTCCCCATCAAAGCACGGTAATGATATTTTCGGTAAGCGCACATTACTACAATTTTTCGCAATATCCTCGCTTGTCTCATTTTGTCTATTGTTATTGGCATGTTTAAGCTTTTGAATAAGCGTAGTGAACGCTGGTTGTAACGTGAAGTACGTCTCTTCATAGGACGCGCGCTGACTTGACTGAAGCTCTTCACTTTCGATACCTTCCAGCTCCGACTGAACTTGCAAAAATTCTTTCATTTGACTCTCAATGTAGGTTAGGCGCACTTCTAATGAAGCTAAGGTTGCGTTTTGTCCCTGTTTCTCTAGAAATTCTTTACCCCTTTCTTGCTGATCAACCAAAACCGCTCGCTGACTTTTAAGTTTTGCTATTAACTTGTCATTTTTAGACATTTTCGAAATATATGGTACCAGCCAAGAAGTGGTTACGCGATCGGGATTTAAATTGCGGTTAGACTACACAAATATGTTTGATTTAATGTCACTGATGTGTGTATATATCTAAATGTCACTTTCAAAATTATATAATAATTGCAATAGAATTTCATGTAGGTTAGCAGTGTCTATCATTTATCTTTTTCGTAAGTGTTTTGATTTATTTATAAAGAAATGTGTTTTATGTGTTATTAGTTACTAAATGGTCTAAGCAACTTACCATCGGCACAGTGAACAGCTGATGATATTTATCTTGATGATTGATATCAGGTTTCTTGTAGGTGTATGACCTTGGATGCACAATCAATGGACCCCTTTTAAATATTTGCATCGGCACAATAAACAGCTGGTGAAACTGAGCTTGAAATCGGTGTTAAAGTTTACAATTCGTTGTTGTCAGAATTCAGCGATAGTTTCCAATACCAGATTTGCTAAAAACAAAAGAGAATTTCTGGCAGATATGTTTATAATGTGTATTGTGGAGCGATACTTAAATTTTTCAGTAACTCCCAGCTGCGATAGTGATGAAATCTGTCTGGAAATGCAATGATGTGCAGATATTTGCGTTTTCAGTTTGGATCCCTTCTAATTAATTTGCTGACGTAAATGTACTGTGAGCTTATTGCCGCCGACGATTGTGGAGATAAGAAATTCTCTGATCACAATTACGTACACTGGACACTATAAGCGGGTAGATGATGATGATGCGTGCCTTTTATAATCATCTGCTGATTATTGTTTTTATAACTCAGACGGATGGAAGAGATTCTGTTCGATCTCGCTGATGTGCATTGGATGCCTACTGATCCTATTGCTGCACTGTGGAGATTGTCAATTGATGATCGCGTGGCTTATATCAATGATATTTTAAGCAATGGCTTCTTGCTTGCTTTTTGTATGCACTTTTACACACTGATCGCCTGATGTAAAATGTTACTTTGAATCGATTTAGCACATGTACCATCCGGCTCGAAGGACCAAAATGTTCACGAAAAATCACTCTTTTGTGTTTTACGAATTTTAATTACAGATCTAATCAGTTAATTAATTACTTACAAAGAATACTTAGGTTTAAAGTTTACAATGAAAAAGTTAGTTTAATTTATTGCGCTGGTGGTACATGTGCTGCCGTGACGTGTTGAAACAAGAAGACCGAACCTTCTTTCATTTCCCTTAATTCGCGTTGGTACTGCCACTGTGCCGATGTTGTAGTAGCTAGATGGAGCGCTGCGCGTTAAGAAGTTAGACCAAATTGGTTTATACCATCTAGTTTTTTAGTGTTAATGTTTCAATATTTATTATTGTAATTATTTATTTAGAATTTATGTTTATTATTGAACAGTGAGAAATGCGTTACTTCGCACAATAGTAGAAAAATCCACAGTTAAGATTCGTGGAACATAAGATGAAATCACACCTTGTTGCACTTGTGGTGGAGGTCATCAAATAATCTTCTATATAGCTTCCAAGTGATGTCTTTAGAAGCACTTGAATTACTTATGTGCGCTTTTGCTTATTTTTCTGGATAGATTATGAATATTCTTCTAAAGAGCTGCCAAATGATGGATATAGAAGCGCTTAAATTGTGCTCCTTTCAGCAGAGCTATTTTTCATCAAAGTGGGTAGTAATGAACTTACACTATTACCTGCGTCGGTGATTGATATCGGTACTTATCCCACAAACCATTTGGTGAGCATTGACATCATATCCAAGAAAGAAACCCAATCAATTGAATGGGTGAATTGAGAAGAAGTTGAACCCTAGGAATCTCTTGAACTTAGGCCACCACAATGTGCATTGTTCACCTACCAGATTTATAAGTTATTGCTCAGAAGTTTAAGATTGACCCCCAACCCTTTCATCCAGCATGTAGTTTATCTAGGAATCGTAAGCCAAGGAATATATGTATCGCTTACTGGAGAGGGCCGTATAGTGACAGAGTAAGTGATTCGCCGATTCGGTTCCCTCTCCGCATTCTCAGCATACAGGATTGTCAACAAATTCCATCCTATTTAGGTGACCACTAAGAGGTGAGTGTCCTGAAAATTATATCGAGCTTGGGTTCGGTTTCCCCACAGTTCTTTTGTAGTTCTAATTACAAATGACGATGTTTTCGTGCAATCCAATTGTTGAGAGAGAAGCTTCCGAGACCGTTCCAAGGCAAGCAAAGTCGTCCACCTTTCGTTTCCACTTATATTGCTTTGCAGCCAGTTAATCCTCACAAACTTCATCGATTTCGTCAGAGTGCTATTGAGAGAATAGATAACAGAATCATTAAAAAAAAAACACTAAGATAAATGCTGTGTTCTTTAGTGTACCTTGTTCTAGAACTCCCATATACTGGAGAGAATAAATTGTTGATTGAAGCGAACTATTTGTACTGTTCGCTTCATTTATAAATCTTCTATGAAAATGTATGAGGCGTTCTTTTGTGTAGCTTTTGTTCTGCCCTGTTTTGCAGACACAAAAGAACACTGCTAAAATCAGTTTCACAGAATTTTCAACTCATTGAGCGTTTTAGTGTTCTTGTTGATCAGGAGTGGCAACAACCCCACATATATATATAGAGTGATTCAAAAATGTATATAACTTAAACTCGTATAAGGTGAGGCATTGAACGCTATTCAAAGTTATTAGTAAAGCCGGCTCTAGCAAACCTGACATTTACAATAAATCAATTTAAATGACATAAAACTGCAGTTTAGTTAAAGTCGGCTCTAACCTCGACCGTGAACAGCGTTCATTGGATATATGAGTTAGGGTTCTGTTGAAACCGAAAATTCTTGGTCACCCTGTAATTCTCAGACGGTTGAAAAATTTGAGTTGCTTTCTTCTTTAAACCACCTGCGCCATTACTCAATATGGTTTTGTGTATACATTTTTGAATCACCCTGTATGTTGTGTCATACAAGATTATGGAACACATAAATCTCATAAATATCATGGATATAATCCTTTCAGATCTACGGTTTCTGTAAGAATACCAATTATGATCGAAACTGGGGCTTTATACATACATATGTATATGTGTATATCGGCTCGACACGTCTTCTGACGGCACAATAGTACAAGTAAAAAATAAAAACAAGGCGCTCTTTATTGTTTGATTTATCGATCTTGTAGACTTTTTCTATAGCCCTGTGGTTTTTCTTTCGTAGACGACATAATTTGTGTATGTTTACCACTGAAGACAGACAAAATTTTAGGCGTACTAACCAAAAGCCTTCAATCACAAAAGTGTAGTATCAAAATACAATTTAACGAGCTCTCATTGTAAAATTTTTGATGGATAACTTTTATCAAGAATAATGTAAATGAAAGTTATACATATGTATATTCCCACAATGGAGCCATACCACCATCGATCTTTACCTGTGCTTTTATATTCCTATAAAGTTCAAAGTTCATTCTTTAATATAAGTATTTATCTGAGCTAAAATATACTTCCAAGAATGCTACAAATGTATTACAGAAATTCTGTCTGTTTCATTACAATAGCAATGTAGAATTACCACAATTGGAATTTCTGGGAGAGAATTTAACCACATCAAAACTGATTGGCTGTAATTATTACTCCAATATACTGGTTTCTTTGTTGTTCCTTTATCTTTCGCATGTTATTAACTCGTTTCATCCATATATGTATGTACATATATGTACGTATCTACCTGTTTAATTGGAACTTCTCAATTCTATCCAGGTATCCAGGTATAAAACAATGCCACCTTGAGGGCATTTCGTAACCCTTAGCAGTGCTTAATATATTCCAAGCTTGGCATTCATGAGGAAGAATTACTTAATTAAGAAAGTTCTTTTCCAAATATGTAATACCTACCTATGTGGAAGTGTACGAGTGTGTGTATATTTCTGTGTAATTGCTTGCCAGAAAAACGCAATTAAAAATACATTTCGAAAGAATTTTTGATTTTTTTTTTTTTTTTTTTTTGAGCTGATTATTCAATTTCTGACGGACATTTAGACTAATTACATAAATATAATTAAATATCTGAACTGAAACTATCATCTACCTAGATAGCAAATGACAAACATTTTTTCAGACTTCATATTCAGACTCTTGACTTGTGAATGAATCCTCACCGATATCACAAGTAAATTTGCTTTAGAATGCGATATGTTAAGCGAAAAGCATTCTTTTCTTTTTTTTTTAATTGCTCTGATTCATGCGCTTCATCCCTGAGTCGCTCCCTATTGGCAAAAAGATGTGTCCTTTATTTTCTGGATCATAAATTAAAATTTTGCAGACAATTGAAAGTATTGGACATTATAATAATAAAATAATAAGAAGTGACAAGAAGAGAAAAGAATTTGTAGCCGTTACATTACAGATATGATGATATTGGATATGATATTGGATATGATATTGGATTGATTTGTAAAAGATAATTTAGTAAAGCAGAAAACTGAAAAGCTGGAATGGATGCCTTTTAAATCTATCATTGTCGAATTCTTATGATTTGTGGACAAATTCTTTTGAACGTATGACCTATGCCTAAAATATTGCTTTTACTAGTAAATTGTCTTTCTGTAATTCTGAGCTTAGTTCCTTAGTTTCGCAAAGCTGGCCGGCCTAATTCATACAGTTTACAAAATTATAATAAAATTTTAGTCAAAACGAAACACAACAAATTTGCCTACAAAAGCTCTCAGCTGCGTGGTATTGTGTTTGTCTTTTGCATTTTTGGGGCCGAATTTCAGTTTTCATTTTTTGAACTGACATTTTTATCACTTTCTTAATTCATACATAAAAAGGTTATCTTTGAGAACATCAGAAGCAATACCAGAAATTACAGAAAGACAATATTTCCATATAAATGATAGTTTAGGCGATATTTTCCGAATTTTCTAAAAAACAATATTGATAATTTTTTATGGTAGCCAGCGTAAATAATTATAATCAACAAAAATAAAAGTTGAATTGGTAGCAACAGTGTTCTGCCCAAACCGGATAATATTCATTGATGAAGGAAAAGAAAATAAGAGAAACGTCAATGAAACCCCTGTTTGTAAATTTTCTCATGCTGAGCAGAGTTATTTTTCAGATTTTTGAGTATGGTTCGTCGGACAATAAAATTGTTATAACAAATTTTATACGTTTTTACATTATGAAGTATTCTTCTGTATGTGCCAAATTAGAACTTTTGTATGGCAATATCACGAACATGTTACCCGATTTTTACCACTTTTGTACATACAAAAAACAAGCGTACAAATTTTTAGTTCTCTATGTCAAGGTATTTTCAATCAATATTCAGATGGGTATTTACAGAAAAATTAAATTTTTGTATGGCAACAATATACAAAAGCTTTGCGGGCAATCTCTTCGGAAGATAACAGAACTTTGTATAATTTTGTTATAAAACAAAACCTCGAAAATTAATATCCTCAAGGACTTGCTGATTTCATGAATGATCGCCGTTAAATTTCTCCCAGTCTAAATATTTTTTTTTTTTATGATGTTGCCAAAGCTCAGGTGATACCCTGTCGTAACACAGCCTTGACAGGAAAGGAAGGATTTTTGGGTTGAGCCAAGGTAACGGTGTGCATTTCGATTGAATGTTTACGACTTATAACTATGGGATGGTGACAAAAGATGGCAAACCATTCCACATTCATATTGTTTTGCTTATGAAGCATTCGCAGAATTTCACGGCACGACCGTAAGGAGGGGTGAGCTCAGCTCATGTGGTACGCACGGGAAAGACAACATTTTAACAACAGTGGTGTAAAATTTAACTCACTGTAATGTTCGTTAAACAGAATAAATGCTGTTGTTTCTTTCTCAAATCCTTCTATTTTTTATTGCATTAACACAGCTCTGCTTAGTCTACAGCTCTCCCAAATCATCCTGATCCACAGCCATATTATTTATCTTATTATGAAAGCGTCCAGGAATAAAAATATTTCAACAATCAACCGACATTTTTCACTTAGTTAAAATTCAACGGTTCATCCGACTTCAGTGACTGCAATTTAAATGGAAACGGGTAGCACCATTGACATGTATATAAATGGACTGCTTGTTGAACCAAAAATGCATGAAAGCAAATGGCACCACTTTCATATTCCTGTCTCTTTCCGTGAGAGCATACTTTCCCACTGAACTGTAAGGATTAGGAACGAGAAATTGCTTGTAAAAATCCTTGATAAAAACACTTTCTTCGACTCATAATTAAAATTTGACGATACAAATAGTCCCAAATACTTTTGTGGTAAATTCGATACATCACACGGACATGCATATAAGTAAATTCGCAAATAATTTAAATATAGCGCCAATTTACGACAGTTGGTAGCATTGACAGTGAGAGCATACTTTCTGAAATCAAAATTGGTGCCACATGTAACAGGAGATCAAGCAGTCCATTTATATATATGTCAGTGGGTAGGACTTAATCGTCTAGGCAAAATATGCATTTTCCAACACCTATGGGATTTGTACATTAAAAACAAATCTTAATCTTGGATTTTATAGAAAACCATCAATATATGAAATAACATATGTCCTTTAAGTTGTAACATCCTTCAAAAAGGTCAGGAGAGAGAAATACTTATACTACGTAGTCTCTTTTCTTTGCTGCTCTTTCTTAGCACATATTAATGTTCACCTCTTCTAAGGTTTTCTTCAACGTCTTCCGCTTTCCCAAACAATATTTTCGTTCTTTCTATAGATCCATATAGCAAATATGTCAAGAAAGCTTGCTTAAAAAAATAGAATAACGAGTTCGTTGGGGCATATCAAATTATTATTGATCCGTCCATTCATTCGTTAAAAATTTAAAGGATCACAGAAAAACTTTCTGAATAAATTCCATCGTCTATTATCGAACTAAATAGTTTAGTAAAATTCGCTGAAGAATATTAAAATTTCCAAAACTTTTTTTCAGTAAATTGAAGGCCCGAACTTCTTGAAAACTTGTTTTCTCCACTTCGTTAGATACTTTTAGTTCGTTGAAAACTTATACTCTAGTAATTTTTTTTTACTTAAAAGCTTAAATGTCTTTGGTTTGAAATTTATAAGTGTTCCCGTAAAGCATTTATTAATTCCATTATTTTAATAAGTGTACAATATTTATTTAAATTTTGTGAAGTTATTTAATTTCTTAGTTAGTACACAGTGCTGTATGCGGGCTATTTACAGTAAATCAAATTATATAAAAACTGGAATTTTTTAGCCTTATGACTATACCATTTTAAATATATTCTCTAGGATTAACTTAATAACCGTCCAAGTGCGAGTCGGATTCGCGCACGAAGGGTTCCGTACAATCGTACAAAATTTAACACTATGTATTTTTTATTTATTTTTTCAAATGAGAGTAGGCGTCATGTGAAAAAAAATACTTTCAATTGAAAAAATAATAATAATGCTGTCATTTGAAATAAAAAATGCCTACTTATAATAATAATGAATGATAATAAAACGAAGAAAAAAACGCCGAAAATATCACGTTTCTTATATGGGGGCCCCCATTAATTTTTAATTTTATTTTATTTTTATTATTTGTTGTTATGTCTGTGAAAATTTCTACTGTCTACCTATTGCGGTTCATGAGATACAACCTGGTGATTGACGGACGGGCAGCGAAGTCTTAGTAATAGGGCTCCCGTTGTTACTCTTTGGGTACGGAACCCAAAAAAGGAAATATATGAAAAGTGCTGAGTAATAAACCGTGAACAAATCGAATAGTGTCATTAAAATTCAATCTTATCTTACGCTGATTATGTTAATCGAGTTTCGAAAAAATTAAGTTTTGAAAAGTTGAGATAATGCAGGGTGTTCTAAAAATAAATTTCATATCTAGATTTTGTGTAACTTCTCTTTTGTTAAATATACGGTCGTAATGAGTTCATCGTAAGCCACACAATGAAAAAGAAAATTGCTGTTGCAAAGAAACATTTAAGATTTGTAGGATACAAACGAGTTGAGATAAAATGTTTATTAAGATCTTCCTGAATTATGGTACCCACTCAAGAAGGAAATTGATCGGTTAAGAGATTTTTGAAATTCTTCTATTGGTAGGTCTAAATTCAGAAGAACTACTAGGGTACCATTTTTTTTTTATTAGGATATACTATCACAATCCCTAAAGAGTCGCCATAGAGAAAACATAATTATGTTGATGATAGCCAAAACAATCTATAAACATTACTAGGAGATAAGAAAACATAGCACTTACCTACACCAATCAAATAATAATAAAAATGGAACAACGCATTGAAATTATTAAAATTCACTATAAAAATGGTGAAAATGTGGCAGAGACGGTTCGTAAAATTCGAACATTTTTGGGTCGTCGTGAAGCACCTTGTCGGACCGCAATACAGAAATTGGTAGAAAATTTCGAGCTGTCGGGACAAATTAGTGATGTGAAGAATAAGACCCGTGCACGTCGCTCAAGAACAGCCGAGATTATTGCTGCTGTAGCCGAAAGTGTTGAAGAAAACCCAGGTTTGTCCATTCCTCGTCGTTCTTTGGAATTAGGCATTCCACAAACGTCATTACACCGTATTTTGGCATAAAGATTTGGGTCTTAAGGCTTATAAAGTTCAGTTAACACAAGAACTCAAGCCGGCCGATCATCAACAACGTCGAGTCTTTGCTGATTGGGTCCTTGAAATGCATGAAAATGATCCGGAATTCCATCGAAAACTCATCTTGAGTGATGAGCCCCATATCACCTCGATGGTTTCGTCAACAAGCAAAATTGTCGCATCTGGGGCTCGGAAAACCCAACAGTTATTGTTGAAAAGCCTCTCTATCCGCAACGTGTGACTGTTTGGTGCGGTTTATGGTCCCGCGGGGTCATTGGACCTTACTTTTTCGAAAATGAGGCTGGAGCAACAGTTACGGTGAATGGATTACGCTATCGACAGATGATTAATGATTTTTTATGGCCGGAATTGGATGGTATTGATCTGGACAACGTTTACTTTCAACAAGACGGCGCTACGTGCCACACAAGCAACGAAACCATTGATCTTTTATGTGAAAAGTTTCCGGACCGTGTTATCTCTCGAAGAGGTGATCACAATTGGCCACCGAGATCTTGTGACTTAACACCTTGCGACTACTTCCTTTGGAGCCACGTGAATGAGAAGGTCTACGCCAACAGCCCAGCGTCGATTCAAGACCTCCAAGATGGAATTCGTGAGGCTATCGAGGACATAGGGCAGCCACTTTGCGATTTGGTTATGGAAAATTTCATGAAAAGGATATGGTCCTGTAGGCGTGGTCGTGGTGGTCATTTGGCTGATGTTATTTTCCATTATTAACGGCATACCTTCCTCTTTATAATGAAATAAAGCTCCGATCATTTATCTCAAAAAATTACATTTTTCTTTGAATATCAAAATAATACCTCTTATTGGAAGACCCTTTATATATGTAGATACATATATAGTATACCTACTTTTGATGCTGTGAAGCAAACGCACGTTACGAACTTACAGTATTGTCTGCTCTGTTTGCTGAGAGATGAAAAATCATCAGTATGATGATTGGAGGATATCTTCCAGTTATCATCTTCGGAATATAAACCAATTTATGTTAATTCTTACCTGAAAATGTTCATTCTGTAATACTTTACTCCTTTAATTTATACAGTTATATTCCAAAATAATCTAATTCCTGCTACACTGCAGAACATAACTATAGATGCCACCTAATTTTTCACGTATGCAACGCTCTCGATAATTACATACTATATATGATGTGAGAGAGAATTAAGAAACATATTAACTTTCAACAATTTTCAATTTTCACAAAATTAAAAGAAATTCACTTTAAATATAGAAAAAAATTATTTCATTGAAATTATGATGTTGAACATTTTCATACCTGTGAATGTGAATTAAAAATGGGTTTACACACGTATTCACATGCAAATACCTGATAATAACTATACCTTTTCAACTTCAGATTGGAAATAAGCAATATCAAATTGGAAATAAGCAATATCCAATTGGAAATAAGCAATGTCAAATTGGAAATAATCATTTTCAAATTGGAAATAATCATTTTCAAATTGGAAATAAACTGTAAAAATTTTAATATGAAAAGGTATAGCAAGCCGGGCACGTAAAACAATGTGTAAAGTTTTTCATTTGTTGGATTTTCGCCAAAAAGATAAAAGTTTTCTATTGTCGATATATATAATAATAATATTTTTGCGCTTAAAATTCCGTATATTAAGAAAAGGGAAGCTGATAATATTAAAAAACAAATTTATGCTTTGTATAACAATGGTGGGGATTGGAGAGCGCTCGCAAAAACATTAAGAGTGAAAACGACAACTTCATATAGATGGGTTAATGGACAGAACGTGGCTGAAAAGCCACGAGGTGGGAATAGAAGAAGTAAAATTACAAACGAACACCGTAATTTTATGGAGCAATGCGTTGAACAAAATACAAGAATTACTTTAAAGCAATTGAAAGAGAAACTTATTCAGGCTTATCAGATTGATGTCTCCGTGGAATGTGTGCGCAAACATTTAGATGGTATGCTTTTTACACTCAAGGATATTTGAAAATGCAAATAATGAAATTAATAACAGAAAAAGACGTCAATATGTTGAACAACTTATTGCATATCAATCTGAAAATAGACCAATCATATATATGGATGAAATGAACTTTAATCTTTTCGTATCAAGGACAAAGGGAAGATCCATAAAAGGAAGCCGTTGTAGTTATATTGCAGCAGGCTGCCCTGGCGCCAATGTTCATATTATTGGATGCATAGGTAATGTGGGGCTTATTTATCACGAAGTAAGAAGAAGAGCATTTAAAATCCTGCAAGCTAAAGAGTTCATACTCAATTGTCTGCGAAACGCTCTAACCAAATATCAATCACCAGTCGTAATGATAATTGATAATGCACCGTGTCATACATCTATTGAAGATGTGTTTCTTGAAAGTGAATTTATAAATTATCGGTTATTAACATTAGGCCCATACTGTCCAATGTTAAACCCAATAGAACTTGCTTGGTCAGCAATTCAGGCTTCTATTAAACGAGATCTAGCAACTGAAATGCCACAGATTTTATCAGGTGAAAAGAGGACAAATTTGACCCAAAACCGAATTTCGCCTACAAAGGATTGAAAATATTATACAACGGAATGTACCAAATTTATCTGTTGCAAATTGTGCTAAATATGTTGCATATGTTCAAAAATTCATACCAGATGTTTTAAATTTGATTTATATCATTTTTTATTTTATTATATTAATAAAGTTTTGATCATAAATATTGTTGTATACCGTGTATTTTTTTAACTTAAATGATTATTTCCAATTTTTAAAGTTTATTTCCAATTTTTAAAGTTTATTTCCAATTTGAAAATGATTATTTCCAATTTGAAAATGATTATTTCCAATTTGATATTGCTTATTTCCAATTTGAAGTTGAAAAGGTGTAGTTATGTTAGGTATGTTGTGTCTATTCATACTGAATTTTATTTTATATCGATGAAACCAAAAACACGAAACATTAATCATTTTTTAATTAAATATTGTACTGTTACTAAATCATTATGACATTAATACATATATGGCTTAAAAAACATATTTTTGTTTCTATTTACATTTTCACTTGAACTTAGAAGTACATCTTTTTATGTTCTTGAAATTAATTCTGATAAAAGTTTATAACTAAAAACGTCTAAAATATTCAAAAATTTAATTTTACAGACAATTTCAAACTTATTATGCAATTTGTCAAAATTTAATAAGAATATCTTGTATTCTCTATACCGTGAACAAGCGTAGCTCTACATCGTTTTTTTTTTTTTTTGTTCATTGGATTTACATATATATTTGTATTTAACATAATTTTATCTGCTTGTGTCTTACTAAAAGTGGCAACACCGGAGCAACTTTCGCTACATATCTATGTACCGTTAAATCTTATAATTTTCTTTATGAATTACCAAATTTCGTAAGGATATGTTACACAAAAAGTGTTAATTAAATGCCGTTATTCATCAACACTCACAATATTTTCAAACTTTCGCAATAAAACCATAAGCGCATTGGGCGCCCTTCCGTTTTTGTTGTCTTTTTCATTTATTAGAAAATTTCAAGCAAAGCTCTTGCGATAGAAAGAATTATAAAAGCTACAACTGTCTGGTCCATTTTACGTGTTGTCCCTTGCATCCGCAAAACTGCCAAAACAAGTCCTAAACTCCACAGGTCATAAATCACCCTTTAGATAACGTCAAACGAAACTAAGTATCATTGGGCGAGAAATTTTTCCATGTCCTCGCTAACTGCATGAACGTTTTCTCTAAAAGCTTGTATTGTCAGTTGTCCTGAATACACCCCCCCCCCCCCACCCCACCCCCGCCGTCCTGTATATTTTTTAGAATTAAAATGTCCCCATAACACTATTGGTATGGTACTTGTAGTTGGCTTAAAACATACACATACATACAGTCAGACAGCAGACAGACAGACACACATGCACGTACAACATGTAACTAGGTGTGTTAAAAACCCAGAAAAATCATTCTTCTCCTCACTACATGGTATAAAGAAATCTGGCAACTTTTCGTTAGATAAAATCTGTTTTTCCCTTTGTTTTATATTCCGAAAAAATTAATAAACAAAGTAAATTGTAAGGCAAGAAGAAATTTAAGACAGAATGGAGATCCTTAGACTAATGAAGTTTTATTGGAGATGACAAGAACCTGGAAGCTTGAACAAATTAGGCAGGGAACCAACAAAGAAACACGCGTTGTACACTTTTCCGCTCTTGTATCAGTTGGACGCTGAAAACCCCACTCCTTTTTGTTTCCAAAGTATTACGTAGAAACTGCTTTTAGCTTTCAAAGAGTGACAAGCAATTATAATTTTACAAACAGAAAATTTGATAAAATTATCAAGGGAATGTAATATAGTGCTGGGCTGAACAGTTCCAGAAATAATCCTTGCTGAAAGTGAATGGAGTGTTGCTGGGAAGGTTTTTTATGTTTTTTTTTTTTAGCTGCTGACAGGCTAACTTGACAGTGATATGGGACAGGTAAAGTGGATCTTGTTAATTAGATTAAAGTCATCAGCTACAATGCCTTCCGGTACCAAAAATGTCTACTTTAATTGAAATACAAATGAGAAGCTTATTTCTATGTAGAAACAGATATTTGCAAAATTTAATATGAAGTGTGATAAGGATGTAGCCTTTTTCTTTGATATCAACAGCTTCAATGAAAAGTGTTATATTGGTCCGAAAAAAAATTCAAGGATTTTATTTCAAAACCTGCCCAATCAGTGATGCAGAAAAAGTTATAAAATGGTTTTAGGCGTTTAGAAGAAGTTACGGCAAAACTTATAATGTTTTTCATCGCCCCAATGATGACCGGCCTAATAGATTCGTTCAACGGCAATATCGGTGGAATCTAAACTATATGCAACATCTATAACTCTGGATATCTGAAGACAATCGATCTTGCGGTTGCTTAGTGGTCAAACTGTACCGATGACCCTGCCTAATTCGTTTTTTGCAAATGGCGACTGAACCTAAGCTACTCAAATAATCTCCGGTCTTTCGAACTCGTACAGCAAGATGGTTAAAATTCATTGGTCTTCAGGGTAGCTAGATATGAAATCTATAGTGTCTACTAAGTTTTTCATTCTGTTTGTAACACCTAGAATTAATGATGGTAGAGCAAAATAGATTGGACACCCACGCATTATATTAAAAGTTATTTTAATTTTTGCATGTCCGTCCATCCGCACGATAACTCGAGAACGCATTCACTTAGAGGGCTGAAATTTTGCAGACGGGCTTTTTTTTTTTTTTAAAAAAAGGAAATTTAAGTTCGAAAATGGGCTGAATCGGGCAACTCCTTCGTAAAGTTTCCGTACAAAAATTTCGGTTTTCACTATATAGTATATTTGGGCACTGCCTAAGAACGCCTGTACGTAGAGAGCTAAAATTTGGTACAAGATTTTTTTATAGCAATAGTAAATAAAATTTTAGAAAATGGACTAAATCAGGCAACCCCTTTTTGGTGTTATCATATAAAAATTTAGGATTTTTACATATACTGAAAACGATCAGTCCTAGAGTGTTTTAATGTACTGAAAAGTTCTTCAGAATGTGAAATCTTATGTAGTAATTGGTTATAACCATTTTTACTCTACGGCGAACTATTTTAGAAATATATGCGAAAATCCACTTCAAAAATCAAACTTGCACCCTACGAATTAATCATCTAGGCCCTAGATTCTAGGGTATCATAAGAATTAGTCTTAGATTCTAGTTTTCTTACTTGTATACTATATTAAAAGTTTTCTTTTTCTTATTTTTATTGCAATGGCAATCTTGACTTTTCTTTATGGAAGTTGACTTTGGTGGGACTGTTTCAATTTTTTTTTTTTTTTAAATTGTTTTTACAAAGTCAAATGAAAAACCTGCCTAATTCTAATTAAGACTGATTTACATTAACAACGTGGTCGTCTTTTTATGTCAAAAATATTTAGAGACTGTACGCATGTATGAAATGCATTACATTACTCACGCCGGCATCATCGTGGTCGTCGCCCCATCTCTAATCCTAATTTTAGCGCTATCGTTCCATTGCTGTCAATATGCAAGATCTAAATTTATTATGAAAAAAGATGACAAAATGAAATTATATTTGATTTTCTGCAAATATGTGATTTTATATTCAAGTAAAGGAAAAATAATTATAATTATATAAAATGAAGACCTGAAGGAAATGATAATAATTTTATTTATTATTATTTAACAATTTTATTGCAATTCGGCAAATTCAATGTATGGCGCTGCCGCCCAGTGTAGATGTTCAATGTAACTTTCCCAGCGTTTTGTGCGGCATTTGACGACGACGACGACAACGACGACCATGGTTATAAGCCTTTCTGCGTTCAACAAGGTGTTAGTAGTCGCGAATTTCGAACTTAAAAACTCAACAGTGTGTTGAGTTAAGCTACTTATCACTGGCGGGGGATAGATAAGCACTAGGTTACTTGGGAAGTTAGTAGAATGAAACTCTCGAGTACCTTTACCCTTTAATCATATAAAGTTAGGCTATTTATAATAGATAAATTATGCTTACATGATAATATTAATGAAGTTATGCTCCAATGTAATATTTCTACATAGTAGAGCGCGGCCACTATTACAAAATGCAATTAAGTACAATTGCTACAAAATTATTAAAAAAAAATGTATTGTTAGCGTTTTGGCTGACCTAATGAATCGAAAGAATAAAAAGCACTTGTACATATCTATGCAAAGAACAAAAGTATAAATATTTTTGTGATGTGAAAAAATGCAATCGATTTACATATGTTGTAAAGTTATTTTTAGGTCATGACTATTGATTCTAATTGTGAAGGTAAAGAATTCTTAATATTGCTTTTGGGATAAACACTAGGTTTACAAAGTGATTGGTCAAGTGTTCGGAAATGTACGACCCGGCACAGACTTGTCCCCATAATTTAAAGGATAGCGAGCTTCTCTCAGAAAAAGATAAACTGCTACAACACGCAAAGCAAAGTAAATGGCTTAAAATTGAAGAGCCTAGCTGCCTTCCATCACGATTAGGTTATTATCTGCGCATAAGCAATAAAATCTATCTAGTCATAACAGAAACGATCTGTTTAACATCACGGTTGTGGACTCATCATGTAAGATGGCATGATGCAAAAGAAAATATTTACCCAGATGGATAATTGTTCTAATATTCTAGTAGAGACCCAACAATACAATATTGATAGCGTTGGCAATTTTGATTGATACTCACTAAAGTAGCTACAGCCTTGTGAGTTATTCAGCAGTTTCAAAAAAACATTACTCTACCGCCTGCGTGCCAGGCTACGTAACAACAATATCGTGAAGCAATATGCTCCCACTAAAGGATCTAAAGATGATATTAACGATAAGTTCTACTTGTGATAAAAATAAAGTACATATTTGATTCATATCTCGAGAAGAGACATCAAACATGGCATGACTGACTTAAAAATTCAAATTGGGCCAACTAAATCGACCTTGAAAATTTTATCGAAATGCAAGGGGGCATAAGACAGACCTGTGTGTGTGTGCATACTTTCATATGTGTGGGAGCGTATTTATCTCTACGTCGACGCGTTCTCAAGCAGTGCCCAAATATTTAGTAAAACACAAATTTTTTGTATAGCAACCCTACGAAGGAATTGCCAGATTGGTCCCGGTTTTAAACTTAAATTTCCCTTTTTTTTAAAAAAAGGACTATGTACAACATTTGAGCTCTCTACGTCGACGCAGTAGGCAGTATCCAAACATATAGTAGAAGGCTAAAGTTTTGTATAGCAACACCAAGAAAGGGTTGCCCGATTTGCTTCACTTTAGAACCTGTATATGCAATTTTTATGAAAACGTCGTGTACAAAATATGAGCTCTTCACCTCGACGCCTTCCCAGGCAGCTTCCAAGTATGTAGTGAAAAACCAATTTTTTGTATGGCAACACCAAGAAAGGGTAACCCGATTTAGTCCTTTTTAAAATTTTATTTGGCATTGCTATGGAAACACCACGTACCAAATTTTTTGTATGGCAACCATACGAAGCAGTTGCCCAATTGGTCCATGTACAATGCGCGAAGCAGTGTCCAAATATATACATAGTGAAAAACTAAAGTTTTGTATGCCAACATCAAGAACGGGTCGCCCGACTTCGACCATTTTTGTAATTTTTTTTACCTACTATTGCTATGAAAACACCATGTACCAAATTTTAGTTTTCCACGTCGAACCAGATATATATAGTATATATATAGTAAAAAAAGAAACTTTTGTATGGCAACCCTACGAAATAGTTGCCCGTTTTGTCCTATTTTTGATCCTAAATATACATTTTTTCTTAAAAACGTCGTGCATACAATTTGAGCTATCCACGTCGATGCGTTCTCAGACAGTTCCAAATATACTCGTATAGTGAAAACCCAAAATTTTGTATGGCAACACCAAGAAGGGGTTGTTTTTAAAATTTTATTTGTTATTACTATGAAAACACCGCGTATTAAATTTTAGCACTCTACGTGTACTCGTTGTCAAACAGTGTCCAAATATATACTAAAAGGCGAAATATTTTTATGGCAACCCTACGAAGGAGATGCCCGATGTAGTCCATTTTTGAACGTGTATCTTCAATTTTTATGAACACGCCGTGTACTGAATTTCATCTTTCCACATCTACGCGTTGACAAACACAGCGACACTGGATATTTATATATTAAGATATATAATATCTCTACATAGTTTTGAAGAAAACAAAAACACTACTAAATATGAATCGAGGGGTTGGGGAGCTTGGTTGGGAGAAAAGAGATTCTCTCAACTCCAAAACTCTCCATATTACAGAATCCGTGTTCAGTTTAATGTTCCAGCTGATACAGACAGTAACGTACTTACAGAAGCTATGGAGTCTTAGTTATATCCAAAATGGGTGACAACAATGCATGACCAACATAACCTTGAAAAAACTCAACCCAGATACAAATGGACGTTAAAGAATTTCATTAACTTCACTAGTGGCCTCAATCGGCGTCAAGAGGAGAGGAGAACTTTTTAAGTTTTTTAACTGGAGTTTTTTTAACTTGAGTTTTCGGAGCAAGACATATAACAAAGTAGGTACAACCTTTGTTAATAAGCACGCGCTGGGCGCTCAAATAATTACCGGAACTGGATCGCTGGCCAAAAGTGAAGCAGATGAAATAGACAACACCATGCCTGTCACGGACTGTCCACTTCAAGTAGTACTGCGGGGTCATATGTGTAGTTCAAAAATGCCCACACAAAAATATCTTTTGCTGCCAAGTAAGAGTAGGTACAACTGAGACGACTACTGTTTATTACTGCATTTATAACTGTACCTAGAATACCTCGGAAAATCTTTGCTGTGTTGTATATTTTGGCTTAACATAGTCTTGCAATGTGTAAAAGATTACTTTGAAGTATAGGTATAGCTGCTCCTAACAAATTTCCTGTAATTTTCCCACCAATAAACCAACAAACTATCACTTTTGAATTTTACATTCCAAAAACTGACCCAATAGGGAAATGTTGGCATTCATGAGCGCATAAATAAATCACTTGATAAAATGACAGAAGGAGCAAGTTCATATATGGATGAATTGTTGCGTAGTGCTTAGGATTTATGTCTTTCCATAAAGAAGAAAATTTGGAAGTGCATTAATATTTCAAATGACTCTTTTTGTGACCCATTTACTGTTATATCCTTGCACACTCCATGTCTCCGCATCAATAATTTCTCACTCAATCCCTTTTTTAAAAGCAAAATACTCTGAACTGACATCTCTAAAATGTGCGTGCTAAATTTCTGATGGTTTTGGTTTTTTTTTTTTTCTTCCTTTTTCAGTATGATGTCATTTCGTGCGGCAGAATATTTTCTAGAGAACTGTCAACCCAATAACAAATGTCACAGAAGTCGAAGTGACAGTGGGGCTGTTAGGTAATGACGATACGTCTGGTTCGTAAATCTATCAATTTACCCCATCAAAGTGTATATTGCGATTGTGTTTGACTTTGAAAAGCTTTTTAGAAATTTGTAAACAATTCCAGGAAAATTTCAATTTTTGATGGCTTTCTTACCACACAATATGCCACCAATACACCCGTGGGTTTCTTTTTAAATAACAATAACTTTGGCTAAACAAAGGATTCATTACTTCTGTAATTCTCTTATGACTTTATGTGTTTGTGGCTGTTTTTCTTTTTTTTTTTGTACTCATCCTCACTGTTGTCAACTGAAATCGATTTCGTAAATTGTTTTCATGCTTGTCCCTCATTTACTATTAATGTTGGTGGAAACCTAAATAAAGATTATCGATTTTGTATGATAACACAGGTTCATTACATAAGAGGAGTTCATTCATCCACAGCAATTATTTGTTTCTTGTTAGACCTAACTCGTTCACTTTTTTAATTATTAAATAGAGCCATTTCAAAAATAGAGTTGATGTTTATCGAAATACCTGACAGTTTCTAGGCCTCATTCATAAATTGAAGTGAAATTACCTTTGACATGATTTTATTGAAAAAAAAAAAAAAAAAAAAAATTAGAGACAAGTCAAGCTTCAATTGTAATATTAACTATCAGAACCATCTTAACACAAGTTCCACTACACCGGTCAACGGTACATGCCTTTCATAACTTATTCGGCATTAGTATTAGTTGTTAAATTAAACATAAGCCAAACACCGGATTGAAAAACATACAGTGCGACTAAAGAGATGTTTTTTTTAAAACATGCTTAGAAACGTCAACAACAAAATGCTCAGCCTTAATATTAACAGCAATGCACATGCGATTAATACATAGGTTCGTACATGCTTAAGTTAGACCTTGAGGAGTTAACATGCAACAGAAAACGCCTTCTCAAATTGTGTCTATTATCATGGAAAGAGATTTTGTTAAATAACGACGGAAAATCAGCATTTTCGTTTGATGCATAAAAGTTATATCGGCAACCATGCGACATTCTCAAGCGAATCCATATTTAAAATTTTCAAGTGATCCTCATAGGGTGAAAGGATCAATGAATTATTCCAGAGTAGGTTCCTAAGAGCGAAGCGTAGGAAGTGCCACTGAACAGACTCGATAAGCTCGATGTGTGTACCGTAAAATAGAGACCAGACCTGGCTAGCATATTCAAGAAGAAGTCTAACAAAGCAAATGTACAAACGCAGTGTAATGGTAGGATTCGAGAGCTCTCGGGACCAACGTTTTATAAAGCCCAGCATAGAACTACCCTTTGGTACCATCTAGTTTGTTTATGCGGCAGATAAAATTCAATCTTTGGTCACACTTGGCACTCAAGTCACAGACAGAACCCACACGGTGAGTCGAGAAATTCGAAAACCTATAATCATAAGTGATTAATTTCTGATTCCTGCAGGAAGTCATAACCTCACATTCCTCTATATTGAGTACCAAATTTTTGCTTTTGCACCAATCGTAAAATTTGTGAAGGTCACTCTGTCTGTACCTGTTCACAATCGTTAAAAGATTTAATCTGAGCGAAAATATGAATATCATCAGCATAAATCAAGCCTATGCAGTGTCTCATAACAGATCCAATCTCGTCAATAGATAGAATAAAAAACAACGGGCCCAAGTGACTCCCTTGAGGTACGCCGGATGAAGCCTTCAAGACTCTATGGAATGTTGAAATAAGATATGTTCTGTTATTCTGTTATCTAAATAAGACTCCATCTATTTTAGAAATGTTGGACGAAACGCATACTTTTCCATTTTAAACAGTAACATGGAGTGGGATAACTTGTCGAAGGTTTCCTACAGTCTGAATAAATATAATATATCTGGTAGCCTTTAGCAAACCCCCAATGGTATCCAAGACAAATTCCAGCTAGTTAGTGTCTGCAGAACTGATCGAAACAAACCCATGTTGGTTTGAAGAGAACAAATTCTTGCAGGAAACTAATAGCTGAGAGTAAATAATAGATTTGAATAATTTCGGTATGCAATATCATTTTGCAATAGGCCAATAGTTTGAAAAGTAATTTTACTACCATCTTGACGATAGATATTGTAGAAGAATTTTTCCATAGCTAAGGGAAACAACCACTCGAGCGATTTTTGAAAAATCATTCTCAGCGGAGCTGCCAGGGCAAGGCAGAAAGACTTAAAAATGGCTGAAGGGATCCCATCAGGACCCGTTATCATTTGGAATCCCATTAATATGATCAAGTATATTCTCTTGTGCAATTGAAGGGATAGTGATAGAAACGTCATGAAAGTCGTGTATATGACTAAAGTTGTTATTTTGAGGTCGAAAATTGTACGCAGGAAACGCATTGTCATAAAATGAAGCAAAAATAATGCAAATTTCAGACGAATCATCACTCGCAGAATCCTTGTACCTCATAGTATTTTGACAGTTGCCCGTTTTTTTTACGTGGGACGGTAAATAATTTTCGCATACATGCTTTGAATATACTCATCATAAAGTGTAGAGGAAAGTTCTTTGAACTCCTGATTATAGTATGTGAGGAAGTTGTTGTGACTTATAATGTCTTTGTCCCTCATATAACTTTTTGTATTTTTAAGATGTTTTAGTCCTTTATTGAACCATGGCGGAGATGTTTTAATTTTTTTTTTTTTTTATTTAAAGGTCTAAGTATTCTAGATAAACTGAAAAACTGTTGAATTTAACGAAAAAATAAACATTTTTCTTCCAAAATAAATCTCCTACTTCAAATTAACGAGACCAACCATTTTTTGTGCAAAGGAACTGCTGGCGGTCGCGGGGAACATGAGAGGAAAACAACTCGAAAAGAATTATGGAAGATTTAGAAATGTCCTCGTCTACACTATTGCTAGACAATAATATGTTGAAATCAATAGAGATAAGTCTACTAGAAGGTTCCGAAAAGTCACTCTTTCTAAAATTGAAAAAGTATTGTGTTTCGTTACAATTTGTAAAGTTTTCTGTTTCAAAACAATATGTAATTAGTAGTGGAGGGAGGGGGGATGATATTTGTCAAGAGTAAACATTATAACTGGACTAGGCTCAACTAATACGTTACTCGCGTCAGTAGAAAAAGCCAGGTCTAACTGCCTACCCATGTAATTCGTTATATGTATTACTGATTTGGCTGAAACCAACATAGTGTCCAGAAATAGTGGTTTTCTTGTTGACAAGTTCCATCTTACTATGGATAAAATTAGATGTTAAAATGAGTACGTTGTAAATATTCTGACCTTTGCCATCAACGGTGTTTATGGAGGAATATAGAAACAAAATATGATAAAGTCATATTTTAATAGAGAGAGCTTAAAAGCGTGTCGAGAGTGTTCGAGAAATCGGGAAATTCAATTTGACTGCAATTGATGTGGGTTTTACAAGCGAGGAGTACGCCTCCGCCACGAGCTTCAGAATCAGTATGTCTATCTCTTCTAAAAATTTGATAAGAATTGTCAAGAATTTCAGCATTGCGAAACCCAAGATGCAGCCAAGTTTCAGTGAAAACAACTATATAAAAACAATTTGCAACATAGGATTTGAAGATTTGTGCAGTTTTTGTCCGAATCCCCCTTCCGTTTTGATAGTAAAGGGTAAGCGGTTCAAGTTTTTTGGAATATCTGTGCTTATTTTAGCTATATTTCTAAGTTGGCGCCCAAAATACGAAAAAATTAGTAAAAGTGTCAGAAGGTCAATAATGCGGCAGCTTTTCACACTTCATGCCGAAATACAAAACGAAATCGTCCCGTTGATTTATTGAATTACACAAATTACAAAATTACACTTTGAAGACGCAAAAAATCTCTAAAGAGACTCTTTTGGTCTCCCGTCGGGTATTTCAAAACGAACAGGTCTCCATGTTCATTTTCCGGTCTCCGGTCTCATAAGTTTCCTCTTTTTTGGTCTTCAGATCTCCGGACACTATGTATTGTGTGTTCTTTATTATTATTTATTTAGAACTTCATCAAAAATCTGATTACTAAGTTTACAAAAGAAAAGAAAAAAAAGTATACATAACAATAGTAATAAAATGAAAAGTAACTTTAACTAAGCTGGTCTGTTATTTGACTTTTTGAAAAATGAAAGTGAATGTAATCAAACTGGTTGTTAAAGAGACGAAACATTGATGAAATCGGCTCGTGCAAATCTACTATGCTGAGGAACGCACAGGAATAGATAAATTGAAAGCATTTAAGAGCTCAGGGGAATTTAGTGCTCCTTGTATTCACTGAAACACAAAAACAACTCTGGAAGCTTTTCGCCGATTGTCAAGTGAATCCAATGGAAAGAGTTTAAGCCTATCAACATGTGGAGGTAGAATAATAGAGTTATCCCAATGAAGTCCACGCTGGGCAAAAGAACGAATCTCCGCTGCACAGCCTCAAAACGATTTATGTATACATCATAAAAAGGAGACCAGACCGGACTGGCATACTCCTAAATATGTCTAACGAATGTGCAGTAAAGGAGCTTCGTTATAAATGAATTATTGAACTCTATTAACCATCTCTTTACAAACCCCAGAGTAGCATTAGCTCTGGCAGCCATTGTATTAATATGATCCTCGAAGGAAAGACGAGTATTAAGGAAAACACCCAAATCTTTGGTTTTGTCAAGTCTAATTAATAAGCATCCATCCAAAGTATAACTGACGTTCAATGGCCTCATTTTACGATAAAAGGACATTGCAGTACATTTGTTGATGTTGAAAGGAAGACACCATTTATGAAAGTTATCTAAGTCCAAATTTGAAATTCCACATTTGTTTTCATTAGAAACATTAATGAAAATAATAAAAAGGACTGGTCCGAGATGGCTGTCTTGAGGAAAGCCGGAAGTATTATCTATTACGTCAGAAAGAGCTTCACAAAATATAACTCGCTGCGTACGATCCGATAAATAAGAACGAACCCAATTGACAAAGACAGAAAGAAAACCAAGAAAAGCCAACTTATGAATCAAGATTTTATGATTCATTCGGTCAAAAGCTTTACTAAAGTCCGTGAAAATGCAATCAACTTGCTTTCCGCTTTCAATTAGAGAAATGCAGAAATTAGTAAAGTCTAACAAATTAGTCGTAGTAGATTTGCCTTTCATAAAGCCATGCTAAAAAGAGCGCAGGAAAGTCTTGCAGTGGAAGTACAAAACACCGCAAACCATGGCTTCAAATATCTTACCAATACAATATAAATTGGCGACGGGTCTGTAGTTGTAAATGTCGCACTTATTACTCTTCTTGTGCACAGGAATAATCAAAGAAAGCTCCACTGTTTAAGAAAAACACCACAAGTTAAAGATAAATTAAATAAATAACACAAAACAGAAACGATGGATGCTCTATCTAAATCAGTTAACTGTATTCGAAAAGAAAAAAGAATAGAGTGTAGTAAGTTTGACTTACAGAAACAGTTTTTTGTTTCATAGTAAAGGGATCGAAAATCGCATTTTCCCAACCCGGTAGAGAATTTCTATTTAAAAAACAAAAAACATCCAAATTTGTTGTGTTTCCTTTATCCTGTAAAATGTTTACAACAACGGTATTAATTCTTTTGAAACTTTTTTCATTTTTCGCTTAATACAAAAATATTAATAACTTCTGAGATGCTTCTTTCTAACAATGTCTTTCTTGACAATTAACAAAGATTTCTGGAGATCTCTTAGGACTAAACATTAATTTCGGAGCCGTGTCTCTAGAGACTTCTTTGTTATGGTCTCCAGAGACCTTTTTTTTATGATCCCAGAGACTAAAGTCTCTTGCTATGTAATCATTTTGGAGATTTTAATCTCTCTAACCGTGCATTAGTCTCAAAATGCCTACAATGAATGATTTTTTAAATTATATAAAATTTCCTGTGAAAATGAAATAAATTTAAATCCTGAGTATGTTATCGCAGATGGTCAAGTCGCACTATATTGTGAAAGTGTGTATAGCTAATCAAGAAAGGATTAGAAAAATATATTGGCGAAAAAAGAAGAACTTTCAAAAATCATTTTTCCTAAATGCCTTGAATTTTTTTTTTATTCTCCGCGTTTCTATTTTTCAGCACTGCCGTCTAAGATTTTCCATCCCCGAATTTGTCTTTTGATAGGTACTTCCGTCAAAGCCCACAATCCTTTTCTCTTTATTCTTCAGGTTTACATCAAAACCACAGCTACGTACTATAGTTTAATATTATTGGAATACGCAGATGTTTCATTACGAAAATTTTTTTATTTCAACTCCGTTCATTTAAAATAAAAAAGTTCAAGAATACATTCCCTTGATAATAAATACCCCGTATAAATATTTACAGTTATTAAGGAAAATTCTTTTCTTGTCTCTACAATACTGGATCGAAGCGGATTTTATTTTTGCTTAACTAAAAGGAAACACAATAAAAACAGCGTATTTACTGTAATTCTATAAGATTCAACGTCACCCCCATGCTTCGTATATAACCAGCTCCAAAATTTCTCTTATGAAAAACTTGTCAAACAAATCAGAAAGATTTCTATTCCTCTGTCATTGTTATCCATTGTAATTTCATCTTAGAGTTTTCATATTTTTCAGTAAACCCAAGTGTAGAATCACTTCTTTCAATTCAATCCTACAATAAAGAGTGTCACCGCCCACCAGGCGACCCAGTCCGTACCAGCAGCTTCTCATCTTTATGTGCGTCATTTTCTACTTAAATCAAATTTAATTAACTTCTTTCTTACGGTTTTATAGTATATATCCCCAGTATTTATACGGGCCGGCAAGTAATCTCCTTTTATTTTATCGTCTGATTGCATTTTTCCAGATGAGTTCTGCGAGGAATATCCTCATAATCTTATCCCCACACCTGGATACTGGATTGAATGTTCGCGACAAAAAATCTCTATGCCAAATGCGCACACTATTTGGGATGATAGCGATTCCGAACACGAAGAACTACGTGCTGCTAGCTCTTCAGACGCATATCTGGAACGTGGATGCAGTGATCTATACGAGGATGATGAAGATTCTGAGGCAGCACCGAGGTAAGTGTGGGATTTGTTTCAATTAATTTCCGAGCTGTATACATGTATATTTCCACTGCGAATGTACACACAAACGTTTTGAAGTGGCTCGGGGTTTAATGTTACGAACAATTTTATACGAATTTTTAAGTCCTAGGAAAAAGACAGCAATCGAAGAGCAATGGGAACAACAACAGGGATTCGAGTTAACATCCGTTGAGCAGGAAACATACGAGAAGTACTTCTATGGAACCGAACACTGGAATTATTTCACAACTGATGAGGACTTGGGGCCTGTTATTCTATCCATTAAACAAGAGACACTAAATGGAAGAGATCAATTTCGAATATTAGTTAGGGCTATCTCATATACTGTACATGGACTGATACCAGCATCATGTGTTTTTGCTGATAGGTAAGTAATTTTCAAGTCTCTTTTAATTGAAATGTAATATAGAAAATGTCCACGAGGGTTTCAATTATATTTAGCTCAGGGAATTTATTGGTGGCTACAATGAACTAGGTATATTTTGATTATAAGAGAAACAAATTTTGGGAAAAATCATATGGCTTTTCCTTCATTGTACCTCTTTTCATCTTTCTCTCTCTCTCTTTCTTCAGGAAGCGAAAACATTCAAATAAATTAGGAAATTTTAGAAGCTCGTATTGAATTTCTCTGTAGGAGACAATAGTCAGCTCAAATGAGATGTGAAAATTTATTGACTGATTTTTCTTTGAGATTATTTTTATTCGTAGTGCTATAACTATAGACAAATAAATGAAGATAAAAAAAATCCCGTTCGAGCAATTATCCAACATCTCGACTCTCTTAAATCTATCTGGTCGCGTTTTGAGTTAGATCCAGGCTTTTCCATTAATATTTACCACTGCAAAAAAGAAATCACGCCATGGAACAGAATTCAAGGCAGTCTTGTTGTAGTTATGCTGCAGTAATCTATCAAAATCGCAACCATCAGACCAATGTCACACGAGCTCCAAAATGGCCGCTCATCCAATTGTTCGCGAATTATAAAGAATATGTCGTTGTTGCCATGATGAAACACTCGTTGTTGTCACACGAGCGTAAATTTATTCGCACAATGGAAAATTATGTTGCTCTTTTCTATTAGCTATTTACTTAATTTTAGCTTTTGATTAAAATTAATGTTCCAAATAATGTGTTTATATTTATATTCTGTTGTAAAACTTTCAAAAACGCAAAAAAAATTAGAAAGAACTTTTGGATGCAGCCAGTCAGTAAACAGCGAAAGAATATCACCAGGCATTTCTCTTTGAAGCATCCTAAATTGAAGGAATATTCAGAGCTAGTATTATCAACTATTATCGTATGTCTTATTCTGATCTTTGTATATTTCGTTGCTAGTACCCAAATATCTGGTCTCTGGCGTATCTCCTTTACCAACATCAATTTTCTTTTTCATAATTAGAAAATTTTGCTCCATATGAAAAGCACTATTACTATACGCTTCTAATTTCAAATGACGCGTGACCATTTGGCAGATCATGTGGCAGTGCTGTTGCCTAGCAGTAGTCCTCATAACGCTCTACAGTTTGCGCGTCTGAACTTATTATAGCATGTTAGATATGGAATTTGTTCAAATTTCAAGAAACAGTTTTTCAAAAAAAAAATCAAAGACATTTGATAATGTAAAAACTTCTCTAGTGGCTATCAGTCAACAAATTAATTCTTCGAGGTACCGAAAATAACTCGTCAAAATTTTCTGCACGTCAATTTCGACATGTCGGTGTAAATTCAGTGAGGCTAAACCGTTAAACAGATCTTCAGTCTTAGTCATCTGAAATAGGTTTTCAGAAGACGCAACGTCAAGGAGGAGTGTTCATTTGTCGCTGTAGTGCCAGGCAAAATCTCCATAATGCAAAGGATTTTATGAACATTTGGAAACACATCTGGACTGCAAATTTCGAATGCCTCAAATGCTTTGTTAATATCCTTCCCGGCAATACGTCGCCGCCAAAGTTGAACTTCACTTATCCATATATCACGAGAATGATCGCACAAAATTGATGAGTATTTTCCGAATAATTGCTCGCATGACTTTGCATTGAAAGTTTCCATTTTGTTTGGGAAAAGGCAGCCGTAATTCATTTATTTCATTTATTTCATTTATATCATTTATTCCAGTCGTACACAAGATTAGACATCTTTTTTTGTACAATAAGTAGTAAATACGGTTCTAAATACATAATTTAAGGCATAAAAATAAATAAAATAAAAGAAATACAATTAAAGATTATGAACTAAACTATGCGAATTCAGAAGAAAACAGAAAGAAAGAAATATAAATCAAAATATCAAGATTAGAGAATCTTTGTAAGTGCGCTAAGAAAGGTCAACTAGAATTTACTTTCAGCTGCTAAGAAGATAAGTAAAAAAAATATGGCAAAAATTTAGAGGAACGAATATCAACAACTATATTATTTGTAAACTAATGAGCCTCTTGAATGCGATCAAGGAGTTGGCAGATTGGATATTCATAGGAAGATTATTCCATAGGCGTGAGATCTGGACAAGATAAGAATTTTCCATAATCGTCTTATATTATTATATTATATTCCTATTGCGTTCAGATGTTGCGAAACTGAAGAGTTCTCTGAGATACTCTGGTTTGCCTGACTTTAGAAGATTAAAGAAGAATATCAATGACCTACGCTGAAGGTAAGAAGTCAGAGGGCACCCAAGCAATCTTGTCCGAAAAGGAGAAACATGATCAAACTTGCGAAGACCAAATACAAATCGAACGCAATCATTAAAGGCAACCTCCACTTTGCGGGCACAAAAGGAATCGAGCTTAGGGTAAATCGTACTGCAATGTGTAAAGTATGGCATGAGTAGCGTTTTTACAAGCTTTAGACGAGCAGGTGTTGCTAGAATACTCGCATATAGCCAAAGTCTCCGAAGGCCGAAGTAGACTTTTCTAATCAATGCGTTAACATTATCACAGCACTTCATGTTTTGGCTTAAAGTAACCCCAAGATTTATAACTTTACTTTGCATCACTAGATTGGTATCATCTAAAACGACCGGAGGAATACTATTTCTATCATAATCGTTGTTGTAAAAAGTAATACACTGCGACTTTCCTGGATTCAGTAACAACCGATTTTTCTTAGCCCACAAGCCTATTCTATCTAAATCATCGTTTATGCGTGCAAGGCCGTCTTCAATAAGTCCAATGGGCCTACTCAAATAGATTTGTACATCGTCAGCATACATATGCACTTTGACGTCACGAACTACTTCAGGTAGATCATTTATGAATAAGCTAAATAGCAATGGGCCCAGAATAGAACCTTGTGGTACACCGTATAATAAGGTGAGTGAGTTAGAGATATTATTATTTACCTTAACGCGTTGGTGACGACGTGACAAAAAATCTTTAATGAGAGTAAGAGCTGAAGTACTGAATTTAAAAATAGCAAGTAATTTATGCAAAAGGATGTTATGATCAACACTATCAAATGCCTTAGTGAAATCTAGCAGTACTAATGTACTAAATTTGTTTTGATCCAGGGCCAATCTAATGTCAGTGGTTACCTTTAACACCGCAGTCTCGCAACTGTGAAAGCGTCTAAATCCTGATTGCCAACGTGTAAGCAGCTCATTATCATCAAGGTACTCAAGCATCTGGAGATGCATTAACTTTTCCAACACCTTCGAAAAGAAACATAAGATGCTTATAGGGCGAAAGTCGGCAGGGGACTCGGGACATTTATTCTTCGGTATTGGGAGTACTATCGCAGATTTCCAGACTGAAGGAAACGTTGATGTCGTTAAGCATGAATTGATCACATGAAGAATATATTTACCACAAAATGGATACAATAACTTGAGAAATCGTGGAGACAATCCATCGGGTCCAATGGCATCAGATTTGATTGAGTTAATTGAAATTGACAATTCATTCAGGTCAACACAACGAAAGGAGAATGCACTATGGTTGGCCAGGGGTGCGACCTCGCTCAATGAACCTCCATGAGGAACTACGAGCGTTCCAGCTTGATTTACCATTGAACTTTGGTTAAGTGATACAAAAGATGCATTCAGTTCATCGGGGTTGAATCCACAATCGACTTCGTCTTTCCCATACACACCAGCCTGTCGTAGGTTGCGCCATAAAACTTTGGGTTGTAGATGGCAGTTCAATTTAGAACTAAAGTACTGTCGCTTAGCGCGACGAATGGCCGCAGTTGCTTTATTGCGTGCCGTATGGTATAATACACGAGCACCAGAGGTGTTAGATCGTTTGTAACGACGATATAAGAACTCGCGTTCAGCAATTAGCGACAGAACTCGAGATGAAAACCACGGACAGGCATTAGCGGTTATATATTTATATCTAACGTGGACATATTTATCGTATAAGTGAGTAATTAACGATGATAAAATCTCAACTTGGCAGTTAACAGAAGAAGAATTGTTGATTGACTCCCATGGCAAGCGTACGCATTCCTCAACCAAAGCATTTATATCAATATTATTAAAATCACGATATGAATAAAAGGAGGGGAGACGTACTGACTCAACAGACATATCATAAGAAAGATAAAGTAAGTCATGATCCAAGATACTAGGAGGGCTCAATTGGTTGTGCGAGATCACTTTACTTGCATCTGCTGTAAGAAACAAATCCAATAATGAGGGATTAGCTGCATTAAAATATGTTGGAAAATTATTGATTACATTTAGATGTAGTGTATGAAGGAAATGCAAGAACAAATTGGCTGTAAGATCCTGTCGAAGAAGGTTAACATTAAAATCACCTCCTACAATGACATTCGGATACTGCTGAGAAATACGTGATAACGTGTCTTCAAACTCCTGCACTATAGCGCAGTTGAAGCTATTTGGAGGACAGTACACTGCTGATAAAATACACTTGTCATAGCTAGAGGCAACTTCGACGCCTATAAATTCAATTGCATCTCCTTTAGAGGAAAATATATGCTTGGCCTTGAAGCAATCGCGGACATATATCACAACACCGCCTCCTATACGATTTTTGCGATCATTACGAAAAATGTTGTAGCCAGGAATTGCGAGGAATGCAGAGGGAATACTGTCATTTAACCATGTTTCACTGATTATAATAGCATGTAAGTCGGACTGGGAGAATACGTATCGAAATTCATCGATTTTGTTGCGAATGCTTCTAGCATTTAACGCACAAACTTTTAATCCACGGGAATGATCGCATAAGATTTTCAACAACATTCTTACCTTGTCCAGATCATAATTATTCAAATTCATGAAAAATTACTGTCTCGCCACCCAAATCGTCAATCAAGAGGCACTTACTCATTCCTTCATACATTTTAAAACTGGAGAATCTTCTTAGCAGTCGAACTTCGAAACAATAATTTGTATTAAAAAAGAAAAATAGACTAGGTTGCCAAACGGGCATATTGTGTAATAGAAGCAGTAATAATTTAAAGAAAATACCTAAAAATACCTATATTAAGAGTTATGTAATCAACATAAAAAAAAAAAAAGAAAAAAAATATATATATATATCAATAATATTGGAATAGAATTCAAAAATCGCTAATAAACATGAACAGAAAATTTCAAGATTAAAAACAAATTACAAGAGAAAAGAGAACGCATTTTTGTCAGCTCCATTGCCACGGAAACAGTAGATGGGATATCCAATTGGTATT
Source organism: Dioctria rufipes (assembly GCA_963924295.1). Taxonomy (NCBI): domain Eukaryota; kingdom Metazoa; phylum Arthropoda; class Insecta; order Diptera; family Asilidae; genus Dioctria; species Dioctria rufipes. The sequence continues at coordinate 168,671,467 of OZ002742.1, read as the reverse complement.
ATATATGTACGTACATAGTTGGTATTCGTGCTATTTCATGAGACTGTGTAGCGCCTGCGCATTGCCTATTTTCATCAGCTGCTGGTCATTTTCATTTCTTCTGATGTGCACAAAGCCATTTCTCGTAGTCACAGATAATATTTTCCCCAACTTGCGATATTTCAGAGCTTCACGAAGAATGGAATTATTGCGTGGCGTAAGACTTTCATTGATATAAACAGGGCATGTTGAAGAGAACCCTTCCAGCTGAGATAGCTTTACACCTTTATGTCGATAGAATGCTAGCAGGAAAGATCGTTGCTCAGCCTGACATGAGAAACGTACTAGAATTGGACCGCTTGCCGATGTCGTTGTTGTTCTCAGACGAAATGCGTCACAGTATGCAGAGATTGGAAGTTCTACAAGAGCAGCGATCTGCTTAACAACTTTTGGTATATTCTCGGTCGGAGTTCTGGGTATACCGTGTATAATACCATCACTGAGGCGCCTAGACCGTTCCAGATCCTCAACTTGATCATGATGGCGGGGATGGCCCTCCATCAGTGTAGTTAATTTGTTTTCGCATGTTGAAATTCTTTCGGAGAGATTACCAATGGAATCATCTAGCCTTGAGATAATCCGGCTCTCGAGTTGCTTAAAGAGATCGTCGATTTTACTCATCAAACGAGTTTCCATTTGCTGAATTAACTTTAGGGAAAGGGTCTGCTCAGCATCCAGCGGGGGAGTGACACTAGCTTGCACAATCGATGCACTGCGGGTGGTAACATTTGTATTGGTTATGTTACTGGCCTCCGCCGTTGAATTGGAACGGAGTTTCTCTTGCTTTTGCTGCTTATTATTTGAAGAGTCTTTACCAACCATTGTAGGAGATAATTTCCTCGCTGGGCTCACGAGCACGATGAACACACCGTTTGATAATACTACTGCAGCGTGTAACAATAATAACTCGCTATTCCACCAATACAAACAGAGCACAACTCAGCCAAGCGAACAAACAAAATTTAAAAAAGAAAATAACCTTCCGAATCACTATATTGAAACTGGAAAAATTGGTTGATTTCTATATAAATAAAACTGAGTATTTCCAAAACACTCGCGGCAAAGTAGATTTTCAGTAATTACCAACTGGATATGATTTAAATAAGACTAAGAGCGGGAGCCGATATAGAAAACGTCTAGTCACTAGCGCACATACCGAATGATATATATTGCGATGTTTTAGGAACCGTACTTGTAAATGATTGATAAACGTATCAAGGGCGGATACAGCGGTGGGCGATCGGGGCGACCCCCCCCCCCCTCCCTCCCTCCCCAAGAGCTCTAATAAATCAAAATTTATACTCTGATCATCAAATCAAATGGAAAATACAAAAAAAAATATTTTCAAATCTTCTAAATCCGCATTAAAATTATATCAAATAATTTCTCCCTTCACTTAATGAATACATCACAAAAGTTCTCTAGAGTTTCCCTTCATTTTGCGTTTAATTAAATTTTCAAATTATATTACATTTGTGTATAAATTTTAAAATTTTCAAGGTATACAAAGAAAGCAAAATCTGGGGCCGTATTCCGCAACTATTAGTTTACGCATGCACACAAAATTTTGGGTACACCACCTTGTTTCGATTCCACAAAATTACAATGAGTTTTTCTGTCAAAATTTGGTACACTTTAACTGATATTTTCTCCTCGCCATTTTGGTCGTGAATTTTGAGAGATAGATGTGAGTTGTCAAGCGTTATTCTCAAAATTATTTGTTATATACTATATTATTTATATTACCTTTTTCTAAGCCGTAGTCGCCTCAATACTAGTGAATTCATGTAACTCATTTCTTATAACTTAACTTCTTCAAAAAGACTATTTTCTCAACCAAACAACTTTCAGCACAGAAAAATTTTCATTCAGCATTTAAGTGTACACTTTCCCTCAGGGTGACTTTTTTAAATCATGTGCACTGGCAAATTTTTCACAGTTGCGGAATCTAAACCCTGGGTAGTTTTAGTTTTGACACTACAGTAAATAACAATGAAATTTGGAACTCCTAATGTTTATCAAAATATTTAATTAAATTACTTTGTTTTGACTTTGCTTTCTTTATGTACCATGAAAATTTTAAAATTTATACACAAATGTAATATAATTTTAATATTTAATTGAAAGAAAAATAATTTTTTAAAAAGTTATTTGTTATAATTATTATTTTTTCTTTTTTAGTCATAAATTATTCTCAAAAAAGTTAAAATTATACCACTAAGCACTTTCAGTATAAGCAAAATTTTTGCACTTTTTTGTGATCGAAAGCTCACAAAAGCCGGGTATTTTGACGTTGGGAAAATCATCATATCCGGGGTAATTAATCTCAGATTCAGTTTTCCTGCAAATATTTAATATAATTTTATACCGCTACCTAATTAGCATTCCCCGAAAATTTCTTTAACCATTTAATTTGCAAGAAATTGCTGCCCAGCCCAGGAAATTATGGTGTTTGAACGAAATGCAAGCGACCTTTATTTGAAAAACACCATCAGTAAGACAAGCAAGAAGTGTTTAATGTCCATTTTATGTGAGACTAAATTTTATTATGCTTACGGGATCAAAAATCTATATTATATAAATAAAAGAACTCCGGCGATATCTGAATGCTAATAAAATGTTCATGCTGAAACGAGAAGAGGAAGCTATACAGAGCAGTCCACAACTGATGGCAAGTGCGGTTGTAAGAGGCGATGGGGGCGATTGCCCCTTCCCCCTAGAGCAAATGTTTGGATCCGCCCTTGAAACGTATCAAGATATGGTATGTAGATAGTTAAACGATAATGATCTTGGACTGAATTAGTTTGTACGTTAAAGCGTTTCGTCTGCCTTGAAGTAAGCCTCGGCTTTCACAATTCAATGTCGTATTCTTCGCTTATTTTGCTCACAGTTTCAAGAATTTTCTTGAAGTTATCCAAGGCATTTTACCTTCTTTCCATAAATTCCTTCTTCACAGCATCAGCCAATTCAACAGCCCCACCAAGGTCCTGGTTTTTTGCTTGAACCATACGACTCAGATACAAAATCAAAGAATGTAGGTACTGAACTTAGAATAAACATGCATATCTGAAAATTAAATTTTCCGTCAGTCAAATCCCGTAAAAAACTTTCTCATGATAAATCATAAATGATAATTTTTATTATTCATATATGATGCGCCAGTCAACAAAGACAAACAATCACATTAATTACAAAAGTTTTTGCAATTTTGATGAAATATTGATGTAAAATAACCACAAATTTAATTTTGCAACCATCACCCAGGTCCGAAACATGTACAAAATTACAGAAAAACAAAAGGTCTTATAACTCCCATAAAAATATTCCAAAAGTCCTACAAACTTAAAGCAACGTTTACTCTGATATTTTTGACAATTCCACCCCCCGCAATATCATTTTTTATTGCAAAATATTGTTTCTATTAGTATAGGTACTGAATATCAAGAAAATTACAGTGCTGCAAAATAGTCGAATAACTGTTGCAACTTAACTGAACACCTGTACCAATTTACATCCTTTTATGCTGCCCGCAACATAGTTTTTTTTAAATCGATGAAGCAACAAATGCTTTCTTGGTTGCCTTCTTTCAACAACCTCACACAAGGTCCGCAACCTAAAGAAAAACAAGTAAGAAGACCAATTCTTATGATACCCTAGATGAATGCCCGTATGTAATTTTGTATGGTCACCTCTCTGTGCAGTGCAAGTAAATTTTCACAAAGTGGTTTTTTGATTATATTTCTAAAATGGTTCGTCGGGAATTTCCCAGCCTATTTTCAAACTTAAATTTACTTTATTTTGAAAAAGCCAGTGTGCAAAATTTCAGCCCTCTAAGTGAACGCATTCTCGAGATATCGTGCGGACGAACGGACAGACGGACGGATGGACAGACAAACGGGCGGACAGTCGGACGGATGGACACACGGACGGACGGATGGACAGATGGACGAATTGACAGACAAAGGGACTGACAGACGGACGGACGGACAGACAGACGGGCGGACAGTCGGACGGATGGACACACGGACGGACGGACGAATGGACAGATGGACGAATTGACAGACAAAGGGACTGACTGACTGAAAATCAAAATAACTCTTAATATTATGCGTGAGTGGCCAATCCGTTTTGCTTTACCATCATTATTTGTAGGTGTTAGAAACGGAATATAAACTAAGTACATATTCCCTAGGGTATAATGAGCAAAAATAATCCACAATTAGTGTTTTGCACTTTCTGCAGTCGTTCAAATATTGCAAAAGCTATGCAAATTTTACATAGTCCTTCTATGTCCTACCCCATTAGAATATAAATTTGCAACCCTCTATTAATTCGAAAGTGTTGCAAATGCAGAGAAATATATTAAACGCACGTTCACGCGTGACGTAATATTTACAACCTGCTATACAATTTTATAAAAATATTGGAAAACTTTTCCTTTTTTTATAGCTTTGAAAATAAAATAAGAAAAGAAATATTTGATGCAAATATTCTGAAATGAAAACGCTTGATTCATTTTGTAATTAATATAAATGCAAGTTTGTAGTTGATTTTTATTGCATGAAAAATTAACAGTTGTAAAAGCTTCCCCGCATCTGGATGGGCGTACGGATCTTTAGTAGTAGTCCATAGCTTCACTCAAAACTTTCATTTCTTTTTATCAGGGATGTAATCTTAATTTTTAATTTAATGAAGAATGCCGAAGTTGTGTCACAGCCTGCGAAGGCATGGTAAAATAAAATATGTTGCGTCAAACTTTAATTTTTCAAACTGCAATTAAAATCAACTGCAAATTTGCATTCATATTAATTACAAAATGAATCATGCGTTTTCATTTCAGATACATTTACATTAAATAGGTATCGTGTAAGATATAACATTATGTGCTTTTTAGATTGAGCAAAAACAAACATTTATTGTATGCGTTTCTTATATGGGAGCCACTTTAATTTTTAATTTAATTTAATTTTTATTATATATAGTTATAGCGGCATATACACACTCTGTAAAAATTTCAACTGTCTACCTATTACGGTTCATGAGATACAGCCCGCTGACAGACAGACTTGTAATAAGGTCCCGTTGGCACCCTTTGGGTATGGAAAAGTTTTCCAATATTTCTACTACAACTGAACGTGAACGTGTGTTTAATATACGAACCTTGTGTGAGGTTGCAAACTTAGCAGATTATAACTAACAACGATTTGAAAGTTTGCTACGAAATTTCAGAACTTTTGTAATTTTTTTTTTTTTAAGATGGCAGCCAAGAATGCAATTGTTGCTCCATCGATTTAAAATACTATGTTGCGAGCAGCATAAGAGGATGTAAATTGGTACAGGTGTTCAGGTAAATTGAAAAACAGCTATTCGACCGTTTTGCTGCACTTTGTAATATTTTTGATAGTCATTATTAATTAAGCATTATTTTGCAAAAAAAATGATATTGCTGTTGAAAAGTATTGATATTGATATTGCAAAATATCAAAGTAAACATTGCTTTTCAAAACTTTTGGAATATTTTTATGGAAATTATAAGAAGTTTTGTTTTTCTGAAATTTTTGGCATGTTTTGGACTTCAGTGATGGTTACAAAATTAATTTTTGTAGTTGTTTTACCTCACCCAATATTCCATTAAAATTTCAATACTTTTGTAATTAATTTAAATTTTTTGAATTTAAATGTCTCTATTGCAGGCCTATGAAAGTGTTTTGAAATTTTACCTGAAAATTTGATTACTGCTGGTTGCAAATGCAGACAGACTCGTTTTGAGTGCGGGCTCTATCATGAGCAGAATGTGCCATTGAACAGGGCGCTGTAATTACGGGCGCCAAAAATACCGCACAATAAAAAGAATGAAACTTCTGAAATTTTAAATTCACACAACGATTACAAATTTAATTATTTAATTTAAAAAATCATAGAACAGTTTTTAAAATGTGACTTTACCGCAACTGTACATTAAATAAAACACAAAAAGTATTTCATCCACATACAGTATATAAGTATAAGAAAAAATTATGGCAAATGGCGATAAGTTCATTCTGATTCGGTTCCTTATTGTACATAGCATTCTTTGGTGAATTTTTCAATTGCTCTTTCAGGTGCCATCATTTTTCGCTCGTAACCTCAAGAACGCTCAGAAATTCCAGTCATTTAACGAAAGATCATCTTCAGAAATTTTTCCTATGTCCTTAAAACCACGAAGAGCGAGTCCTTGGCGACCACAGAAAATTATTGTTTCAATTACTGGAATCAGACGTAGTTTATCTTCATTCAGAAAGTCCAGCCACTTTTTCGAGACTTGCAAATTCACAGGCAACGCATTATTTTGATCGATTATAGCTCTCAAAGCCCGCTGCAAAAGTGATGTGATATTCCAGTAAATGGTGCTTTTCAAAAGTTCCAGTGCTTTTTTCCAGCTCCCGAATGGTAGTGGCCAGCCCTCTTGTCGAACACCAAATAAGACGCAGAATATGCAAAAAACAGCGTCTTCTTTCGCTGAGTACGCCAGCCATAAATATTTTTGAAGCCAAAATCATTGGATCTTCAAATTTCTAGGGCCTGATGTATCATCTGAAGAGTTTTGTGGAAATTATCCAATATCGTATGAACTGAGATTAGTTTCACATGCATATCTACTGCAATACTGGGCTGAGTCTTAGGTTGCTACTGACTATATTCACGGACGTCTTCTCAATATAGAAACCATGTAAATCGCGAAATTGTGGCTCTCATAATAAAAAAAATTCTGCTAGTAACTCGTACTAGTACGGATAGGCTTCTCAAACAAAACGTGTTGCAGACCTCGACTAAGTCTCAAAAAATCCCACCCGTACTCGTTAAGAAAATAGCTACAGTGAACGAGATTTCTATAACATAACATTTCTATAACATATTTTTACAGAAAAGCTTTTCTTTCATTTATTTATTTCTTGGTTTTGATAGGTATTAAGTTGTAGAAGTGAGAAACAATCAGATTCAGAATTTCATAAAAGAATAGAGATATCGAAATTTCGCATATCATACTAAACTCAATGTTGGCAGTGCACATATTTTTGTTCATTTTCTAGCAAACACAATGTTGTTTTCAGTTATCTAACTTCAAAATATAGCTAATTACAATATAGGAAATAGTGGAGGTACAGAAATTTCGCTCACTGTACTTAATGCATTGAAATATTTAAATTTTCATTTTAGAAGCACCGAATATCCATGTTTATAAGTAACCCCCCCCCCGCCTGCCCGCCCTCCATCACTTCCCTCCCCTCCATCACTTCCCTCCCCTCCATCACTTCCCTCCCCTCCATCACTTCCCTCCCCAACCTTGCGTACGGGCCTTTCTTGGACCTGTTGACGCCTTCTATCTAATTTCCTATTTCAGATATGTCTATACATACAAGACCTGCTCTGATATACTCCTAATAGGAATATAAGTCAGTTAGTCGATTAACTCCTTATCTCCTCCTCTTGAAATGTGGAAGCCTTATTACCAAACCAAATATAGCTATGGTCCGATATTGAGGCTGTAATTCTATTTAGACAACGAATATACTTGGGCTGGCTTCCTAGCATAATACTTTTCTTCTTGTATCACTCATTGTATACAGCATCTCTCTAACTCACTACAAAATTTAGTCAAATTCTAAAATTATGGTTCTTTTAACTCTCATAGTGGAATAGATGTGAAATAGCTTATCATCTGCTATAATGTCACGCTCGCTGAACCATAGATATCTACTTAACTTAAATTAGCATTGCTAGTTTTCTCCACAGATTTTATTTCGCAACGCCTGAGCCTTTCTGTACCAAAACTATAGTACTGATTACATAGCGCCTATTCCATTCCGTCACGTCAAGCTGTCAAATTTGAACTTACCCAATGCTATGTAATTGCTCACATTGTAAGAAACTGATCGGAACGGGACGGAGAAGTTGAGCAAATTTCAATTTCGACGGAAGACATATTCTCCAAAATTCGGAATTTGTTTGTTTACAATTGCAGACTGTGGTGCTACTTGATTGAATTTAAATTAAATAACTTAACTTATAATTTAAAAGTGAGTATATACATATATAAAATGGACAAAATTGGTAATACATATATCTAATATGATATTTCTGACCGTGCTATATATTGCCCATTTTAAGTCTCGATGATAAAAATTAGTGCTCACACCTTGGGATAAAATGTTGTAATACGATAACGCCAGTCTTCATTCGGAATCTTTGTGGCCGAATTGAGACTTTTGTTAATTGTGTCTTTTGTTTTCTTCATCCTTTGGTATGTTGCTATTTTTCCATTTTTAGTGGTTTTACCCACCACCTTCTCCTTCTGACATCAACAAACATTTTATGTTCAATGTAGAGATTGAAATAACGCAAATAAATTCTCCATTTAGTTGATACCATTTCACAAACTTCCTTAAAAACAAAGTGAAGATAACAACGTGATGGCGCGGGGCGTTGTGATCACATCATAGTTGATTCGAAATGGGCCGAAATGGAATGTAACGGAACGGACGCTATGTAATCAGCACTTAAGTAGGCAACATTACATTATTTAAAATAAGTTTGATGTTAATTTAAAATCTCTTTGTTTATCATACCTGTTCATATAAGTTCTGTGATGAAATTATGTTATTATTCGAGGCAACCCAATCCGAACTTATATAAAGTAATAGGAATATTTGAAAATAAGACAACGTTTATAGCATAAATGAAGAGCGAAAACCTCTTAAATTTTTTTTTTTTTTTTTTCACCTGTGCATATGACTTTATATATATAATCGATCTAAGGAAATCAAACCAAAGTTGCATATTTCCACCATTACTGAACTCTGTATTCGTCGAATAATATAAAATATTGGCTTAAATTCAAACTATCATAAAATGTGCAATAAGTAATTATCTGATAATTTTAATATGAATCAAAAAACGTCACTGTATCGAGTCCCCATAATATAAATACCGGAATGCCTCAAAGCTCTATTCTCTATCCGATCCTTTTCATTACTCACATCGCTCACTCTAGCGATAAAAATTAGTTCCAACGTGATATTAAGTATATTTTATTTAAACGAAACCATGAAAAACCTATATAAAAAACAAAAACTGAAACCAAACCACAAATGAATAAAACATTTTCCATTTTCTTATTCATATTACAGATATAACAGAGAGGAAGTAGTTAGATCCTTAGGTAAAGAAGTTAACTTAAATCCGCCATTAACTTTAGGACAATTACCAGACACCCCGGAAGAACTTTTAAAATTAGATCAAGTAATGTCATCAAAAGATAATTCTTCAAAAATAACAATAAAAATGCTTTAGTTGATTTTTGCTAGAATTTCATTATAAATCATAGACCAAATTGGATTGTTATCTTTTAATTTTATTTTTATACTTTTACTTTAAAGAAATTGTTTTTAAAGTGAAACTTTTCAAAACAAAAAAATCAGCTACGGTAAACGAAATGGTCATCGTGAAAATTTATGGGTTCCTATAAATTAACTTTTAAGAATTTTCAGGTTTTTATAAAATCGGAACTCAAAGTAGGCGTTATCTATGTTAAAGAGAATCAATATACAGAAGAGCAGATTTTAGACAATAATGATAATTCATCGATGTTCGACGAATTCCTACAACTACTAGGCGATAGATGTAGACTTCGCGGTTTCGATAAGTACAAAGGTGGCCTTGATACTGTCCATGATTTAACAGGTATGTACCTACATTGTTATATCACTAGTCTATTGTAATGAGTATGTATAATTTTCAATTGATTTAATTTAAATTTTCCAGGACTTTATTCAGTTTATACAAACTGGCGTAATATTGAAATTATGTTTCATGTTTCTACGTTGTTGCCATATGAAAGACATGATCCACAGAAATTACAACGTAAACGTCATATTGGCAATGATATCGTATGTGTTGTATTTTTGGAAGCTGACAATACACCTTTTAGTCCTGCATGTATAAAAAGCCATTTTCTACATACGTTTATATTGGTGAGTATTTGTATAAGTAGTAAGTCGGGTAAAAAAAAAACCCCCCACTAGACTCAATTTACTTCTAACTATCTTAATGAAATCTTAAAGGTTCGAGTTTCCGCTAGAATAAAACGAAAACCAACTAGATATGAAGTTTCTGTTGTAACGAGAGATGAAGTTGGTGCCTACAAGCCTTATTTATGGGAACAATCAGTATTTGAAAAAGGACCTATGTTTAGGTAAGTTTAAATAATTTATGCTACCAACAAACTAAGAAGATTTTTGGTGATTTTGATTGTTAGATTAAAAAATCAAAAGCTTAAGTTTAAAGTTTTTTATAGTAAGTAGTTCTTCTTCATACCAGAAAGCTACACGTGAGACTTCGGTTTCTTCATTCAAATATAACAAACATCAAAAAAGAGTAGTTTGTAATATGAGTAATATAGATGATGTGGATTGTGTGGATGGTATAGGTGTCTGTCTTTAACACGCACTAAATGTAATGGTGATATTTGATTCACAGCTTTTATGCTTCAATCGCTAATTGTCCTAGAAGTGCGAACGATGAGAGGGTGTTGTAGAATTCTGCCATATTCACCAATTTCCAATGTAGATATCGAGCATTTCTTAGTACTGTTATCTACTGGGAGATGGCGCATATCTTTGGAGTAACTATTTAACCGTGTCCACAGAAAATTTCGAGTATAATTGAAAATAGTTTCGGTTATTTCTATCAATTTCAGACTCTTGACGGCTGGATAGTCGTTACCAACTAATGTTTAATATTGCATGATCGACGTTGTCCATAGAAACAGTTGAACTGTTTGATTGTTACCTCCACCCGAAGAAATTTTTTTTAAGAAATCGATTTTTTAAATTTTACCAATTGTTTGCTGTTCCACAATCTAAAAATTTGATCGAGGCGAATGTATACCGAATTTTAATTAACGGAAACTAATCCTTGAAATTTCTACCATGATGTTTCCTTGTTTTGAAGGTAACCAAATAATACTTCCTTTAACAACAAACGAAAAAGGAATAAAAAGAATCGAATAGAAACAAAGCTGAAAAATTAAAAAAATTCCTCACTAAACTTACCATACATCGAGCACTGTCATTTGTTTTATAACTGCAGGAGTAATATAAAAATTAAATTAAAAATGGAATTTAATAAAAAACAAAAATATTATTTGATAATTTGCTTGAAGATCTGAGAATATTTAGCAACTTTTCATTACAACTAACTAACCTGCAATCTATAATATTTTACCAAAACTCAATAATATTAAATTCTTAATTTCGTTTTATAAAAATTGCTGCTAATGTAAGTTCCCATAGCAAGTAGTATGTGGATATTTTATTAAAATATGTTTTTTAATAACGAGTATATTAAATTTCACAAAAAAATCTAAAAATTATTTATTTATTTATTCATTCATTTTCAGAGAATGGCTTCTAACAAAAATTGTAAATGGCGAACGTGCCTCATATTCAGCTCCAAAATTTGCACGAATGCAAGAAAGGACACGATCACAAATGCTGGAAGATCTTGTTATGAATTTGTCAAATCATGCGGAAACTGGACAAATCCCTAAACCATACCGAAGGGGTTCATGGAGACCCATCGGTGAGGATCCTTGCATGTTGCGAAATACAGTTAGTTGCTGTATGCGACTCTATGTGCCGCATAGTATGTACTTGAACATGAACAAAACAAAAACAAAAATCTCTTCTTCTCTATCATCTATCTAATAACTATCTATTTATATCTATTTTTTTCACTTTATTTCTGACGTTTTATCTTTTAGTTTAATCATTTCAACCAAATATTATTTCGTGGGAAATTAATTTTGTTTTTTTTTTTTTTGTTGGTATTTTCCATAGATACTAAGCACTTTCACCCACTACAATCAATTTAATAAGAAATTTGTCGTTTTTTTTTTTTTTTTTGTATAAATTTGATGTGACCAGGAGCCGGATTCTATAACGGAAAATGGAGAACTTTCAATTCGCAATTCTCCCCTAAGTTCTCTCTCTCGGAATAACAGCGTAGTCGTTCTTTGGGTACCAGAGCACAACTTATCCGCGGGAACGAAAAGGTGGACGAGCTTGCTCGGCTTGGTACAGCCTCGGACCTGACATCGACAGAGAAAGCGACTACCTCGACGAGATAATGCCGAAGAGCAATTATTTCAAATCGAAAATTCCATCTAGGGAAGAATGAAAATCACATTCTGCGCTTCAGTCATTGACAAATCCTATTATCTACACAGACGGCTTCAAATCTGAAGGGAACACAGAAGTAGGCACTTTCTGCAGGGAGCCTCATATGAAAATTGCCATACACCTTGAAAGCCATGTCATGGTTTTCCAGGTGGAAGTCAAGGCCATCTTTAAAGCGGGAAGGTATCTCCTTAACTCAGACAATGAGAACAAGGAGATCCCCATCTGTTCACACAGCCAAGCACAATTGTCAAGGCTTTATCAAAATCTTTTATAACCTCCAAATTGGTATTGGAGTGTAAAACCACCCTGAATTCCTTCTCTCGAAATAAGATAGTAATCATTCTTTCGGCGCTTGATCACAACGATAAAAGTGAGAGCGAAAACCCGGACGAGCTTGCTCGTCTTAGTGCAGTCTCGGAGACATCTTCCTCCATAATGGGAATTACACCTTGCCTCTAATATTTCGATTTGGGCCGGCCACCAGCACAGTCGCCTTTGGTTAGATGACCCTTCGGATAGAACTACAAACTAACTGTGGGATAAACTCAGCCCAAATCTAAAGAATAAGCTTTCGGGACTAAACAAGCAAACCCTGTGAGCCCTAGTGTCAATTCTTACCGGGCACTCTTTTCTAAGGGTTTACCTTTACAGGATGAGGCTTGTTGATGATCCTATGAGTAGGGATTGCGGAGAGGAGTCCGAATCCGTGACTTACTTTCGATGTCACTGTCCGGCTCTCTCATGAAAGCGTTAAAGATTCCTGAACAAACTGCATGAAGACGGCAAAGAGTGCTGGGAGCCAATACGGAGCTTTATAAGAGCGTCCAGTTGATACCTATGACCAATTTCTCATAAGCCTGGAGGGTGAACAATTAGCCTGGTTGTGGCCTACGTTCCAGGGACCCTCAGGGCTCTCAACCTCTGTTCAATCCATCCATCCAAAATACTTCGGGAGTTAGGGGAAACGTGAAAAGTTTAAAAACTGCGAATCGCCGGGAACGATCAGGGTAGAGAGTTGGACTGTTTTATATTCGAGGTACATGTATCTATTACCTTTCAAGGTCAATATAAATTGACATTTTTTTTTACAAGGGTAGATTTTGAGGGATGCAGACAGAATGGACAGAAGGAGTGGAATGTATTATGTATGTGGTATCACAAAATTTTAAGATCTCGGGGCAAACATGATAAGAGAAGAAAATGGGTCGGGAGGGTGCGGGGATAAAAATGGGATTGGATTAAAGGATATTTAAAAAAAAAACAAGTTAGGTGCAGCAATAAAAAAACAGAGAAATTACTTTTGTAACTAGGGATACATGGGTATTATAGGCTATATTTTATTTCAATTAAAGGTAATTTGCACATTTGGAAGACCTCTGGGGTTAAATTGTTTATCGCCATAATGATGGGGGCTTAACTCTATGTGGGAGTGCTATATAGACCATATGTGTAAAATTGTTGGGGGAGGAAGTTTTAGAGTAGGGTCGTAAAGCCCCATTAGGCAGTTGTCCAAAATACGTCATGTTTCACGTCAAATTAAAGATTGATTTTACTCGCGTGATTTAAAATTTTTAGCGGGTACGTTGAGGCACCAAAATCCATATTTCCCTGTAAATATTCTAAGGATTTCCATATATCTTTTTTTTTAATATAGCCAGGATCTGCGGTGAATCCATAATTTAATTTGAAAATTCCTAGGTACTTATATATCTTCACAAAACACAACAAAAATTTACTATATTCTCAGTTGAACTCTTATTTTACTTCTCCACAACTAAAACAGCCGAGAGTTTTGCGATTGGAAGTGAAGAGCTTGGTAATTCTGAATACAAATTCCCCGAGTTACAGAATTCCCAGTGGAGATTTAATTGTCAAAAGAACTCTTATTTCCCCAACTTCACAACTCTCTCGCCACAGGTTGAGTTTTTCAACAAAGCTCAATAAATTTTATATATTCCGTAAAGAAAAAAAAAGAAATTATATATATTATTGTTTAGGTTGTAAGCTAGGGTAAGAAATAGAGTCGTCGATACTTTAATTCGCGCAGTCAAACTAATCTGAACTCGAATTTGCCTTCAAAATTTCCTTGGCGTAATCTGCGTAGAGCTATGGAAGCCTATGGAAGTGAGCAGAATGGATCTGATCATATGTCACCTAAGTTTTATACATTTACTGCTCTTCTCACATTTACAACACTTGTTCTTTTCGTATATGTCAAAAGTACTCATAATCTAAATAAATAAATTGTCAACTTCAGAAACACTTGTCAGATATTATCATCACCATATAACATTGGTCGGAAGCGGTTGCTCTGCATCGAATCCTGTTTCGTACGACAGCTTTTCTTTCGCTCCATGACCATCCGATTGATGCTGCTTCTGCGAAAATATATATACGACGTGTTACTTGTGGGTTCCAGTTGAGGGCTTGTTTTGCGATATTATTGTTGTCACGTCATATTGTGTGGCCAATCTAATTCCATTTTCTTCTTCGTCTGGGCAATGAAGAATTTCCTAGCATCTATAGCAAGGTTTCTAAGGCTTACAAGTTTTTGTATTCTGGAGATGATTCTTAATTCTTATATGAAATGCTTTAATTAAGTGACAATTAATCCTCTGTGATTTATTCTAATTCTAAAGTTCATGGTCACTTTCGGTTGTCAGCTAGTCTACTTCTCATGAACTTGCAACCTAAAGTTTTTAGTGTCACTTTTACAACAATTTACTTCGGTACGTCTGATATCCAATAAACCTGATTCAACTTCCTCCAAAGCCCTAAACGTAACTTCAATTACTGCATTAGCGTATGTGCACAGTGAAGCGCACCGCAGTCGCGCGTGGATTCATCAAGAGTTAAGAATTTTTTTATATATATAAACGAAGGTTTCTATACTCATTCTCATATACTGAAAGCATCTATCAGTACGTAAATATCATATAAATTCTAATCCCTTCTAAAACTTAACGCCTTGTTGTGAACACTAAATCTTGATGAAACCTCGTGCTGCCTCGTGTCGATTGATTGTCCACGTGCCATCAGTCAAGCATCGATTTATATCTTTTAACATAAATTACGCAAGAACATCTAAAAAAGTAGACAGCTTTTATTAGTAAATGTTGTTCGAATTCAGATTTTTTGGCATTTTACATCGAATTTTGTTCTCTGGATTTTGGATTCCTCAGCAGTTCGCATTAGATATTTAGGCACTTAAAACGTAGAGTTAATATCTTCAATGATATTTTTACATACGTACATATGTATGTATATCCACACCAGCATAATTACCCGATTTTTTTAACCGTTTTTATTCCATCAGAGACTTTAATTTGCGGCTACCCAGGGATCTTATATTATTTGAAGTTCTTTATCTGGCAGAAACCCTATGAATCAAGGGTTTCCTGCCCAAAACCACTGTCCGCATTAATTATTATTTGCGGTTATGCGTGTTTATTTCATATTTTATTAGAAGATGTTTTTACAATTTTAATTTAATTTCCATTTTTGAGACTTTAATTACAATTAAGTAATTGTTAACCATGATTTTTTTTTTTTTTGAGGTAGGTATGATGAATTTCAGCTGTCATTTCTTTTCGTACCTGCATATCGAATAACGATTTTGATTAACGTCAAGTAATGAACAGTGAATTTCTGAGTATGTGGCTATACAGTGGTGTTTCACTTGTAGAATTTTTAAAAACGCCACTTCCTATCAAAAAAATCGTTACAATTTTTCCTATTCATTTCTTTATTCTCTAAACAGACAATTTAACAAGAAAAAAAGCTAGAATTGTCCTAAGACCAATTCTTATGATACCCTAGATGAATGCCCTTATGAAATTTCGCGTTGTCACCCTTCTGTGCAAGTTTGATTTTTGAAGTGGTTTTTCGCATATATTTCTAGAACGGTTCGTCGGACAGAAAAAATGATTATAACCAATTTTATAGAATTTCGTATTCTGAAGAAGTTTTTAGTACAATAAAAATATCTTGGACTGATCGTTTTCGCAGTTTCATGTCGCGTAACAATTGAATCTATCAAAATTTGAACCCGAAATTTCCATGAAAAACCCGGAAAATCGGGAAAAATCATTTGAAAATTTGGTACAAATTTGATTAGTGATAAATCCGTTTCAGGAAAAATGCAGAGTTTTCCGATTTTTCCGAAAAAAATTTCCGGAAGTTTCCGACTTTTCCGGAAAATTTTCCGGTCAAAAAGTTTTCGAAATTATGCAGGATCAAGTTCCCTATCAACTGGCATCATTACTTATTCTCCGACAGTGGTGAAAACTTGCAGAAAAAATCGAGGAAAATTCATGTAAAACACTTTTCCGGAGTTTTTCCGACTAAGCAAGCGTTTGAGCGTTTTGCAACCTAAGATAAAGTTGCAGAGCGAAATGAGTTGCATAAAGTTGCTTTTGTGGAAAACTCCATGGAAAACCCGGAAAAGCGGGGATATCATCGGAAAAATTTTCATCGATATGATTAATAATAAATCTGTTTCAGGAAAAATTTAGAATTTTCCAATTTTTCTGGAAAATTTTCAGAAAATTTCTGGAATTTTCCGACTTTTCCGGAAAATTTTCTGACAAAAAAGTTTTATAAGCTATACGGAATCATTTTTTTTCCGTCCTACTGGCATCAATACTTCCTCTTCAACAATCATGAAAACTTACATGAAAAATCGAGGAAAATTCATGTAAATTTTTAAAAAAATTTAATAGTAATAGGAAAAGTCTGTGGAAAACATGGAAAATCGGGAAAATTCATGTTATATGGGATCAAGTTGGAATACAGCTAAAAAGCGCTGTTTAAAACATAATTTGAATTTCAGAAAACCGTTGCAGTACTTCAACGATTTGATACTCGAATAAATTTTTTTGAAAAACTGGTAAATCAGTGTCTTTTCAACCGTCATAAAATTGTTTTAAAATATCTCCATGCAGCACGTATAACAATTTAGTTAACGTGAAAAAGGCAGAAAATAAAATAAGTAAAAAACGAGTTTTCAAACAAAACTGAGGCCAAGCCGCATGAAAAAGTAGAAAATAAACTTTTTTTCACACACAGAGGTGGACACAGATTTTATTCGCTGACAATCACCGATATATTTCAGTATGATCAATCAGAGGTAATAAGTGATTTGATTTATGAAGAGAAAGAATATTCAAGAGAAATGTCCCAATCAAAAAATCTGAGTGCAGTTATTTATTTTATTTAAATTTAAAGCTATCTATATTCCTCTTTTTTTTTTATTTTATTAAATTTATAATTATAAAATTAATTTCAACTACGCATATATAACATACAACATGAAATACAATCTCTCTATTATTTTCAACTAACCAAAACAGATGACCAGAGTTAGTTTAAATATTTCTAACGTCCTTCAAATGACGAACCTACATAATTAATTTGAATTGATCTTATTAGACTTCTTTTTCGGTATATTTGAATGAACATTTTCCAATAATTTCCATTTAATAAATCAGGTCTACGGAGTGCTATATATTTTTAAATAATCCCTTGTAAACGCTTATAATATGCATATGGACATATGAAGTTGGTAGACTCTTTATTTTTAGTCTTCTTCCCGAAACACACTTTGAATGAACCGGGTTTAACTTTATATCGATCATATAGTAATCATTTTTTTATATGCTTTACAATTTTGAAATAAGAATACTAAGGTAGAGCCTTTTAAAATGGGGCACCATTAATTTAGAGTTGCTTGAAAATCAATATTATATTTTCCTTGGTATTTAAACTATTTTCGAGTTGATATTTATAACACTCTTAGGCGTGAATTGCTGCATGAGATGCGTTCCAATACCAAATGTAAGTTTATTATAAAATATTAACGGCTCAAAAATTTACATGAACGCGAAGGAATCATATAAATTTAAATTCTGTTCGACTCAATTCTAGAAAATATGTGGAATCTCTTGTCAACAATAGAAATCTAGTGATATCAATTTATGATTGACTCATGGAAAATGTATTTATCATTTGATATTCGAAAATAGATCTAGAACTAAACCCGGAAATCTAGCAACCAGAACCGCCAATAGAATTGGTAATGTTGAAATTTACTGTTTCTTTAGATTTACATTCACAAGAGCAAGATCACTCTTATTCGTATCATTTAACTCTACATGAGAAGTATAATTTACAATCATTCCTTTTTCGATTTAATGATAATCGTTTATTGCTTAGCATTTCTTCATAGATTTTGCACTGAAAATTATATGAAACAACTGTAGTTAGAATTTACTAGACTCTAGTTGAACAAACATGCTTGCACCAACATATAATATTTTATGGATAATTTCTACAGAATCTGAAATTATTCTGAAAGTTTCCCTCCCGTACAAGGCATTTAGCTGGGAAATCTTGGTCCAATAAGATTTATCGACACATACAGTAGAATTGATTTTGTTTGTACACATGTAGGATGTATTCCACAGACTGCATTTTTCCCTCTCGACATTTTTTCCAATGATATCAGCTAATAAGTATAACTTGCAGATAATGGGTTCCATATTTCGAAAGAATATTCGAGCAAAATTTGTAATCTTAATTTGAGCCACTTTCTGTTGAGTCATTGAACTAAAATTTGAGCACTTATCGATCTTACATGACATAAATATTTTTATATAATATAATATCAAGATTGCGTCTACAAAATGATTTGAACAAAACTTAGACGGCTGCGCCAATTTGTCTAAAAAATTTTGCCATTTATTGCTCGACTCGAGTTATAATCGATATATGAGATTTATGGGGTTGCAAATTGTACTAAAGCAAAAATTAGTTTTGCTTAAGCATAAGACTTCAGATGATATGAAATCGTCTAGGGCTTGGAAGTTGAACCCTTCGAAGCAGCAACGTTTTACCATGAAGTACCCAAGTATAATAAAGAATTCAAGCGAATTCAAATGTACGAAGTTTGACATAATGTTAGATAGAACAGTTATTTTTTCGGCGATATATCAATCTTTGGAGCAATCCAGGAGTACGTTCAATAGAAATAATGAATATTAAAACAAACTGTAAAAAATGTTTCCAAATTTACAATGGTTTAATGGATAAATTTATTTTTAAATTATTTAAATTGGGCTTTAAAATTTAATAATGTGTATTTAAAATTTCATAACTCAATTCAAAAGTATCATTTACATTCTTATTATACCCTTATGAAATCTGTTGGGTATTCTTATCTGTTTGATTCAAAATTTGTAATCGGGGTGTTGGTACGGCTTCTTCCAGCTTGCTTGCATATAACCCTTCGGCCAGTATTTCGTAACCAGTGAAATCCCCCAGATTTTTAGTCGAATCTGGCAATAAGTGATAAAATTCGACTGCCATTTAGAGATGTGATTTTCATTTCTAAACTTGGACCACACATTCGTAATTAGCGACCCTAAAATCCCACAGATATCAATTTTTAGTCAAATCTGACCATAAGAGATAAAATTCGTTCACCATTTTGGAGCGGTCGTAATGATTTTATGTATAGGTATAAAGTACTAAAAGTGCATTCTCGTTCGAATTGTTTAAGTGTGGCAAAATTTAGATGAATACAAAAAAATAAGAGGGTGAAATTAGCACTGCGTTTCAAATCATGCATATAATAAAATATATTAACATATTCTTATAATAACCAAAATATTTCTAATACATCTATTCCCCGAAAAACTCCTTAAACTATTCAAAAGTTATTTCAAGTCACCTCGAATATTACAATTTAACCTGAGCACTACAGGGCAAGCACCAGAAAAAGTACAAGCTTCGAAGCACCGGCAAAACGTTCAAGCTTCGAAGCCTCTAACAGCTTGCTTCGAATTCTATTAACAGCCCTACTTCATATACATATTATGTTCTCTTCTAGTCTCGTCGCTGGCCTCATTTCCTCGCTTAGAATAGAACATTAGATATTGCTTTTATTATTATTAAAATCGCGAATGCTGGCAAAGATCTTTTACAAAACCTATGGCAGCCTGCCATTCGCTTTCTAGATGTTTAGCCTTAATGTCGTTGTGTACAGTTAATATTAAAAAACGTTAATGCTTCTGTTTGGAATTTTTTTGTTTAGCAGTAACATTTTTTTTATCACGGATACACTCCCGTTAGCTTATCCATATAACTTCATTCCTCCATTCTTTTTTCTACTATCTGCAAAACATGGACGTTATGTAGGTACATGGCTCATGGTTATGAGCTATAAAATTTTTTGCATTTTTAAAATACTCACAACCATGAGAAGAATCTCTTTACACTCCAAATATATTGAATTTCAACTAGAATTTTAGTGGTTGGTAAGCGCTTTTTACTTGATTATCCCACATTGTTAACATCTCCAAATTTTTAACTATTGACCCAATTCTTCGATAACTCATTTGTAAGAATTGTATTTATGTAGGACGGACCATATATGGAATCTTTGGAAAGGATAAGATATTCGAGGCATTTTGACAAACATCCAAAATGTAGTGCTAAAGATATAGGGTGTCATTACTAAAGAACTAAAGAACAAAAAAATCATTAAAATTTATCACTATAGAGGCAGGTCTAGTGCACACTAACTAGAAAGAATTCTTTTAGTGTATGTCTGAATTTATAGGTGGGTGAGGATCTCTACAATCTTATGCCAAGTCGACCTGTTAAATTAATAAGGTAGTTTAGTAGTAGTTTCTCCCTGGAAACAAATTGGTGCTAAGTCCAGGCCATACCTTAGGGATCCTTACATCTTGAATAGTTGCATCTATAAAATGAGTAGCTTAAGCTGCCTTATGAATTGCTATAACTAGTTAAATGACAGTCCTTGGGTGGATACAATTTGGTTGTATGAAAAGCTTCTGTCACACTACATAGCATAAGGAACACACACTTTCTTTAATTTTTATTTTTTTATAAAACCGTATTTTACATGACGTGATGAACATATACTGATACTTTATGAACCATACTTAAACACAAATCATGAATTTTTTCGTTTTTTTTTATATTTTATTCTTTTGTATTATTTCTCTTAATTTATTTCTCAGTAAAATTTTTAAGTAACTATGATACAAACCTCCAAAATTACAACACCGTAAGTACAACAACACTCTCGTTCTAAAAAAAAAAAAAAAACCCTAGCATTTCTTTCGTCTTCTCGTGTGAATATGTATGTTTCAACTATTCCTTTCTACTTACTTGACCCCTTCCAGAATACTATTGGAAAATAATAATAATAACAAAAACAAAATCTCTTAATATCATTCATGTTCAAGTACTTTCTTTTGTACAATGTTATCTCTAACTATGCCTTAACCTATAATATACTTTTCATTTCGAATGTGATCATAACAAAATTTGCACGAATTACAAAAGGAACTTTCTCTAAAGTCGTGCATTTGCATTTTCTTTCCTCAATTTTCTTAGTTTCAAAGAAAAGAACTTTTCACACATAACAAAAAAAAAACAATGCTTTTTTACATCTCTGATTTGCTTTGCATCTATTTGCATCTTGCTTACATATCTACATAATCTGGAAATGCGTTTACACATACTAATATCTTTCAGAATCATTTACATACATATAATCTATTCTATATAGCATTTTAAAGTTTCATTTTAGTCCGCTTTCCTGCTTAGTTTGTGGCCTTTCTGTACGTATTTAAAATATTTGTTGATTCGTTTGAATATTTTCTTTGATTTTCAGGAATCTACATACTCGTAGATATTGCTTTGGTTTAGTCTTAATCGAGATAGAATTTTTTACATTGTATACTGTAGATATTACGGTAGATAACAAGAGATTTAAGAGCTATCACGTATATATTAAAATGTTCTGAGTTTGCTTTTTGATTTCATTTCAGTAAATGTACAGTGTTTACAGGGATTTTTATGGTTTTAAGAGATTTTAAAGCCCCTCTAATAACTTCTTTATCCATACTCTATTGATAAGGCTCAAATAGGTCCTTTTTAAGGCTAAAAAAACATGCGGGGAATATTCAATAAACTCAGCTATTCTTTTTAGGCAGATCAACTATTCTATTCTATTCTATTCTATTCTATTCATGACACCCGTTTAATGTAGGTGGACATGGAACATACTGTAACCACTTATGATACCAGTTTCCTAGCTGTCCATTATTTTCTTGCAGAAATAAGGCAGTGAACCTCTTTTTCTGGTCTCTTAATCAAGATTTTGATGCATCTATAAGCTCTTGTCCTGGTTATTTGTTTAAGTTATTTAAGAGTTAAGTCTCCCTCTCTCATAAGAAGACCTTCAAAGTGTTGCCCTACTGCCTCCATTTTAGAAGCGCTCCCTTTAAGTAGAGACATCATAGACAGTACAATGTAGTGGATCGTTATTAGCATCAAAATTTGTTTACTGAAGCAAGGTTCCTCTATAACAAAAGAGGTAACCAATACTTTTGCCCGTTCAAGGATATAATCATCTAATGAATAGTGAATAGTTTCAATCTCACAAATGTATTAACGAAAGGAGATTCCGATACTTTCAACCGGTTCTAGGCGATTTTTCACTGCCATCTGAGCTCTTTGAGTAACATACTGTTTATATCCCGAATATAGAGTTATGTCCTTCTTGACTGCTTTTGGAAATATAAAGTTTCAATATAGCCTCTGCCCCTGACCAGTCTATATTCAAAGCTCTGTTTCCGTTTGTTTCACTATGTTCACTATACTATGTGAATAGCTTGTAGTAGCTATCCCAATGATGGGGCTGCCATCTGTTGGTGTATGTACATATAGTGATACTGCTGGAAGAGAGAAGTAAGAGAATTGTCGATGGGTTGGGTAGTAGGTAATATAGAAGAGAGGAAGCTATAAAAGTCAGAAGTAAACTTATGTAGGAAAAAAGCACATGATCGTGTCAAAGTGAGCAAGCATTGAACCCACGATCCCTGAGGCCGCCACTAATATAGAGTAGTCGTTACTAATCGCAGATACAATATTTGTCGCAGTTTAGAATCAACCTATTTATTAGCTAACTTCTGTTCTAGAAAAAAACATCAATTCAAAATGCAATGATTACGAACACTATGCCATCAACGTAGTCCTTGGCTTCCTGCATTAAGTCAGTTCGTCCACTACAAGGCAATATAAAAGAGGAGTAGTAATCCATCCTAAAAGCATCTGTTACTGGAACCGCCAACCGTCTAGATGTCTATTCAAAGAGGTCACCTTTCGTGATTTAAAAATTGAACTTACCTAGAGATAATTAGTATCACCTAGATGACTTAGCTACTAGCTACTGCCAATTGCAAGTCCTTATTAATAGTGCTTTATCAAATCTTTAAACATACTATGAAGTGTTGTGAATATAGCGTAAACTGACTATCTTGGTATGTGCCATTATTGCCTGATAGGTGTCAAGGTGATAGCAGGAAAGTGTCTTCATTAGTAATATTCCCCTAATTCAAGTCTATCGATCAGGATGAATACTATTGATTACCCTATTTTCTAACACAAACTTCGAATATGAATGCCTGTTTCACTGTAATTCAACTATTTTCATTTAATTAAATAAAAAACATCTTTTAAAGGCAAACTCAGAACACCACCTTACTGGAAAAAAATATTTAAAAGTTCACAGCTGATGCAATGCATAATTTACAAAAAAAATTGCGATGCTTTACTCAATTAACAAAAAATCTAATTCCTTCAAATTAGGTCACATGCGGCCTTCATCACCTCTCTTAGATTCAGTTCGTGATCAATTCGAAGATTACGATCAACTGGCGAAAGACTTTACACGTGTCTTCTTGAATCAGGAGCCTTCTTGCTTACAAAATGCTCAATTATTTGATGTCGTATTTTTAGTGGGGCAATCTAAACAGAAGGCACGTTTTATCGGAGTCCGAGCCATTTTAGGTGTACGAAGTAGAGTGTTTCAGGTAAAATTTCAAATTAGAATTTTTCACATCAGATCATAGCCTTCCCGTACATACATATATGTATAATGTATATTTCATAGGAAATGCTTTACGGAATTCAAACAGGTTTCGGATCACCCCAAGTTCCAGTAGCAGAAATTTTTGCACGTCCTGCACCATCTCTTGTTTCACCACAAAATCAAAAGCCAAAAAGTAATTATCTTACTGTGCCTGATATCGAATCAGCTCGTCCAAAAAGTGTTCCATCATCACCAATGGTGAAAAGAGCATTTTCTCGGCTGGGAACGATAACAGCTGGATGGGGTCGTTCCATAAGAAAACAAAATTCTCAATTGAATGCTGATGATAAGAAAAAGTGGGCTTCATCACAAGACTGTTCGAGTAAGTAATACGCCATTAATTTTCTGTGTATTTTTATTTAATCAAATTCTCTAACTTTTTTTTTTCAAGATAAAGATGGAAAGGACAAAGATGGCAAAGATAAACCAAGCGGTAGTCAATTGGGTGTACCTCGCCTTTCAGTATGTGCTGATGCACAGAAAGTCGATCGTGCCAAACTGGCACAGACTGAATTTAATATTATTGAATTTGATCCAGAAACTTTCAGAGTACTTCTAGACTATTTGCACACTGGAACATGTCCTCTAACATGTGTTTCAATACCTGGTAAGTGTCATTGTAATTATGTTCATGGTTGCGTCACTCCAAAATCCTCGAGAATACTTCCCAAGTCATGGAACATAAATCTTTATGTGTGCGTTGGGAGTCCGTTCTCTAAAATTTTCTATATTGATACTTATTGAAAAGTGCCAAACATTGAATTTATATATGCTATAGAGCCTAAACTACTATCCATACAGGAAAATAGTCTTTTTGTAATTTACAGCTTGGTTCCTTACCATCCCAAGGGATGCACTTACTATATACCTTACTTAACAAAACAAT
Source organism: Dioctria rufipes (assembly GCA_963924295.1). Classification (NCBI taxonomy): domain Eukaryota; kingdom Metazoa; phylum Arthropoda; class Insecta; order Diptera; family Asilidae; genus Dioctria; species Dioctria rufipes. The sequence goes on along the minus strand of OZ002742.1, from coordinate 168,646,359 downwards.
AAAAAAATAGTTTTGATTACAAAGTAACCTTACCATTTTATGCTCACTGCTGAGTAATAATTGCATGTGTGTACGTGCAGCCGGAGTTAGAATCCGAATCTATAAGAATAGTTACTACATTCGATATCATTAGCCCACGGCATGCCCTGACAGCACAGCGTTATATACAATGATTACTCAGCTGAGAATTTTTGTTTGAGGAATCGTAGTCATTTTGTTCAAATAAATTTTTTAAAATAATTTTGTTAGGAAAGGTATCAAATTTTTATTTCGATTCCGAAGATAAGAAAGCGACCTTAAAATTATCAGAACACCATTCGTCTGTATGAATAGTAGTTTAGGGCGGAGGAGATATTCAAATCAAACTTTTGTCAGTTTTACATAAGAACACTGCAAATATTTTAGAATGTTAGGACTCCGTTGGGGCTCTCATATGGTAGTGAGGGAGTCTGTTTCATGGCTTGTGAAGTATTCTGGAGGATTTTGGTTGCTCTTATATTTAGTCATATGTGTGTGATAGTGTGGGTGATACTAATTTCTTATTTAGGACTTGTCACCCTACATTATTTGTCTAATCTGATAAATTGGTGTCTCTCTCAATTGGACTCCATCCTATGCATGTGCCCCAAAAGTAATCTAGTGGGACAATAATTTAACAGGTTAGACCAAACTGGTGAAGCAACAATTTAATGGGTTAAACCAATTGTGTAAGGTGATTGGTCTGAAATGGTAAATTCTTACTTCACAGTTCAATTTTGCAATACACGCTGTCTTTTAAAGAGCTTACAATATTAATGTCTTACATACTTATATACCAGAGGATGAAAGCACAGATACTTTGTCATTCTAACGCCCTCGTGTATGGTCGTAGTCATTATTTGGAGATATCATAATATTTCATTTCTAGCTTGGTCCATTTCTTTGCATTGGGCGCAAGACCTTATTCTGTCAGATGAAGCAATTAAAATTTTGAGAGTTCAAAGGGAATTGGACGGAGAATACGAGATATACATTTACATACTTACATTCCTGACGTTAAAGCGGCTCATACATGCTTCAATTAGACTACCAACCTCAAATTGATCAATTAGTTAATCAATCTATCAACCAGCCAATACACGTCTCAAATTGGTATCAACTTAAAACTCTTTACCGTTTTTTCTAAAGGATCAGTTAATATGGATCAGAAAACAAATTTTTTGTATTATTCTGGGAGAAATTGTAATTATTAGTTATTCGATCATCGCACATACGCAATGATAGGTTGATAGGTTGGTTTTTGTGCGACAACATTAAGTTAAAGCGACCCATACACGCTTCAATAAGTTGATCAACCTCAAATTGATCAATTAGTTGATCAACTTATCAACTAGCACATATGCGTCCTAAGTTGGCATCAACTTTTAAGTTCTTCCAATTGTTTCTCAAGAGCGAAATAAGATGAACCAGAAACAAAGTTGTGTATTATTATGGCAGCAATTGTTATGCATGTTATGTAAACAATAAATAACACTCGAAGCTACGTACTTACCTCTTTCAATTTCGTTAACGGTTGTTCAATCGTCGCCAACACGCAGTAATAAGTTGACACCAACCATAAGTTTTTGTGTGAGCCCATCAACTTATCAATTTGCAGTTCAACTTCCTCAACTGCCAGATACACGTTTCAATTTATCACATCATCTTTAAATTGTAGGAAAGTTGATCAACTAATTGAAGTGTGCATGGGCCACTTAAGATTTTTATACTTCATTATACCTGTGATCAATTTCTGATTTCAAACTAGTACGTGAAAGAAAAGTCCGACCGGAACCCTCTACGGTTCACCATTTATCACCTGTACCTCTTGGTTCATCAGGACCATAAAATATCCTGTAAATACAACGGGCTTCTTATACATGTAACATTGTTTCGAAGAAATTGCAATCGCTCGGTTTAACTCTTTTGAGGACTCGTGCCCGTTCAAGAGTACAGAACATAGTTTGAATCCCTGTGACTGACATGGGAACCAAATTCTCATCAAAAAATGGTGTGGAATCTATATACTAAAGCTAAAAATTCAAATAGTAAAAATAAATGGAAAGCCGTACTACAAAGTTCATCACCCTAACAAATACTCAATCCGTTGATATAAAAGGCAACCGTGGCAAATAGTGTAACTGGAACCGTCAAGATTAATTTGTTTCAAAGGTAGCCAATCAATCCAAGATCTTTTTAAATAAAAATGGAGAACGAAGTAATTCTTGTGAAGAGTTCTTCGAAATTTTGATAGACCTGCCTGATCATGTCAGTGATGTTAGAAACCAGAACTCATCATCTGGATATAGTCTTCGGAGCCAACCTTCATCACTATATTGACTAATTCACCTTGTCAATAGATTTAACCCATTCATATGCCTCTTCAAAGAAGAAAAACTGTTGTGACCTCCAATCACCCTGTAGTACTTGTCACAGTAAAATACGATAATGGTGTTATTGGTGTCAGTAATTTCTCCGAAAACGAAAATGTAGATGGAACATATTCTCTGCCCTCGTCCCAGCTATGGGAGAAAGCCAACATAAACTCAACGATATAACTCTTAAGATTAAACATTTTATCCTTAAAAATTCCGATGCTCATAATCACTAAATACCTTCTCCTCCCCAAATTAACACGACTTACACAGGATAGCACTAAACTGTATCATATAACTTAGAATGAAGAGTATGCGGTGAGAAGACCAAAGCAGTGCTACACACTTTCATTGTCATTGTTCAGCAGTCTTAGCTCCTATATTTCCAATGAACAGAGTTGTAAGCCCATCATATTTTTTACAATCTAATATTAATAAATCACGAGGGTGAGCATTGGATGTAGTTCTGATTTAAGTACAGGGGTCTCTTGAGTTGAGTTCCCTATCAATTTATCCATCCATAATCTCAATAACTTTTAAAAAATCGATTTAGAAAACAAATATTTCTGGAATGTATTTATTTTTATTTTTCGTTTTGCATTAATCTTTCCCAAAAGTTTTAAATAACAAAATTAAAAATGTTTTTTTTTTACTTTTAGGCCTTTTATGTGCTGCGGAACATTATGATCTTCCAGAATTACTGCAAGCATGCTTCCATCATTGTAAACAATTTTTACGTATCGATGTAGTTTGTCCAATGTTAATTTCCCTTGAAAACTATTATTGGCGCTATACATCCGCCTCAGAGCTGGTCAACATGATTTTAACATTTGTAGAGAATAAAGCTCATGCCTTATTCAAATTATGCGATTTCCTGAATTTAAGTGAAAGTATGGTCCAGATGATAATGTGTCGTGATCTACAAATGCCTGAGATTCGAAAATTCGAAGCAATGTTGGCCTGGGCACAAAATAAAGTCGACAAAATGAAGGTTTCACCCAATACAGATACACAACTGGAATTTCGGTGCATAATGGAACGGTTAACAAGAGACTTGGACTTATGCCGAATTTCACCGAACGAATTGATCTCAGTCGTCCTTCCATCGAAATCACTTAGAAACGAAAGGATCATGGAAACTCTTATGGTTCAAGCCCATTTAGGCATGTATAGAATGCAAGAATTGGACGAATACAAGAGTAAATTAAAAAGTCAAGATTCAAAGTGTAGTGAAGGTAGCGTTACGGTACATCGTGGAGGTTAATGTGAAATTTTTGAATTTAATGATGAATTTTCTTGCTCAGGTTAGTTTTTATTTATTCTTATTTTTTTATTTTTTATCTTATAATTTGATTTTTATAAAACATACGAATGGCTTTGTATAAGCCTAACTTAAGTCGCCAGTTCTGAGTATATGTCAGCACAGTTTCTACAACAGAACTTTGAAAATGCCAGCTAATATATATAATATTAAAAAATATAAAATAAGATTTCAACAACAAATATTTAGAATTAGTTAAACTTTAAAATTTCAAAATTTTACCTTTTCTAAATATATTATCTAACTGGACACTTTTGTTGTGCCTTGCCTGCCGGTTTCTGTAGTATATTTGTCAAACTTTGAGCATATGTAAACGTGGCATTGGGATATTGGAAGGACTCAGCTCCAGTTTTATTCTATTATTTGTTGAGGTATACTTACATATACTGTGATCAGAAACCTGATTCTGATCTTCTATTGTATTTTTGTTACATATTTAAGCATTCCACCACAATTTTTTCGTAATTTGACTTTCACCATAGTTCCTTTTTATTTACCTCAAAATGAACAAAAATTAATTTACCGTAGGTAAGCATTAAATGTATCCGCCGGAAAGCTTCTGTCATGTAAACGAACGGAAAATGTGTAAGTTCGTGCAAATTCATTGCAATGCATTGTCCCAAACTGAGTACGAGAACAAACCTACTATATATATGTAGACCAGGAAAAATTAAACAAAATTCCATGGAATTTGACCGCAACCGAAAGAACAATTTGTTCTCTCCAGTATATAGGAGCTCTAGAGCAAGGTACTCAAAAGAGCACAGCTAAAGTTTTCCTGATAAGCTCACAGGGCGGAATGTGTATAGTGCCACTGAAGTAATGTACAGCTCACCCGATCTGGGTCAACCTTCAGTGAATGCATGCCTTTGGGCCAAACCACATACTTCAACACAAAGTTGGAGTATTTTGCTACCCTTGTGCCTAGACGTGTCAGCACAATAATTTTGCTACGCTGTAGTTCCTCGAATGATTTCCGAGGTTTACGGATAGGAGGGCGGAACCTAATGTATACAGCCAGCTCCGGGCGAAAGCCGCACAAGCACAAAAAACTGTTCAGTTCCAGGCAAGACAGACACTCAGGACTGTCAACAACTCTCATCCTTGTTAGATGAGCGTAGAGCGAGCTATGGCCAGTGATGATGACAATCACAGCTCGACATCGTTTCCTTCCGAGCCACATGAGAAAATCAGAGATATTCCTATTGCGCCCAACAAAAAAAGGTTTTTTTGCACATGCAAGTACTCTGGTTCTCTCATCTCTGCTGATGTGTCCTATGAACATCCGCTTTGACGAGAGACCCGATACACGAAGTGGCAACGCCTACGGCGGGTTCCGGTCCGAAGAACGGAGAATCAGAGCCAGCCTTAGCTTAAAGTCAGCCCTATCAGAAGAGTCAGTCCAGCCGTCCTTCTAACATCTCCATGAGCGCAATCTGCACACGGTGCTTTTGGTATCTGATTGAATGACAAGATCCACGGGTGGCTGATTAAGTAAGACTTCTAGGACAGCAGTAGCCGCAGATCGCTTGGAGCCCGTAATTATCTGGCAGGCAAGTCCAACGATTGAGGTGTACGTGCAGTGCTCAACCCTCGGTCTTATGCCCCATGTACAGCCAAAGGTTCTCCTGCATTGAGCAAAGACCCTCATAGCTGTATTAACTTTTTCCTCTACGTGCAATCCCCATGTCAGCTTCGAGTCAAGGTAGACTTCGAGGCTTGACATGGGGAGAAAGTTGCAGAGTGTGTCTAAAAAGCTTTGGAAGAACAAAGTGCCCAAGCTTACGTCTTTTAGAAAAGAGCACCAAACTTGTCTTTGTAGGGTTCACTGTCATATCATGACGGGTGCACCAGTTCGCAACCATATTGAGGCCTGGTGGCATGAAGGCACAGGCAGCAGCCATTCTGTGCCTGGATATGAGCAGAGAGATGTCATTCGTATACGCTTCACATGAGAGTCTCACGTTTTTCAGTATCGTGATGAGTGAGTCAACTGACATACACCAGAGTACCGGAGAAGGCATACAACCATGCGCGCATTCTCTCTCTACCAGCACACTGAGAGAGATTCGGCTGCCCACCTCCACAGTTAAGTATCGTTGTCTTAACATTTGGTCGATCCATCGCACTAGAGCGGCCAACATCATGTCGACGAGCTCGATGTCCAGAAAGGCTCCCAAGGTAAACAGACCATGATCCAGTCCCCGTTCAATGACAGTAAGCATTGAATGGACAGTCGTCTGAGTAGACCTGCCCCCTCCGGAAAGTGGGCTGTGCGGTGTTTAAGGAAGAGGTCTTTAGGGCTACTTCCTTGATATATTCATACAAAAGCCTCTCCAGGCGTTTCAAATGGAATGAGGAGAGGTTTTTTATGGTATGAAAACTCTTCGGGTCTACAGGCTTCTACTTTCGATGCTGTAAAGGAGCCGTCTGGCCTTCTCAGAACATTCAGCCTGGCCTAGTGGTCACTCCTAAGAGCCCTGAGCAGCCTAACCAGTTTACGATAACCTTCAAGCTCCTCGCAGAAATCTACAAATGCCTTCTTTTTGATTTTCTAATAAGCCTCTTGTAGTTACTCTGAATCTTGCGGTAGATCCGCCAGTCCTCCTGGCCTTATTAAAAAGCCTTCTGGAAGCCGCTTCCGTTCAACCAGGAAGCTTCAAAAGCCTCAGTCGCTGCGGATAGCAGCTTTACTGCTGCCATATCCATGGCGGAAATACACCTAATTGTTCCAGCCGGAGAGGCGAGCGTGAAAGCTAGTTCCGTATTGTATCTCCCCCAATCAGTCCGCTTCGGATTCCTGTATTGTTCTACCTCAATGAGGTCAGCATCCATACAGAATTCAATGTAGCGGTGATCAGGGAGAGACTCCTCTCGAGATACCCTCCAGTCTGAGAACAGATGAAAGCGTCGAAGGACACGAAAGTTACATCAATGACTTCTTGTCTTCGGCTGGTAGCAAAGGTTGGTTCGTTGCCCTGATTCAATAGAACCAGGTCCACTGAAGTTATGAACTCCAGCAGTTGGGCACCTCGATGGTTAGTATCTGAGCGGTCCCAGGCAATATGAGTGCCGTTGGCATCACAACCAACCAAGACACCCTGCCGATTAGACTTCGCATACTCAACCGCTCGCCTTACTCCCTCAGTGGGAGAGGGAGCGCAGTCATACGGGAAATATGCTGAGACAATAAAAGTTTCCTATTGACTCCATTCTTTTTGAAAGTGAGATTGATCGATGTAGTGTCCCTGCTGCACATATGAGGCAGCAAAGGTTACCACAACGTCTTTTGTCGCAACAACACAAGCTCTAGAAGTAGAGTACGCGGTGTTATACAGGATTTGAGCCACTTGCGTTTCCGTTAGACCTCGGATACGGTCTTTCCAGACCCAAGGCTCCTGTACAAGAACCACTTTTTGTTGGGGTTTTCTACGAAAATCAGCAAGGCAAACGGACGCCACCTTGCTGTGTTGCAGGTTAATCTGTATGACGACAAGTCCAGTCATGATTATTGTACCCTACGCCCATAACTTCCGAAGAGAGAGAAAGAGAAGATCCAGGGACAGCATCAGTCACCTCCTTAGCTGTTTTCCTTCTCTTCCTTCTGCTGCCTCGAGAAGTCTTGCTTCGGTCGCTACCGTCAGCACCTTTAAACTTTGAGGTCACAACATTAGCTAGCTCACTCGACTTGATTTAACTCGACCCATGAGGAGCATGAGCGATTTCCATTGGTGTCACACCGCCTTCATCAACCGATCTCCCCTGATGGAGATTTTCCACGTATGTCGAGATCTTGGAGATAAAATCCTCTCATTCCTCAGATATCCGTGGATTAATAATAATTGCTAGAAGTGGACTTGTTTTTCTCGGATAGTTTCATATTTGGTCCCACAAGTTGCGGAGAAAGACTGTTACCCACGGCAAAAATGCGCATTACCTTAGAAAGGCTAATTGAAACTGGAGGTTGCCCCCCAGCCACGCAGCCCTTGGCGTAAGCTGTTGCACCTTGGCTTGGGATTGGAGCAGCTTTTAGCCCACTAATCAGTGTCAAGCCCACCGAACAGTGGTTATCACCTCGCACTACGTGGAAGTAGCTGAACCCAAATCTAACACCTTCACTTCATTCATCTCTGGGCTGACAGAATAGCAGGATCCGTTACTTACAGAGAAGATAACTCTGTCTGATGCAAGCCGAAAGCGAGATTACCGAGGTTAATTGTATACGTGTTCAATTAAGTAACAATTTTTGATATAAACAATAACTGTATCACGAATTCACACACGCAGGTAAACAACTGGACAGCCGTCCGTTCGCAAAATTTCACAATTTCAAAACGGTCGAAACTATTTGCTTGCAGTAGATGGATATGATGCCCGTATTCCCATTCATAACTTTGCATTTCGGTGTTTTCTCCCCCCCCCCCTCCCCGAAATACTCACACCCGAAAAAAGTCAAGCATGTGCTCCCTAGCTTTAGGATTCAAATTGCGATTTAAACACCATCGATTTTCAACGATGTTTTTAAAAAAATATAAATGTTTTATTTACATTTGGTGCCGTAAGAAAGGTTTGGTGCCTTCAAAAAATCAATGACAGGATTCTCTAGAAGTCTAGAGTCGCTTGGCTCTTAAACCAGGCCTACTACAATACTCAGGAAATCAGCTTCTTTTTGTTCATAAATAGAACGAACGTTCATCGTTTTATTTAGCAAGAGCATCAATCTGTGCTGTTATTAGTTAGAATTCAAAGGAGGTCGATATCTTAGAATGTGCGCTCATATTACAGCTACTTTTACCCCAATAACGCCATTTCTAATATCTTTTGAATTGATATTACGATGTCTTTTAATGCTTTGAGTAGGAAAGTCTTTTGTTAAGATGTTCTTCAGCTTGATAAACGTTTCAATTATTTCTTTTCGAAGGTGGAGATTCTGATTGATTCATTAGATGGTGGCTTACGCTATATTAACGTTTATTAATAAACAGTTTAATTTAAAGTGAATTTTAAATTAAACTGTTTATTGCGTCATTAGAGAGTTTTAGAGAGTTTTCTTTTTTATTTATTCTAAAATTTGAAAATGATAGAACATTACATTGCCATTAGAGCAGGAAAGAGCCATCATTAAAAAAAAAAACAAAAAACTAAATTTAAGAAATAAATTTAAAAAAAAAATTTGTAAATAAGATCAAAAATCGAAAGAAAAAGTCATGCGGAGTGGAGTTGCTGAACAAATAAAGGATGTGTGTGGGATAGAAAACAAGACTAAATTAATGTAAACCTGAAAACTCTTAAAGAAATAGAAAATAAAATTTGTTATAATTGAAAAGTATAGAAAATATTTTCGAAATAAAATAAAAATATAACTCTTAAGAGAAGCATTTAGTGTGTTAATGTGTGTATTGAAAATATAAGACCGGTTTACACATCAAACACCGCATAAGAATTGTAAAATAAGTGAAAACAAAGAGATTTTACTAAATATAAAATTCAATTTAATATTGGAATTTGAAAGATGAACATATAAGTAGATATATTACAATAATAACTAAAACACGCGCGTTGATAATGTTTTGATACTGACTTAAAAAACCGAAGCTGGAGAAGCTCTAAATTTGATAAAACTAAAAGTAATTGAAAAAAATATATAAATAAATTTGGATAAAAGTATATTCGAGATAATTTCTAAAGTACTATTTATTTGTAATATTTATAATTATGGCTGGGCGGCAATACTATATGTATATGAAAAAGAAATTATTATTCAACTTTTTTACTTGATTTCCCTTAATTATTTTAGAAGAGTGTCGTGAATTGGTGAAAAGTTTTGAAATAACACGCAGATTTACATTTTGAGTCACCATCGATGAACATAGAAGGTACTAAAAGTTTTGAGAACATGTAGTTATTTATGAATATTTTATTTCACTTATCATTTGTGCACTTTGTTCTTACCACCTGCTGTCCATCCGAACACTATATTATGAAGTGTTGGTGATGTACCAATAAAAACTGAATGTATGTTAAATTAAAAGTTTCGTTATGTTGGTACTTCATTTCTTATTATGGCAGAAAAGACCAAAAGTACCGGCGAACTGAGATAAGCTTAAATTGTTATACAAAAAATACATATTATTTTTCTGTTCACCGCTCTTAATGTCAGCAGCGGGTAAAATCATTCCAGAAATTTTTTCAACGCTCTTTGTATTTAAAATGAGTCTTACGCAAGTAATGGTGGAATTACAGTGAACTCATCGCAGGTATCTCTTGCTTTATTCCCTTGTTATTGTTATTGGCGTACAAAAACAACATAGGAGCGAATCAAATCAAACAATGCATGTGTTGCCGCTCACTGTAATTCCACCTTAACACGTTCAGGCCGTTTGTAGGAAATACTAAAATAGCATATTTTTTTGCCCCCCCCCCCCCCACTAGAAGGATAAGAAATTTCGTTATTTAAAGGCTTAAATACAATACGATGCAGTGCAGGGCACTGCACTGCATTGATATTTAGAGCTCATGTAGTATCATGTGGCAATTCACATACACTGCACTGCATCATTTAGCCTAATTTCTAAAACACTGCACACTGCATCAGTTGACATTTGTTAAATACCACAAATTAAGGAAGTGTTCAATTTTAAATTGATTAATTAATTTTCAAATGACATAAGAAGAAAAATGGATAGAATTTTTCTCAAAATAATAAATCCACAATACAAAAAATTTATATATGAAATTTTCAAAAACTGATTGTCGCAGCTCTGCATTGCTTTCAATGTGCTTTACAGTGCAGTACACTGCTCCAGCACTGCACTGCATCGCATTATGTTTCAGGCTCCGCGAAGAAACGTCATTTTAAAAAAATCATATCCCGAGAACGGAGCAACCGATTTTTATGATTCAAGGGCCAAATGAAGGTTAAAGGCAAGCACACACCCATGCGGTGGCAGTAGGGGTAGGGGTGAAACGGTGATGGCGGTTAGATGTACAATATTGAAATAATTTCGAGCGTTCACACCAAACGTGTTGGCGATGGCGATTTCAAAAGCGGTGGCAATGACAAAAGCGGTGGCAGTGAATTGCTGCATGTCGCATTCTCACCGCTACCACGATAGCAAAATTCATTTCAGTTGAAACAGTGCTGTCATCGCAATAAGTGAAGAACTGATTTCAGTAGTAAAATTAAACGAAATTCTGTATAACTTGTCACATCCAGAATATCGGGATATTAAAAAAATGTTTTGTATTGTTCCCGCGTCACCGCGTCGATGTAGTAAATTTTATTGCCTACAGGCTCGCTGTTATTTAAATTGAAACTTTTGCTGAGTACCTAGTGACTCCTCTTAATTCTGGTGCACCGCGAACCAGTCGTTTCGACGAACAAATCAAGGCAAGACAAGTGTAGTGGTTGGTTGCTCGTTGTTTACTTACGCTGCATTCTATTCTAGGTATCACAAGTTAATTCCGACTTCTTAACTCTCCGGCCCTTTTACAGTATCTTGTTATCATCCAGATATTTAAATAGAAATCGCAGTAATCGGCAGGTTTGTCTACCTAAAAATCGAGCTTATTTCCTGGTTTAAGAGGAGTCAGTACCAAGATTTGCAAGTTTCATACATTTTTCAATGCTAATTTCTAGCAAACTATAAAAACTATATACTATAATCACTTATATCTTAAAGTAAATATAACGAAGAGGTCTAATAAATAATGTCGGAAAAATAAAAAAATTACATTGGAACGGAGATATTAGCTCAGAACTTTGTACAAAATGGTAAAAATTGAAGTTTTTTAAATAAAATGACCGTTAATAGGTATTCCTCTAGATTGTGACTATTTTAGAAAGATAAAGTTTAGATCTAGCAAATAACGTCGATTTTTTATTTTTATTTTTAGTTGCGCTCTTTTTAATTATTTCACTCTACTTGTTTTTTCTCCTGATATTTCACCAACGAGAATTTGCAATATTTCATTGAAAATTGTTGAAATACAAAACAAAATAGTATATTTAACAAATATGTACAAAAATAATTTAGGAGAGTTAATTCTCGTTAAAAATTTTCAATTCATTTGAACTGCATTTTTTGTCTTAAATCGTATGATTTTATCGCATGTTGGATTTCTGTTTTTTACGCTAGATGTCTCTAATGGGGTCCATGTCTAGGTCTAGGCTAATTTTATATGAATTTTCTCACTTTCAGGACACAAACCTACTTATAGTAAATTTAATTGCCTACAGGCTCGTATCTAAATTGATACTTTTTCTGAATATACTGTCTCCTCTTAAGTTCAATGCAACCACGCCGTAGTCTTATGTGCTGACGTTCCGGTGAACTAATCGCTCTTATTAAGCCACAGCAGTTCTATTATGTACAAAACCTTTTAGAAAAAATTTATTCAGACTAACCCGGGGGACACGAGATATTACAGCTTGCATGCAAGTCTCCCTTCCAACGCGATTTTAAACTTGATAGGAGAACGCAGTTCGGTTGATATCTCATCATCTTACATGCAAATTCAAATAAGTAAAAAAGTAAGAATTGCTCTAAACCCAATTCTTATGATACGCTAGATGAATACTCGTATGTCATTTCGTATATCCATGTGTGCAAGTTTGATTTTTGAAGTCGTTTTCGCATATATTTCTATAACGGTTCGTCGGACAGAAAAACTTTTATAGGATATTTTAGGATTTCATATTCTGAAGAACTTTTCAGTACATTAAAACTGTATAGGACTGAACGTTTTCACAGCATACGTAAAGATCCTAAATTTTTTATATGATAATACCAAGAAGGGGTTGCCCGATTTAGTACATTTTTGAAATTTTTTGTACTAATTTTATGAAAACACTATGTACAAAATTTCAGCTCTCTTCTACATTGACGCGTTCTCATGTAATGTCCAAATACGTAGTGAAAAACGAAATTTTTTTATGGCAACCCTACGAAGGAGTTACCCGATTTGTCCCATTTTCGAACTTAATTTTACTTTTTTGTAAAACTCCATATGCAAAATTTCAGCTCTCTAAGTATACTCGTTCTCGAGTTTTCGTGAAGACAGACGGACGGAAAGACGGACGAACGGACAAACGGCCATGAAAATATCAAATTAACTTTTAATTTTGTGCATTTTGCTCTACCATCATTATTTCTAGATGTTACAAACGGAATGGCAAACTTAGTATATCCTATATTACTTCTAGGGTATAAAAATGGCATTGAGATGTAAACTCTTGCGTATGTCGGAAATTTTAACAATAAAGGAAGAAACAGAATCGTAAAAAGATGAAAAAGTTAAGAGGAAGGTGTTGATATATGATGTAATGCAAATGATCCCAGAAAATCTCATAAATTTATTAATTTCTCTCAAGCATTTGTTTTCCTCCATCTTGAAAACTGTATAATGTCAAATTACTATCATCTCAGCTGCCATGATTTTTCATAATGCAAGTTCGCTGAAAGCTGAACTGCCTGCATAGCAGTAGGGATTACACGTGTAAGAAGTATGGCAGTGCAAGTTGCATGCAAGCTGTACTATCTCTTTAATAATAATTTAATAAATTTTGGAATAGTTATAAAAGCTATTCCCGGGTCAAAATCAACCTATTGGCACTAAAATCGTAAATGTTGCTTTACGGCTAACTTTCATAGAAAAAATCACCCAGTATAGGCTCACATTCAACTTTCAATTTATATTTTACGTTTTGTTGAAAGAAAACTCCTTAATTGAACAGCATATACAAAGAAAAAACCCTTCATAATTATTTATTAAAACAAAGGCATTAATAAGTCTCTGAGGTAAATAGAGTTATCACTGGCTAGTGAAATAAAAAAAATTATCAAGTATTTAAAGGATAGACAACTAATTGACTTTTATTTGATCATAAGTCAATATAATAGAAACTATAAAACCAATGGAAAAGTTCAAATGTTTAACAGCCGCCAGAAATTGTTGGAAATTTTTAACACCATGTAAAACGATTACATCTCCATTACAGTGCAAATAAAGCAGATTGAGCGAAGATCAAATTCAAGATATGTATCTTCGTTGAACGACTTTAATGCGGTTGATATGAAAATGAGTTCGAAAATTACATGTATACTCTAACAAAAGGAGTCCGGCAAAGACAGATTAGAGAGATTTAGCTATAGTATAAGACTGCCATGCCTTTTTTTCTTATAAAAACCAAAATAGCACTAGCCTTGTTCAATAAGATATCTTCAAAAGGAAAATAAAAGTTGAAAAATATGTTCAAATCTTTAGTTCTGCGTGAATTTTTATCTAAAATATAATGAAAGGTATTTTGTTGTGCATTTACTAGCATTTAACAGTAGACCATTAGTAGAGTACCTTGTATGATAAATTAATGTATCAGAACTTAGAAGATCTCAGTACCTTTCATCCGAATTAAAGGAAACATTTCGGCAACAACGGCCTAATAAAGAAATTATGAAAATCAGCGGGCCAAGATGGCTATCTATTGTGTTTTTGATTTCAATAGAAAAACAACTCTGAAAGAAAATACACTGTGTAGTGTACGACCCGACAAGTAAGCCCAAAACTATGAGCCAAGGTTGGTGATCTTAAAAGTTATAATACCGAAATTAAAATCACTAAATGCCTTACTGAAATCGATGTAGATTCAGTACCATTAAGGCTGGCTAGACTAGTTGCCAGCTTTAATGGTACGAATACAGAAGTTGAAGACCAGATGCAGGAACAATACTAGGACAACTAGATAAACTTTTCGGCAGCCCCGAAAAAACGATTTGGAAGTTAATAAAAATTTAAGTTTTCATGTCGTTAAAATTACTGAAATTAATATCACAAAGTCTAAGAATGGATTAAAAATCATAGATTGATAATTGCTACTCTCCACGACTTCAAAACTCCGAGCAGTGGGATAACCTCAGTGCTCAGAATCAAAAAAATCCCAAGTAAAAATTTCATTGTTATGTCGAACTGCTTAAATAACCCAACCCACCCACTTTTAATGCGTCTATTAATGTGAAGTATTAATCTCTGTGAAATAATTTACAATTTTGAATTGAAGATTTCTATATCAAAAATTTTTGCCGCTAAGTCAGACAGGATGCGTCAAAATAAGAGTCAGCGTGAAATAAATTAACATTGTTTCTACAGAAATTGTTATAAACAAAAGAAAAAAAACTACCGCATCACCTGAAATTCGAACTCGGAGCCATTTTCTGGTGTGTCCTAGTAAAGAAGATGCTTAATCTGATTTCAAATAGGGAAAAATTTGCTCCATTATTTTTAAAATGTATTGAAAGAGTTCTGAAAAATGCTTTTTACTATGCTCAGCTGCTTTTTATACCCTATGCCTAGATGAAATTTATATGGTATATTAAGTTTGTAACGCCCCGAAATAATGATGGAAGAGCAGAATGGATTGGACACCCATTCCTGTGGGTCTGTCCGTTGGTCTGTCCGTACGATAATTCGAGAACGCATTCACTTACTGTGCTGAAATTTTGCACACGGGCTTATTAAAAAAAAGTAAATTTAAGTTTGAAAGTGGGACGAATCAGGCAATTTTTTCGT
Source organism: Dioctria rufipes (assembly GCA_963924295.1). Classification (NCBI taxonomy): domain Eukaryota; kingdom Metazoa; phylum Arthropoda; class Insecta; order Diptera; family Asilidae; genus Dioctria; species Dioctria rufipes. The sequence goes on along the minus strand of OZ002742.1, from coordinate 168,631,080 downwards.
AGGGTTCCCACACAAAACTTTGGTTTTTCACTATATTTGGACACTGTCTGAGAACGCGTCAACGTAGAGAGCTCAAGTTAGTAATAAAATTTCAAAAATGAAGTAAGTCAGGCAACACCTTCTTGGTATTGCCATACAGAACTTTAGGTTTTCACTTAGTTTAGTTTTTATGTTCATCTAGGATATAATATAATTGGTCTTAATCCAATGTAACATTTTTTCTTAGTTATACATTTTTTCATCTTGTTTTTTGTTTTATTTTTAGTTTTTTACTTTTTATTAAAAAAACCTTCCAAAGAAATTCATGACCACACTTTTAATATTATTTTAAAAAATCGAATTTGTCTATCACATTATACATAGTACATAGATTTGTACTACTTAAATAAGTTCAATTCAGACTATACAGACAATCTGTCTTGCATATAAAACATACTCCAGCCGATGCTCACACTTCCAAACATTCGAAATTTTAGTCAAATCTGAATTCTGACATCGTGTGGATGGCAGCTTGCATATCTAATAGATATTTGACCTGAGAAGTATTCACACAACACAGTAAAACATAATTTCCTAAAGTGAGTGGCAACTATTTGTGCCACACAGGTTAGGCATTTGTCGATAAGATTAGGGAAAGCTCCACCTTGGAAATCTAAGATTAGGTTCTTATCCCTAAAATGTAGATAGGTTTTTCTCTCTCAGATGTAGGGAATTTTGGTTCCCCCCCCCTAAAATTTAGAGAATATTCCCTAAAATGTAGGAATTTTTCATATTTTTCTTTATGTTTTCCCTACATTTTAGGGAAATCTGCCTAAAATACAGGGAATTTTAAATTGTTGTTTTGTTTTTTTCCCTAAAATGTAGGGACTATTCCCTAAAATTTAGAGAATATTCCCTAAAATGTAGGGAATAGGTGATAGCACCGCACCACTCTCCACCATAGGTGAAAGTGATAGAATACCACCCCCTTTACCATCTTCTGTTTTTTCTCGGGCTTACAATCAGCGAAGGTTCAAGAGCGAGCGACATACATCTACACCTCCGTCACTTTTCTCATGTCCCTTAATCTTTCCCCTATCTCCTTCCTGCTCTTCTTTATTTTTGCATCATAAGATATTTCTTTATTTTTATATTTTACACACACATTTTATATTTTGCTCGATATGTTTAGATTAAGTTTTTACTAAGCTAATTAGTCCAACGTTCTTTGTACTCAACCTTATTGTACGTTAAACGTATAATAAATTCGAATTTGAATTTGAATCTCCTGAGCTTGGCTTAATAATATAAAAAAAAATCAAATCGTCTTGATGATTATACAAATTCATGTACGCTAGTTCGATCAAGTTCGCTTAAAAGGCGAACCTATCACGCATCGAAAAGACATCGTATCAAGAAATAACAGTATTTTTCAGTTTATAAATTAGAGAGAGATGAGAATATAAAATTTAAGGTCAGTAGCTTGTTAATGGATATCATCCACAAACTTTTTTCTTTGGTTTTTAAATTAACACTTACCATAATGACATATGCTAAGTGCTCTGTCCATTTTTACATATCAAATCAAGAAAAGTAAAAAAACGAACAACAAACTTTGTCCAAGAGAAACGTCTAGATCTAGATAAATGATGCGTTAACGAAAAATGTAAACACATTTGTCAAATTTGTAGCTAGCTAGTAGGCGGTCTGGAGTCGGCTTAAGATGCATTCGCCAACTTTTTTGTAAATTCCTCACTACATAGTAATAGAAAATAACATAGGTATTAAGCGTTGTCTAAATCTCTGTAAGCTAAAGACACACAGCAGTCAAATCTCCCATATTTTCTACTATCAACAGTGCCATATTCACGACACATTTTACACGACAAGGTTTTGTTGTAATATTATAACATTTCATTTTATTGTTGCTTATTTGCACTAGCAGTTGTTTTACTATAATTATAAATATAATAGTTACAGATATTCTATATTATACTTAATTTTACGAGTATGGTTATAGATAATTTCAGTCAGCATACACAGTTCCTCCCTCTATTTAAATTTTATGCCAATTTCATGTTAAATTCAGAAGAAGTAAAAGTCAAAATTGTTAAGAAAAAACATGCACAAATTAAGTGTTCTATAAAACAAACATCAAATCAAAAGCCTGAAGAAATCGTTAAGAAACGTAAAAGAGGACTTCTGCTATGGGGTAGCATGTATATCGCCAGCCATCCTACAGTACCTAAATTTTATCTGGAATTTAATCCTTAAGATGTTTGCTGTTTATTTTATTTTTTTAAAGAAATATTGTCTTGGTAAATTCATTTATAAAACTAAAAAAAAAAAACATAAACTTAAAAAAATGACTAAATATTTGCAACATCCTAATTGTTCAGTGCAGTAAATGTTCAAATGTTTTCATTTGTTGTATAAATCACATTCGTTGCCATATTGAAAGTGTTGTTGTCAAACTTATATACCGAAAACAAAAATAAAAAAAAAATAGAAGAAATTTAAAAAAAAGGAGGAAATAAATGAAATGTTTTTATGGAAAATTAAGGTATTTCAATGTTTAATCAGCTCAGTTTGATCCTACTACTATCAGCTAAGCTAAAATTTTACACTGAACCTAAAACAAAAATTATAGTTCAGTAGAATCGTGTATACTGTTAAAGTGTATTTATCCTTTAGAAATGGTGAAATTATGATTTGCTGTCAATAAGTTTTGATGTACATCCTAAAATGTGTGTCATTTTTGAGACAATAGTACTCAGTCTAGTCCCCTACTACAGTTATATTTTTTAATAACTTTCTATCAACTTAGACCCCTGACTCAGAAAGTTTGTGTCTGAGCGCTTGAACGCCTCAGCGCCTGAACGCCTGAGAGTGCCGTTTGTGACGAAATAGTTTTAGGATAGTAAGCGTGGATGGATTTACATGGGTTTTCTGATTTAGAATGGGTGAATGGGGAGCTTTCAGATATGGTAAAATGTTCTTACGTGTTGGTGATTTTGAGGTGGGGGTGGTCACTACCACCCTTTGAGAGTGCCGTTCATGATGGAAGAGTTTTAGGGTAGTAAACGTGGGTGGATTTACATGGGTTTTTTTTTATTTAGAATGAGTGAATGGGGAGCTTTCAGATGGGATAAAGTTTTCTTACGTGTTGGGTGTATTGGGGTGGGGATGGCAATTACCACCCCTTGAGAGAGGTGGTAGTTTGAAACACAGAGTTTTACGGTAGTAAACGTGGTTAAATTTACATGGGGTTTTTTGATTTAGAATAGGTAAAATGCTTTGAGATGTGGAAAAATTACCTTACTTGTTGGGGTTGGTAACTACCACCCTTTGAGAGTGCCGTTCTTGATGGAAGAATTTTAGGGTAGTAAACGTGTGTGGAATTACATGGGGTTTTTTATTTAGAATGAGTGTATGTGGAGCTTTACGATGGGGTAAAATTTTCTTACGTGTTGGGGGCTTTTGGGTGGGGGTGGTAACTACCACCCTTGGGGCTGTCCAATTTGGGCCGTGTGTGATATATGTCGAGAGTCAAGTTTCGAGAGTCGAGTCTCGAAGGTCGATTTTCGAGAGATGATTTTTGAGAGTCGATTTTCGAGAGTTGAGTTTCGAGAGTCTAGTTTCGAGAGTCGAGTTTCGATAGTCGAGTTTCGAGAGTCACGTCTCGACAGTATGACTAAAAAGTAGAAAATAAAATATATTAAAAAAACTTTTAAAATAAATAACTTTTGTAAATAAAATGCACTAAAAAGCAAAATATAATTTTTTTCTTTCTCAGTGATATAAATAAGAAAAGTTTAATGCAAAATAAGAAATACTACAATCATAGGTGACTTCAAGTCATTCCTTCAAAGACAAGATTGTTGATGCTAGTGGGAAACAATTAGTGTATTTCCTAGATTATATTAGGGGTATCATTCTTAATAGCTGACTTGGAGCTGACAACCAGGGCTGTCCATGTGGCTTTGATAGAATGGTAGGCATAGATGAAATAGTCGAGGTGCTGAAGCACGGAATAATGGAGGCAAATAGCCGACACGGGCAGCGCTGTAAGAAAACTTGAGTGTAAGAACGATTGGTTCGACACCCAATGTTTTAGGGCGAGATCAAGAATATTTCAATGCTTAAAGGTGTTCCATAGGCATAGTATTAATGTGTTCCATACCAAATACATTGAAAGCGTGATACGATATAAAAACTTGTGTAGAGATCAAAATTTATCGCATCAAAATAAAATGCCACTCGTGCTAGATTATGTAAATGACGCCAAAATCTGGTAAGCCTTAGCAAATAGGATCAAACTAAAAAATTGTAACTAGTGTAGGTTTAAGCAGCTCAGATTTTTATGCACATTTCCAGGCAATTCTATCGGCTCAGCCTGTTACTATTTTAATTGCAGAGCCTTATGCCCTAGACACATAGCGCTCCTAATTAAGAACAATCTAACGAGTAACGACTCATTAGAATATAATGGTTCATTATAAACTGCAGACACACAGCCATTTCTTTAATTACGCTGTACTATCAAACTTGTTTTGATATACTTATGACATTAAAGAAGCGATATGGTTCGAATTAACACGTTAAACTTTGTTATTATTTATTTTATTTTTCAATTTAACAATTTACAAATGTGAAAAACATTATATTAAAAATAATATTGCCAATATAGTTTGTGATTTGCATTTCTTTTTCATTTCTTCTTATTATTTTTCAAATCGGCAGATGCACAGCGGAGCTGAAGATTTATATTATATGCTAAATCTAGCACATTTTTCCTCATTATAGCTAATGAAGGAAAAAAAAACACTTCATTAAAGTACTTCATTATGATCTGATTTTCGAGCCATAATGACGCATACTATGTGACACACGGCATTTTCATGAATAGTTAATTTAATACTAATGATTCTTTATATCGTGCTGTTTGTCTAGGGTATTATGCCCTAGACACACAGCGCTCTTAATGAGGAAATAACTAACTACTCATTAGTCTATAATGATTCATTATAAACTGCAGATGCACAGCCATTTCTTTAATTAAATTGTACTGTCAAACTGGTTTTGATTTACTTACGACATTAAAGAAACGATATGGATCGAATTAACGCGATAAACTTTGTTTTTATTAATTTTAATTTTATTTATTTATATTTTATTTCATTTCACGATTGAGAAATGAAAAAAACATTTTATTAAGAAATATTTTGATAATATTACTTTGTGCTTTGCATTTCTTCTTCTTATTTTTCAAATCAGCAGATGCACAGCGGAGCTCCATACTTAAATTATATGCTAAATCTAGCACATTTTTCCTTATTATAGCTATAATGAAGGAAAAAAAACTTCATTAGGGTACTCCATTATGATTTTATTTTCGAGCCATAATGACGCATGCTATGTGACGCAGAGCATTTTCATGAATAGTTAATACTAATGATTCTTTAGATCGTGCTGTGTGTCTAGGGTTTTATGTTGCCGATTATTTTATTGATACCGGAAAGGCAGCTGGTATTGATCGAATATTCTTCGAATTCTATAAGCATGCTCCAAATAGTTTTCTTCATGGTGTGCTGCTAATTTTCAATGAAATATTTGAAACATAAACATTACCATCATCATTCAACAAGTCACTTATAATGCCACTGTTAGGGCACGTTACTGACGTATGCAACTACAGAGGGCTACCACTACTCGATTTTATGTATAAAATCTTTACGTCCATTCTGTTGAACTGAATAAGCATATGAGTTGAACATCACAGAATATTAAATGAATACCAGGTTGGATTTCGTAAGCGCTACTCCACAGCATCTTCAATTTGAACAGTAATGTCCTTCTGAGATTGAAAAATAAATTGAAAAGGTTTACCTTTTTCGTCTCTTTTATAAGCTTTCATCTATGGGAATGTCAACTAAAATGTTAAATATATGAAATTCTATTTACGGGCATACGGAGGCTGCAGTGCAGTATGGGATGGTGTAGGTGTCTCTGATTTCTTCAAGGTGTCACAGGGACTGAAAGAGGGTTGTCTTCTTAGCTCATTATTTTTCGCATTGTTTGTTAACGACATACATGATATCCTCCCAGGAGATATACATTGCGCTGATTTGGTAGTCAAGCTCCTATTATATGCTGATGACATAGCCAAGTTGGTGCAGTACTGCCGACAATGGAACCTTTCGGTTAATCTATCGAAGAAACTGCTGCGATTCTTTTTTAAAAGAGTGTGGCATCTGCCATCCAATACTCCCAATTACATGCTACACTTGGAGACTGGTATCAATAGATCTTTCATGTTTACTTTAACATTGCATTTCAATTATAATTCACAATTATCTGCGGAGGATATTTAATTACTCGCGTCACACGCTCCCTATATTACTGAATAATAAAACAATTTTATCTAATACATCATGGGCTGAGTGGCGTAAAATTTTAACTACTGCAGGGGTACAATTGGACTTTTCTGAACAAAACAATTACTGGAAGGAGATTCATGCAAACATCTTAGAAAAACTTGTGCAGACAGGCTTGCATGTACACGTGTGCAGAGCACGGATGTTTCGTTTCCATGACGAGTATTGTAAACTGAGCTACACCAATATACCCAAATATGTTGATGACAAATACTCATCGAATTGTATTCGGTCAATATTCAAGGCACGAGGTTGTCTACTGGATATTGTAACCGCAAAGGTTGGCTCGAGAGCACCCTCTGCACATACATAAGTTGGAGGTTCGTAGTCTAGCTCTAAGATAGTCTTTGCTAATTTAGTTGATTCACCATTCTAACGCATTGGATTGGGTGCCAGACTTCCTGGGGGTGAATGCCCCTCAGTTATTCGGTGAAGCGCCAGGAAGGAATAACCAACCCGGCCGCGGCGGTACCTCCGTGCTAGGCTGTGCAGGCACAACACTGAGACCAAAACAAAAACTTCTGTACACAAGCATGCAACTGAGTATCTCAATCTTCCTGGACCTCGTCAGTCAATTCCGGAAAGGGCTCGTCGGGGCGGGCGTGAGAGAAAGATTGAATTACCTTTATCACAAATCAAGAGGATGACAATGCAAGGCATAAACCCTATTACATATAGTTTGCTCGAGAAACTTGTACTCAGTAGTCCTCAAACCATGGACGAAAATGAATGGGGATGTGCAACATAATAACTCAGTTACTCCACACAATTCATGTTTAGTAAGTTCGCTGATTAAACAACATACACTCACACAATTGAATTTCTTTCCCTTTGTTTTCTACAGCGCGCATCACATTTACTGACGATTTAATATTTTATAATCTAGTGACAACTTTAACCTACACCGGCTAGCAGTCTTGCATCTCAGTAGGATATTCCGTTGCGAGTACTCCCACAATGAGCGAATACCTTATTATGCACGTGTACATGCACTATGTACTTGGATTTCAAAGATTTTCATATTAAACAAAAATTAAAAAATTTTGTTCTGTCTTTGTAAAATTTTAAACCACTTCCAGCAACGCACGCGAGTACTAATTCTCTCGACTGTGACGCAATTTGAAAAATTGTTTTTTAAACACTTTCCATTAATATCACTCTGGCGGGCCTCAAGTCACCTTCTCGGTTTGACTTTCCTTTTATCTAATGATAGTGGCGTGAATCTAAAAGGACTCTTACCCTTTTCCGAGGGTTTACTTAACTTAAGGACCATTTGCTCCAGATAAAATTTTGCATGATCGCAATCTAACAACTAACACGCTTATGAGTAATACATGTATAATATAATAGTCAAAGTACGTATTTGAACAGAATAAAAAAATATATATGCATTATACAGTAATTCAACATAATACTCACCGCAATCCCAAATGCATTTGTGATTATGGGTGCTGCGGCGGCTATTAACAATTTGAAAAAATTAAATTTGTAAAACTAAAATTTATGGATCATGCCATTGGTTAACTGCGAGGCCTTACCGCCCGAAAAAAATCTGTGCTGGCTGTGTTGTTGGCTGCTGTTTGTAATTGGGATGAAAATATTTAAAGTGTCGTGTCAAATCACAAAAAGGAAACTCTCTATATGAGCTTGAGAATCTGCAGAGAAAGTCATTATGGGCTTACCATGCTGAGAACATCAGGCATTGAGAAAAACTAGGCCCGGATACAGAAATTACTATACATACGTTTGATGAGTGTCTTCCAATGCTGAAATCGTTGACGATGGACATCCGCTGGCATTCTGTAAAAAATGGGTGGGCTGAGTTATCATGTTGAAAGCATTTTCTGAGGCATTCGGCTTTACTTCCGTATAAGAGGGGAAAACGAATGCTCTCACGGTATGTTCTACCTGCCAAAAGGGGCGACTAAAGGAACTTGAGTCCTTCACTGGAGCTATACCGAAATATTCAGGGCGAGGTCCAGTGAAGGCCTGCAAGGTGCTCAGGACCTTATAGGTAAGATTGACGGCGGATGAGCACGTGAGAGAGCCAACGGCGGCACCCATATCCCCTCAAAGGGGGCACTGAACTGCTGTGCTAGCACCCTTGTTGTATAATTTAAATTCATAGAGACCCGATCTGTGTGTGAAGACTTGGACACACACCCTCGAACGAGTGTTGGTCTGCAGTCGTATAGTGAGACGTCAGGAGCGGAACAAGCTCAGACATTCTTTAACCAAAAGTCCAGCGGGAAACGTGTTGAACTATTTAGCGAGTCCTTTAACTTGCAACTCGTTTGTTTGATATAATTGGACATAGCGCCAACCTATTAGATCTGTTTCTAACATCTCATCCTAACGAGTACTCCACATCAGTGTCATCTCTTCTTGGGAGCTCGGATCATTGCCTCATTTCAGTCCAAGTCTCCATAACATCACTGAAACCCACCAGTTGAAAATATTTCAACTTGAGACGCGCAACACCTTGACAGCTGCAGTTGAGGCAATTTATTTTTGCAGAACATTGAAATTGTGAGTGAAAAATGTAAGTTTTAAGTAATGCCACAGTATTAAATAACTAGTTAATTTATTTATTTACGATTTAATGATTTTATTTAATAATGGAACGAAAATTCAGCACATGTTAGAACGTCATCATTGGAACAGTATAAGCAACAGGCACTGTGTCCGCGTCAGCATCAGCAACATCATTCGCGACCGCTTCTCGCTCGCGACAGCGTCACATTGTAACTCAGGCTTTACCCTTTGGTTACGTCCGCAGTAGTAGCGCCTCTACAATACAGCAAGGTATAGGTAATAAGTCAAACTTCGTTTCGCAATTACTAGATAATTCTATACACAAGGGTTATATTATCGTCTTTGCGGTGTAGGGCCCTATGCCCAACGGATGCTAAATCTGTTAGATTTCTACTTCATGAGGAGGAATGGTGTATGTGTATGTAAGGGAAATCCCGGGCTTACCTTTCCGGGTTGCTGTGTTATCAATGCTAATTCTATTTACAGGATCATAGTTACTCCAGGAAGCCTTCATGGAGGAACAGATTTGCTCATTTCATTAAAGGTAACCTGATAGGGGATTAGTCCGCAGTATTTTCTCCATATATTATTTCCGTTTATTTGTATAGATGTATTTTTTTTTCTTTTTTATCTAACGTGTTTAAGTTGCGCATTAGAACAGTCCGTATTAGGTGAATAGAATGCCACATTTTCCTGTATATACCAAATGTTCACGAGTTGCAGCTTCTTGAAATAGCGGTAGCGATTTGTGTAATTTAATATACCTTACATCAAGTACGTGACGTAAAGTTAAATTTTTGTGATTCATAAACGAGTACTTACCTAAGTGCATATACCTGCATATGGTCAATTATAAGTTTTCTTTCGGAACATATACCTTTTTCGGAACATATACCTTTTTCGCGAAAACGTTGTTGAAGGAATTAATACAGAAATCGTGTTGTTTCCGTTTTCTTTGATTTATCTTCATTTATTGCTCTAAGGTAGTAGTACTTATGTAGTTATGCCTAAAAATAACGAGTTTTCATTTTTACTAGTCCTTATCGATTAAAGGCTTATGTTTTTGCATTTTTATTTTAAGCAAAGCTTTTCTTCGCGCTTGGCAACGGTTTTAACGCGAAAATTTTGTTCCGGGGAAGTTACTTTTCTTATAATCTTTGACCACGTTATTGGTCACCATCAGTATGAGAGAAATATTCATTTAATTGATAGTAATAAGCAAAAAACAAAAACAGGAATAACACATTTTTTTGTCCCTACAGTTTTACATAGTCATGGATATTCCTCCAAAGCCTTGAACTTTAGATTGTAGTAACAGAAAATGCAAAAGACCTGTATTACATAGAATCGTAAGATATTCTGTTTACCTGTGGACGATGGTCCATTTCAAATAACTGGTCTGGTGACACATAACAATATGGAATATGGAAATTTCAATGCTTTCTCTGTCTCTTCTGGAGCCCTTCTGAGATGGAGGTCGCTTAGGTCCACTTCTCCGTTGTATTTTCAGGTCATAATAGGGACACTGTAACATATTGCCCACAGTGTCATTGGGTGGATGGGGCACGGCTTGGAGACGCTACACTATGGCTTCAACAATGGCAGTAAAGGTAAGTGGTGTAAGGGTCCCTTCAGGACCGGATGGTGTGCTGTGTTTTTTTTAAGGCACGAGTTTTTATTTGAATGTGGACTGTGACAGCGGCAGTTATTATTTGGTTCCCCAGCCCCCACCCACCCCACCCGCCCGCATGTGCACCCTAAAGCCTATAGCATCCTTCTATTGCTAGGTCCCTGGTCGCAAATTATTGCTTTTATATCCAAACCAATATCCAGCAATTTTGAAATAGTGTCCTTTAAGATTAAACTTAAATCATCACCAGAAACGAACCAACCACGTAGCCTACAGCTTGACTCCAGTTCTCATTCAATACTCGTACCATCAACACGTGGATACTAGAAGCTAAGCTGTTTTTATGGCCCAATGGGCCTAAATCTGTCAGTCCATAAATAAAGTCATCATTAAATTCTAATTTCGGTTTAGTTAGCATTTCATCAAATAGTAGTACATAACGTCTACCAACCTCTGTCAACTCAAAAATCTCACCATCAAGAATGGTGCTTATGGGGGGCAAAAAAATTCCCGAATTCAACATCTCAATATATAAAAATCACGTGTCACTCTATTCGTACATGCTAGTCTCCGAAACCGCCCAGCCAATTTCAATGAAATTTTGTGATTGTGTTTGGTTGGTTCCAGCTTGAGACATTCGATAATTTTGGACACGATAGATGGCGCTGTTGTCGAGGTCTCGAAAACTGCCTGAGAACGCTTCGACCTAGAAAGCTGAAATTTTTTACACGGCGTTCAAAATGGTTTAAATCGGGCAACTCCTTCGTAGGGTTGCATAAAAATATATCATTTTTTAGTATATATTTGGATACTGCCTGACAACGAGTACACGTAGAGAGCTGAAATTTGGTACGTGGTATTTTTATAGCAATAGTAAATAAAATTTAAAAAATGAGCTAAATCGGGTAACTTCTTCTTGGTGTTTCAATACAAAATTTTGGTTTTTCACTATACTCGTATATTTCGAAACTGTCTAAGAACCCGTCAACGTGGAGAGATCCCATTTTGTGCACGGCGTTTTCATGAAAATTGTAAATACGAGTTCAAAAATGGACCAAATTGGCGACCCTTTCTTGACATTGCCGTACAAAACTTTAGATTTTCACTACATATTGCACACTGCCTCACGCGTCGACGTAGAGAGCTGAATTTTTTTACACAGTGTTTTCATAAAAATATTAAATATAACTTCAAAAATGGGATAAATCGGGCAACTCCTTCGTAGGGGTTACCATACGAAAAATTTGGTACGTGGTGTTTTCATATCAATTGTATAAATAAAATTTAAAAAATGGACTAATTCGGGTTATCCCTTCTTGGTGTTGCCATACAAAACTTTTGCCTGAGAAGCTTAAATTATATAGCAAAAAGGATAGGCTATGAGGAAGAAAAACTGAAGCATTTTTCTTAATGTAGTAGAACATCATCGATGTGTTCGTTCTAGTCGGAATTAGTAAACTATGATATTTTCAGAGCGGGCACGTAATTTAGTGGTGGAAACTTTATTAGGTATTGAATAAATTCAGTAGAAGAGACCGCATTATATTGCAAAATTTTTAAATTAATTTTTAAATTTATAATTTTTTTATAATTTTTTGAATTTTTAAGAATTACTGGTGCCCCATTTATTTTCTGATAATATTTCTTGTCATTGCCTTTGTATCGCTGACATCATATAAATATCCCTAAACCTTCCGTCAACTAAAAACTCACTTGTTGTGTACACTTGTAGAGCATAAGTAAGTGCATTGATCTAATGCACACAACAAAATATTCAAAGAGAAGCATACTGATCTATAGCATACACAAATGCATACAACATATCCAAGGAAAAATATTAAAACAAAAAAAAAAATTGCGAGTTTTACTAGATGAATTGATCATACACTGCAGTTAAGTAATCGTAAACAAGCAAAACAAAAAGAGAAAAAACAATTCTTTCATCATAGCTTGTCGATATGACCAAGCGTCATAGTTAAACAAATGAACCCATCATGAGTAAACAAGCATTATGCATGTGCAATGAACTTTGTGTATAGCGGTATAAAGCTTACTCGGCATTCTTGTATGTAATCATAGATTTCAGGTGATCAATAGTTCAAATTTAATTTTTATATGCATAATGATGAAGTAAGCGATTTTGGTAATGTATAAAAGACCTATAATCTTGTAAATAAAATCAGAGTTTACTCAGAACTCCCAGGTGTATTTTATTATAGCGAGCTCCCTTAGCTCCTAACAATGGATACCCTCCAAGGTAAATAGAGCTCTCTAGCTCTCATACCATTGCCTGATTTAAATAGAGCTTTTTAGCTCTAAGCTAATTAAGGCACCCTTGATGCAGCTGTCCGCAGCTCTGGTGATTTCATCGTTACTGATATTAAGACCAAACTTTGAGCTTTTCAGCTCTCACTTGGTCGAGATACAAGTACTTAGAAGTTCCATGTAGCTCTACCGCTTGTATCTATATTAATATAAATTTATTCTTCTTTTATAAGATACTCCACAACCATTGGCGAATTGAAAGAAGACAAGCAAAAATAAAGAGACATTACACACTCATAATGGAGGAAAAACTAAAATTTCATCTTAAACAGGTCCTAAAGCCTAAAATTGTCGCTTTAACAGAAAAATGAATTTAAAACAAATTACAGCCAAATATGTTTTCTTTCTAGTGGTTGTGGTTGGCTAGAACAAATTTATGGAAATTATAGCGTTTGAACAAAATACAAGCTACATTTGTATGAAAAACTCCTGTAGTAAGACAAGGCAAGAAGACTGTGATGTTCGCCTGCTAACCGGCCCGCTACTCTTTTTTTCAGACTTTTATAATGCTCACTTTTTTCTTTTCACACTAGAATGATGTTTAGTTATTGTTGATTAAAATGATCGAGACCGAGACTAAATTCACGTCAACCCGTGGCCGTGCCCTACAGTGAATTGTCCATCCCCAGCTTATGCTCCTTTCCTAGACTTCACATCTCACTCAGATTACAAGGTCATTCTTGTTTTTGGGAAAAATGAGGAATTCTTCATTCAAACAACTATCCCTAATTGCCGGCAATAAAGTTACCCTAACGCACATTTTACTCGCACCTTACATTCACATTCCTAGGAAGTCTGTTCTTTTTGCATTTGCCAAGCAGATATACGTTCACTCACAGCCACGGGAAGACAACCGGTCTTGACATCATTGTTTGGGTGAGCACAGGGCGGGATTTTCCTGTTTACGCTCGCTATACTTTATTCATGGCATGTATATTCCGGGGGTTACGGCATAGCTTATCCTTGTTGCTATATAAGCTGTGCTCTTTTGTGTACCTTGTTCAACTCCCATATACTGGAGAGAACAAATTGTTCTGTCGATTGAAGCGAACTATTTGTTATGTTCGCTTCATCTATAAATCTTCTATGAAAATGTATGAGACGCTCTTTTGTGTATCTTTTATTCTGCCCTGTTCTGCGGACACAAAAGAACACAGCTATAATCTAATCTGAGAAGGCGTCGAGGTGGAGAGGTCATATTTTGTACACGGCGTTTTCATAAAATTTGCAAATTCATTTAAAAAATGGGACCAATCGGGCAACCCCTTAATGGGGTTACCATACAAAAATTTCGTGTTTTACTATATTATTTGGGCACTGCCTGAGAACGTGTCAACATAGAAAGCTACACTCTCCCACAGATATGAATGTATGCACGCAAAATCATACACGCACCCCCCCCCCCCCCCCCCCCACACTCACATACAGACACAGAGTGAAACCTTAGAGTACGGAATCGCGCGATATCGTCAGATAATAGCTTAGATATTATGCATCTCTAACCATCCCACCCCCACTCATCTAGGTATCTATCTTATTGCCGGGCACCAGAGCCGCACCCCCTAGTATATTTATATAATGCTGGTGATTCATTATAAAGCTTTAACGATAAGTCCGTTGGTTTAGCAGCCCACTTAGGGCCAGTTTCACAGTTCAAGCTTAAGATATAGAACTCAATTTATCTCTTCAATACAGTTTCACAGTGGTAAGTTAAACCTCGTTTAAAGATTGAGCGCTTAAACTCAGGTTATATTTAAATTCAATGAGGTGACATTTCGATTTGATCGAACACATTGAAACCCGTTTTGGTTTAAACTTAGTTTAAACTACGGACGGAGCTTAACTAATCCTGAGTTTAAACTCGAACTGTGAAACCGGCCCTTAGTCGCATTTTATGTAAAACCTGCGAACGTGCAAATTATTTCACATTCTCGCTTTTTCCTGCAAGCAGGCTTTCCAAATCTTGACTTGGTGATCTGATTATCCCTTCCTATACACTTGAAAACACTTTTTATAACTGCAACAATATGACGACGACAAGATGTAGCTATGGTAAAAACTATTTATTCAAATTTTATTCAAAATCTGAATTAAATAAAATTTGATCAAATCTCTATAAGTAACTATCAAAAATATTTAAGTGAAATATTCATCTATCAATATCTATATCAAAATAAAATGAGGTAAAATATTCCAAATTTGTTTGATCGATCAAACCAAATAAGCGAGGTAAAATATTCAAATGTATGCTTGGAAAATCAAATTTTTGTTGCCAACTTAACCACGTAGGTACGTACCTGAGAAAAGTATTCTTCGGAATGAATTAACAAACGAGAAATATATAATAAGAATGAACTGAGCCATCCTATCTAATTCCTATAGTCAAAAATGCTACAAATTTGGTTAAAATCAGTTTGTCTTTGTTGGAAACAGTTCGGTTGTATTAAATGTAATGCATTGGAATTGCCATAAAAATTCAGATAAATCTATGCTTACGCGATGATTACTGACGGAGTCCTGATTTTGTCTGTCAATTTTACTGACAAAAAACGAATTACGTTCAAGCAATTGACTAGTCAGTTCATAATAAAATGTCTTCAAGCGGAAAAGGGATTTCTGCACTTTTCTATATGCATATCTAGATTTCTTTCTTAATCTGTCATTTATCTCTACAAAGTAAAGATTAGTCATTTCCCACTTAAAAGAGAGAATATTAGAAATATAAACACAAATTTCCACTAGCATCTATCTTTTATTTTCAATTTCATCCATCTTAATCTTACATTTGACAGTTTATTGACTAGTATGTACTGACTGGTCAGATCAGAGCTCTTTTCAATACAGTATAGTCAGTAAAAAAGAGTAGTCAGTAGGGGTTTACACGAGTTTGTGTAAGTGACCACGCTGTCAGTGTCAGTTCTACTGACTCGTGTAATCCCTTGGTAATATACGTATATCTCCTTCAATCTCAATTAATTAAAACAAGTTTCACTTCCTAAACAATTGTTATGTAATAAACATCTTTAGTGTTTTTAATAGACAGCAGTATAGTTCTAAAAACAACAAATTTGGATTTTTCTAATTTGAAGCCACATTCACACAAACTTTGAAAAAATATAAGTATTTGATGAAAAGCACTTTTGCGAGCATCCTTTTATAATAATATAATAATTTATTTTTCAATTGCAACTCCTAAATTCAAATAAGTTCCCCTTTTTGATAAAAATTAAGTTTTTCTCCGCATGGCGTCACAAACCTTTTTTGGCTGCTTTTTCTCGGCGACGAACCTTTATCTCTGCTTTTATCCGCATGTCGGCGGCTGAAACGGTGGAAGGGAAACGTGACTTGAGTATGGAAAAATTCGGCTTTCTCCGCCATGACAGACATGGGGTATCGATATCTAGATATTCGGAATATCTCGTTTATACACCATGTGTGTCATTAAATACTCCTAATATACCCAGAAAAACTGGTGGGTATAGACCACTGACATACATATAAATGGACTGACTGATCTCCTCCGTTTCGATTTCAGAAAGTATGCTCTCACTGTCAATGCTACCAACTATCGTAAACTGGCACTATATTTAATTTTTTTGCGAATTTACTTATATGCATGTCAGTGATATTTACCGAATTTACTACAAAAGTATTTGAGACTATTTACATTGTTAAATTTTAATTATGAGTCGAAGGAAGTGTTTTTTACAAGGCTGTTTTGGTTGGAAATACCGCTGAACTTCAAAGCAATTTCTCGTTCCCAACAACGAGGTAAGAACTAAAGGAGATGCAAATGAGAAAATATCGCGTACCCAATTCTAACACTATGGCACTGATATTGTTTGTACATAAGCGCCGTAAAATTTGTACACCTGTACTCAATTGTACAACCTATGCGCAATTTTAATCGCTTTTATTTTCATATACTCAAAAGTTCAGTGGTAAAAAGTTTGTTAGTAATATTTGCTTCGTGGCCTCTACGGTTATTTCACGGGTTTTCCTGCGTCAATGCACCAAGCCCAAAACCATCCAAACCTAAGTAGGGATTTGACAGCGAAGACCAAAAATGGCGGAGTGAAACATACACAAATGCAGGGCAATTTTGGGTACGCTCATGTACACGGATCGTACATATGATTGCATCTCCTTTAGTTATTACCTCGTTGGTTCCCAATCGTTACAGTTCAGTGAGAAAGTATGCTCTCACGGAAAGAGAAAGGAATATGAAAGTGAAACCATTTGCTTTCATGCATTTTTGGTTCAACAAGCAGTCTATTCATATACATGTCAGTGGTATAGACTCGATATCTCAATATCCTCAAAAATTACTGGGTATACCCCACTGACATATATAAAATGGACTGCTGATACTACTGAAATTGCTTACATTATTTGACATTATTATGGGATCACTTTTCTATAGTTGTCTCGTTTTGGTTTAACTACTTTATTTCGCGGAACTACAAACAATAAATTCTATACAAAATACACCATAGTCCAGTTTCAGTTCAGTGGTTCTCCCAATGAATATATAGAATAGAAATAGATGGCAATATAATATTTGTAATCCTTTCTCTGTCCCCCATAGCTACTTTTAGGGGCAGGTCACTGACGTATATAATATGGACTGATTAACTTTCTATTTCATGTGGGCTCAATTGCTTATGTCAATAAAAGTTCTTACGCCGGTGGCAACATTGAAAAAATCATTGGCGGGAAGTTGAAAAAATAAGCGCGCAGCTCGAAAAGTAATTATAATATAACGTTTCGAACTTCTGCTTCATATCTTATGAATATATTGTCTTTGGTAAAACAATTTTATCAGTAATAACCCTAAATAATTAATATAAAAACATTTATTTCGACGGACCCATTTATTTATTTGTTGTTTACAGTTCTCCTCAGTTGGTACTTGGTGCTTAGACCGAAAGAGTCAGCAATATAAAAGTGAGCCCACTTTTTGCAGTGCATTTCCATTAACGTAGTCAGTCCATATTATACATGTCAGTGGGGCAGGTAGACAAAAATTGCTTAATTTTATTTCTTTAAAAATCAAGTTTAAAAAACATTTGATGTTGTATGAGATAAGCTTCCAAGAATAAAAATAATTTCGAATGCTTTTGTAATTTGTTGAACTTTTCATATGAATATTAAAGCGAAAATTAAACTTGAAATTAAGACAATTGTCACACTCTGCCATAAAAAGTTGACCCATATGAAATAGAAAATCAGGCAGCCCATATGTTCATATGTCAGTGGTATACCCTGATCAGCGGCAATTCTTACTTTGTGCAGCGCCATCTTGTTGTTGATGATAAAATGATATTGTGTCTAATTAAGCAAACATATGTCTGTGCTTATATAAAAATGCGAAAAAAAGAAGAACCAAATATTTTCCGGAAAAGTTATAAAAAAAGGTAAATATTAAACTCCGCAAAGTTAATAAATTATTCCATTACAATTCTGTTGTTTTTAAACAAACCGTCGACCACACTTTTCTTCGTTTTACACAAATTTGTGAATTAAGTCACCACATCCGCCGATACATTTTACACTTACTTCAACCAGGATCTTATTGAAAAATAACGTAATTTTTTCTTTTTTCAATTTACAATTAATTGTTGTCGTTTAGCTGCGTTAAAGCTCATATATTAGTCATCTCCACTTCCAAAATTGTTACGCTTATGGCCGGTTTCACAGTTCAGGCTAGAGCTTAGCTAAGCCTACTTTGTTTCACAGTACTCGGTAAGCTGAGGCTTAGTTAAGCCGCAGATGAACATTTTTAAGTTGTCAGCACTGCTGTAATTGTGAAATTTTATAAAAGAAAATTGCCATTGTGGATTAAAAACCAAGCGAAAGAAGAACTTTTTACTTACCAGTTTGTTGTGGTTTTTATCTTGAAGGTTGTCAAATCCACAAACCATGTTTGCAGAATGTTTCGACAACGTAAACCATCATAGCCGAATATGTTTATAGTCGGAACCGAGAATAAAAATCAACGTCATCCCATTTCTCGAAATGTTACGGGCGTCTTCTTATATTATACATTTCTTCGTCGCTTATATCCTTTGCATCGGATAAATAACTCATTTTTGTCTTAAACTGTTTGGTTTCTTCCTAAAACGTCAATTGGACACTAGCTGCCAGACAGTACTCAAAACTGCTAACTATAGATAACTATTTTTCGGTCGGAAAAGTTCAATTTAGTTTTAAAGTATAACTTTTGAAATATGTACGTTCGTTTAATAACAAAACTTATAATATTTAGGCAAAATATATATTTAACAATAATTTCCTATGTGTTTTACAGCAAAATCTGAGGTTTAAGCCTTCGAGATGACGAGCTTAAGTTAAGCTTGCCTTAAGCCAGTGATATCACTTAAGCCTTGACTATGAAACCGAAATATTTATTAAGCTATCGCTTTGACTTAAGCCTTGGCTGTGAAACCGACCATTAATGATATTTGAACTGAAGTACGGTTTATCACATCAATCCCTTTTTATGTCGCCAGCAGAGGTGTTTGATATCTATGTAGATATTCGGACTATCTAGATATCGATACCATAAGCATAAAATGAAGGTTGGGAGTAGGAATGAAGCAACCGCTAACTTACAGATTTTATGCGGCAGAGGCAGCATACTCTCCTGTCTAAACTAAATTGGGTGCATGCGACGACGGCCGAATCGGAGGAAACGAAAACTATCGTTGGCGTGAGTGTTGGAAATTTTCGCAATTTAAAAATTTTATTTCCTTAGCGCCATCTATTTTTTCGATAAGAATTTTTCCTTGAAAATAAATATGGCGTCTTTTAAATTCACCACTATGGTGATTATGATTGGTTTGCCAATCAGAAATCTCCTATTTCTGTAAACATTGCACACGCACACAACTTCAAAGGAAAACGTCGTAAAATTTCACCCCTTGGAGCTGACAGTTTTCAATTTTCAAACACAGTTGAGTTGAGTTCCATGACTATCTAGTGCTTCTGCTTCATTTCGTCGTTTGCAAAGCGTGTCCGATAAATGCATTGGTTGGGAATAATTTATCTCAAAACGAAATAATTTGAGGTATCGCGCCTTACAATATTTTGTATGAAAGTAGTTAAAAGAGGTGTGTTGGTGCGTGAATAGATTAAAAGTGCAGAAGTGAAAAATTTTAAATTTGAAAACGGATAAAAAAACTGCATCAAATGAACCGCAGTGTAATTTTTTTCAGACGCTAGTGAACTGTCAAATTATTGAATGTCAATACAATAAGAAAATTATCTGCTTTGAAACGTAATTTTCTTGTTTTTTTATGCAGAAATTTTATTGGAAAAAACTTCTAAAGGATTATTACATCTTTTGCAACACTTCGGAGTGAATAAAATTATTTTATGAAGGTAATTTAAGAGCATTTCTACGTACGAAACTTTCTTTATTAAATAGTTTTATCATATTCTATAAACTCTTCGTGATTGACTGCTTTATGTAAAAAGAAAAAATAATTTTAGTTAAAAGACTAGTTGTTTTTCTTTTCTAGATACGTTAAGAAAATGGAATAATCGATATTTGTTCTGTAAATAAATAACATAACCTCAAAACTTTGTTAAGAGGATACATATATGTAGATTATTTCTTGACCTAGTTGAGTATTACTTAGGATTAGCAAGGCTTATCTTAACTTTAATTAAGATTTATAAAATATTTAGATATTTTTTTTTCTAAGAGGCTGGAATTCAATTAAATCCAGTTTCTTAAATGTGCTCTTGTAATGCAATTTAGTTTTGTTTCTCTATTTTCATATCCATTCCATCTTCATTTCATGCGCTTAACTTAATTAATTATGAAAATTATTTTGCTTTTAGATTCATGTTACAACGGTTGAAAGAGTTTTAATATATTCCTGATAGCACGTCAGATACTTGTAGTTTGTCGGTATAGTACAATTCAGGATCAACTGGTTACTAGCCAACAGTAACAAGATTTTGTCGTGTTTACCAAGTGCACCCATGCAAAACCTATTTGATTGCAGTCAGGTTTTGTGTTCCGCTAAGTGAAAAAGAAAAAAAAATATCATGGACGAAGTGCCACGGTTCCCATTTCATTGGTAGACTAGACATACCTCCATCCTCCATGTGTGGCTTTAGGGTTCAAAGCAGTTCCTTCTACTTACTTCTATTATGAGACTTGTTGTTGAGCAACGTTGTTAGCGACAAAATTAACACCCGATGACGATACAGCTTTGCCTTACCTTAGAAATTCTTTTGCGTGATGTAAGCATACATTAAGTAAAAATAAAAAAATCTCCTTAATGACAAAGAAATATCGAATGGATTTCCTTTTTCGCATTAATGGTTGTGAAAGGTATTTATTACAAGCTATAGAATACGTCCAATTTATTCAAAATACAATTAAATTTAAGAATACATCTAGAACGGTAAACCGACGGGACACAATTAAAAACAACTGATTACTTTCTGGCTTCTTGCCAGAAATTCCTTGACTATAAAAACCGCATATCATGTATAGTGTAGTGCAGGTGTAATATGATTTCTCTGAATACGTTTAGGATTCTACCAACGTTCAAGCTATGACCGTATCGACCAATCTGATTGGATTCCGTTTTATAATGTAACTGGCTCCAATAAGTGCATACTATAAAGAAAGAGGCGCAAAAATAAATTGCTAGGTGTTCATGATATGATAAATAATCTTGACTGTCGATTATCATTCACTACGTTCTTTGAACTTATAAAATAGTTGCATCATTTGACTACGGTTAATCGGAAAATTCAAAGTTTTAATAAGTAAGAATGGTAACTAAACAAGCTACATTACTCAACACAATTCGCAGTGAAAACATATTCTTGAATTTTTGAATTGCTAATTCAAACTATTGATTGAAGCCTTCTTTCTGAAGACTCTTGGTGATGTGCAAATTCCTGGAGGAAATACTAGATTGTGTAAAAAAACGACAACAACGATAGTTCTTAAATTTTGGAGACTATTGTTAATAATATTAAAGAATTGCTCTGACTTTTAGGTATAAAAACACTTGACAGCCTTGGATTTTTATGTCGAGTTCATATGTCTGATGAAGTTGATGGAAATCCTCAGAATTTCATCCCATATCTAATTTCGTAGAGAGCAAAAGCCGGAACGTTCATCTTGACTTTGTCACTTATAATTTTATTGGCAAACAGGCTTTGTTGTTATTATAAGTTTTATTTTAGTAGATATTTTTGTCAAAAAAAAAGGACTATAGCTGATAACGTCGCACTTTTGTACATTCTAATTGTTTGTTTTTTTTGCACTTAGAATGATAAATTACGTGGAGCGCATCTCGAGCCCTCGACAAGTCAAATTAATTTAATCCAATGTCGTACAGGTTAACTGGAGTTATTGGGACTTGTGATAAAATAGATAAAAAGATCAGCGTCGACTCCAGAAATGGTAGTAAATGATCGATGATCGGTTTTAAAGTTTAGTTTGCAAAATTTGAAGCTTGTGGGGGTAAGAAAAATCAAGTGTAGTGTCATCAACTTACTTTTGGATATGATTGTAACTATCGGAGATGGCGAAAGATCAAGAAATTTTTTTTGGAAAAATGTATATCAAAGAACTGGAAACACCGGCGGTAGTAGAATGACGTTAACTATGAGTTAATGGGTACGCTCCCCACCAAATTGCAGTGCGTTATCGCTGTTGTTTGAATATCCTCTAGGACATTATTCAAGGATTATCAATTATTTCATATTTTCAAATTGCTGAATGAACGATAGACGTAGGTGAAATATCAAAGCGTTAATAGGTCAAGTAGGTTTTGGTTATCAAGTATGTGTATAATGGCTCAAGGTGGATGCATGAATTAAGTGGTTACTTGGTAAAATTTTATAACTTCGAAGACTCATCTTTTTATATATCTAAATAGAATCGTTTTCATACGCCAGCAAATTTACTTTCTAGTTTTATGGGACTTTAACCCTCCCCCCTCGTTACTTATGAATTTTGTTATTCCCCGCCTTGCAGTCAAAGCTCTCAAGAAATCTTTCTTTATTTGTGTTAGTCTTGTTTGAAACAGGTTGACTTATACGCACTCCTCGATAGTTTGATGGTATTTAAGTCACGCCTTCTTAACTATTAACTGGAAGTTCTAATAAGTCTTTCTCTTTGCTACCCAAGATATCTACTACCTTTTATGTTGTATTGGATTTTATTTTGATTATGATACTTTTGTTTAGTATCGGTCGGTGTGATGGTAGTTGTTTGTGTAGCCTGTAGCTTAAATGCTCAGTTTTTTGTGGTGTTCCCATCTCGCTTTTACTTAATTCGTTTCTCCAAACAAGGGTTGGATTTCCACCGGCAAGCACCACGTCAATATAGGTTTCAATTAAGTATTTGCTTTAGATTAGTTTTAAATATATTTTTTTCTCTGCCACCTCTGTTTTTCTTAATTGAAAGTAACTGTGATATTTGTACATAATGTGCGTTAACCACTTAAATCAACTGTGGTAAGCATCAAATCTGGCTATTCACTTTCATAAGAACTGGCCATTGGGCCATCCCACGCGGTATTCCTGGTGCAGTATGCAAACAGGTTTTCTGGGGAAGAGGTGAGAAGAGGCAAAGAGATATCTCTTCAAAGTGTAGAGATATCTCTGCATCAAGAATACTCGTGTGGGAAGGCCCATTACTTGCTTGGGTTCATGCTTAAGTAAAAATGGGCAAGAACAGACGAGAACTGCGAATTCTGCAATGAGGTGGTAGAATCTGCAGAGAGCACGTATTCTGCAAATGCGCTGGACATGCTCGGCAAAGACGGGTAAGGGCCGCAAAAATAACCTAATAAGGTAAAACCCACATAGCACAAAAGTTCTTTTGGGTTGCGGTGCTCATTCTATTTATATTAATAATAATAACATCTTAATTGGCTTCTTATATTAAAATAAATAAATAAAATTTATACAACCAGTAGGTATTAATAGACTAGATTAAAATTACTCAAGCCAAACAAGAAAAACAGCGTGAAGTTAAATGCGTTAAATTTGGCTCAAGGAATACAATTCCAAACTCAATCAAGGATTTTACAAAATTCATCGACTAAATTTTTTTCAATTTAAATAAAAATTCTTCAGAAATTGGCCACAATCGTATCGCAAAATTACATGTTTTTCCATAATTCGACAAAATAACAAGGTAATTTTAGGTTAAATTTGTAGTCGCCATCGCGTATAGGTCACCAAGATCATCAGAGAGGCAATTCTGTAATTTCTTTAGGGAATGTAT
Organism: Dioctria rufipes; assembly: GCA_963924295.1. Classification (NCBI taxonomy): domain Eukaryota; kingdom Metazoa; phylum Arthropoda; class Insecta; order Diptera; family Asilidae; genus Dioctria; species Dioctria rufipes. The sequence continues at coordinate 168,606,905 of OZ002742.1, read as the reverse complement.
GGAGTTTATAGAAGTTATTAATGAAGAAATAATAATAGTTGGTGATTTCAATATAAACTGGTGTGGTGAAAGTATATATAAGAAGGAAATTAATGAAATTATTTGTGGTAACGGCTATACACAAAAGGTGCATGATTTACAAGAGTAACTGGTGTATCAAGAACCTTAATAGATTATGTAATAACAACAATGAATAATATAGAAGTAAGAGTAAATAAAAACCTAAAAATAAGCGATCATGAAACTTTAGAAATTAACGTATTAATAAATAATTACTCCGACATAAGACAAAATGAAAGTTTTGATATTTTTAAGTATAAAAAAAATTAGTTCGCAAATGAATTGCGAAAGCTAGAATTGGAAAGGGTGATACATGCATGACTGTGTTTAACAATAGTATCCTGCAGGCTATGAAACAATTTTTAGTGCAAAAAAATATATATACAAAAAAGAAAACAAATTCGTGGTATAGTAAGGAATTAATTGGGTGGAAAATTACAGCATATCAATGTGCAAGATTAACAAATGACGTAAATGATTGGATAAAATATAAAGAAGTGAGAAATATATATATAAGCATAGAATAAATATAGCCAAAAATGATGAAATAATAAATAAAGTGAATGAAGCTAATAATCAGAAGGAAATGGTGCGTATCATAAAAAACTCGTATCTTGAATGAAATGAAACCTGAAATAAAGGAAATCCAATTTGGTGAATATAAATGCCAGCAAACTGATGAAATGGTAGAGAAACTAAATAAATACTTAATTCAAAGCATACAGGTCATAAAAGAATCCATATCTCATTGAACATATTCGGACATAATTACAGAAGTACAGTATGACTTTGTTTTTAGAAGAGTGGAGTATATAATGAAGTGAAAGATATCTGTAAAAACATGAATAAAAAATCGGGACTATAAGTCAATTTGGAATAATTGGGGTGTTACTTTGGTTGATATAATAAATAAATCGTTAGTGAGTGGGGAATTTCCTAGTTTATGGAAAGGATTAATTGTTATCTCTGTTCAGAAAGTCAAGAATACAAAAGAAAGTAGAATAATTCAGACCAATAAATACATTGCTTATACCTATATAGGTTTTAGAAAAAGTGATTCAAAAACAGTTAGAAAGTTACTTGGAAACAAATAAATTAATTATATTGGAACAGTCTGGATTTAGGAGAAAACATTCCTGTGAAACTGCGATTAATTGGCTATTGTGCCAATGGAAGCAAAAATAGATGCCTCAAATAGTATTGTTGCTGTGTTTTTAGACCTAAGAAAACAATTTCAAATTGTCGACTGGTACATTTTATTAACTAAATTAGAAAAATATGCAATTCGTCGAAAGGAATTTCAATGGTTTCATAGTTACTTGTATGGAAGAAGACAGAGCACCAAAATACATAATACAGTTTCCAGTAAAATTGAAGTATCGATGGGGCTTCCACAAGGATTAGTGCTGGGAACTATTTTGTTTATTAGATATGTGAATGACATTAAATCAGTGTTGAAATTCTCGGAGATAGTACTTTTTGCTAACGATGCATTGTTATATACAGGGAAAGACACAATGAATTGAAAATAAAAATAGAACTAGATTTAGAATTATTGTGTGACTGGTAACAGATGAATAAATTGAAACTGAATATAGGTAAACCAAAGTTATGGCGATAAATAATAATATGGATGTGTGTGTTGAAATGAATGATGAACTAATAACTAACTAATGTGTGAATGAATATAAATTATAGCTGTAAGTATCCGATAATTTACTATCCGGATTATTCGAGATTTAGGATATTTGGATATTCCGAATTTCAACTATCCGGATTCGGGTCCGAATTATCCGGATCCAGACTAAGCAAAAAAGATCAAAATTTCCTCCAGATTGATTGTTGCATTCTGAAAATATAAATTTCATGATACATTTTCATTTTCTCAATGAAACAACACAATTTTGAAGCTTTTTTGCTTAGTCTGGATCCGGATAGTTCGGATCCGGATAATATGGATTCGGATGCGGATAGTTCGGATCTGGATCTCAGGAATCGGGTAGTTCGCAGATCCGGGTATCCGGATATTAGCAAATCCGGATCCAATTTTCAGCTCTAATATAAATACCTATGTACTTAGGAGTGGTTTTTGATAAAAAGTTAAATTTTAAATTACATAAACTATATTGCTAAAAAATTGGTAAAAAGATTGGATTTCTGAAGAGACTTAGAAAGAAAATTACGATGGCTACTGCGACAAATATTTACAACAGTAAGAAAGAAAATTACGGTGGCTACCGCGATAAATATTTACAACAGTATTATAAAATCACACTGTGAATACAATATTGTTTATATGTAATCAAGGTGATTTGAACAGGTCACAAAAATTACAAAATAAGACTACGGGTGATTCTATGTTATAACTCCTATTAGTAGTGTGTTAAATTTTATTATGGCTTGATATTAAACAAAGAATTGAGCTAAATGTATTACTTCAAGTGTTTTGAGAAAGGTTGTGTGCAATATTTTAAAAATACAGAAATACTGTAAATTTTAAAATACATATATTTGTGAACTTGTAAACGAAATGTGTTGGTATTGTACAGCGATAATAGCTGTGTTCTTTTGTGTACCTTGTCCTAGAACTCTCATATATTGGAGAGAACAAATTATTCTATTGATTGAAGCGAACTATTTGTACTGTTCGCTTCATTTATAAATCTTCTATGAAAATGTATGAGGCGTTCTTTTGTGTATCTTTTGTTCTGCCCTGTTCTGCGGACACAAAAGAGCACGGGTAATATTTCTAATAAATTATTATTATATTCCCTACCCAAGAATTGAAAAACACACACAGAATTTCAGTGACGGTCTTTTTGGCAATTGGTTCAATTTCGACCATTTTCCAAGCTGTCGAAAATCATCCCTTTAAATTCAGCAAAAAAGTAGTTTTCTTAAATGCTGTGGTCGATGCTGGTAAAGATGTAGTTTAAATAAAAAACCCTGCGTTCAAGCCTAAGTGAGGATAGATGGCAGAAAAATTTTTCTTTAAAATAATTAATTAATCGTCATTAGTTCAATAAAGCAACCACTGTGTTATTTGGGTTTTGCTTGATACACTGCTTGTAATGTAGTCTGGCGGATCTCTCTTTTTTTTTACTTTGTTCATATGTAATTCCGCACTGGTTTAAAAAGTAGTGAGTTATTAGCAATATTTCAAGGCAAAATATATAAATGCACGAAATCGGACCTTTACTGCCCGAAATCATCATCGAAATCATGACTTGCGTAGCTGTTTAGGGGATCATTTCAAGAAATTTTACCATCTCTTTCCAATCCTCTACTTTGCAGACTGATCTCTTTATATGTCAGGAGATAGGCTTAGATTGTCGGCACACTATCCTGCGCTGCATCTTTAATCTAAACATCCACTCAATGTCTTTTTCCAACATAAAAACCTCTACTAGAAATTGTTAGCCAACCTTAGCACAAGAAGGGCTAGATACATAGAAATTTAAAACTCAAATTCTCGGCTAGACAATAAAAGTTATGAAAATTTACGAAAAAAAAATTATAGTCTAAAGTTTATGTTAAAAGGTATGAGATTCTCAAAAGTCAATCTCTTAACCATGGCGGTTTATTAGTGAAGTGACCACCAAGAATTGGATACTTTGTGGTTTTGCGGGTAAACGATGCTATGTAAATTTCGGGTAAGGTCTTCCTTTCAATACTGACTTATGTATATGAAACTAAGATAAAATCTAAGAAATTCAATTTTCATTTTGCTAAAAATTAATTGTTTTTGCAGTCAATCTAAAACTCGAACTTTGAGACAAAGACGAAGGTATGGAGATAGATAAATCGTTTTTAGGGTTAATTTCATTTGGTACCGGAAATACTGAGTCTGTCAGATCAAAATATGAATCTCTATATGCCAACTACATACATATGCAAGTAAAGTCATAAGAAAGTCACGTGGATCATAATCCACAGATTGCTTTAAGTTTACATGCACCACCCCAGTCTATCATTCAAGTACAGTACGTGCGAGACTTCAGAGTGTAATTACATTTGCATTTAATGGAGTAGACTTCCATTATTATTATGTAGATCTACCTACCTACCAACCTGCTTTTCTTTACAATAGCTTCAATTCAGCTTATCTATTATCTTATCATTAACATATTGCATCTTCTTAGAAGCTTCTGTTGGGTTCTTTTTTATGGACGTGATCACTTTCAAGTGTCTTCCTCATATAAATTATTCTCATTTTTCTTCTTCTTTTTTTAGTACAATAAAATCAAGCAAATTCTGCAACTTGGAGATTCCAACAATTTTTCTAACTATAAATGTTAGGATTATAGCTTAGCTCAGCTAATTAAATATGGATTTCTTTTTCTTCTATACGGTTCGTCAGGTGTTTTGAGAAAATTCCCACTGGCTTTGTAATTAACAATATTCTTTTCCTGCCGGAAAGTACCGCGGTTGCTGTGTTTTAATAAGCAGCACAAGGCTAAGCTTGCTTGACTTTTAGTTTTTCTCTTATATATAATCACAGCAGTCTCTTGAATATTATCATGACACAAGTCTTATTTAACTCATAGAACTAAGCAAAAAGTTTATTTTTCATATTAATTTATTTGTCTATATAAAAAAGTGCAACGATAATTAAAAAAAAAAAATTTATTTATTACAGCAATTCTACTATCTTACAATACTTACTGCAATTGATGCCACACACGATAACCACTTAAACAACAAAAATTGCAAAGAAGTTTTTAAGAATTTGTAAAACATAATGCAAATGTGGGACTGGTTTTTGTGAAAAAAAAAAGAATTATTACTCAGAAATTTATTTTGTGACAATTTTTTTTTTTATATAAATATTTTTTTTTAATTTGCTGCGCTGTAATTTAATACAAGAAAAAAAACGACTATTGTTATATGAAGTCTTTGCCATAAATTGTATTTCATACGCCTCACTTCTGATGACCTCTTGCCTTATTCGTAAGCATAAAAAAAATAAAACTAAAAACATTTTTAAGTCTTTAAAATTGGTGAGACAGACAACCTACGACGACGTGGGGTAATGTTCTCAAAATCATTCGGAAACTTGACGAATTAAAACCCACGCGCGTGTTAAAGATTTGTGCGTTTTTTTCAATACATATATGTTCCTCTAATAATAAGAACAGCGTGAATTATTTTATTAAAGACTTACGAAATTAGTGTGAAAATTGCAATTTGGGAAAGAAGGGGAACCGTAAAGTGCAGAAAAATAGGTGAAAATGTTTAGCCCGGACTATGAAAAAAGAATTTTAAAACACTGTAGTCCAGTTGCAAGAAGTTTGTATAACACTTTTGATAGTGCAAGTACCTCATCATCGTTGGATCGATTTATACCTTGCAGGTGAGTAATTCAATAAATTATTTTATTATTTTAAATATGTATTCTGATAAGAATTTATATGAATTTTAACTAAATATTTATTACATTTCTAAGTGTATTTGATTATAGCAGGTTTTCTGGGTTTTAGGAAAATAGGATTCTTGCAAAACCATACTAATATGTTTCATACTAATCCGTAAATTTGTTAGGAATTTCGTGTTTGTGATTCTAATCGGATGATTGATCGTTAATTGATCATGGATGAGGAAACTATATATGATCGAAATCTGGCAATTGGATTTGTATTTTTTTACTGATTGTTAAGAAAGATTTACATTTTGATTGCATGCATTTTTTCCTGATATTGTAGGGAGATAGTTTATTGAAAAATAAATGCTACCGAATCAATGTAGTGTCTCACACGCACACTCTAGTTTTAATGGCATAAAATCAAACTGTCAAACAATCAAAATGAAATATCTACTTCCATTATCATCTGCAATGAGCTTTGAAAAATAACACTGCAGCAAATCTGTGGATGCAATACTTCCTGCTTCTGGATGAGGGACTACTTCCGAAATAACTTCAATCCTTTCTACAAACGAATATTTAAAATCTTTAAAATAATAGTAAAATATTAGTAAAACCGTGTTGCGAGTAGTCAAAATTGACGGATTAGGGTTGTCAGTAACAATGTTTTAATTTCACCACCCATAAAAGCTTGCTATGCTTGAAAACTTTTTATGGAAGTAAAACTTTCCGGATACGCACACATTGACAAAACGAAGTCTGCGAAAAATGCAGAACGCCTTTGTTTACCTGGTTTTACTCATAAAAAAAATTCCGTACACTATCTGGGAAAAAATGCATGCCGCTATTGATAAAATTTGAAGCAGGCGAAGCTTCGAAGTCGAATCCTTCGAAGCATGAACGTTTGTCGAAGCTTCGAAGCATGAATGTTTTACCAATGCTTCGAAGCATGAACTTTTCCTGGTGTCCGCTCTGCATTGTTAAGGTTAAATTGATGTGTATGTTTAATCAAAAGTTTTACCCAGGCTTGAAAGCTTTTACGCAGACTCGGAAATTTTTTTACGCATAATGTGTATGTTAACTTCTCAGACTAGAAAAATTTGATAGTTGAATGGATTTAGTTGTCTGGACAGATTGGACAGATTCAACTAAAAATCGAATATCTGGGGGATTTTGGGATAGCAGATTACAAATATGCTTAATTTTAACTTCAATCATATTAGACATTTTTAATCAAAGACGTAATACCCAACAGATTTCATCAGGGTATAATGAGAATGTAAATAATACTTTTGAAATGAGTTATGAAATATCAAATACACATTATTCATTTTTACAAGCCCAATTTAATTAATTTGCAAATAAATTTATCCATTAAACAATTGTAGATTTGGAAACATTTTTACAGTTTGTTTTAATATTTATTAGTTCTGTTGAACGTGCCCTTCCTTTAGTAAAAATTGCAACCCCATAAATCGAATCTTCGACCTTAGAAGCTTCGGAGCTTCCAAAAAAAAATTCGAAGCTTCGAAAATCAACACCCCTAATGTAAATTCTTCTTTAGCGGCTTTAATGTTTGCATGTTAAGAAATCTGCATAGTCCTCGCGCTGTCTAGCTAAACTACAGACGGTATTCGATCAAATATTTATGCAGATAAATAAATATGTTGATTTTAGCCTGCCCTTAAGGCAGAGAGCGTTGTGCTGGCTCCTTACATTGATTCCGTCTTCAGGGCATGTATCGCTTTTGGATATGTGCTTGAGGTATGGAGGAAGGTAAGGGTTGCCCTCGTTCCGAAGCCTGGTAAGGATTCAGATATGGACCCGAGGAGTTTTGAAAAAATAAATCTCTCTTCATTCCTTTTGAAATGCTTGGAGAGGCTCATTGATGAATATATCAAGCGAGTAGCCCTAAAGGCTTCTCCCTTAAACACCTTATAGCACGCTTACTAACTTGAGGGCCAGATCTACTGAGACTGCTGTCCATTCAATGGTTACTGTCATTGAACGAGGGCTGGATGGTGAATTGTTTACTTTAAGAACCTTTCTGGACATCGAGGGGACTTTTGACAGGGCCACGCCCGAGTCGCTATGTGAGGCAGCTCTTCGACATGGTGTTGACCGCACTGTAGTGCGATGAATCGACCAAATGCTAAGACGACGATACTTAACTGTGGAGTTGGGTGGCCGAACCTCTGTGTGTGCTGGTAGAGAAGCTGTGCACAGGTGGCGTGCTTTCCCTGGTACTCTTGGTATATGTTGGTTGACTCACTCATCACGATGCTGAAAAACGTGGGATTCTCATGTGAAGCATATGCAGATGACATCCCTCTGCTCATCTTCAGGCGCAGAATGGATGCTGCCTGTGCCTTCATGCAACGAGGCCTCAGTATTGTTGAGGACTGCTGCACCCTTCATGATATGACAGTGAACCCTAGAAAGACCAGCTTGGTGCTCTTCTCCAGAAGACGTAAGCTTGGGTACTTTGTTTTTCCAAAGCTTTTTGGACACACTGCAACTCTCTACCCATGTCAAGCACCTTGGTGTCTACCTTGACTCGAATCTGACGAGGGGATTGCACATAGGGGAAAAAATTAATACTCCTGGATTGTTAGACCCATACCCACATATGCCTCTTGTGTATGGTGGCTGAGGACGCTTGTGGGAACTGCGATCCGGAAGCTGGCGATCCTGCCTGGGAATTATGAGTTCCATGCGATCTAGGGCTACTGCCGCACTTGATGTCCTACTTATATTCCACCCCTAGATCTTGTCATTCAGGCAGATGTCAAAGGAGCTGTGTGCAGATTGCGCTCATTGGGATGTTGGGAGGACGGTTGGACTGGCTCTTCCCATTACTCTTCGGCGTGTGTGCTGGATTTGTAAAACCCTCCGTTCAGCATGCAACTTGATGCGATGGTACCATAGCTTCATTTTGGTCGTCACTTTTCTACTAGTTTTCTGTAAGGGAATCGCGGACTGAGAAAAGTGCCTTATCGAGTCTTCGCCAGTCTGCTTTAAAAAAATTTACCGACGGATCTCACTAATGAGGCAGCCGGGCCGGGAATTTACCTTTTGAACCTGACATTGGGATGTAGCATTCACTTGAAAGACTACTATCTTCCAGGCTGAAGTTTTCGCCATCGCAATGGCAGCAAAGATAGGCCTGGATATGGAGATCAAGGGAAAGGACATTGCTATCCTTTCAGATAGTCAGGCAGCCGCGCAGAGCCCTCGGATAGCATTTAAGTTACTGGGGGACTGTAGGTCGTCCGTGGATAAACTGTGTATCCACAACAAGATGTATCTTCAGTAGGTTCCTGGTCACATGGGGATCATGGGGAATGAAAGGACTGCCCTTCTAGCCAGCTCTGGCTCTGGCTCTTTGTTATTAGAACCGGAACCCGCCGCAGGCGTTGTCTTCTCGGTTATCGGGTCTCTCATCAAAGCGGATGTTCACAGAAAGCATCAGCAGAGAGGGACGAACATGAGTACTTGCATGTGCACAAAACTTTTTCTTGATGGGCCCAATAGGAATATCTCTGATTTTCTGTTAGAGCTTGGAAGGAAGCAATGTAGAACTGTGGTTGGCATCATCACCGGCCACAGCTCGTTTCACGCTCATCTAACAAGGATGGGAGTTGTTAACAGCCCTGAAAGGAAAGCCTGAGACAACCGAACACTTTTTGTGTGCTTTGCCGGAGCAGACTGTATACTCTAGGTCTAAGTTGTGTCCTCCTTTCTGTAGAGAAGTCCTTACCAAGACCTAATGCGCTTCATTAAGAGCACAGGAATGTTTTGGTGATATTGTTTCTAGTAGGACAGCACAATGGGCCGCTCTGGCCCTCGAACTTGGGATCTCTCAATTCCCTGCCTAAAAAAAACAGATTAATAATTATGATGAAATATCAATCTTTAATCATGATTACATCGAGTAATCGAAAAATGTAACCGTAATCATGATTAAATTTTATGGAATACAAATGAAACTTTTCAAGAGATTTTAAAATATAGTTATAAGAAAAGAATTTTCATTATAGACTCTGTTAGATTATGTATCAATGGAGTCAGCGTAAGGAATTGTAAGTGCTTCTATTGATAGCGACTTGCACATAACTGATCATTATTAAATTCGAGGATCTTACTGATTATGTGTGCAAAAAGATAGCGAAAAAGATTAGATTTCTGGGGCGTATAAGAAAGTCGTTGAACACGGAAAATGCAATAATTGTCGTTGAACATGGAAAATGCAATAATTAACGCTTTGATTTTGCCTCACTTTTCATATTGCTCCACATTGTTATATGCTAGTTCGAATGAATCCAAGGAGAGACTGCAACTGTTGCAGAATAAGGCAATGCGAGTTATTTAGAAATGAAGCATATATACACAAGGAAGCGCTGCAATGGTTAAATATTACTGACATGATTGGCAGAGCGAAGATGAAAGCTCAGATTCACTAACTACTATCTAGGGAAACAATAAAGTATTGTTTTTATATGATAAAGAAGATTTTGACTCTGATGGCGAGACCGTAAATAAAATTTTCCCTTTCTTAATTGCTCATAATACCGTTTACCAACTACCGATTTCAATAATATATTTCAGAATAGAAATACAACAATGTTTGTTTTCTTTTAACTACATTTTTAAAACTCTTGCAAAATTGTAAAATTTAAAATTTTTAAATTTGTAAAATCTCTTTAAAATTTTCATTTTTAATCTAAAAATGTAATCATGTAATCATGATTACGGTTACATTTTATCTATCATTAATGGCCAAAAATGGTTACTTTTCTGATTAATAGTATCAATCTGTGATCATGATTACAGATTGTAATCGTAATCATTAATCATCAATCAGATTACATTCGGCCCAACGCAGTCGGCAAAATAGGTACCACGAATTAGGTATTACTCGTAAAAAACAAAAAACTTATCGAAGTACGAAATACGCCTCTCAAACAGATGAGTGATCGAAGTACGAAATACGCCTCTCGAACAGATGAGTGCATAAGGGTACGTGCACAACAAGGCTATGCGAAGAGTGGCTAGACAGCGAGGTGAAGTGAAGATACATCTCGAGGTGTGACAACAAAGCGTTCAGTTTCTTGGTAAATCGCGAGACGAGAGTATAAATTATGTTGTCAGATGCTGGCGAAAAAATTTTGTGTTTATCAAGCTTATCTCCGATAACATAAAATGTTCCTTAAATTTGCTTTTTAACGATATAAAATTAATTACTTTTTGTTTGCTGAGTAAAGAACTCTTCGATTATATCAAAGACAAACCTATAAGAATATGCCATCTATCAAAATTAGTGCACTACACCTCGCGGAAAATCCAATGAAATGAAATATCTCGTCACATCGAGCACTGCCACATCGTTGTTATGAACACTCTCCTCTCATAGTATAGCGTGCGATCATTTTATTTCTTAAACTCTTGATACACCTCGCCTCGCCTCATTAGCACGTACTCTAAGGTGTAGATTATGCGATGTTGCCATTTTGTATACAAACGTTCATTACAAAGCACATGTCTGCACAATGTACAAAACGTCAATTGTATGAAGAGGCGCGTATGGTACAAAAATAAAACCCAAAAGATATTCTAAACCACAAAAACCACAAATGAAAATGTCTGTCATCCGGACGGCTCATAAACCCAGTGTTTACACGGTCCCCACATGGTATTTAGCCTTCATTGGATGAAGAAAGTCTTGAGTACCTTAACCTCGCTGTAATAGAGGCAAGCTATAACATCTTTATCATGTTCAATTCTCAAGTCACTTTCTTCTTTTCCTTTCGCAGAGACCAACTTTTTCACTTGGTCTTTAAAGAGGTCGCTTTGAAGGCCTCGGTGAGATGTTCAACTCCAGTTTGTAATCCTTTGTCACAGTTTAAATCTGTCATTTTGTTCTTTCTTCTTTACTTGGTGCAATTACTCTTGCTTCTATTTTTCTTGTTGGGTGTTGATGTTAACACTGCAGCCTTTCTATATCTTAAAGTTTTCCTAATGAGCCTGTCAATGTCACCAGGACACTTGTTGAATTGAAATCTGCTTAACTCGTTTCGGCTAAATTTTTGGCCAGTTTGAACTTACCCCGTTATGTCGTAAGGGAGGCCGCACACTGCCGAATGTTGTTGTCCAGCGACTGGTCTATTGGCTTGTCACCGACTAATTGCTGTTTAATCGTTGCTGATTGATTATTGTTGCATGTGCGCATAATGCATCATCTGTCAGATTAGTAATCAAGTTACAAACTTGTTAAAAACTAGGTAATTTATCAAAAAATTGTAATGAGAAACATAAACACTAGTAATTTACTGGTTACTGAGGAGAAGAAGTAGAAGGATTACAAGAAAAAGGATGTGGAAGAATACATCCATGGCAAAAGGGATGATATTAAATTGCTTTAACATATTTGAAGATTTGGACGGCACAGTCCTATTTCAAATTTATAACAGAATGTCTAAGGAAAGCTTGGATGAAAATATGTCGGTCAAAATCGAGTCTGACTCGCACAATGAGAGTTCCATACCAGAGTTTTATCGACGAACGGTCGATCACCGAATTTAAGTATGTTTTAATCTAATCCAAATTTGCCTGTGATAACTGAAAATGAATGCTTTGTTCTACATTATTCTGAAACATTAGTAAATACGTTATTGATTATTGTGTTTTCCTTCTAGTTAGATCTATATTCCATATTTTATTTTAAACGCTACTGTATTGTCAAATTTCAATAAAAGTCAAACAGGTGGACAAAAGAATGATCTTATAAGAGTTGGTTTTATTAGTACGACTTGTCTTAGAAATTAAGGCAAAAGACATTTTTTCCAGCAACTATGACAGTAACAATAAAGCAGCAGTTTTCCTGTTATCTATGATTCAATACTACTAATCTTGATAAAATAAAAATTGTAGTTTTAGAAACCTAAAAATTCACAGGAAAGTTGTTTTTTCGTACATTTTACAACCAAGTGGTCCTTGAAAGTAGCCCTTTTAAAACGATACTCCTCACGATACAAAAAAAAAAAAAGAAAAGATTATTGAGGTGGCCCAACTCACCCCCAACAAAATTTAAAAAAATATTGCATAATCTTTAAAATATGTGCGCGACACGAAGACCAATTTTCAAATTCCTACGTCAATTCGTTGTCGAGAAAACGTCTGAGACAGACGGACGAACGCAAGAGCGATCTTAAAGGATTCAGTTTTTTTTCCTTTTTAGGTACGGAAACATAAGACAGAAGACACAAACTTCAGGAAATCTTTGCCAGTAGAAAAACATCTTTTAATCAAACTACAATAAGTAAATATTCTTTTATCAAAATCATTTTCTTCGATTAGTAACAATCAACTGAACACAGAGCAGGTTGCGATAGCGTACATGCAATGTCAACTGACTTAGTCACTGACTACATTCGATGATTGTGTATTGTGCGACCTGCCTAACTTGCCCCTACATATATTTTCTATTTTATCTAGATAGGTTACAAACAACACTTCAACTTCACATAACATACATAAGAACAAATTAAACATTTAACTAATACTTCAACCGCGTTGTATTCTAGTTTTTGCAAATACCTACGCCAAGATACATACAATCTTCAAACCTCTTTCTTTATGCTTAATTATTACTACTTACTCTTGCAGGCGCGCACCTTTTATCTATGTGTGATTCAATGCCGGCATGAACCAGAGAAACTGCTTTTCTATTATAGCAATATCATAATCAACCCACCGTTATTTTCTTATCATCTGTACGGATGTAATTTATGTAAAGAAATTTTCTATTGAGGCATGTGTAAAAGACGATAGCGAATGACTGGTTACCTTATGAGTCATGAATCACTACGAACACTAATATAATTTTGAATTCTGGTAAATTCTGGCTGCAATCTGCAATAAAAATGTACATCCTCTATTAAAATCAGGTAGAAATGAACTAGTTGCAAATAGTCTTGTACTGACAAGAGATAAATATTTTTAAAGTTGTAATTTATCTGAAGCCCAGAGTTGTGTAATGTGGAAAATATGGAAATAACCACTTCAAAGAAGTGTTGCCCCTTTTCGAAATACGCCATTAGAGCAGTTTAAAAATTTAAATTGAATTCTCAAATATTTTACATACAAGAAAGCTTGACTTGATATCATATAATGAGCACTGAATTAATCTATGTAGGACGTAGGTAGACGACTGGCTGTGTTAAATATTTATTTGTTATGGAAACATTCTGTTCAGTTGAATAGAATAAAATGTTCAGTGTTGGCTTCTTGATAATTGTCGCTGTCCTTCTGATTTCGTAATTCTAAATTTTAATATCGAGTAAATTTAATTACCATCGCGCGCCAAACAATAGGGATCAATTTACATTAGACCCAAACAGGCAAGCAGTATCACTTCCATGTCCATATTTGTTGTAGACAGACCCAGGCAGTCAGTACACACCGGAATTACATTCATTCTCATTAATATTCATTTATTCAAATTATGTGATAGTTCTACCGCTGATGTCCGCAATCATGCAGGCGTAAAGGTTTTTATTTATTTATTTTTTTGTTCACTTTTCCTGCTATCCATCGGTCAATTTAAGAGTGCCTACGAGTACATATGTGCATAAAATTTATTTGAGAATTAACACCTTAAGTTATTATTTTTTTTTATTATTTTTATTACCCAATTTTTACTGTTTACCATTATTGTAATTTCAGGGCGAATAACAATTGGCAGACAAATTTCGCTTCCATTAGTAAATCAAATGAGAATTCACCGCAAGTTAATAAGAAACAACGTGACTGTGGAGAATCTGTTCGGGACAGTTTAGCTTATTCTTGTCTATTGAAAAATGAATTACTTGGCACAGCTATTGAAGATGTTAAATCAGTTAGTGATGATCGAAACGAAAACAATTACATGCCCAGTGCAAAAAGGAGTCTCTTCAAATATCATTCACCAACAAAACAAGTAAGTGGCATTTTTTGTATTGCTTTTAATATTTTAAATACATATTGGATCATAATAAAAATGTGTAAATATTTGAGGTTAATGATTTGGTGGGAGAAAATTTTACGATCATATGTTAGTCAATAACGTCTAGGTTAAGCAGGGAAGGATTGTGGTGCTAGATTTAAAATTTTCGATGAGAATATGTACATTTCCTTAGAGATCATGAGTTATTTTAGTCACAAATAAAAATAAATACATAGTGCGAATTCAGCTTAAAAATTAAGGGAAGATAAATGAAAATATTGCACGAAGTTAATTCTGACAAACATTACCTCATTGTATGTACCTGAGTTATCCTGAGAAGGTTACCTACTAATCTGTGAATTGCTGATTCGCCTTTAAAATTCATAGATATTTTCTTAGTCGATTTGTTGATTTCACTCCCCCCTCATTGAAACTAGGTGAGGATATGTATGGTATGTATGACTGGAAAAGCTAAATACAGACAGACAAATGATGAATATAGTTGAAAAAAGTTGACTCAAATCCATTCCACAATGTAGCAAAAACTCTAATCCGACGAAAGTCTAAAATAAATTATCCGAAATTTTCCGAATAAACAATGAAGACTGAATATAAAATTGTTTTGAACCCGGCCAAATAAGCATACTATATAAAAAAAATTTGGATAACATTTGGTGGAATTGCCTTGATAACATTTTGTAAAATAAAAATAGAAACACTTGTTGCTAGTTCTACAAAAACTCTTTTTTAAACTATTATTAGTTTTTTACTACAAACAATACTAACGCGTTTCGCCTTTTTAAGGTATCCTCACTCAGAGCCACTTGTAGAAAATGTTATCAAATGAACTATTTAAGGGTGTTATCCCCCGGAATTTTTATTTTTTTGCGACCTAAATAAACATACAACTGCGAACTTTTCACCACATTTCATATTTTGAACGCACTCTACAGTTATTTCAGCCAGAAATCGTCGCTCATTGCTAAAGTACACGGCAACTTGGTCACTCATCTTAAAAATAAAAGTGTTTTTTATTGTGAGCAGCATTGCTTATCGGAAACAAAAGAATCAAACGGTATTTTAATATATGAAGTATGAACTAACTTGTGAACTAGTATTAATACAAATATTGAAAGGTAAATTTTTGGCATTTTGTTAAACATTTTTTCGTAAATTTTGGTGTTTTTTCACTACTTCTTCAACATGAAAAAAACGGCTTGACGAAACAGAATTATCCTAGTTTACAAGATGTCTATATGAGTACTGAATAAGTCAGTTAAATTTCAAATTAATTCGTTTGACAGATTTCGAAATATCGTGGTCACCAGTTTTAAAATTACAGTTGTGAGAAAAACGCGTTTAAAGGTTCAAATACGATTATCACCAATAAAATTCGAACACCAAGGCTAAATTAACCGTTATAATTGAAACAGGAAATGAGTTTAGAGAATATAATGGGTTCTCTATTGTGCATTTATACCTATTTGTATTAAAAGGGTTCAATCACTTTATCCATATATTATACACTATAATTTGTATGCAATTTTTGAGCCAATCATATGGGATGACCCCATTAGTGACTACAAATGACTCTTATGTCTTGAGTCATCAAACTGATTGATTTAGTTTCTCATTATGAAGTTACATTATCTCATCAGTTTCAACTGAACACACATTTTTCAATTTGTGAGCTGGCCGTATACCACTTACCTTACTACAACCAATTAAAATTATCATATTTACCTAAATTACCTTGAAATTAATACTCTTATATGTAAAACTACCGATTTTTTATATTTTTTTATACTGAGTCAAAAACTGTTAAAGGAACACCTGTTTCGATAAAAGATATTCAAACCAGTGCTTGATCCGAAAATATACTGAGCTCTATTCCGAGTAAGAGTGGAATTTAAAAAAAAAAACTTGGTTTGCTCTAGCAAATAAATTTGCCAGTTCACGCTAAAACTCTGGAGCGGAGCTTTTCCAAAGAGCAAAACATTTTTTAGCTTCACTAGGATGCCCAGATACGGAACAAAAATATAAAGCAAAGTATAATCAGAGTTGTATGATTTTAAGTACCAGTACCAGTCAAGTACCAGTACTCATACTAATAAAATATCCAGTCTAAGGTCAAATTTTTTTTACTTTTACCCGAAAATTCACCAGTGCCAGTAAAAATATTGGTAATGTCCAGTGCTAATATTTTTCCAGTACTTCCCAGTATCTCGCAGTACTACAGTATACATACAGTAGAACAGCTTCGAGCAAACTAGTGAAAAGTGAATTTTAGAATTTTAATTACAAAAAAAAAAAAAAAAAAAAAATCTTCTATAAGAGGGAACTATTAATGGGCGAAGAGTAGCTGTTACACAATCTACGGGAAGAAGTATTAGTGTTATGTAAGTAAACATATGGTCAAATCTACTTACAATTGTATTGTTCCATTACTAAACAGCTGTGTTAGTTAAAAATGAAGTACAGTCACATTATAGGCGCATCCTACTCGTGTCACAGTTTTGACAGCTGTTCTACTGTATGAATATACTGTGCCAGTACTTTACTGGTACTTATTTGTAATTACTGGTTTTTATAAATGGATACTAAAGGCGCTTTCGGCAAGCATATTCTCAGTGAGACTAGTGAGATATTCTCAGTTGGCTAACTGAGACTGCACTTTCGGTGAACTGTCTTAGTTCCATATTGAGCTACAAAACTCGAACGCAACCACTGAGCAACTGAGACAAGTGAAACTGAATTTTCTTGTCTCAGTTGACTCAGTTTCGTTATTTTGTGATTTTAATTACTAATTAAAGTTTAGTTAGCTATTTGAATAAACTAAAACACTTTCGTCAATTTATTACTATCCATTTTCTGTGGTCAAAATTATTTAAATGTCAAAATTGGAAAATCAGCTGATTGGTTTGAACTGACACAACTGAGACGGTTGCTCAAAGTTTAGTCTCAGTTGTCTCACTGAGACAATGCTTGCCGAAGGCCCCTTAAGTTAATGAAACCAGTAATTACAAGTAAGTACCAGTAAATTTTCACCTTTAAGTATTTCCGAGTTTACTATAATTATTAAGATGCATAAATGTGTGCACACAAAAAAATTTATTAAGTCAATGAATTCCATTTCACATAATCATATGTAACCTACATAGCAGTCTTTCAAATCCGTCTCATATATCATATTCTTCTTTATTTTCATCCATATACTCTAATAATAAATACTCCAACTTTGCTTTATGTTGAAAAAATCCTTATAATAAGCATTAAGTCTTTGTCTCCCACAATTAATTTTTACTACGCGCTATAAATGGAGTGTTGTACTTTCACGTACTGGAAGGTAATGGCGAGTACTGGAAAGTACTCCAAAGTACTGGTAAGTACAGGTACTCAAAACATTTTAACTCACTTTTACTGGTAAATTTATTTCCAGTATAAGTACTGGTACTGGGACATGTAATGAGTAACAATTTACTTGAATATCACAGCTCTGGTCAGAATACTGCAGAACTGCTGCCGCGCCGCTACAATATCGTCGTGCCGTTCCCGCAATCGACTGACTTGTTCCTACATATTTAATATGCACGGCAGTGTCGCAACGGCGAGTGTCAGCGGCATCACTGTCGTCGTGTGTGCAAACAGCCTAAAGAATTTCAATGAATTTTTAATTTAAAGCTTTACGGTTTATTAAAAAAAAAAACATAAGATAAGATAAACTATCCGCTCTTATGACTCGCCGTTTAATTTGTTGAGGGACTTGATTCTGTAGCCATATCGGGTTCTAGCATTTCCAATTTTTAAATCAGAACCCTCTATAGGTTTGCTACCAAGTCTGTGTATATAGCTAGATAAAAAAATAACGTACTCCTTTAACATACCACGAGAAGACTTATAATCCTTTTTGGTTTGTCTCGTGAGCAGGCGTCATATAAGTAGTTATGTTAGTGTGCGTTCTTCTCATACATATTTGTAAAAATTATTCCTTTTATTATTCAAAATACCTAATTTACCTGGAATAATGTCATCTACTACATCTGTTTTAAGAGAACAAGTATATTTTCTATGAATAGCAAAAAAGGTGGAGTCAAATTGTGATTACACTAATGATCTCCCACCCTTGATAGAGGGAGAGGTGATCAATTGCAGCCCTATATCTTGGTACACATCTTTTCAAGTATTATTTTAAGTACTTCTTATCTACATCTACTACAAACGCTATCAATACTTCAAATTCAGCATTTAAAGTCAGACATTTTAACTCTCCGAATACATTCTACATACATTCGTCGCCCTTAAAAATAAAAATATCAGATTTTCACCATTATTTTTGTCTGAATAAACCATGACTGAAAACGCTGGCATCATTCAATTTAATAATATGCAATTATATGACAAAGTGTATAATATATTCTTCATGTCTGTTCATGCGCAACTGTTTTAAAAGTTTTACTGAGCAAAAAACATCAACATTTAAAAACTGATCATAGAAAAAAAAATAATGCAAATTCTTTGACAGTTTCCACGAACCACAATAATTAAATTTGTTCTCTTCTTATTTCATATTTTTTTAGCTTTCTTAAAAAAATGACCGGAAACATCAAACTGAAAGCATTTTCATTTTACTCATAAGGTAGATAACTGCAGACCGCAGGAAATACACGAATGTTTTGAAACTTGTTTAAATCAAGAAAGCCGGAAGTCATACAAAATTTACTAACTTAAAGCAATACGCTTAGCGCATTTAATTAAACCTCTTGTGCTAATCAGTAAATACATAGGTGCACTCGAAAATAATTATCATTATGATGCCCTTCTCTAAGAAGTCAGTCATGTTGTGCTGTGAATTTGATCTTTTGTACATTTGAGAGTATCACGCGGTTATATACATATTATATTATCTCCCATCTTTCTCATCATTTAACAAGGTCACTCACCCTGGTTCTCAGATGCATTCAGATCAGACTGATTCAGAAGAGATCTCGTATAATAGCTTTAAGAAAGGAACACTTTATAATGTATATGGAATCCATGATCGTGTCAATCGACTTTTAACAAAGTAAAAGTGCATCCAATTTAAGACTAACAATATAAATTGTAAATTATGCATGCAGTGACGATTTGTCGGTGCTCTCTTATTCTGCTGACTCCACTGTAGAACTATTGAAAAAAGTGCTGTTAAATGCAGTTATCAGGTTGCGACATTTTCTAAAATTTCGGTTTCCGTTTATGACCTCGATTTTGTATGCGCGGTGCGGGTCAGATAATAAGAATACAATTAGAGCTACTTCTGGTTTCTAGCATTTTTGTTTTTCCTTTTGAGTACTGAAAGTGCAGCAGAAGGTTATCAGAAGCGATAGGCGAGATTATACATAATAAGTCCCGAGACAGTATGCGATTAGGTTCGATGGTAAAGGCGACATGTGTATTATGCAATTATATTATACTTAACAAAAGTTAGAATGCGTTGTGTGATTGTAGATTGAGGAAATATTTAGAAACATTTTGCTGGCATTGGAATTATTATAAATTAGAACATTTCGTTTGGTTTACAAGTATAAAGCATCAACCCAGATTTATTCTTGATAACACAAATAATAAAGTTTTATCAAATCAAATTATTTATAAATTTGATAGTAGTAATATGGATCATTATGGATATATGTATGAATCTATGTTATTGAAAACGAAAGATTATTATAATATGGAAGGCGTCTATGGGCAACATATTGGCTTATGGTCGTAGGTTGAACCCTATTGACTCCCACCTATAATCGAATCTATACATACATATAATGTCCGAGTGATATTTCAATTAGCGTCTCGGAGCCGGACTGCACTCATAGACCCATATTCATCGGCGAAGATTATCCAAGCGGGGGGGGGGGGGGGGGGGGTCTATATTAACCGTTTCAGAGTTGCAGGGTGATTAAGAAAAAATTCTATGTAGTTAAAAAGTACAGTGTAGTGTGTACGGTCACCATCTAAAGCTGTAATTGCATGCAGAACTTTAAAAAAATGTAAGCTGTAGAATCTCTTCTTTAATTTGACCTATTTCACCTGTATGCTATCTGCAGCCGTTAAGGAGTTATTTTAGTTCACAACCTATTCAGGTCATACCGAAATTATAGCCGATATTTTTCAAAATGATGCTGTTTCAGTCACTAAGGGAACAAATACCTTTGAGAACCGGTTTGAGAATAGATTAAGAACTAAATTCTTTAACGGCTACAGTTAGCACATACATAGGTGTAAGAGATCAAATTAAAGAAGAGGGTTTACTATTTTAATAAAAAAAGTTATGTTAATCACCTTTTTGTAAAAAAAAAATATAGGTTAAAATAAAAAAAAGGTAAGAAAATCCGAAATTCTTAGCTTAGCCACAACGGGGTTGTTAAAGAATGCATTATTTCTGAGCTGCATTCCTATACATTTTTTCATTAAAATGAACGAATTGGAAGCTGCAGTAAAAGTATTTTTAAAGAATTGGAATGGAATTAAATGAATTCCATTTCTCAAAAAAATACTGACATTACTTTGAACTGCATTCATTGAAGTCTGTGTAAATTCACTTTCATTCATTTGCATTCATTTGCATTCACTTGAATTTAGTGAAATTATTACATGAAATAATTTTATGATTAAGAATGAAAGAACAAATAAAGCACTTTTAAGTATTTTATTTTTTTGAAAGAATTTCAAATCAAATCAAAAAGTATTTATTCGAGGGACCGAAAATAATGATTATTTTTCATTTCTCATGTGTAAAAATCATTTAAGGAGAAGGAGATAAATTATGCGCGCAAAATACATCTACTGTCATTATGTGTTCGAAAATTTAATTAATAAAAAAAAGTCAATAATAATTATTTTTGAGTTTTAATTTTTAAATCACCTGAGTTTCACGCCATTCACTCGAAGAGAAAAACGCACATATAGGTGTTTTTTTTCTTAAAATCACACCCGAGTTTTATTTTTTTGCCCTCCAAAATAAAACTCCTGTGTGATTTTTATAATTTGTACTCAGAAATGGATAACGATTAAAGATTGAGTCATATTTTTTCGATCAAAAATAAAATTCAAAACAGTATTTTACTATTTTATTCCGATCCAGTTTAGTCATAATTCTTAGTTTCACTTTCCTGTATTTTGCATTTGAATTTGAAATTTTAATTATAAGTATTATACTTTTCCCTTCATTATACCTTCTGATAATTGTCCATCTAAATATGATATACCTTTATTCTAAAACTATTTCATTTCATTAATTGAATTAGTATGTATATTTTTGGACTACTTTATTTTTGTTTTTCTCTCGCATATGTATACTAGTATTAATCTTGTGTAGCTATAAGAAATTGTATGGGTTGGTTTCTAACCACTCATATTGTCCATAGGATTATACAATCCTTAATCTTTTCTATATTCTCAATCGCAATAACGTTATCAATATTTATTTACTGATCTGTTAATCTAATTATGTTTCTTACTCTCATAATGGCCAACGTTGTACGTGCTTAAACAGGGGTATGTGAATAAATACTTTTTGATTTGATGTGATTTGAAATTCTTTCAAAAAATACTTTAAAGTGCTTTATTTGTTCTTTCATTCTTAATCAAAAAATATTTTCATGGAATAATTTCACTTAATTGAAGTGAATGTAAATGAATGCAAGTGAATTCACAGACTTCAAAGAATGCAATACATACATTCCAAAGTAATACATTCTTTTTCTAAAAGGAATACATTAGGCAATATTTTTTGAGGAATGTGGAGTTGTATTTCCTAATTCATAATACTGAAGAGGAATGATATATTGTGTTGATACCAATTGTAAATAAATTTCAAAAATGACTAAATCGTAACCCCTTCTTGATGTTGCCATATAAAAATTTTGGTTTTTTACATATACTGTGAAAACTTTCAGTCCTAGACGTTGTTATTGTACTGAAAAGTTCTTCTTGTTATGATCATTTTTTCTGTCCGACGAATCGTTCTAGAGATATATGCGAAAAACCACTTCAAAAATTAAACTTACACAGATGTGTGACGATAAGAGATTACAAACGGGCATTCATCTACGAGGGTATCATCAGAATTGGTTTGGTCTTATTGTTAGACCAATTCTAGCTTTTTTACTTGTTAATTTATAATTTCTAGCCTACAAAGTATTAATACCTTCCTCCATCCATCGTAATAAAGAAATGAATTAGCATGGCCATTGTTGCATGGAAAGAAAAGAAACACTTTTACGCCTCTCTCACCTGTGTTTGCGGATTAACTTTTTATGTATTTTCAAAACAAACAGTTGCCAACGCAGAAAGCTTTGGTTTTTCACAATCATAATAGTAGTTTTATATTTAAATTCTACGAATTTGTATACTTAAAAGGTAGCAGTAGCATTAAAATTTTAATTTATGATTTAATGAGTATTTCCAAAGATTTTTTTTAACTTCATATAAAATGGCAGCAAAAGAAAATGGGTAAAACCAAAATTGATAACAAAATTTGATACTTTGAATATTTCAATGAACAGACAAGCCAACGCCATTGTTTTCTGGAAATTTATGTAGCTTGATGTTATTAATCTCCAAGTGTTATTCAATACCCGCCAGTTAACTAACTATAAATATCCTGATTTTGCTTAGGTACCTTTATGACACGGCTTATAGTAAGTTATGTTTAGTCCCGCATTTCATTAGCCCAAGCTTTGAAAAACAAATGTAAATGCATTAATCAAAATCTTCTAACTTTTTCCATTTTTGTGTTTTTTTATTGCTGTTTTTTTAATTTAATTTCATTGTTGCTATCACTAAAGAAGAAACAAAACAACTATAAGATAGTAGTATACCCGGAACGCCGATTTTTTTTTTCTCTCTATTTCTTCTGCGCCAAAATGCAAATATTTTTCTTGATGTCGATAAATCTTTAGAATTGAAAAAAAAAAAGATGCCGCGCAAATTTCTTTTACATTCTTTTAAAAGCTTCACCGAAGCCGTCATGCAACTACTTGCCAACATTTGATTTGGTAAATCACTTAAGTCAATCGTTTTCGACTATTCTTATTTAAATTTGCTTTTTTTTCTACATAATGTAGTCAAGCTAAATCGCAGAGACAATTAATGGTAAAAAATTTCTTTGCTTCAGACTTAATTTTGATTTCTTAACGAGATAAATTTATGGAATAGCAACGATTCTTTAAGATCAGTATAATTGTTATACTCTTGAACTTGTCATCGAGTTCATAATGTTACTCCCCCTTTTGGTTAAGTTCGAATTATATTCCGGGTGTGATTGGTCGACTGAGATTTTGCTTAAATAAGGAATGCATATGGCATAAGTAAATTCCAGCTTCGACTTTGCTCAAAGACAATGTTAAATATGTTATAATTAGTTGGACCACTAGCTCAGAAGTAATAGTGACTGAAATTGCAGTGGACGCTGGCATATCTTATCACACAGTTCCAATTGTAATTTTGTCTGTATGTTTTTCTTATACATATAACTAAATAAGTAGGAAGTTTTTTTTTAATAAACTTTCTTGAGTAGAGGAGAATTGGCTTCGTGGAAAATGATATTTCAGCTTGCAAATTTTCGGAAAACAAATAACTTACTGATTAAAAGGTTACTATTAAGCAATTGTAGATCTGGTAAATAGGTACGCAATCCCAAAATATCAAGTAAAATTATCATTAGTTTATTAATTATTGATAATTAAAAATTGCTAGTGACAAAAGACGTCACTGTCCTCTGTGTTGGTAGTAGGATATGTATTTAAAAATTTCATCATAAAATTGTTTGTGTTCTTCGTTAGGTGTGTAGTGTAATGGGGTAATAGCTAGCTATTGAGATGTTTTCCAACTTTTTGAAATTGATTGCAACTTTTCCACCATTATATTTTGGAGCTGCTCTCTTCTCTTGAATGTATGTACGATCTACGATGACTTTTTGGTTGAATTAGATTTTTCATTTCAATGTCTTTACATGTGTTCTTGAAATACTGCAGCCACCAGTGTTTGAAGTCGAGCATCTGGTCATTTGATGTTTCTTTACTTGTTATTAAAGGATTTGTAGAATATGATCATTTTTCCCCTCATCCGCTTAAATAATTATTGAAGATATGCCTCGTAACCAGAGCTGTCGAAAGTATTTGGGAGGTCACATTCTGAACTCATTATACTAGTTTGGTCATAATTTTGTACGTCATTTTCGTACGTTTTCTACTTTACAGTTTTTTGTAAGGGACGTATTTATATACCTATATTTCATTTGAAGGTAACATAAGCTGTGTTCTTTTGTCTACCTTATTTTAGAACTCCCATATACTGGAGAGAACAAATTGTTCTGTCGATCGAAGCGAACTATTTATACTGTTCGCTTCATTTATAAATCTTTTATGAAAATGTATGAGGCGTTCTGTTTCTTTTGTTCTGCCCTGTTCTGCGGACACAAAAGAACACAGCTATAGAGTATAATAGAACCTTTCGCTACTTAGTGAGAGTTAAAATTAATCACCGAATGGGTGTTTTTCTGCTCCACAGATTCGTAAAAATCATTCTTCTATATTCAGTGCTTCTTATGCCGCCCTATGCCTTATGCCCACCTGCGTCCCTAAGAAATTTCAGCATACTACCGAAGTCTGCTCTCTGCAGTTAACCTACTAGCTCCAAAAAGAAGTAGTTCCTTTTGGTCACCAAGCAAGCCAATCTTTCGTTCCTAGTTTTGTTCCTATGTACCAATACCCAAGATAGATTCACCCTATAGCATCTGGATATCTCCAAACTGTCTTCACACAGTTACACAAATTCAGATTTTACCATTACAGCTTGCAGCGCGGTAATGGTCACCTGACTTGTCTGTCAGTATACATATATATTTCAAATGTCCTGATCCAATTCCAGTCGACTAAATACTAACAACGCCGCCTGACAAATCGTAACTATTTCTACACCTGTCCGGTGTCCGGAAGTAAAATGTGTCAGTTCCATTTGCTAGAGTTTACTACTGCTCCTGTATCCACACTAATTTATATGTTCGTACCTATGTATATGTATAACTCAGGTGGTGCTACCAGTTCATTCATTTCTTATTCCCTTTTATTATAAACAGGAGACCTGATAATCGTGCTATGATTTTTTATGATTTTCACTCGAATTTATTCGAAACACTAAGGCACTCTTTTCTCAGGGGTTACCTACACAGGACAGGACTTATTGACGATCCGGTATGCAGAGGATGCGGACAGGAAAACTGTGACTCGTTTTCTTTGTCACTGCCCGGCTCTCTGGGAAGAACTGCATGAAGCTGGAGCCAATTTTGAGCTTTATTGGAGCGCCCGGTTGGGACTTATGAACGATTGCTTATAAACCTGGAAGGTGAAAAATGGACCTTATATGGCCTACGTTCCAGGGACCCCATCGGGGTCTCAACCTCGGTTTCAACCTCGTTTCAATAAAATCCAAGATGAATCTGGTGCTTTAACTACAGTTATACCAGGGGCCGGATTCCTTAACACTGGCTGTGGTGTTGTGGAGATAAGAATTCTTTTGACATTTAACTCTCCACTCGGAATTCTGTAGCTCAGGAAATTTGTATTGAGAATTACCAAACTCTCTATTAAACTCGACAAAACTCTTAGCTGTTAATTGTGGAGAAGTAAGAAGGATATTTCTCAACTGACAATATTGTCTGTTTTGGTTATGTGTTATGAATGTAGCTAGGTACCTATGAATTTATAAATTAAATTCTGGACTCACCGCATATCTTGGCTATATTTATAAAAAGAAATTATTTAAATCCTTGCAATACTTTTAGAGAAATATGGATTTTGATATCTCAAGGTACCCGATAAAAGTTTTAAATCACGCGAAAATGGTCAATTTTGTCGTCTTCCAGTACAGAAGAGATGTCATTTTAAATATCCACGTTAAAGCTTCTATGCAGGATGAAATTCCATCTACATTTTGTCCCCTAATTAGATATGTATTCAGTTTTTGAGTCCGATAAATAGTTTTGGAAATGACTGCAAAAGAAGTGAATCAGTCCTTAAGATGAAAATTTCATCGTTTTTTGGTACAAAAATAGACACATTTTCAACTATCATTTGAAGTCTATTGTCTTTGTAGAGAAATAATGGATTTTTACAAAATACCATCGCAAATTCGCAACAATAGGTACCCATAAATAGTTACGTAACATTTTTAGTTCATTACCCTCCTCGATGAAACACGAGTTCAACTTTTGATGATTTCGAGCTATTATCTCCTGTTTATAGGAACATGACATAACTATGTATGTAGACAACACTGTGCATTTCGACGCAAGAAAATAAAAACAAAAATATCTAAAAAATCACTAGCGAAATTAAGTTTTTTGTTGTTTTTGTTTTTTCTCTAAAGACTTAGAAGTCAAGTTGTCTAACTCTTAACAAATCTACTTGTTCTGGTGTATTTTATTTCCCATTTGATTTGAATATTTTAAAGGCTAACTCTTAAAATCTATTCTGGATGTGTGGTGTGTGCATTAAACAAGAAATGATGAACGAAACAAGGAAAGATAGACATGAAATAGGTGAAAAGAGCAAGACATTAGAAGTAACATGCTCAATCATGTTCGAAAAGTTTAATGCACCTCCCACTTGCGTTTGACTAAAGATTGCCTCACCTTCTAGGATTTTAATTTTTATTTTTTTTATTTTTATTTTTGTTTTAATCGCATAAGCTTAACTTTCATAAATGATGACGATGGTGAAAACATGCAAAACCAGATCGATATCTATTTGCATACATATATATCTACATATATATTTTAGTAGATATATACTATAAATAATTTAAACGGAAAAAAATTCATAATTATACAAGAATAAGGATTTTTTCAGCTGCGTATTTTTATACTTGAGAGAAAATGTTGGAAAGAATATGCGTGTTTTTAGCAAAAAATTTGCATATGAAGATAAAAAATGATCGTTTTGTGACTCCCTATTTGAATAGCAATGTCATCATAAATAAGCCAGGCTTAAGAAAATTAAACTTTGTAATTAACTAATAGATTTTTATAAGAAATAAGTTCTCTGTGTATGAAAATGAATTATAGTTTAAAAGATAAAATGAAAGAAAGAAAGATTAAAATACAATAGTAGGTACCACACACGTCGATCATGATTGGATATAATGCTTTTAGGTTAAAGTGATTTCTTTTTGAATCCTCTTATTTTTTCACCGAATTTTATAGAAAATTAAATAAATTTTAGAAAAAGGCAATTACCTTTATTTCAGAAATAATTGTAGTAATTGTGTGTAGATTTTTAATATTTATACTTATTAACGATTTATATGCGGTTGTGTAAAATGTGTAAAATTCAAAGGAATATTTGTCCTACAGAAAATAAAAAATAATCAAATTGTGCTTCTGATGTGTAAAATTCAAAGGAATACTTGTACTACAGAAAATAAAAAATAATCAAATTGTGCTTGCGTGCCCTCCAATGTTGAAGTCGATATTTTCAGCTTGATCGTAAAAATGAGCTGGTATCATTGGAGCAGCCAAAATCAAAAGTGTTGGAGAATAAATTTTCGATCAAACTGAACTAATACTGACCTGGTGCTACAAAATTCTGTTACCATATTTATTAGTGAATGTAACACAATGATGCATTACTTTGTTGTTTGTGCAGTAAGCTTAAATCACCTTAAAAAGCCAAGACGTTACATGACGTGGCTTTACGAGCATGAAGAGTAGGAATTCACCAACAATTCTATTTGGGTGATGATCACTATAGCTTCTTAAACAAAGCATTTTGTTTTAGAATTATCATACTGACGCTCTAATCTGACTTAGCTTAGTATTTTTTAACTCCGTAAAAACGGCCACTTTTCGGAGATTACTCGGTTCATCAATCTCAAATCAATACTTCTGTCCCGTACGGTATTGGATGTATATATTTAAGCTGCAATTTAGATGAGCCGATGAAAAAAGGTGATATGAGACCGTATCATCCAAGACCATTGACCTACCGAGTTATATGAGTATAAAAGTTGAAGACCATCTTGAATTTCTTGGAGCTTTCTGCATTTAAAAAACCATTCATTCGATACCATGTATGGTTAATGATTGAATCGATCAGTCAGTACAGACTTAAGTAATTTCAAACTAAGCCCGAGGAGCTCTGTACTGAAACTATCTCATATAGCATACTTATATTAACCGTAATATAAAAGATCTTCCATTATACATAGTAGATACTCAGCTTAATCTCTACTCTGTGCTTTTCTAGCCTAGATTATCCAAAACAATTACGATCTAATAAGGCTTGGAAGAAATTTGCTTATGAAGTGTCCATTTCTACAATGTGTGACTACACTAAATGAACACTAAATTGGCATTGCTGCTGCTTCTTAATTTCTATACTGCCTCAATGCTACGCAGTCATGCCATAGTAAAAGTTAAAGTAATTCATTGATTCCGTCAAATTGTGACTTTGAAGCTCCTTTTATTTTGTGTAGGAGGTAGATACTTTTAGTAAATAATGAAAGAAGAGTAAAAACTCTGAAATTATTCTGGAAAAAATTCAATAATTATGATGGAAACAAATACAGTCGAGGTTGTAATTAGACACCAAGTGATAAGTTCCATTGTTGGTTTCGTTGATGGTGATAATTTCTTTAAATTATCATTCACTTGCATTTCCTTATAACCCTTATATAATTTCGTATGTTCTACATAAAAATCGGGCTATAAATTTTATTTTATTTAGGTTTTGTTGACTTCGCCATGAACTCTAGAGTTAAGTTCGAGTTGAGCTAGCCTTATGTTTTTCTGGCTGAGTTAATTTGATATTTGCATGGTCGGCTTCTGAGTTTAGTTGAAATCTGATATATTTCGTATAAAGTAGTTGGATTTGTGTTGGATAAAATACCCATCCACACTACTCCAACAAATACTTACACAAAACCCAAGTCAACTTCCTTTCCATGAGCAGCAACTCAAGTTGAACTCCGCATGGAAACATAGTAATGGTTTTGAGTCAAATTCTGTTCAAGGGGTAATAGAAAGGATGTAAGTCGCTCAACTTGTGCTTCACTAAAAAATTTTATTTACATGAATGAATGAAAGGAGTAGGAGATCTTGCCATTTTCTTCTCTTAACAGATGAAAGAATCAAACATATACATGCTGAACATGTAGAGGAATCTTGAGATGGATGTAAATCGCTCAAATTAATTTCACTAGATTTGGCACTCAGTTCAGATTTATTTTTAAAATAATCAAAATTTGTGAAAAAAAATTTTTTTTTGTTTACGCGCGTTTTACATGTTTTCAACCAATTAAATTTTAGATTGAATGATGAGTTGAGCGCAAATTTGAGGGATTTACTTTATCTTTATTTTATAGAAATTGTCAATCTTTACGCATAATATTTATAAATATGATCTTTTTGGGAATTTTTCAGAAACAATAATTATACAAGTAGATATCGTTATTTACAAGGAACCGTTTTGTTATTATATAGAAATTTGAAGAAGAGATGTAAATTTGCCTATAACCGTTGATTTCCCTCCTTTTTTACCCGCCTTGTTGCATATTCAATCATTGTGGCGACCATGCACCGATTACTATCAAGATTTCCCTTAGTTTTCATTTTGCTTAAACTTAGATTTTTTTTTTTTGTTTTTTATTTCATTATGCGGATAGATACAATGCAAAACCATAACGACAATTTTTTAAAACATGCGTAGTAAAAATTCACTACTTACTAACCACGGAAAACTTGACCTAATTTCAATTATCAATTGAAAAACAAAAACAAACAAACATAAATAAAAGTGCGTAGACATATAGGGTTATTGCAAATTGCCTAATAAATGTCATGGAAACATGCGTCAAATGTGCTCGAAATACTAAATATTGTACGTAAGATAAATTTGTGTGTAATAGATTAAACGCACGCTTATACATATGTATTATACTTATTGATTTGAGCAAGTATGCAATAGAAAGAAAAACTACCGCTATAGAAGAAGCGTAACTTTTTATACTATACGCAACAGCTCCACAATGACTAGCACTGCATTTCAATGGTAGAGTAAATTGTGCGTAAACTATACAAGCTGGATGCTTACATTTCATATAATCATTCAATTCACGCACCCCGAACACGGGGCCAAGTAATATTCGAAAAATCACGTATTACGTGGAAATGAATTCTAGTTTCAGTCAGGTTTAATATGAGTTTCCATCGCTAACTCATCATGATTTACAATGTTTTTGTAATGCATGTACTTTTCTAGATGAATTCTAATTACCTAACGTGCTTAAAATGTAATTTCTCAAACAAGGGCTATTAGATTTTGACCTATGACTCAAATTTTCTGTAGGTATGTGTGTTTTTGTATTTAAATAGTAATTTTTAGTTCACTTTACAAAATGAGGAAATTTGTGGGAATTCCACTTATTTGTCTGTCCACTTAAAACAAAAGACATTTAGCTAGAAAGGCACGATTGCACGGAAGTCGTGCAGTTCAAGAAACACATTAACTTTGAAAATATATGTATGTATGTGTACTAATTGCCAGAGCTCTGATGGCGTTGTATTATAGTTTCACTGTAATTGTACTTGCTGTAATTAAAAAATCAAGTTTTAGACAACTTTTTTTGAAGAGCAGATGTATTTCTGTAGTTATTTAGTTTTCATTTAGGTAGGAGAATCTTCAGCCATGTTATACCTAATTGAAAAAAATTAAATACTAGACATCTTGATTTATGAATACAGATATCAGGCTTATAATGTAATCTATAGTTTATTAAAAATGGATAATGTAAATAAATAAGAAAAAACGCGCAGGGAGCAATATTTTCCCCATCCGTATTTAAAAAAAATCTATAATTTGAACACTTGGCTTCCGTCTCCAAAGAAAAAACAAAAGATAACTCGGCTGAAAAACTGACAAATGTTTAACGTTTTCGGAAGAACTATGTACATCAACGGGTCAAACACTCGGAGCATCCCAAAGCTTTTAACAAATTTTTGAAAACAGCTTATGGAAATGGTGAATTTGTGGAATGTTTTTGTTTGTTTGTTTTTTTTTATTACCGCCGTCAAAATGACTCAAAAAAATTGCTATTGGTCTGTTTTACACTGCGGGCTTACTTTATGAAGAGTTTAATAAATCATACATTCACTGAAACTTGAATAGTTTTACAGTTCCGTCAATATAGATGAGGTGCTTAAGCAACAGTGACTTTATACACAGATTTCAATATTTTGCTTTTATTATCGTTACAATCCTTAGGTTTTTAAAATATAAGATCTGTAAGTAAGAAACTACCTTTTACTCTCTTTTAATTTTTTGATCAGGTATAGAAGATTTCAGTGTGTTTCTTTCTCTCTTTCCAATCAAGCTCCTTAACATTCTACATTCCTTTTTTTTTTATTGACAAATTTAAATCCACAATTGCGAAAAATTTATAAAAGTGTTGCCCGCGTGTTGTTTTGGGCGTAATCAACTACTTTTATAATCAGATTAATAATCATGACTAAAGGAAACATGATAACACTTTAATCATTAATCACAATTATATCGAGTAATCTTGAGGAAAACGTAATCGTATCATTATTACATATTTAGATTACAAATGAAAATTTTAAATAATTTTAAAATTGTAGTTCTAGAAAAATGTTGTGATTAAATAATAAAAGCTATTATATTTATTATTATTATAATTTAAGTTCGGTTTAAGGACTTTTTACGAACATTTCGTCCGAAAGCGTATATGACTATTACAGTTCGCTTGATATTCGCACTTAAGATGTGTGCTGACAAATATTAGTTTATGTACCACTACCGATGTCAGTATAATATTACGGAATAGAAATACAACAATGTTTGTTTTCTTTTAACTACAATCTCTTGAAAATTTTCATTTTTAATCTAAAAATTTAATCATGTAATCATGATTACTATTACATTTGTACAATTATTAGTCCCGAAAAATGATTACTTTTCTTATTAATACTTTTAATCTGTAGTCATGATTACAGATTGTAATCGTAATCATTAATCATAAATCAGATTACATTTTGTCCAAACTGGCGTCTAACTTTTTTAGTTATTTTTCCAAAGATTTATGTACAGTTATCGAACTAAACCGTGTATTGTATAAGGCTGTTCGCAGCACAGTAAGAATAACTTCAAATGTTCCATTAATTAACCAAATATGAAGTTGTACTGGATAAGAATTTCAAGTTAGTAAGTATGCCCCGATGTCTCTTTCTTTAGACCTGTTTGGATATTTCTTGTTTTTTTTTTATTCCGATTTTTTACCATCAAACAAATATTACAGGTATAGATATGGCCGAGATAGGCATATCACACTGATTAATAGTTGAAGATATGATTTTACAGAGTTTATTTCTTATTGGTTATCTGACTGATTTTTAAAAGTTTGCATTGGATTCATAAATACTATATGTACGTTCGAAACATCAAGATCATGAGTGAGTGGCGTAAGCTTAAGGGTAGATTTTGCAACACAATGATGAAATGTTCGCTTCTCACACATTCAATTTATTGTAGCCAAACCAATCAAGCTTATCCCAAACTTCCTTTTGCCTTATGCATTGCGCTTTTTGTTTTTTTATGTAAAACCTTAGAGGCGTGTAACAAAAATAATCGCAAATTCAACCGCGAAACGGGGCAACTGCTTTTCTGCCAAATACAAACTTTTTTACTTTGTAAAAACAAATACCAAATGACGTAAATTTCACATAGATTGGATTTCATGAGAGTTTTATATTTGTTGAAAGAATTAATATTAAAAAAAGTCAATTTTAAGCAATAATGAAATGAGAAATAAAGTTACACTTATTTGTAGATTTTGTCATGATTCCCTTTAGTATACTTTTTTTTTAATTCTGCTTAATATCTCCCTCTTCACTACGTGTATAATTTTTTAAATAGAAAGTAAATATTATACGCACAGATATACTTACAGTGCGTATTTAATAACAAACTGATTCCTTATCAATGTATGTACATATATATAAAAACAAACCCTCAAATGATAAGAAATAATAATTTATCATTGAGAAAATAAGTGATTGCAATCACAACAGACAGACGAGTAGATATCGCATTCATTTTTCCATGAAAACACATGAATCACTTTCGGAATGTGCATATCGTCAGTGAGTAAATATTTGTGTAAATAAATGAGCAGGTACTAAAATATTTTTGGAAAGCGCTGAATGAAACACAGCTACATTTTGCTTGTATTTGATTCTACGCAAAATTCTTTGCGAAATTGAAGAAAGTTTTTTTTTTCCAAACAAGTGGAAGGAAG
Organism: Dioctria rufipes; assembly: GCA_963924295.1. Classification (NCBI taxonomy): domain Eukaryota; kingdom Metazoa; phylum Arthropoda; class Insecta; order Diptera; family Asilidae; genus Dioctria; species Dioctria rufipes. The sequence goes on along the minus strand of OZ002742.1, from coordinate 168,573,156 downwards.
CGAATAAATTTAATTAAAATATATTATTGTGAATAGCAATGATTGAATGTTGTCTAGTAAAAGTGAAGTCCCAAAAATAAGATTGGGTTGCACAAAAACACGATTAGTTGTATTCCATTGGGCCACTCCACAAATAACCCAAGAAAAATTCCAGTTGTGACATCTTAGCTAAAAGTTTAATATAAGTGAACACACAGAAGCAGTGACAGTCGCGGTAAAAATAAAGGCTAACCCGCACCGGTGCGATAGGAATTGTAACAGGTTCATATTTTCTTGTTGCGTTTCTTGTTGGCGTGAACCAATTTATCCAGAGACTCGTTGAGCACTCGTTGGAAGGGCCATGAAGTTCTGCATACAATGAGCTCTTAACTGTGACCGTACGCACTGTATTTTTTAAGATACACGGTGTTTTGTGAAAGAACTAGTCTGTTCTTAATCACCCTGTAACTCCTAAACGGTTGATATGCCCCCCCCCCCCCCCCCTGACATACAATTGTTTGTTTGCCTAGGTGAGTTATATCACTTCCTGCTCTATTGACCTCCTAGGCGGAAACACCCTGTATGTATAAGTAGATACCATTACTCTGGTACAGTAGGTATGCCATTAAATATAACTAAAACTCTTTGCTCCAACCATGGTTATAGAATCACATTCAAATGCAGCTTACAATTGTAATTTCACAGCTTCACTTTTTCTTTCTTCCTTTCTTATTTCAGGCACTTTTCTTTCTCTTTTCATTTTCAAAAACACGTCGTCAAAAAGCCAAAAACCAAACTGTTTATATATATAGCACGAGAGAAAGAATACGAAATTTCGGAATTTAGTAAATTTTTGTTTCACTTGTTCCTCAAACGACAAGCAAACCTACGCAAAAATTTCTCTTAGCGAATTACTGGGGCTCTTTGCAAAGAACTTCCGAATGTCCAAAATATTGGTTATAGAACAAAACTAAGTTCAGCCGTAGTTAACTAAAAATTGTCATCGGCAGGATTTTATTCACACAGGCCGTATAAAGTAGCCTATTAATTTTCTAGACAAAGTCTACATATGCAATCAGTACCTACCCTCCCTGGAAATATTGACCAAGCTTAAATTAAAAATTAACTTGTTCTTTCTGGATTGGTAATAAGGTCTGTTCTATGATGTTCCTCATGTATAGGTTCTGTGTGCCTCAGATATTGTCAGACCTTTCTTAGCAAGCTCATCCACACTTTTGCGTTCTCAACAAATCCTTGATGTAATAGTATCCAAATCAGGTTGACCCGGTTGGCTGTACTCAGCTCATCAGCAGAGCATGTTCGAACTCCCACGAAAGCCTTTGATATTACTGTAGGAAACGCAATAGCTATAATTGTTTTTTTTTTATTTATTTATTTTTATTTGTTTTATTTATTTTTTTTCTGGTGCTGCAAGCTCTCTTCAAATTATTCATGTTTTTAACTAGGCTGTTGTTCAAAACTCTAGCTCTGACAGACCCCGTATCAACATCAATTTAACGAACTAGTTTTCTACTAGGGATAGTTTACAAATTTCAGGCCTCTTGATATTTTTCGTTGCCTTATTGGACTCTTGACATTATCAGTTTAGCAATTTGATCGCGTATTTCCTCTAGAATATAATAGAAGACCTATCACTTTCATTGTTTTATTGTGTAGATTCAGGCTGATAAAACAGGTGTAGAGGTGTAAGGTTTAACAGACAGAGTAATTCCATATCAAAATTTCCCACAAAGCAAACTTTCAACAAAATCTAGCTAATATCGAATGATTTCAATTCACTAAAGAAGAGAAAAATCAAATAAAAATAAAAATTCTTTGAAATTTCAAATAGCGAGCAGACTAAATTAGGCAACTTTGTCTTTATTACCTCCCAATTTGATGGTGGTTTAAAAAATTAAATCTCTAACAAAATCTAAAGGGGATCACATTCAGCAGCCATCGGCATGGCATGCAAATCGAAACAATTACGCGTGATTTACTTCAAAAAGAATTGCAAACGCATCATTACCATCTCATTAAGAAATCACTTCACAGAACACAAAAGTAATAACAGAAATCCTTTCACCGAAAAAAAAAAAGATTAGTTTTGTTTTACCCCGGCACCAGAATAGTGCAAATTTTTTTGTTTGCTTTTTTTTATCTTTTTCGGTTTAAAAGATCTCAAAAGTCATTTTATAGGTTCTAAACTTTTAGACAAAGTCATTAAACTGACACAGAGGTAAAAGGGAATGACTTCTTTGCGCTTATCAGTCTTCTTCTTTTTATATCATTAAATAGCTACACCAGAAATAATATTCGAAAATGCGTTCATGAATAATTCATGGCGCATGACATTCATTTGTTCTCGATTATGGACCAGGCCAGATGTTTTAATCGCCTGGAATTAGATTTAGATATAGAAGGAGCTTAGATAAACCAGCGATCCATGTATTGGGAGGGAGTGCGTATACCTACCTTGACTACATGGATATGCAAGAATTTCCAACATAAGTATATATATGTATATAGCTACGAAGAATAGTTAATAACACTCTGTCACTAATTAAAAAAAATAAAAAATAAATAATGACAACTAATTAAGAGCGAGGGTATAAAATGGCACGAGCTAATACCTTTGGAGAGTAAAAAGTGGTTATGATACAAATTGCTACTGGGCGACTGGGTTTTAGGAGGATTTTTTATCTAAGAAATGTAAATTTTTATTTACCTAGTGCACAGCGTTCCTATAAGTTTTTTTAGACCCGTGATTTATAGAAAACATTTTTTTTGTTCTTTTTGATTTTACCTCAAACATAAAATTAATGAATCTTAACAGCTGGATTGGATCTATTTTTGTAGTTGTTGCAATGCCACTACATCTCAAATGATCGTGCGTATAGTATAACACCTGATCTTTTTTTCTTCTTCTCTTTTTTTTTTAATATATACAACCAACACGCCGCATTACTGGCATTTGCCAAATACATTAACATAATGCGTCTAAATTATTGGAATTTTTAGAATACCAGTGATGCTCAGGAATTTTGGCTTTTTTTTGCGCTCCTGTAAGCCGATCAATTGTGCTTATTTAAATTCAAGCTTTAAAACTCATCTTAAGATGCCTAATGGCAGCAATAAATTATCATGTAAAATGTTGTAAAGCAAAAGATTTATAAAACTTTTCACAACTTTTTGATTACAATTTGCCATTTTTAAATTACTAACATTGGAAAATTATGTTAAGTTTTGCGTTACTGATAAAGAATGGCTCGTGCGTATAATTTGCATTTTTATTATTTAAGTTTTTGTTTTTTTTTCATTTTTTTTTCTTTTACTTCTTTAAGGATAACAAAAAAAACATATTAGCTTCGCTTTTTCTCTCTCCACTACGACTAGATACCGTTGTAATTTGGAACTATTTCTTTTTTAATTTTTTTTTAATGTCGATTTGGCAAGTTCTTTATTTTTAAATTTTGCAGATTAATGTCTTGAGGTGTGGCATGATGCGTTGGTTTGCTGATTTTAGAAATAAACCGGATTGTGAAATGCTTTAAGCAGAGTCTGAAGAAGTGGCAGGCAAAATATATATTATGCATGTTATGCAAAAAAGAAAAGAAAAAAGAAATATATATATTGATTGTGTGCACTATATTCCTTTTGACCTTGATTCTTGCAAGCTATCACTGTGGGCCTAACTATAATAGTCGTATACGCCTTAGCGTGAATGTCCCTTGAAAAAATAGCAATAATTCGTCACATATTTTTTGGTACAAGTCTTAAAGACTTGAAATGTATTTCACTGTTGAGTTGTAAAAATGTATTTCACTGTTGAGTTGTAAAAATGTATTTCACTGTTGAGTCGTAACTTGGCTAAAATTATTCAGACGTATTTAAGGAATTAATCAGGGAAACCAATGTCGCTTCCATGGCATTCAGGAGTAAAAATATTATAGGAATAACAAAAAGAATCTTTGAACTATTACCAATGAATGGTGAAAGTATATAAAACTAAAGTTTACATTGAGACTTTATTTTACGCAGCCAAATAGCCAGGGAATACCTTAAAAATATCACAACTCCCACAACAAATGAAGGGAATCAGCCCTATTAAGCGGAAACAACTCTTACAAACGAAAAATCGTAAAAAAAAAGAAATTTCTATGCGAAAGCAGGCGGTTCGTCCTATCATCCTATCATCTTTCTAAGCATTCAAGTAAATACATAGTATTTCGCTTAGTATATAATTCACACTTAACAATTATTTTAAGTGCATATACATATGTATGAGGTCTGCTTGGCTGTTCACTTTGGCGTATACAGCAGGCAGGAACCAAGCCGTTCTGATGAGTATATCGTTCCAGCTGATACGAAACGCCTGCTTTTTGCATAGAAACTTTTTTTTTAAAGATTTTTTGCTTGTAAAAGAGTTTTTTCACTCAATTCTCGATCTGCGGATTTAGCAGCAAACTAGGTAAATTTCATATTGACTAAATTCGCTATGAATTTATTTCATAGCATAGCAAAACACTACGGCCCTATTAACTTCCTGAATATCATTTTTAGAACAGTCACTGGAGTTTCAATTATCAATGCATATTAATTTAGAGTTTCCCATAGGCTTTTGACTCAGTTAGATATAACACAAATTTTCTTTATCGCGTTAAGCCATGTATTCATAAAAAAAGCGAGCAAGTGTTTTCTGAAATCAAATCAAGGCTGTTCTTTTTATAAATGACATATTTTCTGCAATAGTAGATCGCGGGGTAAGCAAAGGAATACAATTGGATTTCGGCCAGTATACCTCTGAGACTTAGATTTTGCTGAAAACATTATCTTATTTTTCATAGGAGTTAGCTACATCAGGGTTGTAGAAGTTATGCGAAAACTTGGCTAGCTTAAACATGGACTTTAGTAAACACAGAAAGTAAGGAAGAATGGTCACTGAATAGAGCAACATGTTATCGTCATTATCAACAATTAATGAATGATGACCTGCTCTATGCAGATTTCTATCAAATTGTGTCTTCTTCACTTGCTTCGTACTCGGTTCAAAGTTCGTATCCTTAATGAGGACTTCTTGCAACCTCAACGAACGTACGTAATAGATTGGCTGCACTCTGAGGTTGAATAGTTATGAAACTCTCCAAGTCGAATGCGCTTTAAAAATTTCCAGCACTGGTTTGTAAATGAGGCAACACAAAACCAAGGCGAGTAGCTACCCTTAAGGCCAAAACACAATGAGAGCGACATGAAAATGTCGCCGTAAATTGGTTGCTGACTATGATTCGAATATATGGTAATCCCATAATACTAATCCGATGACGACGACGGGACAAGTTGCCAACAAGTTTGTCTAAATTGTAATTTTGTATTTTTTGTGTGTGGAATCTCTTAGAGCATTGAAAATGAACAGGTAATAGTAAATTTAACTTATTTTCGGAATTTTTCCTTGTTATTTTTCCCATTTCGTTGTTTTTTTACAACAAATCCAACAGTGACGACTGTCAAATACACTTGTCGTGTTTTAAATGCGACATTGTGGACAACGCCAACATTGTGTCGCTCAATATATATATATGTATAAGACACACCGATGCAGTGGCGGTAGCGGTGCTGATGGCGGTGTATAACATGGATAGCACTGATTCGGTGGTGTCATTTTGTTTTTAATTCTTTAATGCAAGAGTTGAAGCGAGCTGGTAGGAAGCATGGGAGAGGCCACGCCGGAGGCTTTTTTGGATGTGTTTCTACCTTTACTGATTCTCGAGTTTCGTAAGCTAGAGCTCTTTCCACATTTCCCTAATCTTTTTCCTTATTAAATGATAATTTGGTTCGCCTTAACCAGACTGGCTGTTATGTCAACCCCTACTTTTTTTTTAGTTCCAATTTTTCTTCTGTACAATGTGTCAAACATTATATTTATTTCAACGTCTAGTCCAACCATAACTATTTGAAAGTTTTTTTTTTTATTGTTTGATTAGTCGGTAGGTACCTACATATATATTGTTGGAACACATTGTCGAAAAAGATATCTATATATGTATGTGTCCCTAATAGTTCTTAAAACCCTTCCACACAAATTAAAAATGCTTTATATAAATGTAAAAAACATTTTCTTCTTAACCCTTGCTTCCACTAATACAAATTGTTCGGCAACATGTTGTGTACTTGGTGGGAGCCGATATGCTAGCTTAAACTTAACAAGTATTTCCATTTAAATAAATTCTCGCCAACTTGTTTACTTAACGTCTTACATTCTTTACTTGAGAATCGGATAGCAATGAATGAGCAGGTGGTATTAGCATCTTCAGCGTTTGTTATTTGCACCGGAAGTTATTTCCACACAGGGCGAAACGATCCATAATAGCTCAAATCTATACCAACAAGGTTTGTAAATATTATCTGCTGCATTTCAACTACACTTACTCTTCTTTATTTTTACCAATTCCCAGAAATATTGAGAACGGAAAGATATAAGTTCTTCTCCATTCTTTTGAATGGAAATTAAATCCGAATTCAACTCTGAAGCAATGTCATTCAACGCGACACTTCGATTAGTATTTGTATTTTTATGCTCACTACTGTTATAACGATTTCCATTGAAATTTCAAGAAAACTGAACGTCAGTCAATGAAAAACGATTTCAATGGAACAACTTTTAACGCGATGAGAATGTGGTAGTAGCTCGTATCTGTGTAATTTGTCTGTTTAACATCCCAGAAGACCGAATATTTTTCATATTCCTTAATTAATTTTTTTGTAGCAGCTTTTGTCTACTCTATTTCTTCCACTTACTGAAAGAACGCTAGACTGACTAGTTTAGTCAACACAACAAATGAGCGTTTCCACTTAAATGAAAAAATCCTCCCAACAAATTCTGCAAGTTTTTACAGCCGACATCGAACAAGTTGCCAACATGTGTTTGAATTTTCATATAGCGTTTCCACTTATACAGAATGCTGCCAACTTGTTTCAAAACTTGTCGGGTAAGAAAATTTGTATTAGTGGAAACAAGGCTTTTTTCTTACATTAGATCTGTTTCCTTATAACAATTCCTGAATTTTTCCTTATTTATGTTATTATTAGAAACATCTTTTAAACTTATTTTTTGAGGAGGAAACTTATTACTCGATTGTAAGTAAAGAATGCATAACAAGTAGACTTCGCATCTAAAGCACACAATTTTCTTCTGTATGGTGATAATACGTACATATTGCTAGTCCAGTAAGCAGTCCAGTAGTTGAATGTGTTCATTTTGGTCATCTTGATGCTCCTCCTCTGTTCTATCGCAACTAAAAATTTTCGAGTGAATTTCCAAATTTGTAATCAATATTGGGGGAAAAACGTCATCAAGTCGAGAAACCAAATGTGGGCTTTGATATTATACCATAGAAGCCTAGATAGCATATATGCCGTCATCTCGTGAACTCAATGACGCAGGGGTGGGCCTTAGGGACATTGCTGGAGAGCCACTTACGAAACAAGATGAATATCAGTATGACGCTGAACTTGATTTCCTTGAGACTGGGGTATAGTTTATGTAGACTAATTGGTTATGTTGCTGCGAAGGGCCTTATACAACCCGAAGTCGAAAAATATATTCAACCTCACACCCGCTAATTATGTGTGTGATTCATTTTTTCTTTTCTTTTTCACAAACAACCACCCAAAGTTAGTCAGCTTAAATGTCAAAAGCAGTAAAGGACGAATATGTGAGTTAGCAACTTATCTAAGCAAAAAAAAATGCAGGCTAAGATTAACTCAAAAATACCTATAGGTACTTAATATATGTACATACATATATATGAATATATACTGCTCTAAAATTTACTTTAGAATCTTATCTCTTCTGAAGAAAAAAACGAAATTTATCACAGAATTTTTTTTCCCTCCCATGCAAATGATACTTTTATGTAAATTTATCTAATTTTCATGAAACAGTGGCTGAGTGGAATTAACGATTTTGATCCTTATCCCAAAATACTTATGACCATCTCCTACCTAATAAAGACGTACAAGTTTGAAAGTATCTACAAAAAGGTTGTAAACTCTAGAAGAGCCATTTTAGGCCAAATAAAGTGAGTAAGCCCTTTTAAATTAAGATGCCGAATGCACGTCTTTGAATAATAGATTTCCTTGTGCTTATCACACAAAATATTGTCACTATGTGGTGTGGCCTCATGCTGAGTCATAACTCTTGCATGCTCTTTGTTCTTTTTTTCTTCTTTTTGTTTTTTGTTTTTTTTTCTATAGTTTATTGATAATTTACGGTTGATTTGACAACTCCTGTTGCGATATCTCGACCGCGAGATGACTCAGATCGGTTATATAAAAATACACGAGCGAAATTCGAAAGGAAAAAAGATATTTTAAGAAATTTGTGTAAAAATCTATGAAAAAGTACACTCTTAGCAGCTTGTGGCGTAAGTTCAATCAACCTACAAAATCGGTGATTAATTTTTTTTTTCTGTATAGCCTTTCAAAGATTTCATGATTGAAAGCTTGTCAATATAAATTAACTAGACAAGTATTACCTGTCGAAAGAGAGAGGGATTTGTTTTTTTTTATGGCTCCAGTGGAATTAATAAGCCGATAGATTTCTTACGGCTAGAACAGGTGTAGTAAATAAACAAGATGATTGTTAATGAGTTTTAAGATAAAGATCAGTTCAAAGGATTACCTACGTCAATAATGGCATGAAATAACTCTCAAAATGAAAACAAACAAAAAATTATTATGAAACAAAGAATATTATTATTGTTCGACATTGTTTTACATAAACATTATATAGTACATACATATATAGGTCTGTTGTATGTATGTAAATTTGTATAAAAATTTTATGAAAACTTTTACACGTATAACAAAAAGTAAAACTGTATAACAAAAAAAAAATTCTTTCATCCTCACAGAAAATCATCCAAAACTCTTAAGAGATAATAGAAAAACTACCACTTTGTGTCATCTCCGTTAGCTTTAGGACTACGTCCTAAGTATGTCGCTGTCCTGGAATTGTTTTTACACAATTTGCAGCCCATGGTAATCGACCCAACTGTCCTTTACTTTTTTTTGCGCTATAGATGATTTTTCAAAACAAGTGCGTGCTCGAGAGTTGTATGGAACTCCATATTCAACGGATTGAAGATAGAAATGAATGGGATAGAATGTCTTGGTACTTGCTTAGGTACCATTAAGAACGTTAAGACGTTCTATGCACCATGAACTGACTTTCATTTCTACATCATAGACGATGCAATAAGGAACGAAAGCTTCTAATTTTTTTCGCACAATTATTTTCTCATCGTACACATAGAACAAATTTGGACTGTTCGCTCAATGGTCTACTTTCGGTCAAATTTTTGTGGAATGAGGAATATTGGTTTTTCTTTTATCTATACAACAGTGATAAATTTTTTCTGCATATTTCTATATTTCATTTGCATTTTAATTTCACGTGTTACTGTTGTTTTCCTGTCTAGTCATTTATGAAACAACCGTAACTAATTTTACGAATAGCGAAGATTGACTGGCATGTTTTTATTACAAAAATCAACATTCATGCAATGTTCTATCAGAAATTAATTGATTGATGATGTGACAAGAATGCGTTTCGTACATACAAAAAAAAAAAAAAAGCATGTAGATGGATAGAATTTTTAACCTACTCCCTGTGATTGGTATATAGTAATACAATTTTATGATTTGGCTCGGATAAGCAAATTTACTTCTTTGGAAAAACAAAATTGCATATTTTCTTTTATTTGACCCCCGTCAGAGCCTATCAGTTATTCAAAAGTGTGTTCCAATTTGCTTAAAACACATGCCAACTTGGTTGCGAATGGCCATACCCAGACTGAGCCGAAACTTGAACACATCCCATACCTGTTAGGTCTCGACCACTCGAGCTTCCTGGCAAGTCCAGGGAGAAGCGATCGATGAAGATATTAGTTTCCTTGTAATTAGGTTATTATAAAAACATAGTGAAAGTTTACGATTTGGCTCTCCTTTATTATTAATTTTCCCTTTTGGCGATTTTCAATTAAAATCTTAATACATTCCCTGTGTTTATTTTTTTTATTAAGTATTCCAATAATAATAATAAAAAAAAATCTAGTTTATTGAACACTTTCACTGATTTTCAAGAAATCTGTTATTCTAATTTATATGAACACCTTGTTTAAATAGTTTAATAAAATGTTCGGTTAGATTATGTTAGGCGACTACTAAACGGGATCTTGTCATTCAGGTAGATGACAAAAGGGCTGCGTGGGATGTTGGTAGGATAGCTGCACTGCTCCTCTTCTCATTGCTCTTTGGCGTCACAGCTGGAACGAGAATCCTCACTGATCCGCATGCCACTTGATGCGATGGTTCCAGGGTTTCTTTTTTGGCGTCGGTTCTCTCTGGGCTTTTCTGAAAGAGAATCGTGGGCTCTCACTAATGAGGGAGCCGGTGCTGGTGCCTGCTTCTCTGAACCTGACATTAGGGTGGAGTACTCCCTTGGAAGGCACACCACTATCTTCCAGGCTGAAATCTTCCCCATCGCAATGGCAATCGAAATAAGGGAAAAGTAATTTCTATCCTCTCGGATAGTCAGGCATCCTTGATGGCTCTGAGTGACCGTCGAATAACATCTAATTTACTGCGGACTGCAGCCCGTTTGTGGATAAGCTGTGTATCCAGAACAAGGTGTCCCTTCAGTCCATAGACCGGAACCCACAGTAGGCGTTACCGCCTCTGTGAGCAAGTCTCTCATCAAAACGGATGTTCTGATGAAACATCAGCAGCGATGGGCGAACCTGAGCACTTTTAGATGAACAAAACTTTTGCTTGATGGGACCACCAATACAGTTTTTTGCTTGTCTAAGCATGACCTGCCTATCCATAGCTTTCGGGTGTAACATCACATGCAGGACACCCCCCAACCAGCATTTAAACCCTAGAGTAGTGAAAAATTAGTTTGTCACTAAAATTCAGTCCAAGTTTCGTAACAACCACTAAATATTTCACCTCATTGTTAGAATTCGACGTCATAAAGTGAATTAAATGTTATATTCACTCATAAGAGGAAATTTCTATCAAGTAAATAATACTGATGATAACCACGTGCTTATTCCTTATAAAAAATCAGTATATTAAGGGCCAAAACATAGCTGTAAAATTTCACGTCGAGGTAATGCCACTTTATAGTGCAAATTGCATAGTGATAAACACTTAATTTTCACAATCGAAAATCTTTATGAAGTGAGAAAATGTTATAGTTATATATAGTGCTTTTATTAGTGACTTGAATGTTCTCACCATCATCTTCGGCACTCTAATTCCGACAATCTCTAAAGTTTTGTTAAGCAAATCATAACGATGTGCAGGTCACGGTTAAATAGATAACTATATGATGTCTGTAAATATTTGTACGCCACTAAGGAGTGCCTTTAACTTTTTGAAATCAAATAGTGAAAAAAAAGTGATACTGCTGTAGATTATGTCATTTATGTCAATTGAATGGTAATAGTTTGGCGTGTGAAAAGCTTATTGCTACTTTTTAATATAGATTAAATATAATGAGGTTAAAATATATAAAAAAAAAAAACTTTTTTGTCGTTTAACTACTTGATTAGCTCTTGACAATTTAAAATCGATCGATCGAATTTGTATCAAACTTTCGACAATGCACATATTCTTCTCTAGCGGCAACTCTATTATTTATTTATTTATATGGCTTTAAAAACAAAAATACATTGATCGGTTGCATTCAACGCAACCTGTAATATGGCGAATAATCTGACAAATTAAATGTCACTTAATAGTTCCAATTTCATTATTTCAGAACCACAGGGTGATAGGAGAAGTCCAGATATGCCACTTTATTATTGCCATATCCATCAATTTTCATTTCAATCATTATATGGGGATGATTCGTAGTAAAAATCACGATCTTTTCACAATAGTAGGTGATTAGTCCGTTATTATCACTAAAATAAAATGATGAGCACACTGCATAGTGAAATTTCTTAAAAATCGGCCATTTTTTTTTTTGAAATCATGGTGGCTATGGATACAAACATTTGTTCGAAGATGTTTCTTTTATTTCAGAATGTTAGGTGTGTTTATTACATTGAAAATGGAGATACTTTAAAGTTAATCCTAAAATTACTTTGGCTAAAAAAAAATTCGAGTCAAAAAGTTCAAATTTAAGAATTTCTCAAAAATTTACTTAAATCTTTTCAAAATAAACTTAACGTGAACGACTCGGCACTATCCAAACCTTGCAAGTCGAGTGCTGAGTAACTTACAAAATTCTAAGCTTATATAGTAAGACTTTTTAACACTTGCAGTTGAAGCATCTCTATAACGATTATACAAATAATGCCTATCTTACTGATACAAGAGCTAATCTTACCATCTTTCATGTTATTATAAATCAATAAGAAAGAACGCCATTTTTTGTTACATACAAATGAGAAAGGAAACAAAAACTACAAAGCGCATAAGCAAAAGCAGAATAACGATAAATTGAACTGCAGAGCGACGCACGAGTAAAAGCTAAACGTAGTAGGTACTACTGGCTCTGATGATAAATATTTCTCAAATCTCAAATAACTTAGAAGCTGATGATGCATGAGCTTCGGATCTTTCAAAAAAATCAGATCGGTTAAACAGCTTCAATAGATCTGTTTTCTCCCATTTCCCCATCTCTCCTTTGCCTTTACAGGTGAACAGGAAGTACATTCTTGTTCCGAAAAAAAAGAAGGAAAGGATCAGAAAATCTGAGAATAGGACATTTTTAACCTCTGTTAACCATCATAAAACACTACAGTCTTTCTTGGCCACATAGTATCAGGGTATACGATAACAGACTCAATAATATTAATTCTTATCATAACTCTCAAAGGATTAGCTTCATAAAACACCACACTTTACAAATCAATTTAAAAAATAAACGTGTTCCAGCTCTAATAAGTTGTAAAGAAAAAAAAAACCGTCATCAAAAAAGCCCGCCTTCTAATGCTTTATACCATAAAATAAGTCATAGAGAAATGATAAATATATTTTTTGTTTACATACATTTTTAACACCTCTGTGTTATAAAGTTTACGATTATAAGATGAATTCACATAATTAAGCAAAATTCCATTGTTAATCCTATTCGAATTTAATACAGTTCTTCACAAACTAACTTAAGATTTATAGCAGCGAATAGAGGAGAATAAAAATTAAATTTCGTTCACATTCACAAGATATCCGCGTGTAACCATAAAAAAAAAAAAAATTTGATTAAGAAGCATTCAAATGTAAATTCCCACATATGCGGAAGCCTATGTGACTGAACTATGACCACTGCAGTATAGTATAGGAATCAAAGTAACTTGTACATAGTTGGCTAGAAACAATATTTCATCGGATCTTAAAACCACAATACCTCAAAAATCCGCTGCAGAGGAAAATTCTTGAGGCTTTTTGTTGTAAATTTATCGTGATCGTCACACTTAAATATATACTTCTAGCTGTTACGGACTTGTTTCTTCTATCACAGGATGTGGTATAGAGTGCTAGACTCTATAAGAAGCTCTCTCAATGAGGTCTTAATGGGTTTCTTACATAATTTTGCGTTTCCCACTTTGATTAAACTCAACCGCGTCGGCTCACACGTTTTTTTTTTCTTGCTCGTGACCTCTGGTTCTCTATAGTTGATATCGAAGGAAATTCACTGGCTGCAGAAATAAAAGAAACGCTTCGTTTAATTTCGCCGGTAAAAATGAAAATAATATTTGCGCGCGCGCAGATACATATATTCTGGTGGCTAAGTTCAATGAATCTCATAGAATCATTTGGCACTGATCTTGCTGCTTTATCTTACTTTTTGATTATAAGCCGAGAATTGTTTGATGAACCATGACTGACAATTAGTTCCTAATCGCTGGACACAACCTGGTACCAGAGGTAATTTATTCTGATTCTGGGCTTATTTGTTGGAACTTTTTTGGGTATTTTAAGTAAATGGCCTTAATCCATACCATAGCAAGGCAGCCAAAAATTTATATTAGAAGAATTTTGCTAGTCATAGCTCTGGGCGGAACTTTTTTCTCTCGTTGTTTTTTTTTTCTAAACATATGTAGTTGCCTATAAAAAGTCAAATTATGTGCGTCGAATAATACTTTGACCATAATTAGCTTTATCATGGCTTGTGTGTAATTCGTATAATCAAAAAGAAATTGATTACTCCCGCAGAGATTTTTTTATACGCCAATTTGTTAGTAGAAGGGGAATAACCACTTGCCCTTCAAGTTTGACATTAGCTTGAGATTCTAATTATTGTTTTTCTTACACAAAACCATGAAAAATTTATGAAAAATGTCATTGCATTCATAAAACAACGTGCGTAGATTAAAATTAAAAAAATAATAATAAATTATTACTGCAAAATAGCCAACCAATATGCAATATGCTTAAAGATTTGACTTTTCTTTTTAAGCCGTTTATTTGTTTAGGTTCAATCTGCTCTCTGTCTCATTCTCTATTGGAAATGATTAATGTCTGAATTTGTGGTAAGTGACAGCCTCTTAACGATACCCAAATTATTATTAGCTAACTAATTAAGGGAGGCACTTATCTACCTGCTTTGCTGTGATGTGAATTGATATTGAAATGCCTTTTCAAAACATTTTATGTACATTATAAAGGTGTTTTTGCTACTATGCGTAACTGACGATGAGTGACGTGAGCCCATTCCACAGGAATCAAAGTGTTGATTATAAATTGAAAGTTCAATTCTTAATGAATGAGCCAATAGTTAAGGTGATGAGAATTTAATGTATTACAATATTTATTTATGTAGGTATACAATGAATGTCATCGGTAATTAGATATTTGACGAATATTAACTATTATTTGGGCGGAGCCTGTATATACATATGTATATAGGTAGAGTAATAAGTGTTGGGTATTTTTCAGCCAAAAACTGTGTATAAGTACGGAGTTATTTTCCAAATAACAGCCTCGTTTTTGTTTTTACCTTAAATTGGAACAACCTTGTATGTATGTATGTATGTGAATTTCCTTTAACTCTAAATTAATTCTTTTTTTAATGGAATGCTGATTTCAGGATACATTGAGCATTCCTTGGCAGCTAGATAATCTGAAAATAATACAGGGAATGGGTGTAAGATGGTACATATGTGTACCAATCTGTTCATTATAAAAATAAAATAACATACTTTATGCAATGTCTTCTCGTATCTACATCGATTGGTTAATGTAAAGAAATAATTGCCGAACAATTTCCTTTTTTCTGTAAAGTGGATTTTTCTTAGTTGAACCAAATACAGCTGTATTACTTAGGATCCATGCATCATAAGAAGTCTATAGAATATTATTTTCCACCAACTGGCTTATTTTCGCTATTTGATTTGCCATATTAACGCCGTCTATACTTTCTATATTAAAATCGAACCTCATCAGCTCTCAACATAGCTCGCATATATTGTATCATATAAAAATTTTCTTTAAACTTGAAAATACTATCATAACGACATCTTTTGAAAGGTTCCTTACACTCAAACTCTTTGTGAATTACAATTGTTTTTATATATATCATTGGCAATATAATCTCTGTTGTGTAACGTGTTGTTTTCTTGGTACACCAAGCCTCTGTTTGGAGTGTAGTTCACAATGGAATACTTGAAGATACAGGCTCTGTTGTGTATTCAGAAGTTGTAACATTAGCAAGTTGTTCAACAGCTGTTTCCTCATTTTCAGAAGATTTTTTTAAATTACCTACGGTAAATTTAAATATACAGTAGGATATAAGCTGGCCAATTGTAACCTCTTGAATTTTCTGGAATTCCATGCATACCAGGCCTCCTTGCCGACTTCATGTAGTGAATGTCAACTTTAATATTTTATTAATCAATAATTTATACATTTAAAATTTAAAATGTCCACCTTTATTTTTTACGACAGCAGCTCAATCCTTTCATGCATACTTCTAATACAATTATCGATACACATTTGGATTTCCTCTGCACCGTGCGCCATATTTTAGAGATATTCTGAATGAGGATCTCTCGGGAAAGATTATGTCTCTTATAACCTTGGGATTTTAAAATGTATCAGACGTTTTCTATCGCACTTAGGTCGGGGTAATTGCTTGGCCGGAAAGATTGGGATATTATTGTTTGGCTGGAAAATTTTCACAGATTTGACTGTGTATTATTCTGCAGAAAGGTCCACTCCCCTTCCCTGTATCCTGCCGTGGTGATATACGGCAGCAGGATATCCTCAAGGATATTGATGTATATTGGTTCTAGCGTATGGTTCCCTCAAAATCAAAGGCGGGCACCCTTTCTTGGATATTGGAAGGATGAATTTCTCTTTGGGCCTCCTATGGACAAAATTCGTTGCTGTGATTAGAGTGTGGAGCATTGTATCATCACTGAACACAATCTGATAAAAAAATACAAATTACAATGTTTAGATCAATACGCTATATATATATAAAAAAAAACAAAAACAAAAGCCATTACTCAAAAGATTCATGTATTTCCCGTCATCCATTGTCACGTGTCAATCAGTCTTAGCGTAGTCTCGTTTTTTTTTCATTCAGGGGTCAGTCTCAGTTTTTTTTTGTTGGCTGCCGACATTTCAAATTGGCCTCTAAAAAAGGTGTCATCTCAGCGTTCGGTCCGATTTTTCTGGCTCGAAGAATTTTTTTGATTTCCTAATGAGAGGAAACGGTTTGTGATAGCGGTACTAATAATTAGGTGCATTCCCTTGCCATTCCATCTATCATTTTGGGCACTGAAACTCAAATGACTCATAACTGTAGACTTTTGCAATAAATAGCCCGAGCTTCTACTATATAGTATTATTAATATTATTGTATATATATTTTGTAAAAACGATCTCTTGAGGCGTTCTTTTGTAATCTTATTAGGGGTTTTCATTTTTGCTTCCGGTTAATGCCTCCGAACACATCGAAACTTGTTAGCACCAGAGCCATCGGACTGCAATATTAATTATGTTAGATAAAAAAAGCAATTTCCACATAATAGCGTACTTGTAAAATTAAGATAAGAAGTAATACTAAATTTCAGATTAAGTGATAATCCATTCCAAGAAAAAAATCAACTTGATTAATTTTAACAAATCCCAAAAATTCGGTCACCGAAATAAATATTGTTTTTTTCTTCTTGCATTTGAATTCTAGAACAAGAATGCCGAATTTCATAATGCAGAGTGGAATAGAGTTGCGTAGAGTGGGTACTAGCATCCTTTTTTTTCCCACGTAGTAGTGCATATGGCTCAAAATAGAGCAGAGTGGAGCTGCATAAAAATAGGTTCTATTCACGCTACCATTTCCGAAAGCTTGCAAGCTCGAATTTCGAACTACTAGCATGTAGATGGCGTGACAAGAGCTCCATACTTTTTATCATAACTAAAATGTGTTCATGTATTTTCTGATTTAATATTTTTTAGGAATGGTAATAATAAAACAAGGGGTATTTTTTTTTACAAATTTCATGATTTCAAACCCAAAAAAAGTCTGTTAATTTTTAGCTAGTTTCGAAGCACTCTGGTGGTGCCACCAGGTGTCTCCTTTTTCGAATTTCTTATTTTGACAGTTGTTTGCTTGTTTCTCGATTTGGTGTTGCTATGGAGTTTTGTTATGTCAATTTTAAAGTTCGAGTTTTGCTCAGCGCTGAATTATGAACAGCTTCGTTCTGGAGGATGATTCTGATCTTTTGTCGTACTTTAATGTCAGAATATATGACAAAATGAAATGAACTTTTCCACTGCTTTTTTTGTGGTATTATTCAGCTCAGCAACCCTTGCATTACACTGAACTGCATTACACGAACTGAAAATGACACTTCAAATTGTAAATTCAAAAAATATTTTTAGAATTTAAGCACTTGTATTGTTCTAAGTTTGTGTAGAATATCCATTTACCATGGTTTATAATGTTTCTCGCAACCTCGGAAGCAGTTGACTAATTTGTCGTACTTGAAGGCAGGTGCCACACCAGATCATTAATATGCTGATGTACTGATGAGCTGAGGTGCTGCTTATCAGCAGCACTAATATCTTAATGAGGCATGCTACATTATAAAAGGTAGTAATGTACTGATCTGATACTGATCTGCTGATAATCAACAAGTGATTTGCATGTTGCTGATTTTTATTGACATTAGTCGATATTTTATTTTCAAACTAATTAAGTAGGTTACGCGGCCCACATTCGAGACAACTGTTGGTGCAACTGTTGTGTTGGCATACAACCGTTGTTGTATGGTGTGTGGGCCAATTGTAAGAAGCATGCAATGATCGCAAGCTCGGTTGGATGGTTGGATGTGCATGCAGGTAAACCACTGTTGTATATGCGACCGTTGTATGGTGTATGTGCTTGTTGTTCAACCGTTGATCTGATTTCATTATCCGTGAAATTTTCATACAGTGAACATCGTTTTCTGTTGTAATTATAAAAGCTGAAGAAATCGGTCCAACAGTTGTATCGTGTGTGAACTATCATACAACTGTTGGTCCAACGATTGTACAACAGCCGTTGGACCAACAGTTGTATGGTCTGTGGACGGCTTTAATACAAAATATTAAAAATGAGTGAAAGAAATTTTGTTTCAAAATTAGTACAAAGGGTTGAAAAACGAAGGTGCCTGTGGGAATCAACGTATGCAGACTACTGGAAAAGGGATAAATTTTAAAAACTTTGGAGATAAATTTCGTGGTAAATTAGAAAAGATGTTATGTTTTCTTGTGGATTTTTTTTATTAAATTATACTCGGTACTAACGAGTATTAGGGTTTCTGGCAATACGAAACGCTCTTCCAATCAATTTATGAAATTCAAATTTGCAATTGACAATCGTCATTAACATGGCTTCTTTCCTCCATACACGGAATATAACTCGCCTTTCAGGAGGCGATGGGCTTCGTGATATCGTTTATTATAAATTATGGCTCAGTTTTATTATTGATCATGATAATAGTTAGATATTGTCCTTTGTCGTTTATCATAAATTATAGTTAGTTTTCCTTCAGATAATGGTATCAAAAAATCCCGACTATAATAATAAGTGTATATTATATATAACCCATCACACACAATATTTACATTTATTTTGCTTTTTCTTGCATTTTTTAATGACAAAAGGAGCAAAAGCTCTTCCTCATCGCTGAATGCCGTTTTAAGTGCTTGCGATTTTGACATAAAAATCAGATCACTGATATGATAATATATCAGCTGCTGATTTTTTTAAAACTTCAATATCACCACATCAGCATATCAGTATATGATATGATGTGTTGATATCAGCAGCACTAATATTTAATGAGACATGCTACATTTTAAGAGTTAGTGATGTACTGATATAATGCTGATCTGCTAATAATCAGCAAGTGAATTGCATGTTGTTGATTTTTACTGTCATCAGTCGATACTTATTTTTTAAACGAATTAAGTCGGGTTAGTTTAAAATATTAAAAATGAGTGAACGAAATTTTGTTTCAAAATTAGTACGAAGTGTTGAAAAATGAAGGTGCCTGTGGGAATCAACGTGTGCAGACTATGCAAAAGGGATTTTTTTATGAAATTATACTCTGTACTGCAGAGTATTAGGGTTTCTGCGAATACAAAGCCCCTTTTCCAATCAATTTTTGAAGTTCAAATTTGCGATTGACAATCGTCATTAGCATGGTTTCTATCTTCCATACTCGGAATATAACCCACCTTCCAGGAGATGAGGCGTTGGGCTTCCTGGATTTTATCACTTATCATGAATTTTAGTTGGAACTTATCGTATCACCGCATCAGCACACTTGCCTTAGGCATATATTCTGACGTTTATTCATTGCAAATTCATTTTAGTTTATTTTGTGGTTGATGAAAAGGATAAATCAAAATGAATATGACGAATATAAATGTACGACAAATTTGTGATCAAATGTCAAAATATATGACTAAAATATATGCCTAAGTTACGACAAAACATCAGAATCACCTCCTTGGACTCAGAGCTCACTCTGCTTCACTCTTCATTGTGAATTCGGTATAATGCTCGTAACAAAAAACAGGGGCATTGGGATGGGAGCTAATTCAGGCGAAGTAAATCAGCATACAAGAAAACATAAATGCAGCTCCCGGAGTCATGAGAGTCGTGATTCCGATAACAAAAGCAAAAGCTTGCTTCTTTTGTTGGGGGCTTGGGTTGGAAGTTAACGTCGAAACAAAAAAGAAAACACCAGCCAAAATTAAGGAAGTAACAGAAAATTCCATGTTTATTCAGAAATTGTAAAATATAAAGGGTGCTAAGCTGTCTTCATTACATTTTTTTATATAGGGTGTCAAACTTATTGTATCACTAACGCTGCTCATTTATATTAAGATCATCATAGATGGATATTTTTTGTCAATGTGCACATTTCAGTTCATCATCATAGTTTCATTAGAATGAGATCTAGTGAAACAAATCTCGTATTTTTGTAAATTTTTCCTTGAAAGTTATGAAGGAAATCGCCCAAATTAACACTATATTTAGCAATAGCAAAGCTTTTAATAGGGTTAATATTCGTTAGGTGTTTATTAAGCTGAGCGTATTCGGTTGACATCCTTTACTTACATCGATGGATTTCTTCCTATTTTTCTGATCGGAGGCGAACGATTGTGATCAATGAAGTATGTAACATTTCGTATTTCTCATGTATTTCCGAAGTCCCACAGAATAGTCATTTGGGCCCTATTGTTTTTATCCTCTTTATTAATGGGATACACATGCTGACGAATGTTTCAGGCTCAGATCAAAAAATTGAAATCGAAATTCGACTCGTTTCTTTCCGCTTCTATATCTTCAAGGATGATGTTATTTAACACTCAGATCAAAAAATTGAAATCGAAATTCGACTGGTTTCTTTCCTCTTCTATATCTTCAAGGATGATGTTATTTAACACATGAAAATGGCTAGGGAGACGGATTGATATGCGTGTAAGCAAATCTGCCGTAAGTATAGTATAGCACATTGGAGACTCATTTTTGAAGATTTGCGTTAATTAAAAAAAAAAATTATCTCAATTCAATCAATCATTTGTTTTAAAATGATAAGAACGCCCCTCCTATAGAATACAAGACGAATTTGAACTGAGGGGAAGGTTCAGAAGAAACTAAACCAGCTTGTATGTACATACATATACATACATATACATATATCAGTGGTATAAATTATTTGAGAACAGAATTCATTTACCTTGGATAAAGATCAGATTTATCATTTGAATAAGAGATTAATTCCAGCTGTCGGAATTCATTTGAAAAAATTTTAATAGTATTTGCTTCTTTGAATTGCCTCCAGGGGGAGGACAAAAGTAGAAGAAAATGTCTGCTTTATTCCCTAGATGATACCTGTCCGCCTGTGTGCACGCAACTCGAGAGCTGAAATTTTGCACACCGGCTTTTAAAAAGAAAAGTAAATTTAAGTTCGAAAATTACACAAATCGGTTAACTTCTTTCGTGTGGTTGACATACAAAAATTTCGTTTTCCACTATATATGTATTTGGGCACTGCCTGAGAGCACGTCAACGTAGAGAGCTGAAAATGTGTACATGGTGTTTTCATAAAAATAGTATACATATATAATTTCAAAAATGTGCTAAATCGGGAAATCCCCTCTTGGTGTTGTCATATGAAAATTTAGGATTTTTACGTATACTGTGTACTGAAAAGTTCTTCAGGTTATAATCATTTTTTTCTGACCGACGAGCCGCTCTAGGAATATATGCAAAAAACCGCTTCAAAAATCAAACTTGCATAGATGGGTAACCATACGAAATTACATTCGGGTATTCATCTTGAGTATTATAAAAATTGGGAGCAGACCAATTCTAGCTTTTTCACTTGTTTACTTGTTAAAATCATGAATTTTGACAACCCGTGAAGCAATTATACTATCTCCATATCTTAAATTTTATAACGGCACAAAAAAATTGAATTCTGCATAATTTTACATTTTGCGTATATTAATAAATTCAAAAAATCATTTTATGTAGATAACGTTTACAAATATTCAATTTAGTATCGAAAAGTTTACTAAAACACGAGCGCGTTTCTTTTTCAGAATTCAGATTTTATTCAATTTCCTGATAAGAGAATTGCACAAAATCGCAAATGGCTTTGAAGAATTTATTCATTAAATCCATATGCGCGCACACATACACACATCACTTTTGCGTTACTTTGCGTATCTTCTTCATTTATTTATTGATTGCAGAACTTAAAGTCAATTTAGCTCAAAGATAAGACCCTAATTGGCAGCTTAATTAATTGTAATTTCATTAACCTATACACAGATCAAGTAAATCTTCAATGGAGCATGATGGCTTTTCTCGCTAAAAAATTGATTGTCTTAAATAATTGAGAGATTTAGGTTACTCAAGATAAAATTACTGTTGCTGTTGTTTGAATGCATAAATTTAGATTAGAATATTATTGGTCGACATTTTATTGATTTTATTATGAATGTATTGTAACTTGTGAGAAAATTCGAATTACGTTTTTACTATGAAACTCCTGCTGAATAATGTTAGATATTTATTAGACCTATCCATTTTTTCTCTGCCGTTCACCATGGCTTTACAAAGCCGAGTCTCTAAATTTTAACTCAGTTTTAGTTGAACCAAAAATGCTTGAAAGTAAATATACATAATATAATATATATTTTTGTCTCTTTCCGTGAGAGCATACTTTCCCACTGAACTGTAAACGATTGGTTACAGTTATACCTCATCTTGTAAAAACACTTACTTCCACTCAAAATTTAAAACAAACATAGTCCCAAATACTTTTTTGTAAATTCAATAAATCCCACGGACAAAAAAATTGCATTGAAACTCCTAGAAATGTTCATGGTTGAAATATTTTTATTTATGATATAACTAGGGGGAGTCGGCGTGGAGTGGGGAGTGATAAATAATATCTAAGCTATTATCTGACTCGATCGCGCGATTCCGTACCTACTCTAGGATTTCACTCTGTGTCTTATGTGTGGGTGCGTGTGTGCACGTGTATGAGTGTGCGTCCAAAGCCCTCGAGAATATTTCACAAGCCATGAAACAGAATCCCTCACTACCGCATGAGAACTCCAACGGAGTCCTAACATTCTAAAATATTTGCAGTGTTCTTATGTAAAACTGACAAAAGTTTGATTTGAATATCTCCTCCGCCCTAAACTACTATTCATACAGACAAATGGTGTTCTGATAATCTTAAGCTTGCTTTCTTATCTTCCGAACCGAAAAAAATTATTTATACCTTTTCTTACAAAATTATTTAAAAAAATTTATCTGAACCAAATTACAGCGATTCCTCAAACAAAAATTCTCAGCTGAGTAATCATTGTATATATATTGCGCTGTGCCGTGGCTGAGATATCGAATTTAGCTGCCTCCCGCTGCACATACACACATGCAATTATTACTCGCTGAGAGTTTTTGAGCGTAAAATGGTAAGGTTACTTTGCAATCAAAACTATTTTATTATTTTGTTGTAGTCTATGGGAAGGTAAGGACCGAGCTTTAAATTACTAGAAGACTATTTCCTGTATTGATAGTAGTTTAGGCTCTATAGCATATACATATAAAGTCAGTGTTTGGCACTTTTCCATAAGCATCAATATAGAATATCGTAGGGTACGGACTCCCAACGCACACATATTCATTTCTGTTTCATGGCTTGGCAAGTATGCTCGAGGGTTGTGGTAGCTCTCTACGTCGACGCGTTCTCATGCAGTGCCCAAATATATAGTAAAATATATAGTAAAACACGAAATTTTAGTAGGGCAACCTTACGAAGGAGTTGCCCGATTTATCCCATTTTTGAACTTAAATTTGCATTTTCTTTTAAAACGCCTTGTACAAAATTTGAGCTCTCCACGTAGACACGTTCTCAGGCATTTTCTAAATATATAGTGAAAAACTAAAGTTTTGTATGGCAACACTGAACAGGGGTCGCCAGATTTGGCCCATTTTTGAATATGTATTTGCAATTTTCACGAAAACGCCATGTACAAAATTTCAGCTCTCCACATGGTCCGCGTGGTCAGACAGTTTCCAAATATATAGTGAAAACCCAAAATTTTGTATGGCAATACCAAGAAGGGGTTGCCCGATTTGGTTTGTTTTTTAAATTTTATTTGCTATTGCTATGAAAACACCTTGTACCAAATTTCAGCTCTGCATGTGCACTCGTTGTCAAGCAGTGTCCAAATACATATACATATACTAAAAAACGAAATATTTGTATGGCAACCTACGAAGGAGTTGCCCGATTTAGTCCATTTTTGAACATATATTTTCAATTTTTATGAAGACGCCGTTGTCAGGCAGTTTTTAACGTCTCGACAACAGTGCCATCTATCGTATCTCTCAAGCTGGAACTAACCAAACACAATCCCAAAGTTTCATTGAAATCGGTTGGGCAGTTTCGGAGATTAGCGTGTACAAACACAGTGACACTGGATTTTTATATATTACGATAATTCACACAGTTCAGATTTTTTAAATTACAATACTCTCCTTGGTGCTGGGACATCGAAACGGATCATCGATGTTGACATCGCCAACAACCATCGATGTAGCGATAACATTGATCAGATAACATCGATGTAGAAGCAGCATCGATGATATTGAATTAAATAGAAATTTCACGTTATCTGTTTTGATATTATTATTATTATTTTAATTTAGTTTAGTTGTTTGTTTGCTTAAAACAAAAAGCGATATATATACGATTATATGCAACATAGCAAATATTTAAATATTGGATTTATTTTTGTGACTAAATTATTAACAGAGGAAGTACCGGCATGGATCAAACGAAATGCCCATATGTGATATTTTGATAAAAACATTTCAAACTGAAAACCTTAAATTCATAAAATGGGATTCAGGTAAGGCCTGTACATTTTACGTTATAATTTGAGAACGGTCAGATATTTTCTAGTGTTGCGAAGGCTGACTTGTGGAGCATCGATTAGGCTTTCTGCATTCTTTTCTCTGTCCATCATACCTACTTTTAGGTTTGGGTAAATTGCTTAATTTTATTTCCTTAAAAATCAGGAAGGGATATTGATATAGGAGACACATTTCCAATGAAAGTAATAATATAGAATGTATTTGGAATTTTTTGAGCTTATAATGTAATATAAAATTAAGCAGTCCGTGTTATACATATCAGTGCCGTATTGCATGTAATTTCCAAACATCGAAAGATGACATCGATGTCATTCGATGTTGGAATGTGACGACATCGATATGAAAATGTGAACGAAACATCGCCTAGCACTAACTCTCTCGAAAAATTGCAAATCACCATTTTATTAACTCGATCCTTTAAAAATTAAAATACATTTTGTATAGGAAAATCATAATTTGGCCATTCAGGGTTAAGGCCGATGTGATAGATCGCTGCACATTGTTTTCAATCTAAACGCTCACACCAACGCGATAGATCACAGCGATACAAAGAATTTCTGCAGAGTTTGACCAGCGATTTAAATGTCTATCGCAGCATGCACAATCTATCGCGAGCTGTGAGATTAAAGTGTAGTAGAAAAAGAACAACGTGGAGGCTAATATTTCCAAGGAGTTGAATACATGTTGGGTTAGGTTTACAATATTGGTGACCTGGCCACTGCGACCCTGCGGACACCGCGACCAGGATTGATTTATTGTGTCCTCCCCTAGTGCTTACATCTAGTCTAGAATACAAGTGGAAAGTGTTAAACGAAGTAAGATTATAGACTCGTAAAGTTAGCACCACAACTTCGCCCGATTTAACTTGGAACTATCTCGGAACTATCTAAGAATTTATCGTTAATTTGTCGTGAAAACCATAAGATTGTCGTGTCCTTTTTTCTAAAGGAAACTGGATGTGGTGCTAAGTGGACGTCAAGTTAGCACCGCAACTCACTAGAACTCAGCCTAACCGTATCGGATTGGAAAATTTCACATCTTGGGATTTGTTGTTAATTTATAGTGAAAATTATTTGTCGTATCCTGTTTTCTAAAGGAAACTGGATGTGGTGCTAAGTTGACGTCATCCACTTTCCTTTAGATAAAAGGACACGACAAAGTTATGTTTTTCACGACAAAAAATTGTCTTTTTCAAAATAATTCCTCAAATTTGAAGAAGACTAAATTCCTATATTTTTTGTATGAACACTTTTTTTTTGTAAGTCTGATGTGTAACGTGTTACAGCGGCGGAAACGTGACCATTCTTCCAAATAAATGTATACATATAGTACCATTTATACAGGATGTTTAGTCTATGGTGGTCCATAGGACAGGAGGTGATAGTAGTCACCTAGTCAAACAAAAAATTGTATGGCAAGGGGGGAGTGGCATCTCAACCGTTTCGGAGTTACATAGGGTGATTAAGAAAAATATATAATCTTTCACAAAATACCCTGTATTTTAAAAAGTACGGAGTGTACGGTCAATTACAGAGCTTATTGTATGCAGAACGTCATGCCCTTTCCAACGACTGCTCGACCAGCCTCGTACTCCTCTCCCTCCAGGAGTTATGGTGAATAGTATCTAATGGTCTTATAAATCTGGGATTGAACCTTCTTATAATTGTATGCCCAGTTATTGCATGTAAACAGATGAATTTCTAAGTTTCCAATGTCTTTGATAGGAAAAATATTTGTCTATACTTGAAAATTAAATGACAATTGATGAATTACAAAGACATGATCGAATCTAAATTTTCCTGCAGTCTCTCTTGGATATCTAATTTTAAGCATATCTGGTTCGGAGAGTTTTCTCTATATACATACATATTTTCAAAGTCATAAACATACACTTGCAGACGCGCAATATTTTACTAATACTTCTTTAACCTCAATTTTTAAGTACCTACTAAAAAATACACAAATTTGCGAACATCTATTGGTTACAAAACGTTTACGACAAACCCCATCAACATCCAATTCGATAACAAGTAGATGATTATCTAAATCAAGAGCACAATGTCAGCAAAACGATTAACATTAATTCTATACAATTATTGCAAGATTTATTTTCGATTTAAACTGTCAAAATAAACATGTTAATTTTATCTATTCTTCAAACAACTTCACACTTATAAACTATGAATTTATAAACGACTAATTTATACCTACCCTTTTGGAAATTTAAATCTTAATGCATCATCAAATGTGTCGTTCGTCACATTATTTTCATATATTATCAATAACTAGCTGCCACTCTAACTGCTATTGAATAGGTTTCTTTTTTTTGCAAGAAAAATTATTCGTTCCTTGCCCATTTTTTTGTCTGCATTTTAAGGCCCATCCTAATACTATATTGACTGCAAAACTATTTATACATAAAAAAGATCACACAAAAACATGTTGACTAGTTTTACGATATATGTTTTGTGTCGCCTACCATGGCTACGTAGATTAACCCGTAGAATGCAGCGAAACTAGAAACAATTTTAATTAAGATCCTCTTATTCATAAAAATGATACCTTTATCTACCTGCTGCATAAAAAATTGACACATTTTGTTGTCAATTTGTGTTCATTTCAACATTCATTCAAGCACTTTGAAAAAAGACCTTTTCTTGTGGTCACACCTAAATTTGATTGGGGCGAAAATTTTAAATAAAAACTTAATAAATTCTCCCACCAAGCACAGACGATGATGATAATGTTGTATGGAAATTTATAACCTTTTACGCTGTCTAAATAATATTAGATAATAGATCAAAGAATTATTTCTTTTTATTTATTGTATTTATTTTAATTTTTCAGGATTTCAATGAACAATGTCCTTATTCGTTATCACCTGTCAGTGTGAAGAGCCAAAAACTTTTGAGGTCACCTCGAAAAGCTACAAGGAAAATATCCAGAATTCCGTTTAAAGTAAACTAATTAAATGAGATTGGTAAAATTTCAGAGTTTTTTATAGTTGATTTTTTTCCCAGGTATTAGATGCTCCAGAATTACAAGACGATTTTTATCTTAATTTAGTCGATTGGTCATCACAAAATGTACTTGCTGTTGGCTTAGGTAGCTGTGTTTATCTCTGGAGTGCTTGCACTAGTCAGGTGAGTTATTTGATATTTTACAACACATCTAATTTCGTTAAAATATTTCACAAAAATCTTTAGATAATAAAAATTATTATAGTCATAGTGATTAAAAAAGTAAAAACGTAAAATGGGCTAGAAAAACATATTACAGTGATCGTCCTAGGTCCTCAAAGATTGCATCGTTTGAAATAGATAATGATGACAGATGCTTAGGGCAATTAATCCCATCACACAAACAGAGTTATTATTCGAGTGTTCTAATGGTAGAATGGAAGAATTAAGATCAAACAGGGCGGGCACACGCCAAGATTAGTGTTCATTCTTGAGAGTTTCTCGAGAAAATAGTATAATTTGTTTTCCTCATTTCTCGAGAAAATAGTTTATTCTCGAGAAAGCCACCAACACTCAAGTCGCAACCAGGATATCGGAGATTTTTTCCTCCTAATAGTCCCTTTACGCCAGTGGCTGACAAGACTGTAAGAAATCATAGGAATACGTAACAAATTAAATCGAAAATCGACAGTAGCAAAAACAGGAAGAAATGTGTGGTGATCTTTCGACTTTTTTTCCTTATATGTAATATAAATTCTGGTGATTTTAGAAGCTGTGTTAAGAGGTCAGTACAGGCATGTAATTAACAGAGAGGTAATGTATGCAATACTAACTTTTCCTACCGACAATTCTCACACAATTCTCAGAAGTTTATGAGGTTATGTTTTAAGAAGAATAGTATAAACTGACACAACGTACATCTAGATATGAAAACCCAAAAATGAAGCGGTACGAAAGCTGACCCCCTAATGTCCCCCTAATAGAAAGCTCTATACATTCTCTCTCTCTGCTGTATTATGCTATATAAATTCTTCGCAACATTTGTTACTGATAGATTTCTTTGGTTGAATATAAAGTTAAAGAGTTTTGAAAAAGTGATCCGGATTTATATGGAGATTTTCATATCTAGTTGTATGTTGTCTGTGGTATAAATAAGGATTGAGCAACTTTTAATCTTTGCAATAAGATTGTAAACATTCAGCAACACCTTATATAATTAATTATCGAGCCAAATTCAGTTTCTTTACGGCAATAAGCCAAAAGGCTATTTGAAGGCCCTACTACTGATCAGATAATTTTAATAAAATTACTAAAAGCCATAAATAGATTCAATCTGCAACGGAATCCTGCAGAAGTAAGGCAACTGATGATGAAATTATATATTGTACTGTAAAAAGGAGGAGTTAAGTTAGCTCAGACCATAACGAAACTAAAAGATGAAGAAAAAAATTGAGTGTATCTATTAACATATTAACTAGCATTAAAAATAAAAGATACATGGATGTTATCATATATAAAAAATTTCTAAAGATTCGTCAAATCTTGGGTTGGTAGGTGTTCTGCCGAAAAAACGTTAGTTAGAGTTGCTTTAACACAAAAATTAGATGAAAGTGGTATTTCTATTGTATAAAAGATAGTGTACTGTAGGTAATAAGTGACGGTGCTGCCTTTATGCAGGAAGATGAATTGGAAAGTTGTGTGTTGCAAATCAGCAACAATGCTTTAATAATGGTTTGCACTTAGCTATTTTGAAATTTTTTAAAACTTTTTACATTGAGTAGAAGAAAGAAAGTAACGAATTAAGGAAGATAATAGTGATAGTGAAGATGAAGATTACTTATCAAAATATGAATTGAATTTTCAATTTGAATTAGTGAGAAACAGAGAGTTGTAAATGCGAAATCTTATAGAATTACAATTATGAAAGGAGAATTTTTGAATATTTTTACAATTTTCCGTATTTATACCGTATACCTACGGGAAATTGCAAAAATATGCAAAAACTCTCCTATCAAAAATATCGTTTTGCAAAATTATGAATACAAATAAAAAGAGGTGTCATTACTTTTGAATTATAACA
This sequence comes from Dioctria rufipes, assembly GCA_963924295.1. Classification (NCBI taxonomy): domain Eukaryota; kingdom Metazoa; phylum Arthropoda; class Insecta; order Diptera; family Asilidae; genus Dioctria; species Dioctria rufipes. The sequence continues at coordinate 168,543,161 of OZ002742.1, read as the reverse complement.
CTAGTTGGCATACTATGGAGACGATGATCAAATGCCTTTTAACCTTTACAAGTGAGAAAAGATTTTATATTATTAACTACAGAAGTAGCATTTGTTTTATCGAATTTAGAAAAGGTCAGCAATGAGGTATATGTTAGAAGTTTCTTATTGCAATTAAAGGTGAAAGTAAAACAATAAACAAGAACATCATTAATATTCACAAAGTCCCACTTGAGAAGAAAACAAGTAAAAAAGCTAGAATTGGTCTAAGACCAATTCTTAGGATACCCTAGATGAATGCCCGTATTAAATTTCGTATGGTCACCGATCTATTCAAGTATTGATTTTGAAGTTGTTTTTCGCATATATTTCTAGAACGGTTTGTCGCACAGACAAAATGATTATAACCAATTTTATAGGATTTCGTATTCTGCAGAAGTTTTTAGTACCATAAAAATGTCTTGGACTGATCGTTTTCAAAGTATACGTAAAAAACCGAAATTTTTATATGGCAACACCAAGAAGGAGTTGCCCGATTTAGTCCATTTTTGACATTTTATTTCCTAATGTAGTAAAAACATCATGTGCGAAATTTCAGCTCTCTACGTCGACGCGTTCTCAGGCAGTGACCAAATATATAGCGGAAAACGAAATTTTTATATGGCAACCCCACGAAGGAGTTGCCCGATTTGGCTCATTTTCGAACTTAATTTTACTTTTTTTTTTTAAAGTCTGTGTACAAAATTTCAGCTCTCTACGTGTTCGCGTTCTCAAGTTATCGTGCGCACAGACGGACGGACGGACGGACGGACGGACGGACAGACGGACGGACGGACGGACATGCAAAAATCGAAATAACTTTTAATATTATGAATGGGTGTCCAATCCATTTTGCTCTACCATCATTATTTCGAGGTGTTACAAACGGAATGACAAACTTAGTATACCCCTATGATTTCATCTAGGGTATAAAAACATATATGTACACATTTTTTAGACTATTGTAGAAAAATTATATGAACAAAATTGCAAAAGAAATGTTAAATAGATGATTTGTTAGTTTTGAACAGATTTACACTGACGAACCAAAAGTAAACGAAGTTCCAAACCATGGAAATGAAGAGCTGTTCCTTCAAGAGCAACTTAAATTTATCTATAACAGACAGTACCAGAGAGTGAGCCCTGGTGTTGTTGAAAATTATTAAACAAGAATTCAATATATTTCAAACAACGGATATAAGAAAAACAAATTTGGAACTACATACTTAGAAATGATTTGTTCAATAATTAATTAGTAATGAACGTAATTTTACTATTGCGAAGGATTTTGTTAAGAAGAAGAGAAATCCATTGTTCAATAATACTTTGATGCGCGATGTTTTTTGAAAAATTATATCAAAGCTAACTATAAAGGAATTAAATTTTGTTTTGCAATCATTTTATATCTACACCTACATATTGAAATAATAAATAAAATATATATATTCAGTATTAAAGAGTGGTACATATTTTATTGTTATATAACCTTTTAAATTGAATATAAGCGAGTAAATTTTATTTTATATATGTATGTATTATATGAGAATTCTCGAGATTTTTGAGAAATAAGAGGTAATTTTCTCTTTTCTTGAGAAATGAAAACTATCGAGAAATCTTAAAAACTGGCCAAGATATATATGAAAAATCAAAAATAAAGAATTGTGATAACAACAGCCATCCGTAAGAAGGATTATTTTCACTAAGGAAGGATACGGTGATGTAGTAAGTCAGAATTGTAGAGAGACATTCAGCCTATAGCATAGAATTCTAGAATGATACAAGATAGTGAATAAAAAATTAAGATCGTCGGCTCAAGGAAGACCTTGTTATGGATAATTCACTCCAATTTCCCCAGCCACCCTTTGACATTGTGGGCATCAAATTGTGTATAATGTCCTTTATGACCTGAAAATATAGGGGATGAGCGGACCTTAGTCAACTTTCATTCCGAAGAGGGCTCCAGGAGAGTGACAAGTTATAACATACTAACAAATTTTCAGACGGAGACCGCAGTCAACCCGTAATCGCACAGTAATTTAGGTGTACACTTAGTTCAGCTAGTTCGAGCTTAAAATCACCCCCATAGCATCTTAATGGATAACATTTTATTTCAAAATAAAAATCTAACCGGTCTATCTTAACAAGTCATTGTAACAGGAAAGCTTAATTGCCTGATTTGAGCCGTATGATTTCAAAAGATAGGTTTACTTAGAGTAATTCAGTATGGTATTTAATACAAAAAATTTTTTATTGCTTTATTTAACTGTACTATTTCAAAAAAATAAGCATAATTTGTTTATTCTGAAGCCGTATTTCGAAAGAAAAGCTTAATTGCATTATGGTATTGCACTATTTCAAAATATTGGCATAATTAAGTTATCATAAGGTAATATTTCAAAAATAAATTGAAAGGATTTCCATAAATTACCTGGATAAAACGGTCCTTCTACGAAGACCTTAGGGAGCAGCTATGTTCCTGAAAATGAAATCGGAAAGAGAGGAAAACAAACGAAATCACTATAAATCTGGCCGGGTTTTTCTTTATATTTCACGTTAGTTCATCTTCCTGGGTCAGAACTATACTAATACCACTATTGGTCAAGCTTCGTTCAATATGTGAGCACGCTTGTACAGCTGTAAAATCTTCATTTTTAATAGCATATCTTCACGGACTGTATTATCGACAGATTATTTATAATGTGGGAGTTTAAACTAATCCCTTGTTAGTGGGAATATTTCAACTTGTTAACGTAAAACACACTATTACTTCCGGCAAAGGCTTCCTCCTCAGACGGCCGCGTCTAGAATAGTAGCCCTTTCTTTCAAATGTCAATTCGACCCCAAAAGTGCGTTAATAATACATCCTAGCTAAGGACTACGGTTAATTATCGGAATATAAACGTGTAATATAATTTCAAATAGGCGTTAGCCCAACATATTGATAATAGTATAGTTCGGATCTTAAGCTTTCCTCGGCTAGATAAAAGCGTATGCTACAAGTTGTTAGTTATGTAAACCCATTTTAAATAAAATTCACAGGTATGAAAATGTTCAACATTCAAATTGTCTTCAAATACACAGTTTATACTAAATACATTCGCCTTACATACCTATTCATATTCAAATCCCTGACGGTGACTAGCTTATGTAAGTTCTTATGCACCAAGTTAGCATCCTGGTCAGTGAAATCATCTTACTTTATAGCATGAAAACTAATTTAAATGCAGTATATAAAAAAAAAACAACATGTATTGTTTAATTATTTTACTGCTACAAAATCATTATTACGTTAATACATTTATGGCATAAAAAAAACTATTTGTGTTTCTGTTTACATTTCCACTTGAACTTGAAAGTACATCTTTTTACCTTATTGAACTTAATTATGGTAAAAGCTTTATAAAAAAAACAACATCTAAAATTTTCAGAACTTTCAATTTATACACAATTTCAGTAATTTGTTGCCAAATTTATTAAGATATCAAAGATTTTCTTATTTTCCTATATATTTTTCGATATATAGAGTAAATTTTAAACACCGAGTGACGTCACCACAATTTTCTCTCCAGACAAAATGGTGGAACGTGGTTCATAGTTCATACCTTGTATTCTATAGGGGCTTCCGGCAAGCACTGTCTCAGTGAGACAACTGAGACAAAACTTTGAGCAATCGTCTCAGTTGTCTCAGTTCAAAACAATCAGCTGATTTGCCAATATTGATATTTAAATAATTTTGAACACCTAAAATGGATAGTAATAAATTGAGAAAAGTGTTGTTAGTTTATTCAAGAAAATTCAGTGTCACTTGCTCAGTGGAAGTGTTCGAAATTGGTAGCTCAATATGGAACTGAGACAGTTCACCGAAAGTGCAGTCTCAGTGAGTCAACTGAGAATATCTCACTTGTCTCACTGATAATGTGCTTGCCGAAAGCGTCTTATATATCTTGTTCCAGCTCAAAACTTTTTTCTTTTCCCTTTTTTTTCGAACTTGGTAGCATAGTGCACCGTATTAGCTGCGACCATAAATTACATCCGAAATAACACGACGAAATAAATAAAGAACGACACCCAAAAAACTCGGCTTATAAATAAAAATTCCGCTTTTAATTCTGCTTGAATGTGTCACTAAAGTCAATCAATTTTACAGCTTCAATAGCCGCGATGTAGTAGTTGGAAATTTTTGATAATCATGCTAAGCGTACTAGAAAATACCCAGAAACTTGATTACAGGATACCTCAAACCAAGGCTTGAAGCATTTTATCAATACAGCGTAAGTTAGCAATAGGCCTATTTGTTATATAAAAAATTTACTACCTTCCTTATGCAAATGAATAATCATCCATGAAGGAACAATATCTGGGTCAAACGAATACATAGATTCGTCAAGTAAGAGGTCTTTAGAGAAGTCGGAAATAACCTTGTCAATATCTCCCGAAGCACAGCGAATATGATAATTCATTCGTTTTGAGAGTTTACAAATCTCCAGAACAGCTTTACGTTGGATAGAAGAGCTTGAATCACAAGCCGAGATCCAATTATAGGAGGGATTCTGAAAATAAAGTAAAATTTGTATATCTTCAAAAAAATAATTATTAGTTTTTATTTGAATGGCTGAAATTTTGGGCATTGATACCTAGTCAGACTTTTTAGGAACTTTGGTAATAATTCTTGTCCAGATCTCTTTGAAAAAGTTGAGGTTTTTGAGTATTCTTTTTCACTGTTTATATTCAGCTTTACTTAAGCTCCAATATTTGTAAATTTGAATTTACATTTGCAGCATTATTATCTATTTCAATGTAGTCCAGATCTACATAGACTCAATAAAGTCTATATCTATATATATTTGGCCGGACATGGCAACTTCGCATTTGGATGAGTTGTGAGTTTATTTTTTCTTCCATTCTATTGCATTCGTATACTTCTTCTGTCTGAGTAATGGTAGAATTTAGGGGTCAATGATCCAGCAGTTTGCAACAGAACCGATTTTGTAGATTTTTGAACAATTCCTTTTTGTTTGCTTTGTTTGCAGCTCCGTTTATTTTAAAGTGGTAGATACTAGTACTATCCCTCAATTTGAAGCCGTTTAACTTTCATAATTTATCGATTTCTTTATCTCCAGCTTCCGTCTAACCCACTTGGTAGCATTCTTCTCAAATAACTTCCATACAACTTTTGTCATTTTCGATATTATATTAGCCTTTTTTGACTGACAAGATTTTTCTTTAAATCTTGCGTCCTATTCTACTTGAATCTTCTAAATACACAATAAAATATCGTCTCTGAAATATAACATAATTATAAATGCACAAAAACGATCAGAAAAAATGTAAAATGAATTACTGGACCAGGTTTAGGCACCAGAAAAGCTCAACCAAGTAGTGTCGTTGAATAAGACACGATTAAGGAATGAGGAAGCATGCAGTAGAACAACCGAAATTGACGATAGCAAATCGTAAGAGAGAAAAATCATTCGATGGTAGCATATCATCTACAAGCAGAGGCGGATCCAGCTTAAATTTTCCTAACAAAATGATTCACTGAGCAGTAAATCTATTCTACTGCACCTTTGTAAAAAAAACATAACAATTTTTGGGAGTGTTCAATTCGACACATTTAGGAACGTAGGTTCTAGCTAGCACCTTGGCCTTCGCTCCAATTTAGAGCGTGGTTGTTGAAGCCTATAGAGAAAACGGGAAGCCTGGATACTTGTACATGAGCGCGCTTTGCTTGGGGTGTTTGAAGCAGGACAGCGATAATTCATGTAAACGCGATGGAAGGTTTGTTTTAATTGGAAACAGCTGCCAAATGGTCTTTGATAAGCCTTCGATGTAAAGACAGCTTCTTAGAATATTATCGGGGCGTGACAAAAAAAAAGCATAAACAATTATAACTCGTAATTGGAGAAATTCAGCGAAACTATACTACGGCGGACAAGTCATTGTGCATTGTGTAGTGAGTGTTATTACATTTAAAGCAAGAGATTAGTTTTCAAATAATTTTTTTTTTATTATTTCGTAAAATGCAAGCGTTAAATAAAAACAAAATAAATCTGCAGATTGGGAAAGTCTGAATCAGTATCCTAGAGAATTTGATTGCTCGGTCTGTTTTGCTTCAATGCATGTTGATGAAAGCACATTTGAATTTAGTACAATTCCAAGTCTTGGCATGCGTGAATACATTCAGTATTTATACAGCAAAATTGCTCTAGGTTTAACGATAAGTGCAACCAAGCAATAAAAGAGAAATAGTCAGCTTTTTGCACTTATCAATTGCATCTATGTCCAGAGTGGAAACACCATCCAAAGAGAAAAATTTCTTTTTGACCAGAATGTTAGAATCTTGGCAAGACGCAAAGGCACCAAAGGCTCCTGTGGCCCTATTCTGCATTCTCACTCACGTATGACTGTATGTGAGAAATCACTCACTTCGATCTCACTCACGCATCACTTAGGTATTCTAGAAAACAAATGGAATGAGATGTACACTGTTAAATAAAAAATTCCACCACATTCGTGGTGAATTTTATGTGACTTTATAGTTGCTATAGAGCCTAAACTACAGGGTTCTCCAATAAGAGGTGTTATTTTGATATTCAAAGAAAAATGTAATTTTTTGAGATAAATGATCGGATCTTTATTTCATTATAAAGAGGAAGGTATGCCGTTAGTAATGGAAAATAACATCAGCCAAATGACCACCACGACCACGCTTACAGGACCATATCCTTTTCATGAAATTTTCCATAACCAAATCGAAAAGTGGCTGCCCTATGTCCTCGATAGCCTCACGAATTCCATCTTTGAGGTCTTGAATCGACGCTGGGCTGTTGGCGTAGGCCTTCTCTTTCACGTGGCCCCAAAGGAAGAAGTCGCAAGGTGTTAAGTCACAAGATTTCGGTGGCCAATTGTGATCACCTCTTCGAGAGATAACACGGTCCGTAAACTTTTCCCGTAAAAGATCAATGGTTTCGTTGCTTGTATGGCACGTAGCGCCGTCTGTTGAAAGTAAACGTTGTCCAGATCAATACCATCCAATTCCGGCCATAAAAAATCATTAATCATCTGTCGATAGCGCAATCCATTCACCGTAACTGTTGCTCCAGCCTCATTTTTGAAAAAGTAAGGTCCAATGATCCCGCGGGAATATAAACCGCACCAAACAGTCACACGTTGACGATAGAGAGGCTTTTCAACAATAGCTCTTGGGTTTTCCGAGCCCCAGATGCGACAATTTTGCTTGTTGACGAAGCCATCGAGGTTTAAATGGGCCTCATCACTCAAGATGAGTTTTCGATGGAATTCCGGATCATTTTCATGCATTTCAAGGACACAATCAGCAAAGACTCGACGTTGTTGATGATCGGCCGGCTTGAGTTCTTGTGTTAACTGAACTTTATAAGCCTTAAGACCCAAATCTTTATGCAAAATACGGTGTAATGACGGTGTTTGCGGAATGCCTAATTCAAAAGAACGACGAGGAATGGACAAACCTGGGTTTTCTTCAACACTTTCGGCTACAGCAGCAATATTCTCGGCTGTTCTTGAGCGACGTGCACGGATTTTATTCTTCACATCACTAACTTGTCCCGACAGCTCGAATTTTTCTACCAATTTCTGTATTGCGATCCGAGAAGGTGCTTCACGACGACCCAAAAATGTTCGAGTTTTACGAACCGTCTCCACCACATTTTCACCATTTTTATAGTGAATTTTAATAATTTCAATGCGTTTGTTGAATCGTGTATCGTTCCATTTTTATTAATGGCGTAGTTTCTACTTGTCAAATGTCAAAAAATGACAGCTCCAAAATTGACATCTACTGAAATAGCGGGCTAATTAAAATAACACCTCTTATTGGAAAACCCTTTACTATCTATACAGGAAAATAGTCTTCCAGTAATTTACAGCTTGGTTCCTTACCTTCCCAAAGGCTACACTTGCTATATACCTTACTTAACAAAATATTAAAATAGTTTTGATTACAAAGTAACCTTACCATTTTACGTTCAGTAACTCTCAGCTGAGTAATAATTGCATATGTATATGTACAGCCGGCATCCGAATCTGTAGGCAGCTACATTCGATATCATCAGCCCACGGCATGCCCTGACGGCACAGCGTCATATATTTACAATGATTACTCAGCTGAGAGTTTTTGTTTGAGGAATCGAATCGTAGGCATTTGGTTCAGATAAATTTTTTTATATAATTTTGTTAGGAAAGGTACACAAATTTTATTTCGGGTCGGAAGATAAGATAGCAGATTATCAGAACACCATTTTTCTGTATGAATAGTAGTTTAGGGCGGAGGAGCTATTCAAATCAAACAAAGATGACCGTGTCGAGTACCATATACCCAGTAGTAATATCTTACTCACTTTCTCACAAAAATCTCGCTGACTTGCGTTCCATAATAAAGAAACACGTGGAATCGGGTAAGTTAGTGAGTGAGAATGCAGAATGGGGGCCCTGTATGAGAGAAGTCACTCACTTCGATCTCACTCACCCACCATTTAGGTATTCTAGAAAACAAATGGAATGCGGTGTACACTGTAAAATAAAATAATCCACCACATTCGTGGTGAATATTTTTGATGTGACTTTATATTTGGTATAGAGCCTAAACTACTATCCATAAAGGAAAATAGTCTTCTAGGAATTTACAGCTTGGTCCCTTAGCTTCCCAAAGGCTACACTTTTTATATACCTTACTTAACACAATAATAAAATAGTTTTAATTACAAAATAATCTTACCATTTTACGTTCACTAATAATTGCATGTGTGTATGTACAGCCGGAGTCCGAATCTGTAGGCAGCTACATTCGATATCATCAGCCCACGGCATGCCATGACGGCACAGCGACATTGCAATGATTACTCATCTGAGAGTTTTTGTTTGAGGAATCGTAAACATTTGGTTCCGATAAATTTTTATATATAATTTTGTTAGGAAAGGTATAACAATTTTATTTCGATTCGAAAGATAATAAAGCAAGCTTAAGATTATCAGAACACCATTTTTCTGTATGTATAGCAGTTTAAGGCGGAGGAGCTATTCAAATCAAACACCAATGACCGTGTCGAGTACCGTATACCCAGTAGTAATATCTCACTCACTTTGCCACAAATATTTCACTCACTTGCGTTCCAGAATAAAGAAATACGTGGAATCGGGTAAGTGAGTGAGTGAGTGGAGTGAGTGAGAATGCAGAATAGGGGCCCTGGTCCTTGGTCAAAACCATCAGGAGCAACTTCGGCAGTTCCTCTATTCGTTCACTAGTTTACAATGAAGTGATTGTTGACTCCCTGAATAAAACTAATATTATGCCTGTTAGATTCCCTTCAAATTCTCTTTTTCCACCCACATCCACAAGGGAGATCCCTTGTGTATGTGTACAAAAGCCAATACACATCCGTACGAAGATATGGTCAAGGTCCTTAAGGAGATCAACGTCTCCATAGCTGCAAATCCTGATAGTTTCAAGCCCCCGTCAAATAAAAGCTGTGCCTCATTGTTAGCTAAAGCTCTGCAAAAACTATTCTATTTGTCTTATTCGACAGGAAAATTTCCAATTTCTTGGAAACTCTCTTTTGAATCTATCACTAACTCCAAATTAATGAAGTATCTAGAAACTAATCAAACCCTCAACGATCGGCAATATGGCTTATCTTTTTCTGATTTTTCTTATGGAACGTTAAAGCCATAGTTTTCACAATTTTGGTGAGTCTAAAGCGTTGCCCTAGATATTTCAAAGGCCTTTGATAGTGTCTGGCATTCAGCTCTTTTATCCAAACTTGAGGCACTTGGGCTCTCCCGTCCTCTTCTATTATGGATGTGAAGTATTTTATCTGGTCGCTTAATACGGATATATTAAATGGCGTTACATCTGAATCTCAGCCAATAAATGCCGGGGTGCCTCAGGGCTCTGTTATCTCTCCATTTCTCTTCTCAATTTTCATTAATGATCTGCTTTCCCTTACTTTCAATCTCATCCATTAATATTTGTAGTAAGTTAAGCTGAACAGATCACATATTCTGTTGCCAAAGAAGCATCGGAATATCTTGGATTTCTGAAAAGGTGTAAGAAATATTTCAGCCCATCGATTCTAGCGGTCCTCTACAAGTCCTACATCAGACTAGAATGGAATATAATTTCCATTTGTAGGCCGGGGCTGGTCGTAGAGCCTTAGATCCATTGGATATTGTCCAAAAGAGGGCCTCCAGCACATTGGCGATGTAGCAAAGACTTGTCATATGGACTCACTCGATCATGCCTCAATGTTGGTTGCCCTTCGCTCCTATATTGCTACATGCATGGTCAATGTTCTGATGAAATGTCCAGTCTGATCCCTCATTCCTGCATGTAAAGCTCGCACTGCAAGCCGCACACATCGTTTCACCCTTCAAGATACTTACGGCCGTAGAGTAAAATTCCATGATGATTATTTATCCCGAACTGTGCGAACGTGGGCCAGTCTGCCATCTTTTCTCTTTCCTCTGGCATGCAATCTGCGAAAGTTTAAGGGTGACATATATCAGCACCTTCGCCACTCTCCTCACGTTCCCTAATTACTTTCTTTATCCCTTCTTGCCATGCTGTGTTTTGCATCATAGTTCATAGGATATCTCTTGATCTTGGCTTAATAATATACAAAACATAAGAAGTCACACTTTCTTCTTAACTTGCCGACGAAGTTGTATACGTACAAGGTATGTATTGTATCTGTTCTGTGACTGCTATTTTAAATAAATGTAAATTTTTAATTTCTGTAATGATTCATGAATTTGAATAAAATACATTCCCCGGCTTTACTAAATAAAATGGATGATTGGGAAATTTTACACTTCCACTATTTACAAACAAAATAAATTGATTTTCGGGAATGGCAAAGAACGTTGAGCAACTTTCTTCGTTGCGGGTGGTAACGACTTGCTAATCTGTTCGACTCGTATCTTTTAAATGATAAATTTTGTGCAGTTGACATTTGCAAGTGGTGCCGAGTGTCTTTAAACTTTTGTTCAGTGTTCAGCATATACTCTTTTTTAAAGTATAGTTGCGCCCTCTCACTAGAATCCAGGATCTCCCATTATGTACAAGGTCGTCAATGCAAGAAATTTAAGCAAGACCACAAGGGAAGAAACAGCATATTTCTGTTTACCTTTCCCCATCCAATCTTGTCATAACATTTTATTCCCTGCTTCTTGCGCATATTAGTTATTTTCACTATTTCATAATACAATTGAAATAGGAAAACGTTTTCAAAAAAAAATTCTAAACACTTAGCGGCAATCTTTGTGTAAGAAAAACTAGCAGAAGGCGGCAGTTCCAATCAAATTATTATTTTCAAGTGAATTTTAAGTTTTCTACAAAACAACGAACATAATTCAAATGCCTTACAACGTTTTTTCAAAGCTGACCACATCACAGACGACTGTTTACTTTCCGCCTAATTTAACCTTAGAAAAATTTTCGTTAAAAAAAAATTACTGAAATATTTTTATTCTTTAATTACAGGTCACACGGCTTTGTGATCTAAGTTCCGACACGAACACTGTAACTTCGGTTTCATGGAATGAAAGAGGAAATTTAGTAGCAGTTGGTACTCATCATGGATACGTTACAGTTTGGGATGCTGCAGCTAGTAAACAGGTAAGTTCCGACAAAAGCTTCTTTGTTGTTAGAATTGTTTACATTTTTGTTAATTGAGGTCATTCGAGGTCAAATATTGTCAGAAGTCATTTGTTTGTATTTATCAAATATAAAACAAAAATTCCACCTTCAAATGGTGTGCTATTGAATGGACAGTAGTCAAGTCGATCGTCGGCTATTTGCTCAAAGTGTTACTTGGAGTGACTTAACAACTTTTGGTTTCATTTTGTGTCAATATTTGATAATTTCAGAAGGTTAAAAATATGTGCGTATTTGGCGGCCGAAAAATAAAAGTATTTCTAAGGTGTTAGGAAAAATGAGATATTAATGAAACAAATACTGAAACTCATTCATACCAAGTTATACTATATGAACCTGAAATTTTTCAAGATAGTGGGTACTAAATGTGAAGCAAATTACCTGCGATGCATTGAACTAATTAGGGATCAACCAGAAATGTATTTAAATATAAGTTTTTTAAATCTAGCCTTTTTACGAGCTCAATTATTACCTTTGCGTTTAGCTTGGAAACTTTTGTCTAATAAATGACTTCCCTAGTTAACAGTTACCTCCTAACCTCTCGAAGGAAAATCTATCGACCATAATATCCGTTGGAGCTTCTAGACCTTCACTGTGGACCTGCTCGAGGATGTTAATATGGCCCCACCGGAAGAAATGTGATCTTTTCATTCCCTGCCCGTTTTTCCTTTCTATACAAGGCTGTACTACGGAATTGGTGATGGTAGATTTATATCTGATGGAAACCTGTGTCATCCAGGATGAGATTCTGGTTCAACCCAACTGTGCCAACCCAACCTGTGTCATCCAGGATGAGATTCTGGTTCAACCCAACTGTGCCCAGTTGAAGAAAAGTGTGGCCCAAAAATCACTTTTTACAACTTAACAATCGATAGCCACGGACACATTTAATAGAGTCCTTAAGCTATCGTTCTTCTTATTCATATAAACTGGGCACAGTTGGATTGCACCAGAACTTCAACCTGGATGATATAAGTTGCCGTCAGATGTAAATCTACCTTCACCAAATCCCAATATACCAACCATCATGAATTCAAACATAATATTCACAGATCGAACTAATTTCACAATTTTGTTTTTTTTGTTTTTTTTTTCAATATTGTCCTGACTACCACCATAAGGTTTGCGATTACTTTATTAACGTGGGAATGAATCGAATAATTCCATAAGGATGATTTATCTAATCCTACCGACTGCGCCAGTTGTGATATTTAATATTATAATTATATTATTATAAAAAAAAATCAATTAAACGGGTTTCTTGACTTTAAAGACTTATTCTCTTCGCAACTTATTACAATGCAATGCTTTTACAGTAAACTGGAACTGCTTAATCGTACGAAACGTGGTGTCTGCTTATATGTGAGCCGTATTCAACTGTGTCAGCAAAAAAAATTGTTATGTGTGGATTTATTATGCTGTTCCTGTAACTCGTCGCTTCTGGACTCTGTCTTTTCTGGATACTATCTCTTCTGGATTTCATCACTTTGGATTTTGTCTTTTTGGACTTCGTACCAACCCGATGTGATACAATTCATTTGGGAAACTTGGGAACAAGTTTATTACGAACAGAATAGAACTTGATAGCCGTTTTGGATGAAGTTCAAATCCTTCATAATCGGCATCCGTAAATTTTTTTTTTTTCATATGCCGGGCCGGGGTGGGGGGCAGAATACCAAGCACGGAGATCAAGGCAGCCCATTGTTCTAACCTGCTAAAAACCCTCTCACCAAAACCTTCCTGTCTTAATGAAGCGCATCAGATCTAGATGAGGTAAGTTTTTCGGTGGATTATTTCTCGTCTACAGCAGACTGAAATTCATTGAAAATTATTTCAATGAATTTTTAAAATACATTGAGATTGCGGAAAAATCAAACTTTTCGACCCAGCCAGCGATCAGAGAGTTCTCATCAGTATGGTTATCTCTGAACGCCTACCATAGAAGTTCAATGATAGAGTCACCCAATTGCCCATATAAATACTTTTTATCAAAAGCAAGTGTGAATTATATGGTAGCAACAATTTCTCGTTGCAAATTTTCAAATTGAGTGATTATTCCCCATAGTCAATTGGCAATTGGATAAGCCAAGAAAAACTTATAGGTGGATTATTTCTCGTCTACAGCAGATTGCGAAGTTTTTCAGCTCACCCACAGATAGGAGGGCAGACCCCAAGCGTATCCTGCTCAAGGCAAAAGTCCAGAAAAGCCCACAGAAAGTGCTCAGTTGTCTCAGGGTCTCCATCTAGGCAAGACACTTAGAGCGGTCAACAGCTTCTATCCTTGGTAGATGAGCGTGAATTTAGCTGTGGTCGATGATGATGCCAGCCACAGCTCTGCATTGTTTTCTTCCGAGCCCCAAAAGAGAGTAAAAGAAATTTCTAGTTGGCCCATCACGAACAAGTTTTAAAACACCTTCAAGTACTCAGATTCGCCCATCGCTGCTGATGTTTCATACGAATATGCGCTTTGATGAGAGACCTGATTACCGAGGCGGCAACGGCTACGGCGCGTTCCGATTCAAGGAAGGGAGACCCAGAGCCAGACCTGACTAGAAGATCAGCCCTTTCATTCTCTATGATCCCCATGTGCCCAGAAATCCACTGAGGCGACACCTTGTTTTGTGGATACACAGCAGGCCCCCAGTAACTTAGATGTTATCCGAGGGCCACTCAGAGCCATCAGGCTGTCTGACTATCCGAGATAATAGCAATGCCATTTATGTCGGTATCAAGGGATATCTTCGCTGCCATTGCGATGGGTCAAGACAGTGGCGTGCTTTCCAAGTAAGTACTCCAATCCATGTCAGTTTCACGAAAATAAACACCAGCGCCGGCTCCCTCATTAGTGAGGAAGTCGTCGGTGAATTTTTTTTAAAACGGAACCCACGATTCCCTCTCGAGAAAACCAACAGAGAAATGATGCACAAACCATCGTATCAAGTGGCATGCGGGCCAAAGGATTTTTCCGTTCCAGCCCACATGCAATGAGCAAAGGAAGAACCAGTCTACCCGTCTTGTCAGCATCCCCATGAACGCAATTTACATACATCCCTCCTTGCATATGGCTGAATGACAATATCCAGAGATAACAGTTTCAGTAAGAACTCAAAGGTAGCAATAGGCGTGAAACGTATGGAGTCTGTAATTCCCATGCAAGCAAGCCTTTGCAGGCCCTCTAGCTTCCGCATTGCAGTCCCCACTTGTGTCTTGTGATCTTACAATCGAGGTGTACTTAGAATGCACAAAACACGGTTTCATGCCCCATGTGTAGCTAAAATATGTACATTGTAGGATTATTAGAACGGCCTGAAAAGTTCATTAGCTAAGATTTTTTTTCCCGCTTAAAACTTGTAGCTCCAACATTATGTTAACAGCAGTAATTCACTCAAACAAAATTCAATACCTTTTCAAAATAGATATTGTAATAGTTTGCCTTAAATAAAATTATAATAAGAACAGCTTAAAAAATGAATTGCGCTCAGAGAGGAACACGGTTTGCACGTCGGTTGGTTTCGCTCCTGTCATTAGCCTTAAGGCTGAGTTACAATGTGACGCTGTCGCGAGACGCGGTCGCGAATGATGTTGCTGATGCTGAAGCGGACGCAGTGCCTGTTGCTATTGCTGTTCCAATGATGTCGCTTTAAAGTGTCAAAGTTGGCTGTCATCAGGAAGTTATATGTGCAAAATTTTGTATATAAAATTTGAAATAAAATGAATAAAATTAAGGATGCAGACGAGTTTCAATTTATTCTTTATTTACTTAATATGTCATACTTATATTTGCGGCAGAGAAAAGTGAAACGCAGGTGGTGGGTACGTCCACTGTATCGAAAAAGAAACAACTTAGATTTTACGAGAAAACTTTTAAATACATTAAGGACAACGATAATGAATTGTTTTACAAAGCGTCCAGTACAATTTGCTACTAAATTTGATTACATTACATTGACATTTTATGGGCAGCTGCGATCTCCACCCAAACTTTCAATTTGTCCCGCACATTTTTGTGTGCGGGATGACTCAAATCGAAAATAATGGGGTGACCCCTTACATCCTCAATAAATTTTTCCACATTCTGTTTTTCCTATAAAGAAATTACAAAATTGTATTATTTTATAGGTACCGTAAACAGTATAAGCACGAATGTATTTTTCATTATTAGATGGTAACAAAATTAATACATTTAATAATATTAATATATATATATATATTAATATAACATGTGTTAATTTTGTTTACATCTTAAAAAACAAACAGGAAATAATTAAATTAATTAGTTATTATATACTGCAGTTTTTTTTAAACTCACCATTTTCACTACAAATTTAAATTTCCCGCAAAAATCAAATTTTTCCACTGCAGATGTCAACTGTTGCGCGTCTCAAGTTGAAATGTTTTCAACTTTAAGCAACGCGACCAGCGTCAGCAACACCCTTAGCGACACACTGTACCCTCGCTTGGGCACTTTCATACATTTCAACTTTTGACAGGTTTAGCGACCGCGTCTCGCGACAGCGTCACATTGTAACTCGGCCTTTATTCTGCGTTACTTTTCTCGTTCAGAATGAATTTTTTCAATCCAATGTCGTTCTTTTTCTCGGGCCGAACGATATAGTTTCAATCTGTCATCGCTTTTTTCGGACTCCGAATCGTTCTGAATGCACCTGAGTTTTTCCCGGATTTAATCAGAACGATTTTAATTTGTATTCGTGAATGGGTTATCTACAATTAGTACGAGGTGGTAATAGTTGAGTTTAAGTTGCTTTTGTTGGAAAATGGCTTTATTTTTCATAAACAACAATTTTTACGAATTTTTACTTGCTTTTATCAAATGGAAGAAATGTCAAACACTTGAAATGGTTCTGTTTCGTTCCTTTTCTATGAGCACAGAATTAAATTATGACATCGTTCTGTCGATTTATGCAGATTCATTCAGAATTCAGCATTATTATACCCTAGATGAAATCATAGGGGTATACTAACTTTGTCATTCCGTTTGTAACACCTCGAAATAATGATGGTAGAGCAAAATGGATTGGACACCCATTCATAATATTAAAAGTTATTTCGATTTTTGCATGTCCGTCCGTCTGTCCGTCCGTCCGTCCGTCTGTGCGCACGATAACTCGAGAACGCGTATACTTAAAGAGCTGAAATTTTGTACACGGACTTTAAAAAAAAAGTAAAATTAAATTCGAAAATGAGACAAATCGGGCAACTCCTTCGTGGGGTTGCCATATAAAATTTCGACGTAGAGAGCTGAAATTTCGTACATAATGTTTTTACTACATTAGCAAATAAAATGTCAAAAATGGACTAAATCGGGCAACTCCTTCTTGGTGTTGCCATATAAAAATTTCGGTTTTTTACGTATACTTTGAAAACGATCAGTCTAAGACATTTTTATTGTACTAAGAACTTCTGCAGAATACGAAATCCTACAAAATTGGTTATTACCATTTTTTCTGTGCGACAAACTGTTCTAGAAATACATGCGAAAAACAACTTCAAAATCAATACTTGAATAGATCGGTGACCATACGAAATTTAATACGGGCATTCATCTAGGGTATCATAAGAATTGGTCTTAGAGCAATTCTAGCTTTTTTACTTGTTTTTCTATAAATTTAGATGATCATGTCATAAAATTTGCTATTTTTGTTTAAGTTTTATCAGGTTATCGTGAATTTAGAAATTTTTACATTTGCCTCACGAAAAAATAACCGAAAATTCATTCGAGGAAATCGTGATCGTGAGAGCATCGAGGCGAGCTATAGTGTGTATATGTATATGTATTGGTTTAACAGCGTGGCTACATTCATGCAGGCATGCATCCACACTACATATTTACCCAGTTTGATTCCAGAAAATTTGTGTTTTTTTTTATAAATGTACTTTTGTATAACATAAATATACCGATAGCGACAGGCCTTCGCTAGCATGAAACGATTAATTTTTTGTAGTCGATTTTAATATGAATCCGACAATAAATGACACTGTTAAAAGTGCAAGTCTGATGGCGGCGACGGGTAGAGCTGCAATTCACAAATGTGCATTGTTCTCGTTTTTTTCAATTGTTTGAGTAGCGGTCAACAGACTTACATTTTATTTTGCTGAAATTTGTAAAGATAGACCTAATAAAGTGCTCGAGTTGATCGGATGTATAAGTTTTATACAATTGTTCTTTTACTACATTTTACCTATGTCCTGCGCTGCATGAGCGCATTTTTTTTTTATAATACCATTCCGAATGTGCGCCAATGTTTCCTATTTCTTCTTCTTCATACATGAGTGTGGGGAATAATCGGATATATGCATGCGAAGTGATGCACATTTGTTTTCTGCAACATAGTGTGTAGAGTGTAATTGTGTGTGCAGTGGATTTAATTTACCTCCTCGCCTTCACTCCGCTCCCCGCTTGTTTTGATTTCGAGCGATTTATATTTTCTCATAGTATTGGGTTTCTCTCAAATTTTCATAAATATTTTTCGGTTTTTTATTTTAAATCCCATGCGGTAGTGTGTAAGTGTGTGTTTGTGATTTGGAGGAAAAGCTAAGTCAAGTGCAATTTGTTAAAGGAGAAAAAATTAACAGCCTCCAAGGTAGCCCCAAGAAGGCATCCACCAGCTTAACTGGTTACCGACGGGGTACTAATATACTGCTTTAGACAATATGAGCTGCTGTTGCGGTTAAACGCCCAGCTTATTCCAAATACCTATGTGCTTTAGACTAGTTGGGACGTATGGCTGGGCCTAGCCGCTAAACCAGGATTGGTGTAATGCTGGGCCATATTCGCGATACATAAATACATATATACATACATACAATAAGAACAGGATTACAAAAAAAAAATTTTAAAACTCTTTATATTTCTCTCCCCACAGATAAACAAATTACATGGTCATTCAGCTCGTGTTGGAGCGCTTGCTTGGAATGGTGATATTTTATCAAGTGGATCTCGTGATCGTTTAATAATGCAACGTGATACAAGAACACCAGCACAACAATCAGAACGAAGGCTAGCAGGACATCGTCAAGAAGTGTGTGGTCTAAAATGGTCACCTGATAATCAATATCTTGCTAGCGGAGGCAATGATAATCGTCTATATGTTTGGAATCAACACTCTTTGAATCCAGTTCAATCTTATACAGAACATATGGCGGCTGTAAAAGCTATTGCCTGGTCACCACATCATCATGGTCTTCTAGCAAGTGGAGGAGGTACAGCTGATCGATGTATACGATTTTGGAATACATTAACTGGTCAGCCGATGCAGTGTGTTGATACTGGATCACAAGTTTGTAATTTAGCTTGGTCGAAACATTCATCAGAGCTGGTCTCAACGCATGGATACTCACAAAATCAGATACTTGTATGGAAGTATCCATCTCTGACACAAGTCGCAAAGTTAACAGGACACTCATATCGTGTCTTATATTTAGCTTTAAGCCCTGACGGTGAAGCTATTGTAACTGGAGCTGGAGATGAGACTCTTAGGTTTTGGAATGTATTTAGCAAAGCACGAAGCCAAAAGGAGAATAAGAGTGTTCTAAATCTTTTTACGAATATTAGATAATTTTATTTTATGACCAGTGTGATTGGTGTGTGTGTGTGTATTTGATATAGCTTTCATTTATTTTAGTTATTTTTTTCATTTCTATTTTTTAGGAAATTTTATTTTTTAACAGTAAGCCTTTGCTTAGTACATACATAATTATATATACACGAAATTATATCCTTATTTTGTATAGTAACTTTATTTCGATATTTATATGAATTTTATTGTATATGAAACTGTGAAGGTTCGACTCTATTTCCGCAACAAAACTACAGCTAGAATTCTTTCAAATTGCTAAGTTAAATTTTGATTTGTACATACATCTTTGGATAATGTTTTTATTTTTAACTCCCTAAGGATTAAATATGATATATGAAATTTCACGGATACTTTCGAAGAGCTTGAAAAACCTTGTAAATATTAATAAATTTAGTGTATCCAGACTTTTAAGACTGCTTTTTTTATTTTCATGTGATATGTAGATACCATGCTTTCGTTATCGGGGTTTTCTTATACATACATACACAGAAACAAAAAATGATTTTTTTTTTTAAATAATGCAATGTACATCTAACAGATTTGTTTTCTGATTTAAGAACTCGTAAGTAGAATCAGTTGACGCATTTTCATATTATAAATCTAAATCTAAATTAATTTATAGAAAGTCATAATTAAATCAATAAGTATTCTCTGGACATATAAAATTAGCATAAATGTGCACATTGGTTTTTCACAAGTTTTTAAGCAAATCACAAGACTGTTTATAAAAATTAACAAAAATTTGACGATTTTCTTTTTATAGATAATTCAATGAGAAAATGTTCGAAAGACCTGTTAAGATTGGTGAATTTTCTTGTGTATGAAATATTTTGTTGACTGAGAAATTAATTACTAATTATCCGATTTTATGCTGATGGCTCCAGGGAATTGAGTCCAAAGTGCTTTCTTTTGGACTGTCTAACTTTGTCTTCAACTTTTACGAATAAATATGTATAATCAATTTCAATAATAAAATCCTGTACATCAATCTAAAGAAGAGCTTTTAGGTAGAGAAGGGGCAGAATCTCCATTTATCGGACACGAACCTTTCTACGACCTTGCAAAACGACACCTATCAGGAGAAATGATATTCAAAATAGAGAAGGCTACACCAGATTAGGAAAAACCATAGATTCTCCTGATTCTATAACGAAGAGCCAAAATGTGTAGAGCACGTAAGTATTCTGCGAATGAGCAGGATTTGATGACCAAAGACCAAAATATTTGTGTAAGGGAACCATCAAACCCATCAAACTTTCAGAACTGACCCTAATGAGGTAATATTCTTTCTAAAAAGGGCGAACATTGATTGTACCTAACACGGTAAGGGCACCGCTCTGGCCCGCACCACCAACTATATTAATAATAATAGAGAGAGAGAGAGAGAGGTTGATGAAAATGAGTAAAATAGTAGAAAAAGAGAATTTAACCTGGTGGTGGGTATACCACCGATGTTAGATTAAATTAGGTAGGTTAAGTTAGATTAGGTAAGAGGGGTGCTACTAGAAGACTAGCCTGCATCACTTATACCTCCAGTGGGTCCATTGTTCTTCTTGAGGTCATGGGATAACCTTTAAAACCGCCCTAGATCTATCGTTGTTCCATTAGGAATCTCAGGATACATGTGAACTCTTTACTTTGCAGCTCCCCCAGACTTAAAAATAAGTAGCTACCAATAGTCTACCTCTTTTATTCATCAGAGTGGGGCACTCGCACAATACCTGTTGGACGGATTCGATTTCCTCGAAGTCCTTGCAACTCTTGCAGAAATCGTTCGCCGCTATACCCAGCCACTGATTGAGGAGTTCATTTCGACGAATTTCAGTATTTTCTTCAATGAGCTGGGTATTACTTTTGGTGGTGTCAAGAACTATTGTGCTAAATTGAGGTGATGCACCTAACTTTTTACTTCTTCAGTTGTAGAAGCTCGGCAGCTCGGAATAACTTTCTAGGAATAGTTTTGATTGTCTGCAACACTTACTTTTTCCCTCCAGTGGAATTCGTCTCGGCCACTGCGATAATCTTTCAAAAGCTGCCGTAGTAAAGATTCGCAGAGAGGTATAGAGCTCATGAAACTAAATTTTGATCCTTTTTTGCCAGTTGGTCTGCTTTTTCGTAGTTGCTTCAATGCCCAGGCACCCAAATTAGAATAACTTTATTTGGATACGCTAGTATTTTTAGCTTTTGTAGACAGTCCCCTGTCAGTTTTGATTCAAAATCTTTTGATCCGAAAACCAATTAGGCCTATCGGGCTTCGATCGAATCGAATTCCCCGGTAGGCCTGATAATTTCAGCTTATCTGTCAAAGCGAACTTCTTGTGGCGCTTCAGTAGAATTGAAAAATGCCGGAATGCAAATAAAGATTGTGCTCAACACAATACACATAGTCATCAGTGCCGAATAGTATGCTTTTTAGATGCAAAAAATTTGCCATCTTAAATGCAGTTATTCTGGTAAATTTTCATTTTATCTGTTAAACAATTTAAATTGAATTTTCACTATGAATTAGAGCTATGACAAGTTCTAATTGATTTTTAGTTGTTCTAAATTCTGATTCCCATATACTTCCGTGTCGATTAAAAACCGAAACTCACAACTAAATTTTAGCAAACCTACTTACAGAGCAAGTTTCAATCGCAAGTAGAAAATAACTCTCCAAGTTTCATATTTGATATTCATGAATCCCAATGAATGAAGTTTTGAAGATAATATACCCATAGCTTGCGGAAATTTCATGATAATTTGCTGGTAAATTTATTATCATCGTAATTGTAAGGTTTCGGATCATCTTCTCTATCTAATATTGAGATACTGAAGCATGCCTTACGGAAAACACGTTGCTCTTATGAAATCCAAAGATAATAAATTTTTAATAAAATCTTCAAAAGATCGATAAATCCGTAAAATTTCAATTATGTTCCTTCGTCTTTATCATCCTCCCATTCCTTCCAGGATAGAAATTTTTCCAAGAAAAGATAATTGCGCTTAAAATTTAGATTTTGCTTGTTTTGCATTCTTTAAAAAAATTATAATTATTAACGAAAACAACAGAATCTGAAATAATGCTGAAATGTTTTAACCTTATCCCACCAGAGGCGTTACTATTATAATTTAATTATGTGTGACTGTATGTAGTTTGTAGTTGTGTCTAGTTAATTAATAGAAAACACTCTAAATATTTATTTCCTGTGCAATTTAAAGTGTAAATCTTTAATAAAATAAAATAAGTTTAACATAAGTTAAGGAAACTTTTGAATTATAATTGAAAAAATAATAATATTCCAAATAAATTTATAAAGAACTTACTGAAAACTTACATCATATTTTCTATACGCACCTACTTTCATACTACTTTAGTCAAACTTTTTTTTTAGGATGAAGATGAATGTAGAATTAGGTGTGGATAAAAATGAGACGGTGGACTGGCTTCCTGACCCCAGCGAGCTCCAAAAATTATTATCATGGATAAAGATACGACCCGTCCTTGATGTTTTTTTTCTTTTTAAATAAATTTTATCTAGTCACTACCTCCTGACAAATAACTTGGTGCGTAAGGGCGACTTTCGGGACCGGACTGGGAGGACGGACGCTAGCCCGATGGGCTGGGGGTCACCGATTTAATCGCGGCCACACGTATTTGCCACGAACTCTGATAGAAAGACGCGGCTGCGGTAGGTGGAGAGCTGCGAGTTAAAAATACTTCAAAATGTCCCACCCACAACTTATAAACACTGACAGAACGCAGAGCCAAGGTAGCTTGTGGATGTTGCCAATATACAATGTTGCGCAAAACAATAGCAACCATTTCAAGAAAAAGAAGAATTTATGTTTTTTCCTTAATTTTAATTTACTTATAACAAAAATAATATTGTGCTTTTATCCAGGGATGCAATGGTCTCAAATTTTGACTCAACTCATCGCTTAACCGCTCCACAGTTGAGCGGTGGTTCACCGCGCGAAACGTGAGTGGGCTCACTGCTTAAGTGGACTTGAGCGGACTCATCATTTGAGTTGAGCGGATTCAAATCATGTTTTAAATAACATAAGAAGAATCTGATTTAATAAAAATTGAAACTGAAGCTGAAATTTAAGTCAAATAAGAAAATCTCACAAAAAGTCATTCATTATATTATATTAACTTAGCTTTTGGTAATTTTTTTAGCCAACATTTCTCTTCCTTTCAATATAATGTACAAATTCAACAACTTGTAAAACCTGTTGAAAATGTTATAATTCAATTCAAGGAAATTGTACTTACAGTTTTTCATAGAATCAGCATTTTGTATTTTTTCCATTGATATATAGCATCACTTGCATTTCAATATTTTCGTCATTTAGACGACGTCTATTAGGAGTTAACGTTAGTTTTCCTATGCTAAATATTCTTTCTACCGACGCACTACTAGGCAGGTGCTGTGTTGCATTCGGTAAAAAGACTTTATCACCGAAAAACGTTTGTTTTCAAATACGTTTTCAGCACAATGGGCCGCTATGGCATCCGTGCTTGGGGTGGGTTTATGCTCTTCCCCTGCCTTTTTTAAAAAAAGAAAAAAAAATACGCTCGAGGCTTTGTCCGTGGAAAAATTATACTCCCGAAGACAAATTTCAGACCCTCAATTGAATTCTGGTCATCCTCACAATCTGAATCACAAAATGGTGTAGCGTAGAAGAACTGTTGGCTAAGAAAATTAGCAAAAGCTAAATTAATATAATATAATAAGTATAATAAATGACTTTTTAGCTTTTCTTATTTGATTGAAATTTCAATTTCAATTTTAATGATAACAGATTCTCTTTATGATAGTTAAAACATGATTTCAGTCCGCTGAACTCAAATGATAGGCCGCTCAAGATTTGAGTTCTCTCAAACCGCTCAACCAGTAAGCCCGATCAAGTTTCGAGCGATAAACCACCGCTCAAATGTTGAGTGGACTCAAGTACTGAGTTGAGCCATGAGTTGATATGACAAATTAGTCCGCTCATTTACAACCCTGCTTTTATCCATTCATCAATCATCAAAAAATTGGCATACTTCACAAGCAACAAAAGATTTCATAACTGTAAAATAATGAAAAATAACAAGCTTCAACATTTTGAAGTGTGAGTTATGTTGAGAGGTAACGGGTAAATAAAAGAAATTCTTTATTCCGTTCGGTTTGAAGATTGTACAATAACTACTAGTTAGGTTTCTCTAAATCGCCTCTGCCGGGTATGCACATTATGCTGATTATTATTACTATCGGCATGTGCTTATTTCAATTTTGCGTCTTACTGAATTACCTGCTTACGTTGTTTTGAAAAGGGCGCCGGGGAACAAAGTACTAAGTCCTACATGAGTCACAGAATATGTCTAAAGACAGCTTGTTAGTCACAAAATCGTACAACATGGAACATACATCATCACTTCCTTTTTTTGCAACGCTTTCATCATATGTGTAGAAATATGACGCATTCCTGAATTCCATTCTGAATTTTCATTTTATTTCATAAAATTTCGCACCCCTAGCTTTGTGTACAGTCATTTCGGGTTGTATCGTTTGTTTCTCTTTGCGTAAATTTTCCAATTTGGGTTCAGCTCTGTTCTTTAATCCTTCAAGCTCAGTTCTTTAATCCTTCAAGCTCAGTAATTTTCCTTTGCAGGAATGATATTTCAGCCGATTTGCTGTCGCAAGTACTACACGTGTCTTTACGCGTGCATCCGAAGGATATATTGAAATCTTCCGAAAAAATATGCTGAAAAGTACCATACGATACTATTGAATAATTATTTTCCTTATTATACATCGCGTGAAGTTTCGAAATATTTAAGTCCTCCGGGAAGTACAACTTCTGCGAATCTTTCAGAGAGTAATGTGACTTTCTTCCTTTGATCGTCTTTATAAATGCGTGAATAGTATGTTTTGTTCTGCCTGGTAATTTATGCGGCCGGTTACTATGTTTTCCTCTCCCGTCAGATGGCGGCGAGCCATTTATTATGATTGCTTCGCGAATCGTATTTAAACGTCTCTCTGTAATTCAATGAATAGCCACGAAGGCTTTCGTACATACCTGTACGTCACCCGGCGGATTTAATATTCGAATACGATATTGGAACGAGGCTATCCGAAAATTAGCTTCTTCTTCATTTTTGCGATTTCGCCGGCGTTGCACCGGAGTAATGATTACGAGCCCACTAAGGTACATATTTTGTTCATTGTAGTTAGCTACTGAGGTCAACATTCGCAAAACATTGATAGATGCAGTCCTCTCCCATTTCGTGACTACTGGCAAGCAATTTCTTCTTTACTTCGGTTAGACGCCCTAGTGCTTTTCGTTTGGCGCACTTACCAATTAAGGTTTCGCCATTTGAAACAGTCCCACTAATCTCCATGATTTCTATGCACTTACCGTTCTGAACACTAAATCACCGTAGCAAAACACAATTCGAACCACAGTAAAATAATCGGCTGCGCGACTTTACAAAAGAAATTCGATTTTTAGTAATATTCACTACCTTCTTGAAGGGTTAAGTACTCAATGACATCGAAACCACCTTTGGGGCTAGATCGGCTTATCTTGAAACAAAACTAAAAGCGCACACTGCGGTTAAATTTTTTGTCGTACAAACCGTTACAGTACTGTAAAAATGGACTTATGTCATTATTCCCTCAAAACGTGTGGACTAAACTCGTTTTACCCTTTTAATAAGTTTTTTCTTCTCATAGACCCTATGCGTTTTCCGTAAATATAATCTGTTCATCTGAATCTGCTTCCAATACTCCACAAAACTGCATCTTTAACTCATTTTCATAAAAAAATGTGACTTAGTGCGTTGTTCACCAGTGCCTAGTCCATGCTTTTTTCGCGAATTTTCGATTAAAATTTTTTGCCACCGATTTTGACGAATGAGCACTCGTTGGACGCGGGATAATGAGGGGAATATAACTGTAAAATATTTCTGACCGGAACTTGCTAGTTTCAGAAATATGCCACAAAAACCTTTCGTGTGTGTCCTGATTTCAGGTGGCCTTTCCTATGCAGTCTTTTTGCTCTATTTTAAAAACTAGACATCTTTTTAGCAAAATTCCTCTTTATATCGTTTTGCATTCCTTTCCCCGTTAAAATAAGCCCTCTATCGTTAAAATCGGTGAGAACTTATTTTTTGAATGAAAAAAGTGCAAAGGCTATAGTCCATGCTTTTTTCGCGAATTTTCGATTAAAATTTTTTGTCACCGATTTTGACGAATGAGCACTCGTTGGACGCGGAATAATGAGGGGAATATAACTGTAAAATATTTCTGACCGGAACTTGCTAGTTTCAGAAATATGCCACAAAAACCTTTCGTGTGTGTCCTGATTTCAGGTGGCCTTTCCTATGCAGTCTTTTTGCTCTATTTTAAAAACTAGACATCTTTTTAGCAAAATTCCTTTTTATATCGTTTTGTATTCCTTTCCCCGTTAAAATAAGCCCTCTATCGTTAAAATCGGTGAGAACTTACTTTTTGAATGAAAAAAGTGCAAAGGCTATAGTCCATGCTTTTTTCGCGAATTTTCGATTAAAATTTTTTGTCACCGATTTTGACGAATGAGCACTCGTTGGACGCGGAATAATTAGGGGAATATAACTGTAAAATATTTCTGGCCGGAACTTGCTAGTTTCAGAAATATGCCACAAAAACCTTTCGTGTGTGTCCTGATTTCAGGTGGCCTTTCCTATGCAGTCTTTTTGCTCTATTTTAAAAACTAGACATCTTTTTAGCAAAATTCCTTTTTATATCGTTTTGCATTCCTTTCCCCGTTAAAATAAGCCCTCTATCGTTAAAATCGGTGAGAACTTACTTTTTGAATGAAAAAAGTGCAAAGGCTATAGTCCATGCTTTTTTCGCGAATTTTCGATTAAAATTTTTTGTCACCGATTTTGACGAATGAGCACTCGTTGGACGCGGAATAATAAGGGGAATATAACTGTAAAATATTTCTGACCGGAACTTGCTAGTTTCAGAAATATGCCACAAAAACCTTTCGTGTGTGTCCTGATTTCAGGTGGCCTTTCCTATGCAGTCGTTTTGCTCTATTTTAAAAACTAGACATCTTTTTAGCAAAATTCCTTTTTATATCGTTTTGTATTCCTTTCCCCGTTAAAATAAGCCCTCGATCGTTAAAATCGGTGAGAACTTATTTTTTGAATGAAAAAAGTGCAAAGGCTATAATCCATGCTTTTTTCGCGAATTTTCGATTAAAATTTTTTGTCACCGATTTTGACGAATGAGCACTCGTTGGACGCGGAATAATTAGGGGAATATAACTGTAAAATATTTCTGACCGGAACTTGCTAGTTTCAGAAATATGCCACAAAAACCTTTCGTGTGTGTCCTGATTTCAGGTGGCCTTTCCTATGCAGTTTTTTTGCTCTATTTTAAAAACTAGACATCTTTTTAGCAAAATTCCTTTTTATATCGTTTTGTATTCCTTTCCCCGTTAAAATAAGCCCTCGATCGTTAAAATCGGTGAGAACTTATTTTTTGAATGAAAAAAGTCCATGCTTTTTTCGCGAATTTTCGATTAAAATTTTTTGTCACCGATTTTGACGAATGAGCACTCGTTGGACGCGGAATAATGAGGGGAATATAACTGTAAAATATTTCTGACCGGAACTTGCTAGTTTCAGAAATATGCCACAAAAACCTTTCGTGTGTGTCCTGATTTCAGGTGGCCTTTCCTATGCAGTCTTTTTGCTCTATTTTAAAAACTAGACATCTTTTTAGCAAAATTCCTTTTTATATCGTTTTGTATTCCTTTCCCCGTTAAAATAAGCCCTCTATCGTTAAAATCGGTGAAAACTTATTTTTTGAATGAAAAAAGTGCAAAGGCTATAGTCCATGCTTTTTTCGCGAATTTTCGATTAAAATCTTTTGTCACCGATTTTGACGAATGGGCACTCGTTGGACGCGGAATAATGAGGGGAATATAACTGTAAAATATTTCTGACCGGAACTTGCTAGTTTCAGAAATATGCCACAAAAACCTTTCGTGTGTGTCCTGATTTCAGGTGGCCTTTCCTATGCAGTCTTTTTGCTCTATTTTAAAAACTAGATATCTTTATAGCAAAATTCCTTTTTATATCGTTTTGTATTCCTTTCCCCGTTAAAATAAGCCCTCTATCGTTAAAATCGGTGAGAACTTATTTTTTGAATGAAAAAAGTGCATATAGTCCATGCTTTTTTCGCGAATTTTCGATTAAAATCTTTTGTCACCGATTTTGACGAAGAGCACTCGTTGGACGCGGAATAATGAGGGGAATATAACTGTAAAATATTTCTGACCGGAACTTGCTAGTTTCAGAAATATGCCACAAAAACCTTTCGTGTGTGTCCTGATTTCAGGTGGCCTTTCCTATGCAGTCTTTTTGCTCTATTTTAAAAACTAGACATCTTTTTAGCAAAATTCCTTTTTATATCGTTTTGTATTCCTTTCCCCGTTAAAATAAGCCCTCTATCGTTAAAATCGGTGAGAACTTATTTTTTGAATAAAAAAAGTGCAAAGGCTATAGTCCATGCTTTTTTCGCGAATTTTCGATTAAAATTTTTTGTCACCGATTTTGACGAATGAGCACTTGTTGGACGCGGAATAATGAGGGGAATATAACTGTAAAATATTTCTGACTGGAACTTGCTAGTTTCAGAAATATGCCACAAAAACCTTTCGTGTGTGTCCTGATTTCAGGTGGCCTTTCCTATGCAGTCTTTTTGCTCTATTTTCAAACTAGACATCTTTTTAGCAAAATTCCTTTTTATATCGTTTTGTATTCCTTTCCCCGTTAAAATAAGCCCTCGATCGTTAAAATCGGTGAGAACTTATTTTTTGAATGAAAAAAGTGCAAGGGTCCATGCTTTTTTCGCGAATTTTCGATTAAAATTTTTTGTCACCGATTTTGACGAATGAGCACTCGTTGGACGCGGAATAATTAGGGGAATATAACTGTAAAATATTTCTGGCCGGAACTTGCTAGTTTCAGAAATATGCCACAAAAACCTTTCGTGTGTGTCCTGATTTCAGGTGGCCTTTCCTATGCAGTCTTTTTGCTCTATTTTAAAAACTAGACATCTTTTTAGCAAAATTCCTTTTTATATCGTTTTGTATTCCTTTCCCCGTTAAAATAAGCCCTCGATCGTTAAAATCGGTGAGAACTTATTTTTTGAATGAAAAAAGTGCAAAGGCTATAATCCATGCTTTTTTCGCGAATTTTCGATTAAAATTTTTTGTCACCGATTTTGACGAATGAGCACTCGTTGGACGCGGAATAATGAGGGGAATATAACTGTAAAATATTTCTGACCGGAACTTGCTAGTTTCAGAAATATGCCACAAAAACCTTTCGTGTGTGTCCTGATTTCAGGTGGCCTTTCCTATGCAGTCTTTTTGCTCTATTTTAAAAACTAGACATCTTTTTAGCAAAATTCCTTTTTATATCGTTTTGTATTCCTTTCCCCGTTAAAATAAGCCCTCTATCGTTAAAATCGGTGAGAACTTATTTTTTGAATGAAAAAAGTGCAAAGGCTATAGTCCATGCTTTTTTCGCGAATTTTCGATTAAAATTTTTTGTCACCGATTTTGACGAATGAGCACTCGTTGGACGCGGAATAATTAGGGGAATATACCTGTAAAATATTTCTGACCGGAACTTGCTAGTTTCAGAAATATGCCACAAAAACCTTTCGTGTGTGTCCTGATTTCAGGTGGCCTTTCCTATGCAGTTTTTTTGCTCTATTTTAAAAACTAGATATCTTTTTAGCAAAATTCCTTTTTATATCGTTTTGTATTCCTTTCCCCGTTAAAATAAGCCCTCGATCGTTAAAATCGGTGAGAACTTATTTTTTGAATGAAAAAAGTCCATGCTTTTTCCGCGAATTTTCGATTAAAATTTTTTGTCACCGATTTTGACGAATGAGCACTCGTTGGACGCGGAATAATAAGGGGAATATAACTGTAAAATATTTCTGACCGGAACTTGCTAGTTTCAGAAATATGCCACAAAAACCTTTCGTGTGTGTCCTGATTTCAGGTGGCCTTTCCTATGCAGTCTTTTTGCTCTATTTTAAAAACTAGATATCTTTATAGCAAAATTCCTTTTTATATCGTTTTGTATTCCTTTCCCCGTTAAAATAAGCCCTCTATCGTTAAAATCGGTGAGAACTTATTTTTTGAATGAAAAAAGTGCATATAGTCCATGCTTTTTTCGCGAATTTTCGATTAAAATCTTTTGTCACCGATTTTGACGAAGAGCACTCGTTGGACGCGGAATAATGAGGGGAATATAACTGTAAAATATTTCTGACCGGAACTTGCTAGTTTCAGAAATATGCCACAAAAACCTTTCGTGTGTGTCCTGATTTCAGGTGGCCTTTCCTATGCAGTCTTTTTGCTCTATTTTAAAAACTAGACATCTTTTTAGCAAAATTCCTTTTTATATCGTTTTGTATTCCTTTCCCCGTTAAAATAAGCCCTCTATCGTTAAAATCGGTGAGAACTTATTTTTTGAATGAAAAAAGTGCAAAGGCTATAGTCCATGCTTTTTTCGCGAATTTTCGATTAAAATTTTTTGTCACCGATTTTGACGAATGAGCACTCGTTGAACGCGGAATAATTAGGGGAATATAACTGTAAAATATTTCTGGCCGGAACTTGCTAGTTTCAGAAATATGCCACAAAAACCTTTCGTGTGTGTCCTGATTTCAGGTGGCCTTTCCTATGCAGTCTTTTCGCTCTATTTTAAAAACTAGACATCTTTTTAGCAAAATTCCTTTTTATATCGTTTTGTATTCCTTTCCCCGTTAAAATAAGCCCTCTATCGTTAAAATCGGTGAGAACTTATTTTTTGAATGAAAAAAGTGCAAAGGCTATAGTCCATGCTTTTTTCGCGAATTTTCGATTAAAATCTTTTGTCACCGATTTTGACGAATGGGCACTCGTTGGACGCGGAATAATGAGGGGAATATAACTGTAAAATATTTCTGACCGGAACTTGCTAGTTTCAGAAATATGCCACAAAAACCTTTCGTGTGTGTCCTGATTTCAGGTGGCCTTTCCTATGCAGTCTTTTTGCTCTATTTTAAAAACTAGACATCTTTTTAGCAAAATTCCTTTTTATATCGTTTTGTATTCCTTTCCCCGTTAAAATAAGCCCTCTATCGTTAAAATCGGTGAAAACTTATTTTTTGAATGAAAAAAGTGCAAAGGCTATAGTCCATGCTTTTTTCGCGAATTTTCGATTAAAATCTTTTGTCACCGATTTTGACGAATGGGCACTCGTTGGACGCGGAATAATGAGGGGAATATAACTGTAAAATATTTCTGACCGGAACTTGCTAGTTTCAGAAATATGCCACAAAAACCTTTCGTGTGTGTCCTGATTTCAGGTGGCCTTTCCTATGCAGTCTTTTTGCTCTATTTTAAAAACTAGACATCTTTTTAGCAAAATTCCTTTTTATATCGTTTTGTATTCCTTTCCCCGTTAAAATAAGCCCTCTATCGTTAAAATCGGTGAGAACTTATTTTTTGAATGAAAAAAGTGCATATAGTCCATGCTTTTTTCGCGAAATCCCGATTAAATTTTTTTGTCACCGATTTTGACGAATGAGCACTCGTTGGACGCGGAATAATAAGGGGAATATAACTGTAAAATATTTCTGACCGGAACTTGCTAGTTTCAGAAATATGCCACAAAAACCTTTCGTGTGTGTCCTGATTTCAGGTGGCCTTTCCTATGCAGTCTTTTTGCTCTATTTTAAAAACTAGACATCTTTTTAGCAAAATTCCTTTTTATATCGTTTTGTATTCCTTTCCCCGTTAAAATAAGCCCTCGATCGTTAAAATCGGTGAGAACTTATTTTTTGAAAGAAAAAAGTGCATATAGTCCATGCTTTTTTCGCGAATTTTCGATTAAAATCTTTTGTCACCGATTTTGACGAATGAGCACTCGTTGGACGCGGAATAATGAGGGGAATATAACTGTAAAATATTTCTGACCGGAACTTGCTAGTTTCAGAAATATGCCACAAAAACCTTTCGTGTGTGTCCTGATTTCAGGTGGCCTTTCCTATGCAGTCTTTTTGCTCTATTTTAAAAACTAGACATCTTTTTAGCAAAATTCCTTTTTATATCGTTTTGTATTCCTTTCCCCGTTAAAATAAGCCCTCGATCGTTAAAATCGGTGAGAACTTATTTTTTGAATGAAAAAAGTCCATGCTTTTTTCGCGAATTTTCGACTAAAATTTTTTGTCACCGATTTTGACGATTGAGCACTCGTTGGACGCGGAATAATAAGGGGAATATAACTGTAAAATATTTCTGACCGGAACTTGCTAGTTTCAGAAATATGCCACAAAAACCTTTCGTGTGTGTCCTGATTTCAGGTGGCCTTTCCTATGCAGTCTTTTTGCTCTATTTTAAAAACTAGATATCTTTATAGCAAAATTCCTTTTTACATCGTTTTGTATTCCTTTCCCCGTTAAAATAAGCCCTCTATCGTTAAAATCGGTGAGAACTTATTTTTTGAATGAAAAAAGTGCATATAGTCCATGCTTTTTTCGCGAATTTTCGATTAAAATCTTTTGTCACCGATTTTGACGAAGAGCACTCGTTGGACGCGGAATAATGAGGGGAATATAACTGTAAAATATTTCTGACCGGAACTTGCTAGTTTCAGAAATATGCCACAAAAACCTTTCGTGTGTGTCCTGACTTCAGGTGGCCTTTCCTATGCAGTCTTTTTGCTCTATTTTAAAAACTAGATATCTTTATAGCAAAATTCCTTTTTATATCGTTTTGTATTCCTTTCCCCGTTAAAATAAGCCCTCTATCGTTAAAATCGGTGAGAACTTATTTTTTGAATGAAAAAAGTGCATATAGTCCATGCTTTTTTCGCGAATTTTCGACTAAAATTTTTTGTCACCGATTTTGACGAATGAGCACTCGTTGGACGCGGAATAATAAGGGGAATATAACTGTAAAATATTTCTGACCGGAACTTGCTAGTTTCAGAAATATGCCACAAAAACCTTTCGTGTGTGTCCTGATTTCAGGTGGCCTTTCCTATGCAGTCTTTTTGCTCTATTTTAAAAACTAGATATCTTTATAGCAAAATTCCTTTTTATATCGTTTTGTATTCCTTTCCCCGTTAAAATAAGCCCTCTATCTTTATAGCAAAATTCCTTTTTATATCGTTTTGTATTCCTTTCCCCGTTAAAATAAACCCTCTATCGTTAAAATCGGTGAGAACTTATTTTTTGAATGAAAAAAGTGCAAAGGCTATATAGTCCATGCTTTTTTCGCGAATTTTCGATTAAAATTTTTTGTCACCGATTTTGACGAATGAGCACTCGTTGGACGCGGAATAATGAGGGAAATATAATTGTAAAATATTTCTGACCGGAACTTGCTAGTTTCAGAAATATGCCACAAAAACCTTTCGTGTGTGTCCTGATTTCAGGTGGCCTTTCCTATGCAGTCTTTTTGCTCTATTTTAAAAACTAGACATCTTTTTAGCAAAATTCCTTTTTATATCGTTTTGTATTCCTTTCCCCGTTAAAATAAGCCCTCTATCGTTAAAATCGGTGAGAACTTATTTTTTGAATGAAAAAAGTGCATATAGTCCATGCTTTTTTCGCGAATTTTCGATTAAAATCTTTTGTCACCGATTTTGACGAAGAGCACTCGTTGGACGCGGAATAATGAGGGGAATATAACTGTAAAATATTTCTGACCGGAACTTGCTAGTTTCAGAAATATGCCACAAAAACCTTTCGTGTGTGTCCTGATTTCAGGTGGCCTTTCCTATGCAGTCTTTTTGCTCTATTTTAAAAACTAGACATCTTTTTAGCAAAATTCCTTTTTATATCGTTTTGTATTCCTTTCCCCGTTAAAATAAGCCCTCGATCGTTAAAATCGGTGAGAACTTATTTTTTGAATGAAAAAAGTCCATGCTTTTTCGCGAATTTTCGATTAAAATTTTTTGTCACCGATTTTGACGAATGAGCACTCGTTGGACGCGGAATAATGAGGGGAATATAACTGTAAAATATTTCTGACCGGAACTTGCTAGTTTCAGAAATATGCCACAAAAACCTTTCGTGTGTGTCCTGATTTCAGGTGGCCTTTCCTATGCAGTCTTTTTGCTCTATTTTAAAAACTAGACATCTTTTTAGCAAAATTCCTTTTTATATCGTTCGGTATTCCTTTCCCCGTTAAAATAAGCCCTCGATCGTTAAAATCGGTGAGAACTTATTTTTTGAATGAAAAAAGTCCATGCTTTTTTCGCGAATTTTCGATTAAAATTTTTTGTCACCGATTTTGACGAATGAGCACTCGTTGGACGCGGAATAATGAGGGGAATATAACTGTAAAATATTTCTGACCGGAACTTGCTAGTTTCAGAAATATGCCACAAAAACCATTCGTGTGTGTCCTGATTTCAGGTGGCCTTTCCTATGCAGTCTTTTTGCTCTATTTTAAAAACTAGACATCTTTTTAGCAAAATTCCTTTTTATATCGTTCGGTATTCCTTTCCCCGTTAAAATAAGCCCTCGATCGTTAAAATCGGTGAGAACTTATTTTTTGAATGAAAAAAGTCCATGCTTTTTTCGCGAATTTTCGATTAAAATTTTTTGTCACCGATTTTGACGAATGAGCACTCGTTGGACGCGGAATAATGAGGGGAATATAACTGTAAAATATTTCTGACCGGAACTTGCTAGTTTCAGAAATATGCCACAAAAACCTTTCGTGTGTGTCCTGATTTCAGGTGGCCTTTCCTATGCAGTCTTTTTGCTCTATTTTAAAAACTAGACATCTTTTTAGCAAAATTCCTTTTTATATCGTTCGGTATTCCTTTCCCCGTTAAAATAAGCCCTCGATCGTTAAAATCGGTGAGAACTTATTTTTTGAATGAAAAAAGTCCATGCTTTTTTCGCGAATTTTCGATTAAAATTTTTTGTCACCGATTTTGACGAATGAGCACTCGTTGGACGCGGAATAATGAGGGGAATATAACTGTAAAATATTTCTGACCGGAACTTGCTAGTTTCAGAAATATGCCACAAAAACCTTTCGTGTGTGTCCTGATTTCAGGTGGCCTTTCCTATGCAGTCTTTTTGGCTCTATTTTAAAAACTAGACATCTTTTTAGCAAAATTCCTTTTTATATCGTTCGGTATTCCTTTCCCCGTTAAAATAAGCCCTCGATCGTTAAAATCGGTGAGAACTTATTTTTTGAATGAAAAAAGTCCATGCTTTTTTCGCGAATTTTCGATTAAAATTTTTTGTCACCGATTTTGACGAATGAGCACTCGTTGGACGCGGAATAATGAGGGGAATATAACTGTAAAATATTTCTGACCGGAACTTGCTAGTTTCAGAAATATGCCACAAAAACCTTTCGTGTGTGTCCTGATTTCAGGTGGCCTTTCCTATGCAGTCTTTTTGCTCTATTTTAAAAACTAGACATCTTTTTAGCAAAATTCCTTTTTATTCGTTCGGTATTCCTTTCCCCGTTAAAATAAGCCCTCGATCGTTAAAATCGGTGAGAACTTATTTTTTGAATGAAAAAAGTCCATGCTTTTTTCGCGAATTTTCGATTAAAATTTTTTGTCACCGATTTTGACGAATGAGCACTCGTTGGACGCGGAATAATGAGGGGAATATAACTGTAAAATATTTCTGACCGGAACTTGCTAGTTTCAGAAATATGCCACAAAAACCTTTCGTGTGTGTCCTGATTTCAGGTGGCCTTTCCTATGCAGTCTTTTTGCTCTATTTTAAAAACTAGACATCATTTTAGCAAAATTCCTTTTTATATCGTTCGGTATTCCTTTCCCCGTTAAAATAAGCCCTCGATCGTTAAAATCGGTGAGAACTTATTTTTTGAATGAAAAAAGTCCATACTTTTTTCGCGAATTTTCGATTAAAATTTTTTGTCACCGATTTTGACGAATGAGCACTCGTTGGACGCGGAATAATGAGGGGAATATAACTGTAAAATATTTCTGACCGGAACTTGCTAGTTTCAGAAATATGCCACAAAAACCTTTCGTGTGTGTCCTGATTTCAGGTGGCCTTTCCTATGCAGTCTTTTTGCTCTATTTTAAAAACTAGACATCTTTTTAGCAAAATTCCTTTTTATATCGTTCGGTATTCCTTTCCCCGTTAAAATAAGCCCTCGATCGTTAAAATCGGTGAGAACTTATTTTTTGAATGAAAAAAGTCCATGCTTTTTTCGCGAATTTTCGATTAAAATTTTTTGTCACCGATTTTGACGAATGAGCACTCGTTGGACGCGGAATAATGAGGGGAATATAACTGTAAAATATTTCTGACCGGAACTTGCTAGTTTCAGAAATATGCCACAAAAACCTTTCGTGTGTGTCCTGATTTCAGGTGGCCTTTCCTATGCAGTCTTTTTGCTCTATTTTAAAAACTAGACATCTTTTTAGCAAAATTCCTTTTTATATCGTTCGGTATTCCTTTCCCCGTTAAAATAAGCCCTCGATCGTTAAAATCGGTGAGAACTTATTTTTTGAATGAAAAAAGTCCATGCTTTTTTCGCGAATTTTCGATTAAAATTTTTTGTCACCGATTTTGACGAATGAGCACTCGTTGGACGCGGAATAATGAGGGGAATATAACTGTAAAATATTTCTGACCGGAACTTGCTAGTTTCAGAAATATGCCACAAAAACCTTTCGTGTGTGTCCTGATTTCAGGTGGCCTTTCCTATGCAGTCTTTTTGCTCTATTTTAAAAACTAGACATCTTTTTAGCAAAATTCCTTTTTATATCGTTCGGTATTCCTTTCCCCGTTAAAATAAGCCCTCGATCGTTAAAATCGGTGAGAACTTATTTTTTGAATGAAAAAAGTCCATGCTTTTTTCGCGAATTTTCGATTAAAATTTTTTGTCACCGATTTTGACGAATGAGCACTCGTTGGACGCGGAATAATGAGGGGAATATAACTGTAAAATATTTCTGACCGGAACTTGCTAGTTTCAGAAATATGCCACAAAAACCTTTCGTGTGTGTCCTGATTTCAGGTGGCCTTTCCTATGCAGTCTTTTTGCTCTATTTTAAAAACTAGACATCTTTTTAGCAAAATTCCTTTTTATATCGTTCGGTATTCCTTTCCCCGTTAAAATAAGCCCTCGATCGTTAAAATCGGTGAGAACTTATTTTTTGAATGAAAAAAGTCCATGCTTTTTTCGCGAATTTTCGATTAAAATTTTTTGTCACCGATTTTGACGAATGAGCACTCGTTGGACGCGGAATAATGAGGGGAATATAACTGTAAAATATTTCTGACCGGAACTTGCTAGTTTCAGAAATATGCCACAAAAACCTTTCGTGTGTGTCCTGATTTCAGGTGGCCTTTCCTATGCAGTCTTTTTGCTCTATTTTAAAAACTAGACATCTTTTTAGCAAAATTCCTTTTTATATCGTTCGGTATTCCTTTCCCCGTTAAAATAAGCCCTCGATCGTTAAAATCGGTGAGAACTTATTTTTTGAATGAAAAAAGTCCATGCTTTTTTCGCGAATTTTCGATTAAAATTTTTTGTCACCGATTTTGACGAATGAGCACTCGTTGGACGCGGAATAATGAGGGGAATATAACTGTAAAATATTTCTGACCGGAACTTGCTAGTTTCAGAAATATGCCACAAAAACCTTTCGTGTGTGTCCTGATTTCAGGTGGCCTTTCCTATGCAGTCTTTTTGCTCTATTTTAAAAACTAGACATCTTTTTAGCAAAATTCCTTTTTATATCGTTCGGTATTCCTTTCCCCGTTAAAATAAGCCCTCGATCGTTAAAATCGGTGAGAACTTATTTTTTGAATGAAAAAAAACCATGCTTTTTTCGCGAATTTTCGATTAAAATTTTTTGTCACCGATTTTGACGAATGAGCACTCGTTGGACGCGGAATAATGAGGGGAATATAACTGTAAAATATTTCTGACCGGAACTTGCTAGTTTCAGAAATATGCCACAAAAACCTTTCGTGTGTGTCCTGATTTCAGGTGGCCTTTCCTATGCAGTCTTTTTGCTCTATTTTAAAAACTAGACATCTTTTTAGCAAAATTCCTTTTTATATCGTTCGGTATTCCTTTCCCCGTTAAAATAAGCCCTCGATCGTTAAAATCGGTGAGAACTTATTTTTTGAATGAAAAAAGTCCATGCTTTTTTCGCGAATTTTCGATTAAAATTTTTAGTCACCGATTTTGACGAATGAGCACTCGTTGGACGCGGAATAATTAGGGGAATATAACTGTAAAATATTTCTGACCGGAACTTCCTAGTTTCAGAAATATGCCACAAAAACCTTTCGTGTGTGTCCTGATTTCAGGTGGCCTTTCCTATGCAGTCTTTTTGCTCTATTTTAAAAACTAGACATCTTTTTAGCAAAATTCCTTTTTATATCGTTTTGTATTCCTTTCCCCGTTAAAATAAGCCCTCTATCGTTAAAATCGGTGAGAACTTATTTTTTGAATGAAAAAAGTGCAAAGGCTATAGTCCATGCTTTTTTTCGCGAATTTTCGATTAAAATTTTTTGTCACCGATTTTGACGAATGAGCACTCGTTGGACGCGGAATAATAAGGGGAATATAACTGTAAAATATTTCTGACCGGAACTTCCTAGTTTCAGAAATATGCCACAAAAACCTTTCGTGTGTGTCCTGATTTCAGGTGGCCTTTCCTATGCAGTCTTTTTGCTCTATTTTAAAAACTAAACATCTTTTTAGCAAAATTCCTTTTTATATCGTTTTGTATTCCTTTCCCCGTTAAAATAAGCCCTCGATCGTTAAAATCGGTGAGAACTTATTTTTTGAATGAAAAAAGTGCATATAGTCCATGCTTTTTTCGCGAATTTTCGATTAAAATCTTTTGTCACCGATTTTGACGAATGAGCACTCGTTGGACGCGGAATAATAAGGGGAATATAACTGTAAAATATTTCTGACCGGAACTTGCTAGTTTCAGAAATATGCCACAAAAACCTTTCGTGTGTGTTCTGATTTCAGGTGGCCTTTCCTATGCAGTCTTTTTGCTCTATTTTAAAAACTAGACATCTTTTTAGCAAAATTCCTTTTTATATCGTTTTGTATTCCTTTCCCCGTTAAAATAAGCCCTCGATCGTTAAAATCGGTGAGAACTTATTTTTTGAATGAAAAAAGTGCATATAGTCCATGCTTTTTTCGCGAATTTTCGATTAAAATCTTTTGTCACCGATTTTGACGAATGAGCACTCGTTGGACGCGGAATAATGAGGGGAATATAACTGTAAAATATTTCTGACCGGAACTTGCTAGTTTCAGAAATATGCCACAAAAACCTTTCGTGTGTGTCCTGATTTCAGGTGGCCTTTCCTATGCAGTCTTTTTGCTCTATTTTAAAAACTAGACATCTTTTTAGCAAAATTCCTTTTTATATCGTTTTGTATTCCTTTCCCCGTTAAAATAAGCCCTCGATCGTTAAAATCGGTGAGAACTTATTTTTTGAATGAAAAAAGTGCAAAGGCTATAGTCCATGCTTTTTTCGCGAAATCCCGATTAAATTTTTTTGTCACCGATTTTGACGAATGAGCACTCGTTGGACGCGGAATAATAAGGGGAATACAACTGTAAAATATTTCTGACCGGAACTTGCTAGTTTCAGAAATATGCCACAAAAACCTTTCGTGTGTGTCCTGATTTCAGGTGGCCTTTCCTATGCAGTCTTTTTGCTCTATTTTAAAAACTAGACATCTTTTTAGCAAAATTCCTTTTTATATCGTTTTGTATTCCTTTCCCCGTTAAAATAAGCCCTCTATCGTTAAAATCGGTGAGAACTTATTTTTTGAATGAAAAAAGTGCAAAGGCTATAGTCCATGCTTTTTTTCGCGAATTTTCGATTAAAATTTTTTGTCACCGATTTTGACGAATGAGCACTCGTTGGACGCGGAATAATAAGGGGAATATAACTGTAAAATATTTCTGACCGGAACTTGCTAGTTTCAGAAATATGCCACAAAAACCTTTCGTGTGTGTCCTGATTTCAGGTGGCCTTTCCTATGCAGTCTTTTTGGCTCTATTTTAAAAACTAGACATCTTTTTAGCAAAATTCCTTTTTATATCGTTCGGTATTCCTTTCCCCGTTAAAATAAGCCCTCGATCGTTAAAATCGGTGAGAACTTATTTTTTGAATGAAAAAAGTGCATATAGTCCATGCTTTTTTCGCGAATTTTCGATTAAAATCTTTTGTCACTGATTTTGACGAATGAGCACTCGTTGGACGCGGAATAATAAGGGGAATATAACTGTAAAATATTTCTGACCGGAACTTGCTAGTTTCAGAAATATGCCACAAAAACCTTTCGTGTGTGTCCTGATTTCAGGTGGCCTTTCCTATGCAGTCTTTTTGCTCTATTTTAAAAACTAGACATCTTTTTAGCAAAATTCCTTTTTATATCGTTTTGTATTCCTTTCCCCGTTAAAATAAGCCCTCGATCGTTAAAATCGGTGAGAACTTATTTTTTGAATGAAAAAAGTGCATATAGTCCATGCTTTTTTCGCGAATTTTCGATTAAAATCTTTTGTCACCGATTTTGACGAATGAGCACTCGTTGGACGCGGAATAATAAGGGGAATATAACTGTAAAATATTTCTGACCGGAACTTGCTAGTTTCAGAAATATGCCACAAAAACCTTTCGTGTGTGTCCTGATTTCAGGTGGCCTTTCCTATGCAGTCTTTTTGCTCTATTTTAAAAACTAGACATCTTTTTAGCAAAATTCCTTTTTATATCGTTTTGTATTCCTTTCCCCGTTAAAATAAGCCCTCTATCGTTAAAATCGGTGAGAACTTATTTTTTGAATGAAAAAAGTGCAAAGGCTATAGTCCATGCTTTTTTCGCGAATTTTCGATTAAAATTTTTTGTCACCGATTTTGACGAATGAGCACTCGTTGGACGCGGAATAATAAGGGGAATATAACTGTAAAATATTTCTGGCCGGAACTTGCTAGTTTCAGAAATATGCCACAAAAACCTTTCGTGTGTGTCCTGATTTCAGGTGGCCTTTCCTATGCAGTCTTTTTGCTCTATTTTAAAAACTAGACATCTTTTTAGCAAAATTCCTTTTTATATCGTTTTGTATTCCTTTCCCCGTTAAAATAAGCCCTCTATCGTTAAAATCGGTGAGAACTTATTTTTTGAATGAAAAAAGTGCAAAGGCTATAGTCCATGCTTTTTTCGCGAATTTTCGATTAAAATCTTTTGTCACCGATTTTGACGAATGGGCACTCGTTGGACGCGGAATAGTGAGGGGAATATAACTGTAAAATATTTCTGACCGGAACTTGCTAGTTTCAGAAATATGCCACAAAAACCTTTCGTGTGTGTCCTGATTTCAGGTGGCCTTTCCTATGCAGTCTTTTTGCTCTATTTTAAAAACTAGACATCTTTTTAGCAAAATTCCTTTTTATATCGTTTTGTATTCCTTTCCCCGTTAAAATAAGCCCTCTATCGTTAAAATCGGTGAGAACTTATTTTTTGAATGAAAAAAGTGCAAAGGCTATAGTCCATGCTTTTTTCGCGAATTTTCGATTAAAATTTTTTGTCACCGATTTTGACGAATGAGCACTCGTTGGACGCGGAATAATAAGGGGAATATAACTGTAAAATATTTCTGGCCGGAACTTGCTAGTTTCAGAAATATGCCACAAAAACCTTTCGTGTGTGTCCTGATTTCAGGTGGCCTTTCCTATGCAGTCTTTTTGCTCTATTTTAAAAACTAGACATCTTTTTAGCAAAATTCCTTTTTATATCGTTTTGTATTCCTTTCCCCGTTAAAATAAGCCCTCTATCGTTAAAATCGGTGAGAACTTATTTTTTGAATGAATAAAGTGCAAAGGCTATATATAGTCCATGCTTTTTTCGCGAATTTTCGATTAAAATTTTTTGTCATCGATTTTGACGAATGAGCACTCGTTGGACGCGGAAAAATGAGGGGAATATAACTGTAAAATATTTCTGTCCGGAACTTGCTAGTTTCAGGAATATGCCACAAAAACCTTTCGTGTGTGTCCTGATTTCAGGTGGCCTTTCCTATGCAGTCTTTTTGCTCTATTTTAAAAACTAGACATCTTTTTAGCAAAATTCCTTTTTATATCGTTTTGTATTCCTTTCCCCGTTAAAATAAGCCCTCTATCGTTAAAATCGGTGAGAACTTACTTTTTGAATGAAAAAAGTGCAAAGGCTATAGTCCATGCTTTTTTCGCGAATTTTCGATTAAAATTTTTTGTCACCGATTTTGACGAATGAGCACTCGTTGGACGCGGAATAATGAGGGGAATATAACTGTAAAATATTTCTGACCGGAACTTGCTAGTTTCAGAAATATGCCACAAAAACCTTTCGTGTGTGTCCTGATTTCAGGTGGCCTTTCCTATGCAGTCTTTTTGCTCTATTTTAAAAACTAGACATCTTTTTAGCAAAATTCCTTTTTATATCGTTTTGTATTCCTTTCCCCGTTAAAATAAGCCCTCGATCGTTAAAATCGGTGAGAACTTATTTTTTGAATGAAAAAAGTCCATGCTTTTTTCGCGAATTTTCGACTAAAATTTTTTGTCACCGATTTTGACGATTGAGCACTCGTTGGACGCGGAATAATAAGGGGAATATAACTGTAAAATATTTCTGACCGGAACTTGCTAGTTTCAGAAATATGCCACAAAAACCTTTCGTGTGTGTCCTGATTTCAGGTGGCCTTTCCTATGCAGTCTTTTTGCTCTATTTTAAAAACTAGATATCTTTATAGCAAAATTCCTTTTTATATCGTTTTGTATTCCTTTCCCCGTTAAAATAAGCCCTCTATCGTTAAAATCGGTGAGAACTTATTTTTTGAATGAAAAAAGTGCATATAGTCCATGCTTTTTTCGCGAATTTTCGATTAAAATCTTTTGTCACCGATTTTGACGAAGAGCACTCGTTGGACGCGGAATAATGAGGGGAATATAACTGTAAAATATTTCTGACCGGAACTTGCTAGTTTCAGAAATATGCCACAAAAACCTTTCGTGTGTGTCCTGATTTCAGGTGGCCTTTCCTATGCAGTCTTTTTGCTCTATTTTAAAAACTAGACATCTTTTTAGCAAAATTCCTTTTTATATCGTTTTGTATTCCTTTCCCCGTTAAAATAAGCCCTCTATCGTTAAAATCGGTGAGAACTTATTTTTTGAATGAAAAAAGTGCAAAGGCTATAGTCCATGCTTTTTTCGCGAATTTTCGATTAAAATTTTTTGTCACCGATTTTGACGAATGAGCACTTGTTGGACGCGGAATAATGAGGGGAATATAACTGTAAAATATTTCTGACTGGAACTTGCTAGTTTCAGAAATATGCCACAAAAACCTTTCGTGTGTGTCCTGATTTCAGGTGGCCTTTCCTATGCAGTCTTTTTGCTCTATTTTCAAACTAGACATCTTTTTAGCAAAATTCCTTTTTATATCGTTTTGTATTCCTTTCCCCGTTAAAATAAGCCCTCGATCGTTAAAATCGGTGAGAACTTATTTTTTGAATGAAAAAAGTGCAAGGGTCCATGCTTTTTTCGCGAATTTTCGATTAAAATTTTTTGTCACCGATTTTGACGAATGAGCACTCGTTGGACGCGGAATAATTAGGGGAATATAACTGTAAAATATTTCTGGCCGGAACTTGCTAGTTTCAGAAATATGCCACAAAAACCTTTCGTGTGTGTCCTGATTTCAGGTGGCCTTTCCTATGCAGTCTTTTTGCTCTATTTTAAAAACTAGACATCTTTTTAGCAAAATTCCTTTTTATATCGTTTTGCATTCCTTTCCCCGTTAAAATAAGCCCTCTATCGTTAAAATCGGTGAGAACTTACTTTTTGAATGAAAAAAGTGCAAAGGCTATATATAGTCCATGCTTTTTTCGCGAATTTTCGATTAAAATTTTTTGTCACCGATTTTGACGAATGAGCACTCGTTGGACGCGGAATAATAAGGGGAATATAACTGTAAAATATTTCTGACCGGAACTTGCTAGTTTCAGAAATATGCCACAAAAACCTTTCGTGTGTGTCCTGATTTCAGGTGGCCTTTCCTATGCAGTCGTTTTGCTCTATTTTAAAAACTAGACATCTTTTTAGCAAAATTCCTTTTTATATCGTTTTGTATTCCTTTCCCCGTTAAAATAAGCCCTCGATCGTTAAAATCGGGGAGAACTTATTTTTTGAATGAAAAAAGTGCAAAGGCTATAATCCATGCTTTTTTCGCGAATTTTCGATTAAAATTTTTTGTCACCGATTTTGACGAATGAGCACTCGTTGGACGCGGAATAATGAGGGGAATATAACTGTAAAATATTTCTGACCGGAACTTGCTAGTTTCAGAAATATGCCACAAAAACCTTTCGTGTGTGTCCTGATTTCAGGTGGCCTTTCCTATGCAGTCTTTTTGCTCTATTTTAAAAACTAGACATCTTTTTAGCAAAATTCCTTTTTATATCGTTTTGTATTCCTTTCCCCGTTAAAATAAGCCCTCTATCGTTAAAATCGGTGAGAACTTATTTTTTGAATGAAAAAAGTGCAAA
The DNA here is from genome assembly GCA_963924295.1 of Dioctria rufipes. Lineage (NCBI taxonomy): Eukaryota > Metazoa > Arthropoda > Insecta > Diptera > Asilidae > Dioctria > Dioctria rufipes. Next base: position 168,498,246 of record OZ002742.1, on the reverse strand, counting down.
GGCTATAGTCCATGCTTTTTTCGCGAATTTTCGATTAAAATTTTTTGTCACCGATTTTGACGAATGAGCACTCGTTGGACGCGGAATAATTAGGGGAATATAACTGTAAAATATTTCTGACCGGAACTTGCTAGTTTCAGAAATATGCCACAAAAACCTTTCGTGTGTGTCCTGATTTCAGGTGGCCTTTCCTATGCAGTCTTTTTGCTCTATTTTAAAAACTAGACATCTTTTTAGCAAAATTCCTTTTTATATCGTTTTGTATTCCTTTCCCCGTTAAAATAAGCCCTCGATCGTTAAAATCGGTGAGAACTTATTTTTTGAATGAAAAAAGTCCATGCTTTTTTCGCGAATTTTCGATTAAAATTTTTTGTCACCGATTTTGACGAATGAGCACTCGTTGGACGCGGAATAATGAGGGGAATATAACTGTAAAATATTTCTGACCGGAACTTGCTAGTTTCAGAAATATGCCACAAAAACCTTTCGTGTGTGTCCTGATTTCAGGTGGCCTTTCCTATGCAGTCTTTTTGCTCTATTTTAAAAACTAGACATCTTTTAGCAAAATTCCTTTTTATATCGTTTTGTATTCCTTTCCCCGTTAAAATAAGCCCTCTATCGTTAAAATCGGTGAGAACTTATTTTTTGAATGAAAAAAGTCCATGCTTTTTTCGCGAATTTTCGACTAAAATTTTTTGTCACCGATTTTGACGATTGAGCACTCGTTGGACGCGGAATAATAAGGGGAATATAACTGTAAAATATTTCTGACCGGAACTTGCTAGTTTCAGAAATATGCCACAAAAACCTTTCGTGTGTGTCCTGATTTCAGGTGGCCTTTCCTATGCAGTCTTTTTGCTCTATTTTAAAAACTAGATATCTTTATAGCAAAATTCCTTTTTATATCGTTTTGTATTCCTTTCCCCGTTAAAATAAGCCCTCTATCGTTAAAATCGGTGAGAACTTATTTTTTGAATGAAAAAAGTGCATATAGTCCATGCTTTTTTCGCGAATTTTCGATTAAAATCTTTTGTCACCGATTTTGACGAAGAGCACTCGTTGGACGCGGAATAATGAGGGGAATATAACTGTAAAATATTTCTGACCGGAACTTGCTAGTTTCAGAAATATGCCACAAAAACCTTTCGTGTGTGTCCTGATTTCAGGTGGCCTTTCCTATGCAGTCTTTTTGCTCTATTTTAAAAACTAGACATCTTTTTAGCAAAATTCCTTTTATATCGTTTTGTATTCCTTTCCCCGTTAAAATAAGCCCTCTATCGTTAAAATCGGTGAGAACTTATTTTTTGAATGAAAAAAGTGCAAAGGCTATAGTCCATGCTTTTTTCGCGAATTTTCGACTAAAATTTTTTGTCACCGATTTTGACGAATGAGCACTCGTTGGACGCGGAATAATAAGGGGAATATAACTGTAAAATATTTCTGACCGGAACTTGCTAGTTTCAGAAATATGCCACAAAAACCTTTCGTGTGTGTCCTGATTTCAGGTGGCCTTTCCTATGCAGTCTTTTTGCTCTATTTTAAAAACTAGATATCTTTATAGCAAAATTCCTTTTTATATCGTTTTGTATTCCTTTCCCCGTTAAAATAAGCCCTCTATCTTTATAGCAAAATTCCTTTTTATATCGTTTTGAATTCCTTTCCCCGTTAAAATAAACCCTCTATCGTTAAAATCGGTGAGAACTTATTTTTTGAATGAAAAAAGTGCAAAGGCTATATAGTCCATGCTTTTTTCGCGAATTTTCGATTAAAATTTTTTGTCACCGATTTTGACGAATGAGCACTCGTTGGACGCGGAATAATGAGGGAAATATAATTGTAAAATATTTCTGACCGGAACTTGCTAGTTTCAGAAATATGCCACAAAAACCTTTCGTGTGTGTCCTGATTTCAGGTGGCCTTTCCTATGCAGTCTTTTTGCTCTATTTTAAAAACTAGACATCTTTTTAGCAAAATTCCTTTTTATATCGTTTTGTATTCCTTTCCCCGTTAAAATAAGCCCTCTATCTTTATAGCAAAATTCCTTTTTATATCGTTTTGTATTCCTTTCCCCGTTAAAATAAACCCTCTATCGTTAAAATCGGTGAGAACTTATTTTTTGAATGAAAAAAGTGCAAAGGCTATATAGTCCATGCTTTTTTCGCGAATTTTCGATTAAAATTTTTTGTCACCGATTTTGACGAATGAGCACTCGTTGGACGCGGAATAATGAGGGAAATATAATTGTAAAATATTTCTGACCGGAACTTGCTAGTTTCAGAAATATGCCACAAAAACCTTTCGTGTGTGTCCTGATTTCAGGTGGCCTTTCCTATGCAGTCTTTTTGCTCTATTTTAAAAACTAGATATCTTTATAGCAAAATTCCTTTTTATATCGTTTTGTATTCCTTTCCCCGTTAAAATAAGCCCTCTATCTTTATAGCAAAATTCCTTTTTATATCGTTTTGTATTCCTTTCCCCGTTAAAATAAACCCTCTATCGTTAAAATCGGTGAGAACTTATTTTTTGAATGAAAAAAGTGCAAAGGCTTTATAGTCCATGCTTTTTTCGCGAATTTTCGATTAAAATTTTTTGTCACCGATTTTGACGAATGAGCACTCGTTGGACGCGGAATAATGAGGGAAATATAATTGTAAAATATTTCTGACCGGAACTTGCTAGTTTCAGAAATATGCCACAAAAACCTTTCGTGTGTGTCCTGATTTCAGGTGGCCTTTCCTATGCAGTCTTTTTGCTCTATTTTAAAAACTAGATATCTTTATAGCAAAATTCCTTTTTATATCGTTTTGTATTCCTTTCCCCGTTAAAATAAGCCCTCTATCTTTATAGCAAAATTCCTTTTTATATCGTTTTGTATTCCTTTCCCCGTTAAAATAAACCCTCTATCGTTAAAATCGGTGAGAACTTATTTTTTGAATGAAAAAAGTGCAAAGGCTATATAGTCCATGCTTTTTTCGCGAATTTTCGATTAAAATTTTTTGTCACCGATTTTGACGAATGAGCACTCGTTGGACGCGGAATAATAAGGGGAATATAACTGTAAAATATTTCTGACCGGAACTTGCTAGTTTCAGAAATATGCCACAAAAACCTTTCGTGTGTGTCCTGATTTCAGGTGGCCTTTCCTATGCAGTCTTTTTGCTCTATTTTAAAAACTAGATATCTTTATAGCAAAATTCCTTTTTATATCGTTTTGTATTCCTTTCCCCGTTAAAATAAGCCCTCTATCTTTATAGCAAAATTCCTTTTTATATCGTTTTGTATTCCTTTCCCCGTTAAAATAAACCCTCTATCGTTAAAATCGGTGAGAACTTATTTTTTGAATGAAAAAAGTGCAAAGGCTATATAGTCCATGCTTTTTTCGCGAATTTTCGATTAAAATTTTTTGTCACCGATTTTGACGAATGAGCACTCGTTGGACGCGGAATAATGAGGGAAATATAATTGTAAAATATTTCTGACCGGAACTTGCTAGTTTCAGAAATATGCCACAAAAACCTTTCGTGTGTGTCCTGATTTCAGGTGGCCTTTCCTATGCAGTCTTTTTGCTCTATTTTAAAAACTAGACATCTTTTTAGCAAAATTCCTTTTTATATCGTTTTGTATTCCTTTCCCCGTTAAAATAAGCCCTCGATCGTTAAAATCGGTGAGAACTTATTTTTTGAATGAAAAAAGTCCATGCTTTTTTCGCGAATTTTCGATTAAAATTTTTTGTCACCGATTTTGACGAATGAGCACTCGTTGGACGCGGAATAATGAGGGGAATATAACTGTAAAATATTTCTGACCGGAACTTGCTAGTTTCAGAAATATGCCACAAAAACCTTTCGTGTGTGTCCTGATTTCAGGTGGCCTTTCCTATGCAGTCTTTTTGCTCTATTTTAAAAACTAGACATCTTTTTAGCAAAATTCCTTTTTATATCGTTCGGTATTCCTTTCCCCGTTAAAATAAGCCCTCGATCGTTAAAATCGGTGAGAACTTATTTTTTGAATGAAAAAAGTCCATGCTTTTTTCGCGAATTTTCGATTAAAATTTTTTGTCACCGATTTTGACGAATGAGCACTCGTTGGACGCGGAATAATGAGGGGAATATAACTGTAAAATATTTCTGACCGGAACTTGCTAGTTTCAGAAATATGCCACAAAAACCTTTCGTGTGTGTCCTGATTTCAGGTGGCCTTTCCTATGCAGTCTTTTTGCTCTATTTTAAAAACTAGACATCTTTTTAGCAAAATTCCTTTTTATATCGTTCGGTATTCCTTTCCCCGTTAAAATAAGCCCTCGATCGTTAAAATCGGTGAGAACTTATTTTTTGAATGAAAAAAGTGCATATAGTCCATGCTTTTTTCGCGAATTTTCGATTAAAATCTTTTGTCACCGATTTTGACGAAGAGCACTCGTTGGACGCGGAATAATGAGGGGAATATAACTGTAAAATATTTCTGACCGGAACTTGCTAGTTTCAGAAATATGCCACAAAAACCTTTCGTGTGTGTCCTGATTTCAGGTGGCCTTTCCTATGCAGTCTTTTTGCTCTATTTTAAAAACTAGACATCTTTTTAGCAAAATTCCTTTTTATATCGTTTTGTATTCCTTTCCCCGTTAAAATAAGCCCTCGATCGTTAAAATCGGTGAGAACTTATTTTTTGAATGAAAAAAGTCCATGCTTTTTTCGCGAATTTTCGATTAAAATTTTTTGTCACCGATTTTGACGAATGAGCACTCGTTGGACGCGGAATAATGAGGGGAATATAACTGTAAAATATTTCTGACCGGAACTTCCTAGTTTCAGAAATATGCCACAAAAACCTTTCGTGTGTGTCCTGATTTCAGGTGGCAGTCTATGCAGTCTTTTTGCTCTATTTTAAAAACTAGACATCTTTTTAGCAAAATTCCTTTTTATATCGTTTTGTATTCCTTTCCCCGTTAAAATAAGCCCTCTATCGTTAAAATCGGTGAGAACTTATTTTTTGAATGAAAAAAGTGCAAAGGCTATAATCCATGCTTTTTTCGCGAATTTTCGATTAAAATTTTTTGTCACCGATTTTGACGAATGAGCACTCGTTGGACGCGGAATAATGAGGGGAATATAACTGTAAAATATTTCTGACCGGAACTTGCTAGTTTCAGAAATATGCCACAAAAACCTTTCGTGTGTGTCCTGATTTCAGGTGGCCTTTCCTATGCAGTCTTTTTGCTCTATTTTAAAAACTGGACATCTTTTTAGCAAAATTCCTTTTTATATCGTTTTGTATTCCTTTCCCCGTTAAAATAAGCCCTCTATCGTTAAAATCGGTGAGAACTTATTTTTTGAATGAAAAAAGTGCAAAGGCTATAGTCCATGCTTTTTTCGCGAATTTTCGATTAAAATCTTTTGTCACCGATTTTGACGAATGAGCACTCGTTGGACGCGGAATAATGAGGGGAATATAACTGTAAAATATTTCTGACCGGAACTTGCTAGTTTCAGAAATATGCCACAAAAACTTTTCGTGTGTGTCCTGATTTCAGGTGGCCTTTCCTATGCAGTCTTTTTGCTCTATTTTAAAAACTAGACATCTTTTTAGCAAAATTCCTTTTTATATCGTTTTGTATTCCTTTCCCCGTTAAAATAAGCCCTCTATCGTTAAAATCGGTGAGAACTTATTTTTTGAATGAAAAAAGTGCAAAGGCTATAGTCCATGCTTTTTTCGCGAATTTTCGATTAAAATTTTTTGTCACCGATTTTGACGAATGAGCACTCGTTGGACGCGGAATAATTAGGGGAATATAACTGTAAAATATTTCTGACCGGAACTTCCTAGTTTCAGAAATATGCCACAAAAACCTTTCGTGTGTGTCCTGATTTCAGGTGGCATTTCCTATGCAGTCTTTTTGCTCTATTTTAAAAACTAGACATCTTTTTAGCAAAATTCCTTTTTATATCGTTCGGTATTCCTTTGCCCGTTAAAATAAGCCCTCGATCGTTAAAATCGGTGAGAACTTATTTTTTGAATGAAAAAAGTCCATGCTTTTTTCGCGAATTTTCGATTAAAATTTTTTGTCACCGATTTTGACGAATGAGCACTCGTTGGACGCGGAATAATGAGGGGAATATAACTGTAAAATATTTCTGACCGGAACTTGCTAGTTTCAGAAATATGCCACAAAAACCTTTCGTGTGTGTCCTGATTTCAGGTGGCCTTTCCTATGCAGTCTTTTTGCTCTATTTTAAAAACTAGACATCTTTTTAGCAAAATTCCTTTTTATATCGTTCGGTATTCCTTTCCCCGTTAAAATAAGCCCTCGATCGTTAAAATCGGTGAGAACTTATTTTTTGAATGAAAAAAGTCCATGCTTTTTTCGCGAATTTTCGATTAAAATTTTTTGTCACCGATTTTGACGAATGAGCACTCGTTGGACGCGGAATAATGAGGGGAATATAACTGTAAAATATTTCTGACCGGAACTTGCTAGTTTCAGAAATATGCCACAAAAACCTTTCGTGTGTGTCCTGATTTCAGGTGGCCTTTCCTATGCAGTCTTTTTGCTCTATTTTAAAAACTAGACATCTTTTTAGCAAAATTCCTTTTTATATCGTTCGGTATTCCTTTCCCCGTTAAAATAAGCCCTCGATCGTTAAAATCGGTGAGAACTTATTTTTTGAATGAAAAAAGTCCATGCTTTTTTCGCGAATTTTCGATTAAAATTTTTTGTCACCGATTTTGACGAATGAGCACTCGTTGGACGCGGAATAATGAGGGGAATATAACTGTAAAATATTTCTGACCGGAACTTGCTAGTTTCAGAAATATGCCACAAAAACCTTTCGTGTGTGTCCTGATTTCAGGTGGCCTTTCCTATGCAGTCTTTTTGCTCTATTTTAAAAACTAGACATCTTTTTAGCAAAATTCCTTTTTATATCGTTTTGTATTCCTTTCCCCGTTAAAATAAGCCCTCTATCGTTAAAATCGGTGAGAACTTATTTTTTGAATGAAAAAAGTGCATATAGTCCATGCTTTTTTCGCGAATTTTCGATTAAAATCTTTTGTCACCGATTTTGACGAAGAGCACTCGTTGGACGCGGAATAATGAGGGGAATATAACTGTAAAATATTTCTGACCGGAACTTGCTAGTTTCAGAAATATGCCACAAAAACCTTTCGTGTGTGTCCTGATTTCAGGTGGCCTTTCCTATGCAGTCTTTTTGCTCTATTTTAAAAACTAGACATCTTTTTAGCAAAATTCCTTTTTATATCGTTTTGTATTCCTTTCCCCGTTAAAATAAGCCCTCGATCGTTAAAATCGGTGAGAACTTATTTTTTGAATGAAAAAAGTCCATGCTTTTTTCGCGAATTTTCGATTAAAATTTTTTGTCACCGATTTTGACGAATGAGCACTCGTTGGACGCGGAATAATGAGGGGAATATAACTGTAAAATATTTCTGACCGGAACTTGCTAGTTTCAGAAATATGCCACAAAAACCTTTCGTGTGTGTCCTGTTTTCAGGTGGCCTTTCCTATGCAGTCTTTTTGCTCTATTTTAAAAACTGGACATCTTTTTAGCAAAATTCCTTTTTATATCGTTTTGTATTCCTTTCCCCGTTAAAATAAGCCCTCTATCGTTAAAATCGGTGAGAACTTATTTTTTGAATGAAAAAAGTGCAAAGGCTATAGTCCATGCTTTTTTCGCGAATTTTCGATTAAAATCTTTTGTCACCGATTTTGACGAATGAGCACTCGTTGGACGCGGAATAATGAGGGGAATATAACTGTAAAATATTTCTGACCGGAACTTGCTAGTTTCAGAAATATGCCACAAAAACTTTTCGTGTGTGTCCTGATTTCAGGTGGCCTTTCCTATGCAGTCTTTTTGCTCTATTTTAAAAACTAGACATCTTTTTAGCAAAATTCCTTTTTATATCGTTTTGTATTCCTTTCCCCGTTAAAATAAGCCCTCTATCGTTAAAATCGGTGAGAACTTATTTTTTGAATGAAAAAAGTGCAAAGGCTATAGTCCATGCTTTTTTCGCGAATTTTCGATTAAAATTTTTTGTCACCGATTTTGACGAATGAGCACTCGTTGGACGCGGAATAATTAGGGGAATATAACTGTAAAATATTTCTGACCGGAACTTCCTAGTTTCAGAAATATGCCACAAAAACCTTTCGTGTGTGTCCTGATTTCAGGTGGCATTTCCTATGCAGTCTTTTTGCTCTATTTTAAAAACTAGACATCTTTTTAGCAAAATTCCTTTTTATATCGTTTTGTATTCCTTTCCCCGTTAAAATAAGCCCTCTATCGTTAAAATCGGTGAGAACTTATTTTTTGAATGAAAATAGTGCAAAGGCTATAGTCCATGCTTTTTTCGCGAATTTTCGATTAAAATTTTTTGTCACCGATTTTGACGAATGAGCACTCGTTGGACGCGGAATAATTAGGGGAATATAACTGTAAAATATTTCTGACCGGAACTTGCTAGTTTCAGAAATATGCCACAAAAACCTTTCGTGTGTGTCCTGATTTCAGGTGGCCTTTCCTATGCAGTCTTTTTGCTCTATTTTAAAAACTAGACATCTTTTTAGCAAAATTCCTTTTTATATCGTTTTGTATTCCTTTCCCCGTTAAAATAAGCCCTCGATCGTTAAAATCGGTGAGAACTTATTTTTTGAATGAAAAAAGTGCATATAGTCCATGCTTTTTTCGCGAATTTTCGATTAAAATCTTTTGTCACCGATTTTGACGAATGAGCACTCGTTGGACGCGGAATAATAAGGGGAATATAACTGTAAAATATTTCTGACCGGAACTTGCTAGTTTCAGAAATATGCCACAAAAACCTTTCGTGTGTGTTCTGATTTCAGGTGGCCTTTCCTATGCAGTCTTTTTGCTCTATTTTAAAAACTAGACATCTTTTTAGCAAAATTCCTTTTTATATCGTTTTGTATTCCTTTCCCCGTTAAAATAAGCCCTCGATCGTTAAAATCGGTGAGAACTTATTTTTTGAATGAAAAAAGTGCATATAGTCCATGCTTTTTTCGCGAATTTTCGATTAAAATCTTTTGTCACCGATTTTGACGAATGAGCACTCGTTGGACGCGGAATAATGAGGGGAATATAACTGTAAAATATTTCTGACCGGAACTTGCTAGTTTCAGAAATATGCCACAAAAACCTTTCGTGTGTGTCCTGATTTCAGGTGGCCTTTCCTATGCAGTCTTTTTGCTCTATTTTAAAAACTAGACATCTTTTTAGCAAAATTCCTTTTTATATCGTTTTGTATTCCTTTCCCCGTTAAAATAAGCCCTCGATCGTTAAAATCGGTGAGAACTTATTTTTTGAATGAAAAAAGTGCAAAGGCTATAGTCCATGCTTTTTTCGCGAAATCCCGATTAAATTTTTTTGTCACCGATTTTGACGAATGAGCACTCGTTGGACGCGGAATAATAAGGGGAAAACAACTGTAAAATATTTCTGACCGGAACTTGCTAGTTTCAGAAATATGCCACAAAAACCTTTCGTGTGTGTCCTGATTTCAGGTGGCCTTTCCTATGCAGTCTTTTTGCTCTATTTTAAAAACTAGACATCTTTTTAGCAAAATTCCTTTTTATATCGTTTTGTATTCCTTTCCCCGTTAAAATAAGCCCTCGATCGTTAAAATCGGTGAGAACTTATTTTTTGAATGAAAAAAGTGCAAAGGCTATAGTCCATGCTTTTTTCGCGAATTTTCGATTAAAATTTTTTGTCACCGATTTTGACGAATGAGCACTCGTTGGACGCGGAATAATTAGGGGAATATAACTGTAAAATATTTCTGACCGGAACTTGCTAGTTTCAGAAATATGCCACAAAAACCTTTCGTGTGTGTCCTGATTTCAGGTGGCCTTTCCTATGCAGTCTTTTTGCTCTATTTTAAAAACTAGACATCTTTTTAGCAAAATTCCTTTTTATATCGTTTTGTATTCCTTTCCCCGTTAAAATAAGCCCTCGATCGTTAAAATCGGTGAGAACTTATTTTTTGAATGAAAAAAGTCCATGCTTTTTTCGCGAATTTTCGATTAAAATTTTTTGTCACCGATTTTGACGAATGAGCACTCGTTGGACGCGGAATAATAAGGGGAATATAACTGTAAAATATTTCTGACCGGAACTTGCTAGTTTCAGAAATATGCCACAAAAACCTTTCGTGTGTGTCCTGATTTCAGGTGGCCTTTCCTATGCAGTCTTTTTGCTCTATTTTAAAAACTAGATATCTTTATAGCAAAATTCCTTTTTATATCGTTTTGTATTCCTTTCCCCGTTAAAATAAGCCCTCTATCGTTAAAATCGGTGAGAACCTATTTTTTGAATGAAAAAAGTGCATATAGTCCATGCTTTTTTCGCGAATTTTCGATTAAAATCTTTTGTCACCGATTTTGACGAAGAGCACTCGTTGGACGCGGAATAATGAGGGGAATATAACTGTAAAATATTTCTGACCGGAACTTGCTAGTTTCAGAAATATGCCACAAAAACCTTTCGTGTGTGTCCTGATTTCAGGTGGCCTTTCCTATGCAGTCTTTTTGCTCTATTTTAAAAACTAGACATCTTTTTAGCAAAATTCCTTTTTATATCGTTTTGTATTCCTTTCCCCGTTAAAATAAGCCCTCTATCGTTAAAATCGGTGAGAACTTATTTTTTGAATGAAAAAAGTGCATATAGTCCATGCTTTTTTCGCGAAATCCCGATTAAATTTTTTTGTCACCGATTTTGACGAATGAGCACTCGTTGGACGCGGAATAATAAGGGGAATATAACTGTAAAATATTTCTGACCGGAACTTGCTAGTTTCAGAAATATGCCACAAAAACCTTTCGTGTGTGTCCTGATTTCAGGTGGCCTTTCCTATGCAGTCTTTTTGCTCTATTTTAAAAACTAGACATCTTTTTAGCAAAATTCCTTTTTATATCGTTTTGTATTCCTTTCCCCGTTAAAATAAGCCCTCGATCGTTAAAATCGGTGAGAACTTATTTTTTGAAAGAAAAAAGTGCATATAGTCCATGCTTTTTTCGCGAATTTTCGATTAAAATCTTTTGTCACCGATTTTGACGAATGAGCACTCGTTGGACGCGGAATAATGAGGGGAATATAACTGTAAAATATTTCTGACCGGAACTTGCTAGTTTCAGAAATATGCCACAAAAACCTTTCGTGTGTGTCCTGATTTCAGGTGGCCTTTCCTATGCAGTCTTTTTGCTCTATTTTAAAAACTAGACATCTTTTTAGCAAAATTCCTTTTTATATCGTTTTGTATTCCTTTCCCCGTTAAAATAAGCCCTCGATCGTTAAAATCGGTGAGAACTTATTTTTTGAATGAAAAAAGTCCATGCTTTTTTCGCGAATTTTCGAATAAAATTTTTTGTCACCGATTTTGACGATTGAGCACTCGTTGGACGCGGAATAATAAGGGGAATATAACTGTAAAATATTTCTGACCGGAACTTGCTAGTTTCAGAAATATGCCACAAAAACCTTTCGTGTGTGTCCTGATTTCAGGTGGCCTTTCCTATGCAGTCTTTTCGCTCTATTTTAAAAACTAGACATCTTTTTAGCAAAATTCCTTTTTATATCGTTTTGTATTCCTTTCCCCGTTAAAATAAGCCCTCTATCGTTAAAATCGGTGAGAACTTATTTTTTGAATGAAAAAAGTGCAAAGGCTATAGTCCATGCTTTTTTCGCGAATTTTCGATTAAAATCTTTTGTCACCGATTTTGACGAATGGGCACTCGTTGGACGCGGAATAATGAGGGGAATATAACTGTAAAATATTTCTGACCGGAACTTGCTAGTTTCAGAAATATGCCACAAAAACCTTTCGTGTGTGTCCTGATTTCAGGTGGCCTTTCCTATGCAGTCTTTTTGCTCTATTTTAAAAACTAGACATCTTTTTAGCAAAATTCCTTTTTATATCGTTTTGTATTCCTTTCCCCGTTAAAATAAGCCCTCTATCGTTAAAATCGGTGAAAACTTATTTTTTGAATGAAAAAAGTGCAAAGGCTATAGTCCATGCTTTTTTCGCGAATTTTCGATTAAAATCTTTTGTCACCGATTTTGACGAATGGGCACTCGTTGGACGCGGAATAATGAGGGGAATATAACTGTAAAATATTTCTGACCGGAACTTGCTAGTTTCAGAAATATGCCACAAAAACCTTTCGTGTGTGTCCTGATTTCAGGTGGCCTTTCCTATGCAGTCTTTTTGCTCTATTTTAAAAACTAGACATCTTTTTAGCAAAATTCCTTTTTATATCGTTTTGTATTCCTTTCCCCGTTAAAATAAGCCCTCTATCGTTAAAATCGGTGAGAACTTATTTTTTGAATGAAAAAAGTGCATATAGTCCATGCTTTTTTCGCGAAATCCCGATTAAATCTTTTTGTCACCGATTTTGACGAATGAGCACTCGTTGGACGCGGAATAATAAGGGGAATATAACTGTAAAATATTTCTGACCGGAACTTGCTAGTTTCAGAAATATGCCACAAAAACCTTTCGTGTGTGTCCTGATTTCAGGTGGCCTTTCCTATGCAGTCTTTTTGCTCTATTTTAAAAACTAGACATCTTTTTAGCAAAATTCCTTTTTATATCGTTTTGTATTCCTTTCCCCGTTAAAATAAGCCCTCGATGGTTAAAATCGGTGAGAACTTATTTTTTGAATGAAAAAAGTCCATGCTTTTTTCGCGAATTTTCGACTAAAATTTTTTGTCACCGATTTTGACGATTGAGCACTCGTTGGACGCGGAATAATAAGGGGAATATAACTGTAAAATATTTCTGACCGGAACTTGCTAGTTTCAGAAATATGCCACAAAAACCTTTCGTGTGTGTCCTGATTTCAGGTGGCCTTTCCTATGCAGTCTTTTTGCTCTATTTTAAAAACTAGATATCTTTATAGCAAAATTCCTTTTTATATCGTTTTGTATTCCTTTCCCCGTTAAAATAAGCCCTCTATCGTTAAAATCGGTGAGAACTTATTTTTTGAATGAAAAAAGTGCATATAGTCCATGCTTTTTTCGCGAATTTTCGATTAAAATCTTTTGTCACCGATTTTGACGAAGAGCACTCGTTGGACGCGGAATAATGAGGGGAATATAACTGTAAAATATTTCTGACCGGAACTTGCTAGTTTCAGAAATATGCCACAAAAACCTTTCGTGTGTGTCCTGATTTCAGGTGGCCTTTCCTATGCAGTCTTTTTGCTCTATTTTAAAAACTAGATATCTTTATAGCAAAATTCCTTTTTATATCGTTTTGTATTCCTTTCCCCGTTAAAATAAGCCCTCTATCGTTAAAATCGGTGAGAACTTATTTTTTGAATGAAAAAAGTGCATATAGTCCATGCTTTTTTCGCGAATTTTCGACTAAAATTTTTTGTCACCGATTTTGACGAATGAGCACTCGTTGGACGCGGAATAATAAGGGGAATATAACTGTAAAATATTTCTGACCGGAACTTGCTAGTTTCAGAAATATGCCACAAAAACCTTTCGTGTGTGTCCTGATTTCAGGTGGCCTTTCCTATGCAGTCTTTTTGCTCTATTTTAAAAACTAGATATCTTTATAGCAAAATTCCTTTTTATATCGTTTTGTATTCCTTTCCCCGTTAAAATAAGCCCTCTATCTTTATAGCAAAATTCCTTTTTATATCGTTTTATATTCCTTTCCCCGTTAAAATAAACCCTCTATCGTTAAAATCGGTGAGAACTTATTTTTTGAATGAAAAAAGTGCAAAGGCTATATAGTCCATGCTTTTTTCGCGAATTTTCGATTAAAATTTTTTGTCACCGATTTTGACGAATGAGCACTCGTTGGACGCGGAATAATGAGGGAAATATAATTGTAAAATATTTCTGACCGGAACTTGCTAGTTTCAGAAATATGCCACAAAAACCTTTCGTGTGTGTCCTGATTTCAGGTGGCCTTTCCTATGCAGTCTTTTTGCTCTATTTTAAAAACTAGACATCTTTTTAGCAAAATTCCTTTTTATATCGTTTTGTATTCCTTTCCCCGTTAAAATAAGCCCTCTATCGTTAAAATCGGTGAGAACTTATTTTTTGAATGAAAAAAGTGCATATAGTCCATGCTTTTTTCGCGAATTTTCGATTAAAATCTTTTGTCACCGATTTTGACGAAGAGCACTCGTTGGACGCGGAATAATGAGGGGAATATAACTGTAAAATATTTCTGACCGGAACTTGCTAGTTTCAGAAATATGCCACAAAAACCTTTCGTGTGTGTCCTGATTTCAGGTGGCCTTTCCTATGCAGTCTTTTTGCTCTATTTTAAAAACTAGACATCTTTTTAGCAAAATTCCTTTTTATATCGTTTTGTATTCCTTTCCCCGTTAAAATAAGCCCTCGATCGTTAAAATCGGTGAGAACTTATTTTTTGAATGAAAAAAGTCCATGCTTTTTTCGCGAATTTTCGATTAAAATTTTTTGTCACCGATTTTGACGAATGAGCACTCGTTGGACGCGGAATAATGAGGGGAATATAACTGTAAAATATTTCTGACCGGAACTTGCTAGTTTCAGAAATATGCCACAAAAACCTTTCGTGTGTGTCCTGATTTCAGGTGGCCTTTCCTATGCAGTCTTTTTGCTCTATTTTAAAAACTAGACATCTTTTTAGCAAAATTCCTTTTTATATCGTTCGGTATTCCTTTCCCCGTTAAAATAAGCCCTCGATCGTTAAAATCGGTGAGAACTTATTTTTTGAATGAAAAAAGTCCATGCTTTTTTCGCGAATTTTCGATTAAAATTTTTTGTCACCGATTTTGACGAATGAGCACTCGTTGGACGCGGAATAATGAGGGGAATATAACTGTAAAATATTTCTGACCGGAACTTGCTAGTTTCAGAAATATGCCACAAAAACCTTTCGTGTGTGTCCTGATTTCAGGTGGCCTTTCCTATGCAGTCTTTTTGCTCTATTTTAAAAACTAGACATCTTTTTAGCAAAATTCCTTTTTATATCGTTCGGTATTCCTTTCCCCGTTAAAATAAGCCCTCGATCGTTAAAATCGGTGAGAACTTATTTTTTGAATGAAAAAAGTCCATGCTTTTTTCGCGAATTTTCGATTAAAATTTTTTGTCACCGATTTTGACGAATGAGCACTCGTTGGACGCGGAATAATGAGGGGAATATAACTGTAAAATATTTCTGACCGGAACTTGCTAGTTTCAGAAATATGCCACAAAAACCTTTCGTGTTTGTCCTGATTTCAGGTGGCCTTTCCTATGCAGTCTTTTTGCTCTATTTTAAAAACTAGACATCTTTTTAGCAAAATTCCTTTTTATATCGTTCGGTATTCCTTTCCCCGTTAAAATAAGCCCTCGATCGTTAAAATCGGTGAGAACTTATTTTTTGAATGAAAAAAGTCCATGCTTTTTTCGCGAATTTTCGATTAAAATTTTTTGTCACCGATTTTGACGAATGAGCACTCGTTGGACGCGGAATAATGAGGGGAATATAACTGTAAAATATTTCTGACCGGAACTTGCTAGTTTCAGAAATATGCCACAAAAACCTTTCGTGTGTGTCCTGATTTCAGGTGGCCTTTCCTATGCAGTCTTTTTGCTCTATTTTAAAAACTAGACATCTTTTTAGCAAAATTCCTTTTTATATCGTTCGGTATTCCTTTCCCCGTTAAAATAAGCCCTCGATCGTTAAAATCGGTGAAAACTTATTTTTTGAATGAAAAAAGTCCATGCTTTTTTCGCGAATTTTCGATTAAAATTTTTTGTCACCGATTTTGACGAATGAGCACTCGTTGGACGCGGAATAATGAGGGGAATATAACTGTAAAATATTTCTGACCGGAACTTGCTAGTTTCAGAAATATGCCACAAAAACCTTTCGTGTGTGTCCTGATTTCAGGTGGCCTTTCCTATGCAGTCTTTTTGCTCTATTTTAAAAACTAGACATCTTTTTAGCAAAATTCCTTTTTATATCGTTCGGTATTCCTTTCCCCGTTAAAATAAGCCCTCGATCGTTAAAATCGGTGAGAACTTATTTTTTGAATGAAAAAAGTCCATGCTTTTTTCGCGAATTTTCGATTAAAATTTTTTGTCACCGATTTTGACGAATGAGCACTCGTTGGACGCGGAATAATGAGGGGAATATAACTGTAAAATATTTCTGACCGGAACTTGCTAGTTTCAGAAATATGCCACAAAAACCTTTCGTGTGTGTCCTGATTTCAGGTGGCCTTTCCTATGCAGTCTTTTTGCTCTATTTTAAAAACTAGACATCTTTTTAGCAAAATTCCTTTTTATATCGTTCGGTATTCCTTTCCCCGTTAAAATAAGCCCTCGATCGTTAAAATCGGTGAGAACTTATTTTTTGAATGAAAAAAGTCCATGCTTTTTTCGCGAATTTTCGATTAAAATTTTTTGTCACCGATTTTGACGAATGAGCACTCGTTGGACGCGGAATAATGAGGGGAATATAACTGTAAAATATTTCTGACCGGAACTTGCTAGTTTCAGAAATATGCCACAAAAACCTTTCGTGTGTGTCCTGATTTCAGGTGGCCTTTCCTATGCAGTCTTTTTGCTCTATTTTAAAAACTAGACATCTTTTTAGCAAAATTCCTTTTTATATCGTTCGGTATTCCTTTCCCCGTTAAAATAAGCCCTCGATCGTTAAAATCGGTGAGAACTTATTTTTTGAATGAAAAAAGTCCATGCTTTTTTCGCGAATTTTCGATTAAAATTTTTTGTCACCGATTTTGACGAATGAGCACTCGTTGGACGCGGAATAATGAGGGGAATATAACTGTAAAATATTTCTGACCGGAACTTGCTAGTTTCAGAAATATGCCACAAAAACCTTTCGTGTGTGTCCTGATTTCAGGTGGCCTTTCCTATGCAGTCTTTTTGCTCTATTTTAAAAACTAGACATCTTTTTAGCAAAATTCCTTTTTATATCGTTCGGTATTCCTTTCCCCGTTAAAATAAGCCCTCGATCGTTAAAATCGGTGAGAACTTATTTTTTGAATGAAAAAAGTCCATGCTTTTTTCGCGAATTTTCGATTAAAATTTTTTGTCACCGATTTTGACGAATGAGCACTCGTTGGACGCGGAATAATGAGGGGAATATAACTGTAAAATATTTCTGACCGGAACTTCCTAGTTTCAGAAATATGCCACAAAAACCTTTCGTGTGTGTCCTGATTTCAGGTGGCCTTTCCTATGCAGTCTTTTTGCTCTATTTTAAAAACTAGACATCTTTTTAGCAAAATTCCTTTTTATATCGTTCGGTATTCCTTTCCCCGTTAAAATAAGCCCTCGATCGTTAAAATCGGTGAGAACTTATTTTTTGAATGAAAAAAGTCCATGCTTTTTTCGCGAATTTTCGATTAAAATTTTTTGTCACCGATTTTGACGAATGAGCACTCGTTGGACGCGGAATAATGAGGGGAATATAACTGTAAAATATTTCTGACCGGAACTTGCTAGTTTCAGAAATATGCCACAAAAACCTTTCGTGTGTGTCCTGATTTCAGGTGGCCTTTCCTATGCAGTCTTTTTGCTCTATTTTAAAAACTAGACATCTTTTTAGCAAAATTCCTTTTTATATCGTTTTGTATTCCTTTCCCCGTTAAAATAAGCCCTCTATCGTTAAAATCGGTGAGAACTTATTTTTTGAATGAAAAAAGTGCATATAGTCCATGCTTTTTTCGCGAATTTTCGATTAAAATCTTTTGTCACCGATTTTGACGAAGAGCACTCGTTGGACGCGGAATAATGAGGGGAATATAACTGTAAAATATTTCTGACCGGAACTTGCTAGTTTCAGAAATATGCCACAAAAACCTTTCGTGTGTGTCCTGATTTCAGGTGGCCTTTCCTATGCAGTCTTTTTGCTCTATTTTAAAAACTAGACATCTTTTTAGCAAAATTCCTTTTTATATCGTTTTGTATTCCTTTCCCCGTTAAAATAAGCCCTCGATCGTTAAAATCGGTGAGAACTTATTTTTTGAATGAAAAAAGTCCATGCTTTTTTCGCGAATTTTCGATTAAAATTTTTTGTCACCGATTTGGACGAATGAGCACTCGTTGGACGCGGAATAATGAGGGGAATATAACTGTAAAATATTTCTGACCGGAACTTGCTAGTTTCAGAAATATGCCACAAAAACCTTTCGTGTGTGTCCTGATTTCAGGTGGCCTTTCCTATGCAGTCTTTTTGCTCTATTTTAAAAACTAGACATCTTTTTAGCAAAATTCCTTTTTATATCGTTTTGTATTCCTTTCCCCGTTAAAATAAGCCCTCTATCGTTAAAATCGGTGAGAACTTAGTTTTTGAATGAAAAAAGTGCAAAGGCTATAATCCATGCTTTTTTCGCGAATTTTCGATTAAAATTTTTTGTCACCGATTTTGACGAATGAGCACTCGTTGGACGCGGAATAATGAGGGGAATATAACTGTAAAATATTTCTGACCGGAACTTGCTAGTTTCAGAAATATGCCACAAAAACCTTTCGTGTGTGTCCTGATTTCAGGTGGCCTTTCCTATGCAGTCTTTTTGCTCTATTTTAAAAACTGGACATCTTTTTAGCAAAATTCCTTTTTATATCGTTTTGTATTCCTTTCCCCGTTAAAATAAGCCCTCTATCGTTAAAATCGGTGAGAACTTATTTTTTGAATGAAAAAAGTGCAAAGGCTATAGTCCATGCTTTTTTCGCGAATTTTCGATTAAAATCTTTTGTCACCGATTTTGACGAATGAGCACTCGTTGGACGCGGAATAATGAGGGGAATATAACTGTAAAATATTTCTGACTGGAACTTGCTAGTTTCAGAAATATGCCACAAAAACCTTTCGTGTGTGTCCTGATTTCAGGTGGCCTTTCCTATGCAGTCTTTTTGCTCTATTTTAAAAACTAGACATCTTTTTAGCAAAATTCCTTTTTATATCGTTTTGTATTCCTTTCCCCGTTAAAATAAGCCCTCGATCGTTAAAATCGGTGAGAACTTATTTTTTGAATGAAAAAAGTCCATGCTTTTTTCGCGAATTTTCGATTAAAATTTTTTGTCACCGATTTTGACGAATGAGCACTCGTTGGACGCGGAATAATTAGGGGAATATAACTGTAAAATATTTCTGACCGGAACTTCCTAGTTTCAGAAATATGCCACAAAAACCTTTCGTGTGTGTCCTGATTTCAGGTGGCATTTCCTATGCAGTCTTTTTGCTCTATTTTAAAAACTAGACATCTTTTTAGCAAAATTCCTTTTTATATCGTTTTGTATTCCTTTCCCCGTTAAAATAAGCCCTCTATCGTTAAAATCGGTGAGAACTTATTTTTTGAATGAAAAAAGTGCAAAGGCTATAGTCCATGCTTTTTTCGCGAATTTTCGATTAAAATTTTTTGTCACCGATTTTGACGAATGAGCACTCGTTGGACGCGGAATAATTAGGGGAATATAACTGTAAAATATTTCTGACCGGAACTTCCTAGTTTCAGAAATATGCCACAAAAACCTTTCGTGTGTGTCCTGATTTCAGGTGGCCTTTCCTATGCAGTCTTTTTGCTCTATTTTAAAAACTAGACATCTTTTTAGCAAAATTCCTTTTTATATCGTTTTGTATTCCTTTCCCCGTTAAAATAAGCCCTCTATCGTTAAAATCGGTGAGAACTTATTTTTTGAATGAAAAAAGTGCAAAGGCTATAGTCCATGCTTTTTTTCGCGAATTTTCGATTAAAATTTTTTGTCACCGATTTTGACGAATGAGCACTCGTTGGACGCGGAATAATAAGGGGAATATAACTGTAAAATATTTCTGACCGGAACTTCCTAGTTTCAGAAATATGCCACAAAAACCTTTCGTGTGTGTCCTGATTTCAGGTGGCCTTTCCTATGCAGTCTTTTTGCTCTATTGTAAAAACTAAACATCTTTTTAGCAAAATTCCTTTTTATATAGTTTTGTATTCCTTTCCCCGTTAAAATAAGCCCTCGATCGTTAAAATCGGTGAGAACTTATTTTTTGAATGAAAAAAGTGCATATAGTCCATGCTTTTTTCGCGAATTTTCGATTAAAATCTTTTGTCACCGATTTTGACGAATGAGCACTCGTTGGACGCGGAATAATAAGGGGAATATAACTGTAAAATATTTCTGACCGGAACTTGCTAGTTTCAGAAATATGCCACAAAAACCTTTCGTGTGTGTTCTGATTTCAGGTGGCCTTTCCTATGCAGTCTTTTTGCTCTATTTTAAAAACTAGACATCTTTTTAGCAAAATTCCTTTTTATATCGTTTTGTATTCCTTTCCCCGTTAAAATAAGCCCTCGATCGTTAAAATCGGTGAGAACTTATTTTTTGAATGAAAAAAGTGCATATAGTCCATGCTTTTTTCGCGAATTTTCGATTAAAATCTTTTGTCACCGATTTTGACGAATGAGCACTCGTTGGACGCGGAATAATGAGGGGAATATAACTGTAAAATATTTCTGACCGGAACTTGCTAGTTTCAGAAATATGCCACAAAAACCTTTCGTGTGTGTCCTGATTTCAGGTGGCCTTTCCTATGCAGTCTTTTTGCTCTATTTTAAAAACTAGACATCTTTTTAGCAAAATTCCTTTTTATATCGTTTTGTATTCCTTTCCCCGTTAAAATAAGCCCTCGATCGTTAAAATCGGTGAGAACTTATTTTTTGAATGAAAAAAGTGCAAAGGCTATAGTCCATGCTTTTTTCGCGAAATCCCGATTAAATTTTTTTGTCACCGATTTTGACGAATGAGCACTCGTTGGACGCGGAATAATAAGGGGAATACAACTGTAAAATATTTCTGACCGGAACTTGCTAGTTTCAGAAATATGCCACAAAAACCTTTCGTGTGTGTCCTGATTTCAGGTGGCCTTTCCTATGCAGTCTTTTTGCTCTATTTTAAAAACTAGACATCTTTTTAGCAAAATTCCTTTTTATATCGTTTTGTATTCCTTTCCCCGTTAAAATAAGCCCTCTATCGTTAAAATCGGTGAGAACTTATTTTTTGAATGAAAAAAGTGCAAAGGCTATAGTCCATGCTTTTTTTCGCGAATTTTCGATTAAAATTTTTTGTCACCGATTTTGACGAATGAGCACTCGTTGGACGCGGAATAATAAGGGGAATATAACTGTAAAATATTTCTGACCGGAACTTGCTAGTTTCAGAAATATGCCACAAAAACCTTTCGTGTGTGTCCTGATTTCAGGTGGCCTTTCCTATGCAGTCTTTTTGCTCTATTTTAAAAACTAGACATCTTTTTAGCAAAATTCCTTTTTACATCGTTTTGTATTCCTTTCCCCGTTAAAATAAGCCCTCTATCGTTAAAATCGGTGAGAACTTATTTTTTGAATGAAAAAAGTGCAAAGGCTATAGTCCATGCTTTTTTCGCGAATTTTCGATTAAAATTTTTTGTCACCGATTTTGACGAATGAGCACTCGTTGGACGCGGAATAATAAGGGGAATATAACTGTAAAATATTTCTGACCGGAACTTGCTAGTTTCAGAAATATGCCACAAAAACCTTTCGTGTGTGTCCTGATTTCAGGTGGCCTTTCCTATGCAGTCTTTTTGCTCTATTTTAAAAACTAGACATCTTTTTAGCAAAATTCCTTTTTATATCGTTTTGTATTCCTTTCCCCGTTAAAATAAGCCCTCTATCGTTAAAATCGGTGAGAACTTATTTTTTGAATGAAAAAAGTGCAAAGGCTATAGTCCATGCTTTTTTCGCGAATTTTCGATTAAAATCTTTTGTCACCGATTTTGACGAATGGGCACTCGTTGGACGCGGAATAGTGAGGGGAATATAACTGTAAAATATTTCTGACCGGAACTTGCTAGTTTCAGAAATATGCCACAAAAACCTTTCGTGTGTGTCCTGATTTCAGGTGGCCTTTCCTATGCAGTCTTTTTGCTCTATTTTAAAAACTAGACATCTTTTTAGCAAAATTCCTTTTTATATCGTTTTGTATTCCTTTCCCCGTTAAAATAAGCCCTCTATCGTTAAAATCGGTGAGAACTTATTTTTTGAATGAAAAAAGTGCAAAGGCTATAGTCCATGCTTTTTTCGCGAATTTTCGATTAAAATTTTTTGTCACCGATTTTGACGAATGAGCACTCGTTGGACGCGGAATAATAAGGGGAATATAACTGTGAAATATTTCTGGCCGGAACTTGCTAGTTTCAGAAATATGCCACAAAAACCTTTCGTGTGTGTCCTGATTTCAGGTGGCCTTTCCTATGCAGTCTTTTTGCTCTATTTTAAAAACTAGACATCTTTTTAGCAAAATTCCTTTTTATATCGTTTTGTATTCCTTTCCCCGTTAAAATAAGCCCTCTATCGTTAAAATCGGTGAGAACTTATTTTTTGAATGAAAAAAGTGCAAAGGCTATAGTCCATGCTTTTTTCGCGAATTTTCGATTAAAATTTTTTGTCACCGATTTTGACGAATGAGCACTCGTTGGACGCGGAATAATAAGGGGAATATAACTGTAAAATATTTCTGGCCGGAACTTGCTAGTTTCAGAAATATGCCACAAAAACCTTTCGTGTGTGTCCTGATTTCAGGTGGCCTTTCCTATGCAGTCTTTTTGCTCTATTTTAAAAACTAGACATCTTTTTAGCAAAATTCCTTTTTATATCGTTTTGTATTCCTTTCCCCGTTAAAATAAGCCCTCTATCGTTAAAATCGGTGAGAACTTATTTTTTGAATGAAAAAAGTGCAAAGGCTATATATAGTCCATGCTTTTTTCGCGAATTTTCGATTAAAATTTTTTGTCATCGATTTTGACGAATGAGCACTCGTTGGACGCGGAAAAATGAGGGGAATATAACTGTAAAATATTTCTGTCCGGAACTTGCTAGTTTCAGGAATATGCCACAAAAACCTTTCGTGTGTGTCCTGATTTCAGGTGGCCTTTCCTATGCAGTCTTTTTGCTCTATTTTAAAAACTAGACATCTTTTTAGCAAAATTCCTTTTTATATCGTTTTGTATTCCTTTCCCCGTTAAAATAAGCCCTCTATCGTTAAAATCGGTGAGAACTTATTTTTTGAATGAAAAAAGTGCAAAGGCTATAGTCCATGCTTTTTTCGCGAATTTTCGATTAAAATTTTTTGTCACCGATTTTGACGAATGAGCACTCGTTGGACGCGGAATAATGAGGGGAATATAACTGTAAAATATTTCTGACCGGAACTTGCTAGTTTCAGAAATATGCCACAAAAACCTTTCGTGTGTGTCCTGATTTCAGGTGGCCTTTCCTATGCAGTCTTTTTGCTCTATTTTAAAAACTAGACATCTTTTTAGCAAAATTCCTTTTTATATCGTTTTGTATTCCTTTCCCCGTTAAAATAAGCCCTCGATCGTTAAAATCGGTGAGAACTTATTTTTTGAATGAAAAAAGTCCATGCTTTTTTCGCGAATTTTCGACTAAAATTTTTTGTCACCGATTTTGACGATTGAGCACTCGTTGGACGCGGAATAATAAGGGGAATATAACTGTAAAATATTTCTGACCGGAACTTGCTAGTTTCAGAAATATGCCACAAAAACCTTTCGTGTGTGTCCTGATTTCAGGTGGCCTTTCCTATGCAGTCTTTTTGCTCTATTTTAAAAACTAGACATCTTTTTAGCAAAATTCCTTTTTATATCGTTTTGTATTCCTTTCCCCGTTAAAATAAGCCCTCTATCGTTAAAATCGGTGAGAACTTATTTTTTGAATGAAAAAAGTGCAAAGGCTATAGTCCATGCTTTTTTCGCGAATTTTCGATTAAAATTTTTTGTCACCGATTTTGACGAATGAGCACTCGTTGGACGCGGAATAATGAGGGGAATATAACTGTAAAATATTTCTGACCGGAACTTGCTAGTTTCAGAAATATGCCACAAAAACCTTTCGTGTGTGTCCTGATTTCAGGTGGCCTTTCCTATGCAGTCTTTTTGCTCTATTTTAAAAACTAGACATCTTTTTAGCAAAATTCCTTTTTATATCGTTTTGTATTCCTTTCCCCGTTAAAATAAGCCCTCGATCGTTAAAATCGGTGAGAACTTATTTTTTGAATGAAAAAAGTCCATGCTTTTTTCGCGAATTTTCGACTAAAATTTTTTGTCACCGATTTTGACGATTGAGCACTCGTTGGACGCGGAATAATAAGGGGAATATAACTGTAAAATATTTCTGACCGGAACTTGCTAGTTTCAGAAATATGCCACAAAAACCTTTCGTGTGTGTCCTGATTTCAGGTGGCCTTTCCTATGCAGTCTTTTTGCTCTATTTTAAAAACTAGACATCTTTTTAGCAAAATTCCTTTTTATATCGTTTTGTATTCCTTTCCCCGTTAAAATAAGCCCTCTATCGTTAAAATCGGTGAGAACTTATTTTTTGAATGAAAAAAGTGCATATAGTCCATGCTTTTTTCGCGAATTTTCGATTAAAATCTTTTGTCACCGATTTTGACGAAGAGCACTCGTTGGACGCGGAATAATGAGGGGAATATAACTGTAAAATATTTCTGACCGGAACTTGCTAGTTTCAGAAATATGCCACAAAAACCTTTCGTGTGTGTCCTGATTTCAGGTGGCCTTTCCTATGCAGTCTTTTTGCTCTATTTTAAAAACTAGACATCTTTTTAGCAAAATTCCTTTTTATATCGTTTTGTATTCCTTTCCCCGTTAAAATAAGCCCTCTATCGTTAAAATCGGTGAGAACTTATTTTTTGAATGAAAAAAGTGCAAAGGCTATAGTCCATGCTTTTTTCGCGAATTTTCGATTAAAATTTTTTGTCACCGATTTTGACGAATGAGCACTTGTTGGACGCGGAATAATGAGGGGAATATAACTGTAAAATATTTCTGACTGGAACTTGCTAGTTTCAGAAATATGCCACAAAAACCTTTCGTGTGTGTCCTGATTTCAGGTGGCCTTTCCTATGCAGTCTTTTTGCTCTATTTTCAAACTAGACATCTTTTTAGCAAAATTCCTTTTTATATCGTTTTGTATTCCTTTCCCCGTTAAAATAAGCCCTCGATCGTTAAAATCGGTGAGAACTTATTTTTTGAATGAAAAAAGTGCAAGGGTCCATGCTTTTTTCGCGAATTTTCGATTAAAATTTTTTGTCACCGATTTTGACGAATGAGCACTCGTTGGACGCGGAATAATTAGGGGAATATAACTGTAAAATATTTCTGGCCGGAACTTGCTAGTTTCAGAAATATGCCACAAAAACCTTTCGTGTGTGTCCTGATTTCAGGTGGCCTTTCCTATGCAGTCTTTTTGCTCTATTTTAAAAACTAGACATCTTTTTAGCAAAATTCCTTTTTATATCGTTTTGCATTCCTTTCCCCGTTAAAATAAGCCCTCTATCGTTAAAATCGGTGAGAACTTACTTTTTGAATGAAAAAAGTGCAAAGGCTATAGTCCATGCTTTTTTCGCGAATTTTCGATTAAAATTTTTTGTCACCGATTTTGACGAATGAGCACTCGTTGGACGCGGAATAATGAGGGGAATATAACTGTAAAATATTTCTGACCGGAACTTGCTAGTTTCAGAAATATGCCACAAAAACCTTTCGTGTGTGTCCTGATTTCAGGTGGCCTTTCCTATGCAGTCTTTTTGCTCTATTTTAAAAACTAGACATCTTTTTAGCAAAATTCCTTTTTATATCGTTTTGTATTCCTTTCCCCGTTAAAATAAGCCCTCTATCGTTAAAATCGGTGAGAACTTATTTTTTGAATGAAAAAAGTGCAAAGGCTATAGTCCATGCTTTTTTCGCGAATTTTCGATTAAAATCTTTTGTCACCGATTTTGTCGAATGGGCACTCGTTGTACGCGGAATAGTGAGGGGAATATAACTGTAAAATATTTCTGACCGGAACTTGCTAGTTTCAGAAATATGCCACAAAAACCTTTCGTGTGTGTCCTGATTTCAGGTGGCCTTTCCTATGCAGTCTTTTTGCTCTATTTTAAAAACTAGACATCTTTTTAGCAAAATTCCTTTTTATATCGTTTTGTATTCCTTTCCCCGTTAAAATAAGCCCTCTATCGTTAAAATCGGTGAGAACTTATTTTTTGAATGAAAAAAGTGCAAAGGCTATAGTCCATGCTTTTTTCGCGAATTTTCGATTAAAATTTTTTGTCACCGATTTTGACGAATGAGCACTCGTTGGACGCGGAATAATAAGGGGAATATAACTGTGAAATATTTCTGGCCGGAACTTGCTAGTTTCAGAAATATGCCACAAAAACCTTTCGTGTGTGTCCTGATTTCAGGTGGCCTTTCCTATGCAGTCTTTTTGCTCTATTTTAAAAACTAGACATCTTTTTAGCAAAATTCCTTTTTATATCGTTTTGTATTCCTTTCCCCGTTAAAATAAGCCCTCTATCGTTAAAATCGGTGAGAACTTATTTTTTGAATGAAAAAAGTGCAAAGGCTATAGTCCATGCTTTTTTCGCGAATTTTCGATTAAAATTTTTTGTCACCGATTTTGACGAATGAGCACTCGTTGGACGCGGAATAATAAGGGGAATATAACTGTAAAATATTTCTGGCCGGAACTTGCTAGTTTCAGAAATATGCCACAAAAACCTTTCGTGTGTGTCCTGATTTCAGGTGGCCTTTCCTATGCAGTCTTTTTGCTCTATTTTAAAAACTAGACATCTTTTTAGCAAAATTCCTTTTTATATCGTTTTGTATTCCTTTCCCCGTTAAAATAAGCCCTCTATCGTTAAAATCGGTGAGAACTTATTTTTTGAATGAAAAAAGTGCAAAGGCTATATATAGTCCATGCTTTTTTCGCGAATTTTCGATTAAAATTTTTTGTCATCGATTTTGACGAATGAGCACTCGTTGGACGCGGAAAAATGAGGGGAATATAACTGTAAAATATTTCTGTCCGGAACTTGCTAGTTTCAGGAATATGCCACAAAAACCTTTCGTGTGTGTCCTGATTTCAGGTGGCCTTTCCTATGCAGTCTTTTTGCTCTATTTTAAAAACTAGACATCTTTTTAGCAAAATTCCTTTTTATATCGTTTTGTATTCCTTTCCCCGTTAAAATAAGCCCTCTATCGTTAAAATCGGTGAGAACTTATTTTTTGAATGAAAAAAGTGCAAAGGCTATAGTCCATGCTTTTTTCGCGAATTTTCGATTAAAATTTTTTGTCACCGATTTTGACGAATGAGCACTCGTTGGACGCGGAATAATGAGGGGAATATAACTGTAAAATATTTCTGACCGGAACTTGCTAGTTTCAGAAATATGCCACAAAAACCTTTCGTGTGTGTCCTGATTTCAGGTGGCCTTTCCTATGCAGTCTTTTTGCTCTATTTTAAAAACTAGACATCTTTTTAGCAAAATTCCTTTTTATATCGTTTTGTATTCCTTTCCCCGTTAAAATAAGCCCTCGATCGTTAAAATCGGTGAGAACTTATTTTTTGAATGAAAAAAGTCCATGCTTTTTTCGCGAATTTTCGACTAAAATTTTTTGTCACCGATTTTGACGATTGAGCACTCGTTGGACGCGGAATAATAAGGGGAATATAACTGTAAAATATTTCTGACCGGAACTTGCTAGTTTCAGAAATATGCCACAAAAACCTTTCGTGTGTGTCCTGATTTCAGGTGGCCTTTCCTATGCAGTCTTTTTGCTCTATTTTAAAAACTAGATATCTTTATAGCAAAATTCCGTTTTATATCGTTTTGTATTCCTTTCCCCGTTAAAATAAGCCCTCTATCGTTAAAATCGGTGAGAACTTATTTTTTGAATGAAAAAAGTGCATATAGTCCATGCTTTTTTCGCGAATTTTCGATTAAAATCTTTTGTCACCGATTTTGACGAAGAGCACTCGTTGGACGCGGAATAATGAGGGGAATATAACTGTAAAATATTTCTGACCGGAACTTGCTAGTTTCAGAAATATGCCACAAAAACCTTTCGTGTGTGTCCTGATTTCAGGTGGCCTTTCCTATGCAGTCTTTTTGCTCTATTTTAAAAACTAGACATCTTTTTAGCAAAATTCCTTTTTATATCGTTTTGTATTCCTTTCCCCGTTAAAATAAGCCCTCTATCGTTAAAATCGGTGAGAACTTATTTTTTGAATGAAAAAAGTGCAAAGGCTATAGTCCATGCTTTTTTCGCGAATTTTCGATTAAAATTTTTTGTCACCGATTTTGACGAATGAGCACTTGTTGGACGCGGAATAATGAGGGGAATATAACTGTAAAATATTTCTGACTGGAACTTGCTAGTTTCAGAAATATGCCACAAAAACCTTTCGTGTGTGTCCTGATTTCAGGTGGCCTTTCCTATGCAGTCTTTTTGCTCTATTTTCAAACTAGACATCTTTTTAGCAAAATTCCTTTTTATATCGTTTTGTATTCCTTTCCCCGTTAAAATAAGCCCTCGATCGTTAAAATCGGTGAGAACTTATTTTTTGAATGAAAAAAGTGCAAGGGTCCATGCTTTTTTCGCGAATTTTCGATTAAAATTTTTTGTCACCGATTTTGACGAATGAGCACTCGTTGGACGCGGAATAATTAGGGGAATATAACTGTAAAATATTTCTGGCCGGAACTTGCTAGTTTCAGAAATATGCCACAAAAACCTTTCGTGTGTGTCCTGATTTCAGGTGGCCTTTCCTATGCAGTCTTTTTGCTCTATTTTAAAAACTAGACATCTTTTTAGCAAAATTCCTTTTTATATCGTTTTGCATTCCTTTCCCCGTTAAAATAAGCCCTCTATCGTTAAAATCGGTGAGAACTTACTTTTTGAATGAAAAAAGTGCAAAGGCTATAGTCCATGCTTTTTTCGCGAATTTTCGATTAAAATTTTTTGTCACCGATTTTGACGAATGAGCACTCGTTGGACGCGGAATAATGAGGGGAATATAACTGTAAAATATTTCTGACCGGAACTTGCTAGTTTCAGAAATATGCCACAAAAACCTTTCGTGTGTGTCCTGATTTCAGGTGGCCTTTCCTATGCAGTCTTTTTGCTCTATTTTAAAAACTAGACATCTTTTTAGCAAAATTCCTTTTTATATCGTTTTGTATTCCTTTCCCCGTTAAAATAAGCCCTCTATCGTTAAAATCGGTGAGAACTTATTTTTTGAATGAAAAAAGTGCAAAGGCTATAGTCCATGCTTTTTTCGCGAATTTTCGATTAAAATTTTTTGTCACCGATTTTGACGAATGAGCACTCGTTGGACGCGGAATAATGAGGGGAATATAACTGTAAAATATTTCTGACCGGAACTTGCTAGTTTCAGAAATATGCCACAAAAACCTTTCGTGTGTGTCCTGATTTCAGGTGGCCTTTCCTATGCAGTCTTTTTGCTCTATTTTAAAAACTAGACATCTTTTTAGCAAAATTCCTTTTTATATCGTTTTGTATTCCTTTCCCCGTTAAAATAAGCCCTCGATCGTTAAAATCGGTGAGAACTTATTTTTTGAATGAAAAAAGTCCATGCTTTTTTCGCGAATTTTCGACTAAAATTTTTTGTCACCGATTTTGACGATTGAGCACTCGTTGGACGCGGAATAATAAGGGGAATATAACTGTAAAATATTTCTGACCGGAACTTGCTAGTTTCAGAAATATGCCACAAAAACCTTTCGTGTGTGTCCTGATTTCAGGTGGCCTTTCCTATGCAGTCTTTTTGCTCTATTTTAAAAACTAGATATCTTTATAGCAAAATTCCTTTTTATATCGTTTTGTATTCCTTTCCCCGTTAAAATAAGCCCTCTATCGTTAAAATCGGTGAGAACTTATTTTTTGAATGAAAAAAGTGCATATAGTCCATGCTTTTTTCGCGAATTTTCGATTAAAATCTTTTGTCACCGATTTTGACGAAGAGCACTCGTTGGACGCGGAATAATGAGGGGAATATAACTGTAAAATATTTCTGACCGGAACTTGCTAGTTTCAGAAATATGCCACAAAAACCTTTCGTGTGTGTCCTGATTTCAGGTGGCCTTTCCTATGCAGTCTTTTTGCTCTATTTTAAAAACTAGACATCTTTTTAGCAAAATTCCTTTTTATATCGTTTTGTATTCCTTTCCCCGTTAAAATAAGCCCTCTATCGTTAAAATCGGTGAGAACTTATTTTTTGAATGAAAAAAGTGCAAAGGCTATAGTCCATGCTTTTTTCGCGAATTTTCGACTAAAATTTTTTGTCACCGATTTTGACGAATGAGCACTCGTTGGACGCGGAATAATAAGGGGAATATAACTGTAAAATATTTCTGACCGGAACTTGCTAGTTTCAGAAATATGCCACAAAAACCTTTCGTGTGTGTCCTGATTTCAGGTGGCCTTTCCTATGCAGTCTTTTTGCTCTATTTTAAAAACTAGATATCTTTATAGCAAAATTCCTTTTTATATCGTTTTGTATTCCTTTCCCCGTTAAAATAAGCCCTCTATCTTTATAGCAAAATTCCTTTTTATATCGTTTTGTATTCCTTTCCCCGTTAAAATAAACCCTCTATCGTTAAAATCGGTGAGAACTTATTTTTTGAATGAAAAAAGTGCAAAGGCTATATAGTCCATGCTTTTTTCGCGAATTTTCGATTAAAATTTTTTGTCACCGATTTTGACGAATGAGCACTCGTTGGACGCGGAATAATGAGGGAAATATAATTGTAAAATATTTCTGACCGGAACTTGCTAGTTTCAGAAATATGCCACAAAAACCTTTCGTGTGTGTCCTGATTTCAGGTGGCCTTTCCTATGCAGTCTTTTTGCTCTATTTTAAAAACTAGATATCTTTATAGCAAAATTCCTTTTTATATCGTTTTGTATTCCTTTCCCCGTTAAAATAAGCCCTCTATCTTTATAGCAAAATTCCTTTTTATATCGTTTTGTATTCCTTTCCCCGTTAAAATAAACCCTCTATCGTTAAAATCGGTGAGAACTTATTTTTTGAATGAAAAAAGTGCAAAGGCTATATAGTCCATGCTTTTTTCGCGAATTTTCGATTAAAATTTTTTGTCACCGATTTTGACGAATGAGCACTCGTTGGACGCGGAATAATGAGGGAAATATAATTGTAAAATATTTCTGACCGGAACTTGCTAGTTTCAGAAATATGCCACAAAAACCTTTCGTGTGTGTCCTGATTTCAGGTGGCCTTTCCTATGCAGTCTTTTTGCTCTATTTTAAAAACTAGATATCTTTATAGCAAAATTCCTTTTTATATCGTTTTGTATTCCTTTCCCCGTTAAAATAAGCCCTCTATCTTTATAGCAAAATTCCTTTTTATATCGTTTTGTATTCCTTTCCCCGTTAAAATAAACCCTCTATCGTTAAAATCGGTGAGAACTTATTTTTTGAATGAAAAAAGTGCAAAGGCTATATAGTCCATGCTTTTTTCGCGAATTTTCGATTAAAATTTTTTGTCACCGATTTTGACGAATGAGCACTCGTTGGACGCGGAATAATAAGGGGAATATAACTGTAAAATATTTCTGACCGGAACTTGCTAGTTTCAGAAATATGCCACAAAAACCTTTCGTGTGTGTCCTGATTTCAGGTGGCCTTTCCTATGCAGTCTTTTTGCTCTATTTTAAAAACTAGATATCTTTATAGCAAAATTCCTTTTTATATCGTTTTGTATTCCTTTCCCCGTTAAAATAAGCCCTCTATCTTTATAGCAAAATTCCTTTTTATATCGTTTTGTATTCCTTTCCCCGTTAAAATAAACCCTCTATCGTTAAAATCGGTGAGAACTTATTTTTTGAATGAAAAAAGTGCAAAGGCTATATAGTCCATGCTTTTTTCGCGAATTTTCGATTAAAATTTTTTGTCACCGATTTTGACGAATGAGCACTCGTTGGACGCGGAATAATGAGGGAAATATAATTGTAAAATATTTCTGACCGGAACTTGCTAGTTTCAGAAATATGCCACAAAAACCTTTCGTGTGTGTCCTGATTTCAGGTGGCCTTTCCTATGCAGTCTTTTTGCTCTATTTTAAAAACTAGACATCTTTTTAGCAAAATTCCTTTTTATATCGTTTTGTATTCCTTTCCCCGTTAAAATAAGCCCTCGATCGTTAAAATCGGTGAGAACTTATTTTTTGAATGAAAAAAGTCCATGCTTTTTTCGCGAATTTTCGATTAAAATTTTTTGTCACCGATTTTGACGAATGAGCACTCGTTGGACGCGGAATAATGAGGGGAATATAACTGTAAAATATTTCTGACCGGAACTTGCTAGTTTCAGAAATATGCCACAAAAACCTTTCGTGTGTGTCCTGATTTCAGGTGGCCTTTCCTATGCAGTCTTTTTGCTCTATTTTAAAAACTAGACATCTTTTTAGCAAAATTCCTTTTTATATCGTTCGGTATTCCTTTCCCCGTTAAAATAAGCCCTCGATCATTAAAATCGGTGAGAACTTATTTTTTGAATGAAAAAAGTCCATGCTTTTTTCGCGAATTTTCGATTAAAATTTTTTGTCACCGATTTTGACGAAAGAGCACTCGTTGGACGCGGAATAATGAGGGGAATATAACTGTAAAATATTTCTGACCGGAACTTGCTAGTTTCAGAAATATGCCACAAAAACCTTTCGTGTGTGTCCTGATTTCAGGTGGCCTTTCCTATGCAGTCTTTTTGCTCTATTTTAAAAACTAGACATCTTTTTAGCAAAATTCCTTTTTATATCGTTCGGTATTCCTTTCCCCGTTAAAATAAGCCCTCGATCGTTAAAATCGGTGAGAACTTATTTTTTGAATGAAAAAAGTCCATGCTTTTTTCGCGAATTTTCGATTAAAATTTTTTGTCACCGATTTTGACGAATGAGCACTCGTTGGACGCGGAATAATGAGGGGAATATAACTGTAAAATATTTCTGACCGGAACTTGCTAGTTTCAGAAATATGCCACAAAAACCTTTCGTGTGTGTCCTGATTTCAGGTGGCCTTTCCTATGCAGTCTTTTTGCTCTATTTTAAAAACTAGACATCTTTTTAGCAAAATTCCTTTTTACATCGTTCGGTATTCCTTTCCCCGTTAAAATAAGCCCTCGATCGTTAAAATCGGTGAGAACTTATTTTTTGAATGAAAAAAGTCCATGCTTTTTTCGCGAATTTTCGATTAAAATTTTTTGTCACCGATTTTGACGAATGAGCACTCGTTGGACGCGGAATAATGAGGGGAATATAACTGTAAAATATTTCTGACCGGAACTTGCTAG
The DNA here is from genome assembly GCA_963924295.1 of Dioctria rufipes. NCBI lineage: Eukaryota > Metazoa > Arthropoda > Insecta > Diptera > Asilidae > Dioctria > Dioctria rufipes. The sequence continues at coordinate 168,465,018 of OZ002742.1, read as the reverse complement.
TTTCAGAAATATGCCACAAAAACCTTTCGTGTGTGTCCTGATTTCAGGTGGCCTTTCCTATGCAGTCTTTTTGCTCTATTTTAAAAACTAGACATCTTTTTAGCAAAATTCCTTTTTATATCGTTTTGTATTCCTTTCCCCGTTAAAATAAGCCCTCTATCGTTAAAATCGGTGAGAACTTATTTTTTGAATGAAAAAAGTGCATATAGTCCATGCTTTTTTCGCGAATTTTCGATTAAAATCTTTTGTCACCGATTTTGACGAAGAGCACTCGTTGGACGCGGAATAATGAGGGGAATATAACTGTAAAATATTTCTGACCGGAACTTGCTAGTTTCAGAAATATGCCACAAAAACCTTTCGTGTGTGTCCTGATTTCAGGTGGCCTTTCCTATGCAGTCTTTTTGCTCTATTTTAAAAACTAGACATCTTTTTAGCAAAATTCCTTTTTATATCGTTTTGTATTCCTTTCCCCGTTAAAATAAGCCCTCGATCGTTAAAATCGGTGAGGACTTATTTTTTGAATGAAAAAAGTCCATGCTTTTTTCGCGAATTTTCGATTAAAATTTTTTGTCACCGATTTTGACGAATGAGCACTCGTTGGACGCGGAATAATGAGGGGAATATAACTGTAAAATATTTCTGACCGGAACTTGCTAGTTTCAGAAATATGCCACAAAAACCTTTCGTGTGTGTCCTGATTTCAGGTGGCCTTTCCTATGCAGTCTTTTTGCTCTATTTTAAAAACTAGACATCTTTTTAGCAAAATTCCTTTTTATATCGTTTTGTATTCCTTTCCCCGTTAAAATAAGCCCTCTATCGTTAAAATCGGTGAGAACTTATTTTTTGAATGAAAAAAGTGCAAAGGCTATAATCCATGCTTTTTTCGCGAATTTTCGATTAAAATTTTTTGTCACCGATTTTGACGAATGAGCACTCGTTGGACGCGGAATAATGAGGGGAATATAACTGTAAAATATTTCTGACCGGAACTTGCTAGTTTCAGAAATATGCCACAAAAACCTTTCGTGTGTGTCCTGATTTCAGGTGGCCTTTCCTATGCAGTCTTTTTGCTCTATTTTAAAAACTGGACATCTTTTTAGCAAAATTCCTTTTTATATCGTTTTGTATTCCTTTCCCCGTTAAAATAAGCCCTCTATCGTTAAAATCGGTGAGAACTTATTTTTTGAATGAAAAAAGTGCAAAGGCTATAGTCCATGCTTTTTTCGCGAATTTTCGATTAAAATCTTTTGTCACCGATTTTGACGAATGAGCACTCGTTGGACGCGGAATAATGAGGGGAATATAACTGTAAAATATTTCTGACCGGAACTTGCTAGTTTCAGAAATATGCCACAAAAACTTTTCGTGTGTGTCCTGATTTCAGGTGGCCTTTCCTATGCAGTCTTTTTGCTCTATTTTAAAAACTAGACATCTTTTTAGCAAAATTCCTTTTTATATCGTTTTGTATTCCTTTCCCCGTTAAAATAAGCCCTCTATCGTTAAAATCGGTGAGAACTTATTTTTTGAATGAAAAAAGTGCAAAGGCTATAGTCCATGCTTTTTTCGCGAATTTTCGATTAAAATTTTTTGTCACCGATTTTGACGAATGAGCACTCGTTGGACGCGGAATAATTAGGGGAATATAACTGTAAAATATTTCTGACCGGAACTTCCTAGTTTCAGAAATATGCCACAAAAACCTTTCGTGTGTGTCCTGATTTCAGGTGGCCTTTCCTATGCAGTCTTTTTGCTCTATTTTAAAAACTAGACATCTTTTTAGCAAAATTCCTTTTTATATCGTTTTGTATTCCTTTCCCCGTTAAAATAAGCCCTCTATCGTTAAAATCGGTGAGAACTTATTTTTTGAATGAAAATAGTGCAAAGGCTATAGTCCATGCTTTTTTCGCGAATTTTCGATTAAAATTTTTTGTCACCGATTTTGACGAATGAGCACTCGTTGGACGCGGAATAATTAGGGGAATATAACTGTAAAATATTTCTGACCGGAACTTCCTAGTTTCAGAAATATGCCACAAAAACCTTTCGTGTGTGTCCTGATTTCAGGTGGCCTTTCCTATGCAGTCTTTTTGCTCTATTTTAAAAACTAGACATCTTTTTAGCAAAATTCCTTTTTATATCGTTTTGTATTCCTTTCCCCGTTAAAATAAGCCCTCTATCGTTAAAATCGGTGAGAACTTATTTTTTGAATGAAAAAAGTGCAAAGGCTATAGTCCATGCTTTTTTTCGCGAATTTTCGATTAAAATTTTTTGTCACCGATTTTGACGAATGAGCACTCGTTGGACGCGGAATAATAAGGGGAATATAACTGTAAAATATTTCTGACCGGAACTTCCTAGTTTCAGAAATATGCCACAAAAACCTTTCGTGTGTGTCCTGATTTCAGGTGGCCTTTCCTATGCAGTCTTTTTGCTCTATTTTAAAAACTAAACATCTTTTTAGCAAAATTCCTTTTTATATCGTTTTGTATTCCTTTCCCCGTTAAAATAAGCCCTCGATCGTTAAAATCGGTGAGAACTTATTTTTTGAATGAAAAAAGTGCATATAGTCCATGCTTTTTTCGCGAATTTTCGATTAAAATCTTTTGTCACCGATTTTGACGAATGAGCACTCGTTGGACGCGGAATAATAAGGGGAATATAACTGTAAAATATTTCTGACCGGAACTTGCTAGTTTCAGAAATATGCCACAAAAACCTTTCGTGTGTGTTCTGATTTCAGGTGGCCTTTCCTATGCAGTCTTTTTGCTCTATTTTAAAAACTAGACATCTTTTTAGCAAAATTCCTTTTTATATCGTTTTGTATTCCTTTCCCCGTTAAAATAAGTCCTCGATCGTTAAAATCGGTGTGAACTTATTTTTTGAATGAAAAAAGTGCATATAGTCCATGCTTTTTTCGCGAATTTTCGATTAAAATCTTTTGTCACCGATTTTGACGAATGAGCACTCGTTGGACGCGGAATAATGAGGGGAATATAACTGTAAAATATTTCTGACCGGAACTTGCTAGTTTCAGAAATATGCCACAAAAACCTTTCGTGTGTGTCCTGATTTCAGGTGGCCTTTCCTATGCAGTCTTTTTGCTCTATTTTAAAAACTAGACATCTTTTTAGCAAAATTCCTTTTTATATCGTTTTGTATTCCTTTCCCCGTTAAAATAAGCCCTCGATCGTTAAAATCGGTGAGAACTTATTTTTTGAATGAAAAAAGTGCAAAGGCTATAGTCCATGCTTTTTTCGCGAAATCCCGATTAAATTTTTTTGTCACCGATTTTGACGAATGAGCACTCGTTGGACGCGGAATAATAAGGGGAATACAACTGTAAAATATTTCTGACCGGAACTTGCTAGTTTCAGAAATATGCCACAAAAACCTTTCGTGTGTGTCCTGATTTCAGGTGGCCTTTCCTATGCAGTCTTTTTGCTCTATTTTAAAAACTAGACATCTTTTTAGCAAAATTCCTTTTTATATCGTTTTGTATTCCTTTCCCCGTTAAAATAAGCCCTCTATCGTTAAAATCGGTGAGAACTTATTTTTTGAATGAAAAAAGTGCAAAGGCTATAGTCCATGCTTTTTTTCGCGAATTTTCGATTAAAATTTTTTGTCACCGATTTTGACGAATGAGCACTCGTTGGACGCGGAATAATAAGGGGAATATAACTGTAAAATATTTCTGACCGGAACTTGCTAGTTTCAGAAATATGCCACAAAAACCTTTCGTGTGTGTCCTGATTTCAGGTGGCCTTTCCTATGCAGTCTTTTTGCTCTATTTTAAAAACTAGACATCTTTTTAGCAAAATTCCTTTTTATATCGTTTTGTATTCCTTTCCCCGTTAAAATAAGCCCTCGATCGTTAAAATCGGTGAGAACTTATTTTTTGAATGAAAAAAGTGCATATAGTCCATGCTTTTTTCGCGAATTTTCGATTAAAATCTTTTGTCACCGATTTTGACGAATGAGCACTCGTTGGACGCGGAATAATAAGGGGAATATAACTGTAAAATATTTCTGACCGGAACTTGCTAGTTTCAGAAATATGCCACAAAAACCTTTCGTGTGTGTCCTGATTTCAGGTGGCCTTTCCTATGCAGTCTTTTTGCTCTATTTTAAAAACTAGACATCTTTTTAGCAAAATTCCTTTTTATATCGTTTTGTATTCCTTTCCCCGTTAAAATAAGCCCTCGATCGTTAAAATCGGTGAGAACTTATTTTTTGAATGAAAAAAGTGCATATAGTCCATGCTTTTTTCGCGAATTTTCGATTAAAATCTTTTGTCACCGATTTTGACGAATGAGCACTCGTTGGACGCGGAATAATAAGGGGAATATAACTGTAAAATATTTCTGACCGGAACTTGCTAGTTTCAGAAATATGCCACAAAAACCTTTCGTGTGTGTCCTGATTTCAGGTGGCCTTTCCTATGCAGTCTTTTTGCTCTATTTTAAAAACTAGACATCTTTTTAGCAAAATTCCTTTTTATATCGTTTTGTATTCCTTTCCCCGTTAAAATAAGCCCTCTATCGTTAAAATCGGTGAGAACTTATTTTTTGAATGAAAAAAGTGCAAAGGCTATACATGCTTTTTTCGCGAATTTTCGATTAAAATTTTTTGTCACCGATTTTGACGAATGAGCACTCGTTGGACGCGGAATAATAAGGGGAATATAACTGTAAAATATTTCTGGCCGGAACTTGCTAGTTTCAGAAATATGCCACAAAAACCTTTCGTGTGTGTCCTGATTTCAGGTGGCCTTTCCTATGCAGTCTTTTTGCTCTATTTTAAAAACTAGACATCTTTTTAGCAAAATTCCTTTTTATATCGTTTTGTATTCCTTTCCCCGTTAAAATAAGCCCTCTATCGTTAAAATCGGTGAGAACTTATTTTTTGAATGAAAAAAGTGCAACGGCTATCGTCCATGCTTTTTTCGCTAATTTTCGATTAAAATCTTTTGTCACCGATTTTGACGAATGGGCACTCGTTGGACGCGGAATAGTGAGGGGAATATAACTGTAAAATATTTCTGACCGGAACTTCCTAGTTTCAGAAATATGCCACAAAAACCTTTCGTGTGTGTCCTGATTTCAGGTGGCCTTTCCTATGCAGTCTTTTTGCTCTATTTTAAAAACTAGACATCTTTTTAGCAAAATTCCTTTTTATATCGTTTTGTATTCCTTTCCCCGTTAAAATAAGCCCTCTATCGTTAAAATCGGTGAGAACTTATTTTTTGAATGAAAAAAGTGCAAAGGCTATAGTCCATGCTTTTTTCGCGAATTTTCGATTAAAATTTTTTGTCACCGATTTTGACGAATGAGCACTCGTTGGACGCGGAATAATAAGGGGAATATAACTGTAAAATATTTCTGGCCGGAACTTGCTAGTTTCAGAAATATGCCACAAAAACCTTTCGTGTGTGTCCTGATTTCAGGTGGCCTTTCCTATGCAGTCTTTTTGCTCTATTTTAAAAACTAGACATCTTTTTAGCAAAATTCCTTTTTATATCGTTTTGTATTCCTTTCCCCGTTAAAATAAGCCCTCTATCGTTAAAATCGGTGAGAACTTATTTTTTGAATGAAAAAAGTGCAAAGGCTATATATAGTCCATGCTTTTTTCGCGAATTTTCGATTAAAATTTTTTGTCATCGATTTTGACGAATGAGCACTCGTTGGACGCGGAAAAATGAGGGGAATATAACTGTAAAATATTTCTGTCCGGAACTTGCTAGTTTCAGGAATATGCCACAAAAACCTTTCGTGTGTGTCCTGATTTCAGGTGGCCTTTCCTATGCAGTCTTTTTGCTCTATTTTAAAAACTAGACATCTTTTTAGCAAAATTCCTTTTTATATCGTTTTGTATTCCTTTCCCCGTTAAAATAAGCCCTCTATCGTTAAAATCGGTGAGAACTTATTTTTTGAATGAAAAAAGTGCAAAGGCTATAGTCCATGCTTTTTTCGCGAATTTTCGATTAAAATTTTTTGTCACCGATTTTGACGAATGAGCACTCGTTGGACGCGGAATAATGAGGGGAATATAACTGTAAAATATTTCTGACCGGAACTTGCTAGTTTCAGAAATATGCCACAAAAACCTTTCGTGTGTGTCCTGATTTCAGGTGGCCTTTCCTATGCAGTCTTTTTGCTCTATTTTAAAAACTAGACATCTTTTTAGCAAAATTCCTTTTTATATCGTTTTGTATTCCTTTCCCCGTTAAAATAAGCCCTCGATCGTTAAAATCGGTGAGAACTTATTTTTTGAATGAAAAAAGTCCATGCTTTTTTCGCGAATTTTCGACTAAAATTTTTTGTCACCGATTTTGACGATTGAGCACTCGTTGGACGCGGAATAATAAGGGGAATATAACTGTAAAATATTTCTGACCGGAACTTGCTAGTTTCAGAAATATGCCACAAAAACCTTTCGTGTGTGTCCTGATTTCAGGTGGCCTTTCCTATGCAGTCTTTTTGCTCTATTTTAAAAACTAGATATCTTTATAGCAAAATTCCTTTTTATATCGTTTTGTATTCCTTTCCCCGTTAAAATAAGCCCTCTATCGTTAAAATCGGTGAGAACTTATTTTTTGAATGAAAAAAGTGCATATAGTCCATGCTTTTTTCGCGAATTTTCGATTAAAATCTTTTGTCACCGATTTTGACGAAGAGCACTCATTGGACGCGGAATAATGAGGGGAATATAACTGTAAAATATTTCTGACCGGAACTTGCTAGTTTCAGAAATATGCCACAAAAACCTTTCGTGTGTGTCCTGATTTCAGGTGGCCTTTCCTATGCAGTCTTTTTGCTCTATTTTAAAAACTAGACATCTTTTTAGCAAAATTCCTTTTTATATCGTTTTGTATTCCTTTCCCCGTTAAAATAAGCCCTCTATCGTTAAAATCGGTGAGAACTTATTTTTTGAATGAAAAAAGTGCAAAGGCTATAGTCCATGCTTTTTTCGCGAATTTTCGATTAAAATTTTTTGTCACCGATTTTGACGAATGAGCACTTGTTGGACGCGGAATAATGAGGGGAATATAACTGTAAAATATTTCTGACTGGAACTTGCTAGTTTCAGAAATATGCCACAAAAACCTTTCGTGTGTGTCCTGATTTCAGGTGGCCTTTCCTATGCAGTCTTTTTGCTCTATTTTCAAACTAGACATCTTTTTAGCAAAATTCCTTTTTATATCGTTTTGTATTCCTTTCCCCGTTAAAATAAGCCCTCGATCGTTAAAATCGGTGAGAACTTATTTTTTGAATGAAAAAAGTGCAAGGGTCCATGCTTTTTTCGCGAATTTTCGATTAAAATTTTTTGTCACCGATTTTGACGAATGAGCACTCGTTGGACGCGGAATAATTAGGGGAATATAACTGTAAAATATTTCTGGCCGGAACTTGCTAGTTTCAGAAATATGCCACAAAAACCTTTCGTGTGTGTCCTGATTTCAGGTGGCCTTTCCTATGCAGTCTTTTTGCTCTATTTTAAAAACTAGACATCTTTTTAGCAAAATTCCTTTTTATATCGTTTTGCATTCCTTTCCCCGTTAAAATAAGCCCTCTATCGTTAAAATCGGTGAGAACTTACTTTTTGAATGAAAAAAGTGCAAAGGCTATAGTCCATGCTTTTTTCGCGAATTTTCGATTAAAATTTTTTGTCACCGATTTTGACGAATGAGCACTCGTTGGACGCGGAATAATAAGGGGAATATAACTGTGAAATATTTCTGGCCGGAACTTGCTAGTTTCAGAAATATGCCACAAAAACCTTTCGTGTGTGTCCTGATTTCAGGTGGCCTTTCCTATGCAGTCTTTTTGCTCTATTTTAAAAACTAGACATCTTTTTAGCAAAATTCCTTTTTATATCGTTTTGTATTCCTTTCCCCGTTAAAATAAGCCCTCTATCGTTAAAATCGGTGAGAACTTATTTTTTGAATGAAAAAAGTGCAACGGCTATCGTCCATGCTTTTTTCGCTAATTTTCGATTAAAATCTTTTGTCACCGATTTTGACGAATGGGCACTCGTTGGACGCGGAATAGTGAGGGGAATATAACTGTAAAATATTTCTGACCGGAACTTGCTAGTTTCAGAAATATGCCACAAAAACCTTTCGTGTGTGTCCTGATTTCAGGTGGCCTTTCCTATGCAGTCTTTTTGCTCTATTTTAAAAACTAGACATCTTTTTAGCAAAATTCCTTTTTATATCGTTTTGTATTCCTTTCCCCGTTAAAATAAGCCCTCTATCGTTAAAATCGGTGAGAACTTATTTTTTGAATGAAAAAAGTGCAAAGGCTATAGTCCATGCTTTTTTCGCGAATTTTCGATTAAAATTTTTTGTCACCGATTTTGACGAATGAGCACTCGTTGGACGCGGAATAATAAGGGGAATATAACTGTAAAATATTTCTGGCCGGAACTTGCTAGTTTCAGAAATATGCCACAAAAACCTTTCGTGTGTGTCCTGATTTCAGGTGGCCTTTCCTATGCAGTCTTTTTGCTCTATTTTAAAAACTAGACATCTTTTTAGCAAAATTCCTTTTTATATCGTTTTGTATTCCTTTCCCCGTTAAAATAAGCCCTCTATCGTTAAAATCGGTGAGAACTTATTTTTTGAATGAAAAAAGTGCAAAGGCTATATATAGTCCATGCTTTTTTCGCGAATTTTCGATTAAAATTTTTTGTCATCGATTTTGACGAATGAGCACTCGTTGGACGCGGAAAAATGAGGGGAATATAACTGTAAAATATTTCTGTCCGGAACTTGCTAGTTTCAGGAATATGCCACAAAAACCTTTCGTGTGTGTCCTGATTTCAGGTGGCCTTTCCTATGCAGTCTTTTTGCTCTATTTTAAAAACTAGACATCTTTTTAGCAAAATTCCTTTTTATATCGTTTTGTATTCCTTTCCCCGTTAAAATAAGCCCTCTATCGTTAAAATCGGTGAGAACTTATTTTTTGAATGAAAAAAGTGCAAAGGCTATAGTCCATGCTTTTTTCGCGAATTTTCGATTAAAATTTTTTGTCACCGATTTTGACGAATGAGCACTCGTTGGACGCGGAATAATGAGGGGAATATAACTGTAAAATATTTCTGACCGGAACTTGCTAGTTTCAGAAATATGCCACAAAAACCTTTCGTGTGTGTCCTGATTTCAGGTGGCCTTTCCTATGCAGTCTTTTTGCTCTATTTTAAAAACTAGACATCTTTTTAGCAAAATTCCTTTTTATATCGTTTTGTATTCCTTTCCCCGTTAAAATAAGCCCTCGATCGTTAAAATCGGTGAGAACTTATTTTTTGAATGAAAAAAGTCCATGCTTTTTTCGCGAATTTTCGACTAAAATTTTTTGTCACCGATTTTGACGATTGAGCACTCGTTGGACGCGGAATAATAAGGGGAATATAACTGTAAAATATTTCTGACCGGAACTTGCTAGTTTCAGAAATATGCCACAAAAACCTTTCGTGTGTGTCCTGATTTCAGGTGGCCTTTCCTATGCAGTCTTTTTGCTCTATTTTAAAAACTAGATATCTTTATAGCAAAATTCCTTTTTATATCGTTTTGTATTCCTTTCCCCGTTAAAATAAGCCCTCTATCGTTAAAATCGGTGAGAACTTATTTTTTGAATGAAAAAAGTGCATATAGTCCATGCTTTTTTCGCGAATTTTCGATTAAAATCTTTTGTCACCGATTTTGACGAAGAGCACTCATTGGACGCGGAATAATGAGGGGAATATAACTGTAAAATATTTCTGACCGGAACTTGCTAGTTTCAGAAATATGCCACAAAAACCTTTCGTGTGTGTCCTGATTTCAGGTGGCCTTTCCTATGCAGTCTTTTTGCTCTATTTTAAAAACTAGACATCTTTTTAGCAAAATTCCTTTTTATATCGTTTTGTATTCCTTTCCCCGTTAAAATAAGCCCTCTATCGTTAAAATCGGTGAGAACTTATTTTTTGAATGAAAAAAGTGCAAAGGCTATAGTCCATGCTTTTTTCGCGAATTTTCGATTAAAATTTTTTGTCACCGATTTTGACGAATGAGCACTTGTTGGACGCGGAATAATGAGGGGAATATAACTGTAAAATATTTCTGACTGGAACTTGCTAGTTTCAGAAATATGCCACAAAAACCTTTCGTGTGTGTCCTGATTTCAGGTGGCCTTTCCTATGCAGTCTTTTTGCTCTATTTTCAAACTAGACATCTTTTTAGCAAAATTCCTTTTTATATCGTTTTGTATTCCTTTCCCCGTTAAAATAAGCCCTCGATCGTTAAAATCGGTGAGAACTTATTTTTTGAATGAAAAAAGTGCAAGGGTCCATGCTTTTTTCGCGAATTTTCGATTAAAATTTTTTGTCACCGATTTTGACGAATGAGCACTCGTTGGACGCGGAATAATTAGGGGAATATAACTGTAAAATATTTCTGGCCGGAACTTGCTAGTTTCAGAAATATGCCACAAAAACCTTTCGTGTGTGTCCTGATTTCAGGTGGCCTTTCCTATGCAGTCTTTTTGCTCTATTTTAAAAACTAGACATCTTTTTAGCAAAATTCCTTTTTATATCGTTTTGCATTCCTTTCCCCGTTAAAATAAGCCCTCTATCGTTAAAATCGGTGAGAACTTACTTTTTGAATGAAAAAAGTGCAAAGGCTATAGTCCATGCTTTTTTCGCGAATTTTCGATTAAAATTTTTTGTCACCGATTTTGACGAATGAGCACTCGTTGGACGCGGAATAATAAGGGGAATATAACTGTAAAATATTTCTGACCGGAACTTGCTAGTTTCAGAAATATGCCACAAAAACCTTTCGTGTGTGTCCTGATTTCAGGTGGCCTTTCCTATGCAGTCGTTTTGCTCTATTTTAAAAACTAGACATCTTTTTAGCAAAATTCCTTTTTATATCGTTTTGTATTCCTTTCCCCGTTAAAATAAGCCCTCGATCGTTAAAATCGGTGAGAACTTATTTTTTGAATGAAAAAAGTGCAAAGGCTATAATCCATGCTTTTTTCGCGAATTTTCGATTAAAATTTTTTGTCACCGATTTTGACGAATGAGCACTCGTTGGACGCGGAATAATGAGGGGAATATAACTGTAAAATATTTCTGACCGGAACTTGCTAGTTTCAGAAATATGCCACAAAAACCTTTCGTGTGTGTCCTGATTTCAGGTGGCCTTTCCTATGCAGTCTTTTTGCTCTATTTTAAAAACTAGACATCTTTTTAGCAAAATTCCTTTTTATATCATTTTGTATTCCTTTCCCCGTTAAAATAAGCCCTCTATCGTTAAAATCGGTGAGAACATATTTTTTGAATGAAAAAAGTGCAAAGGCTATAGTCCATGCTTTTTTCGCGAATTTTCGATTAAAATTTTTTGTCACCGATTTTGACGAATGAGCACTCGTTGGACGCGGAATAATAAGGGGAATATAACTGTGAAATATTTCTGGCCGGAACTTGCTAGTTTCAGAAATATGCCACAAAAACCTTTCGTGTGTGTCCTGATTTCAGGTGGCCTTTCCTATGCAGTCTTTTTGCTCTATTTTAAAAACTAGACATCTTTTTAGCAAAATTCCTTTTTATATCGTTTTGTATTCCTTTCCCCGTTAAAATAAGCCCTCTATCGTTAAAATCGGTGAGAACTTATTTTTTGAATGAAAAAAGTGCAAAGGCTATAGTCCATGCTTTTTTCGCGAATTTTCGATTAAAATTTTTTGTCACCGATTTTGACGAATGAGCACTCGTTGGACGCGGAATAATAAGGGGAATATAACTGTAAAATATTTCTGGCCGGAACTTGCTAGTTTCAGAAATATGCCACAAAAACCTTTCGTGTGTGTCCTGATTTCAGGTGGCCTTTCCTATGCAGTCTTTTTGCTCTATTTTAAAAACTAGACATCTTTTTAGCAAAATTCCTTTTTATATCGTTTTGTATTCCTTTCCCCGTTAAAATAAGCCCTCTATCGTTAAAATCGGTGAGAACTTATTTTTTGAATGAAAAAAGTGCAAAGGCTATATATAGTCCATGCTTTTTTCGCGAATTTTCGATTAAAATTTTTTGTCACCGATTTTGACGAATGAGCACTCGTTGGACGCGGAATAATGAGGGGAATATAACTGTAAAATATTTCTGACCGGAACTTGCTAGTTTCAGAAATATGCCACAAAAACCTTTCGTGTGTGTCCTGATTTCAGGTGGCCTTTCCTATGCAGTCTTTTTGCTCTATTTTAAAAACTAGACATCTTTTTAGCAAAATTCCTTTTTATATCGTTTTGTATTCCTTTCCCCGTTAAAATAAGCCCTCGATCGTTAAAATCGGTGAGAACTTATTTTTTGAATGAAAAAAGTCCATGCTTTTTTCGCGAATTTTCGACTAAAATTTTTTGTCACCGATTTTGACGATTGAGCACTCGTTGGACGCGGAATAATAAGGGGAATATAACTGTAAAATATTTCTGACCGGAACTTGCTAGTTTCAGAAATATGCCACAAAAACCTTTCGTGTGTGTCCTGATTTCAGGTGGCCTTTCCTATGCAGTCTTTTTGCTCTATTTTAAAAACTAGATATCTTTATAGCAAAATTCCTTTTTATATCGTTTTGTATTCCTTTCCCCGTTAAAATAAGCCCTCTATCGTTAAAATCGGTGAGAACTTATTTTTTGAATGAAAAAAGTGCATATAGTCCATGCTTTTTTCGCGAATTTTCGATTAAAATCTTTTGTCACCGATTTTGACGAAGAGCACTCATTGGACGCGGAATAATGAGGGGAATATAACTGTAAAATATTTCTGACCGGAACTTGCTAGTTTCAGAAATATGCCACAAAAACCTTTCGTGTGTGTCCTGATTTCAGGTGGCCTTTCCTATGCAGTCTTTTTGCTCTATTTTAAAAACTAGACATCTTTTTAGCAAAATTCCTTTTTATATCGTTTTGTATTCCTTTCCCCGTTAAAATAAGCCCTCTATCGTTAAAATCGGTGAGAACTTATTTTTTGAATGAAAAAAGTGCAAAGGCTATAGTCCATGCTTTTTTCGCGAATTTTCGATTAAAATTTTTTGTCACCGATTTTGACGAATGAGCACTTGTTGGACGCGGAATAATGAGGGGAATATAACTGTAAAATATTTCTGACTGGAACTTGCTAGTTTCAGAAATATGCCACAAAAACCTTTCGTGTGTGTCCTGATTTCAGGTGGCCTTTCCTATGCAGTCTTTTTGCTCTATTTTCAAACTAGACATCTTTTTAGCAAAATTCCTTTTTATATCGTTTTGTATTCCTTTCCCCGTTAAAATAAGCCCTCGATCGTTAAAATCGGTGAGAACTTATTTTTTGAATGAAAAAAGTGCAAGGGTCCATGCTTTTTTCGCGAATTTTCGATTAAAATTTTTTGTCACCGATTTTGACGAATGAGCACTCGTTGGACGCGGAATAATTAGGGGAATATAACTGTAAAATATTTCTGGCCGGAACTTGCTAGTTTCAGAAATATGCCACAAAAACCTTTCGTGTGTGTCCTGATTTCAGGTGGCCTTTCCTATGCAGTCTTTTTGCTCTATTTTAAAAACTAGACATCTTTTTAGCAAAATTCCTTTTTATATCGTTTTGCATTCCTTTCCCCGTTAAAATAAGCCCTCTATCGTTAAAATCGGTGAGAACTTACTTTTTGAATGAAAAAAGTGCAAAGGCTATAGTCCATGCTTTTTTCGCGAATTTTCGATTAAAATTTTTTGTCACCGATTTTGACGAATGAGCACTCGTTGGACGCGGAATAATAAGGGGAATATAACTGTAAAATATTTCTGACCGGAACTTGCTAGTTTCAGAAATATGCCACAAAAACCTTTCGTGTGTGTCCTGATTTCAGGTGGCCTTTCCTATGCAGTCGTTTTGCTCTATTTTAAAAACTAGACATCTTTTTAGCAAAATTCCTTTTTATATCGTTTTGTATTCCTTTCCCCGTTAAAATAAGCCCTCGATCGTTAAAATCGGTGAGAACTTATTTTTTGAATGAAAAAAGTGCAAAGGCTATAATCCATGCTTTTTTCGCGAATTTTCGATTAAAATTTTTTGTCACCGATTTTGACGAATGAGCACTCGTTGGACGCGGAATAATGAGGGGAATATAACTGTAAAATATTTCTGACCGGAACTTGCTAGTTTCAGAAATATGCCACAAAAACCTTTCGTGTGTGTCCTGATTTCAGGTGGCCTTTCCTATGCAGTCTTTTTGCTCTATTTTAAAAACTAGACATCTTTTTAGCAAAATTCCTTTTTATATCGTTTTGTATTCCTTTCCCCGTTAAAATAAGCCCTCTATCGTTAAAATCGGTGAGAACTTATTTTTTGAATGAAAAAAGTGCATATAGTCCATGCTTTTTTCGCGAATTTTCGATTAAAATCTTTTGTCACCGATTTTGACGAAGAGCACTCGTTGGACGCGGAATAATGAGGGGAATATAACTGTAAAATATTTCTGACCGGAACTTGCTAGTTTCAGAAATATGCCACAAAAACCTTTCGTGTGTGTCCTGATTTCAGGTGGCCTTTCCTATGCAGTCTTTTTGCTCTATTTTAAAAACTAGACATCTTTTTAGCAAAATTCCTTTTTATATCGTTTTGTATTCCTTTCCCCGTTAAAATAAGCCCTCTATCGTTAAAATCGGTGAGAACTTATTTTTTGAATGAAAAAAGTGCAAAGGCTATAGTCCATGCTTTTTTCGCGAATTTTCGACTAAAATTTTTTGTCACCGATTTTGACGAATGAGCACTCGTTGGACGCGGAATAATAGGGGGAATATAACTGTAAAATATTTCTGACCGGAACTTGCTAGTTTCAGAAATATGCCACAAAAACCTTTCGTGTGTGTCCTGATTTCAGGTGGCCTTTCCTATGCAGTCTTTTTGCTCTATTTTAAAAACTAGATATCTTTATAGCAAAATTCCTTTTTATATCGTTTTGTATTCCTTTCCCCGTTAAAATAAGCCCTCTATCTTTATAGCAAAATTCCTTTTTATATCGTTTTGTATTCCTTTCCCCGTTAAAATAAACCCTCTATCGTTAAAATCGGTGAGAACTTATTTTTTGAATGAAAAAAGTGCAAAGGCTATATAGTCCATGCTTTTTTCGCGAATTTTCGATTAAAATTTTTTGTCACCGATTTTGACGAATGAGCACTCGTTGGACGCGGAATAATGAGGGAAATATAATTGTAAAATATTTCTGACCGGAACTTGCTAGTTTCAGAAATATGCCACAAAAACCTTTCGTGTGTGTCCTGATTTCAGGTGGCCTTTCCTATGCAGTCTTTTTGCTCTATTTTAAAAACTAGACATCTTTTTAGCAAAATTCCTTTTTATATCGTTTTGTATTCCTTTCCCCGTTAAAATAAGCCCTCTATCGTTAAAATCGGTGAGAACTTATTTTTTGAATGAAAAAAGTGCATATAGTCCATGCTTTTTCGCGAATTTTCGATTAAAATCTTTTGTCACCGATTTTGACGAAGAGCACTCGTTGGACGCGGAATAATGAGGGGAATATAACTGTAAAATATTTCTGACCGGAACTTGCTAGTTTCAGAAATATGCCACAAAAACCTTTCGTGTGTGTCCTGATTTCAGGTGGCCTTTCCTATGCAGTCTTTTTGCTCTATTTTAAAAACTAGACATCTTTTTAGCAAAACTCCTTTTTATATCGTTTTGTATTCCTTTCCCCGTTAAAATAAGCCCTCGATCGTTAAAATCGGTGAGAACTTATTTTTTGAATGAAAAAAGTCCATGCTTTTTTCGCGAATTTTCGATTAAAATTTTTTGTCACCGATTTTGACGAATGAGCACTCGTTGGACGCGGAATAATGAGGGGAATATAACTGTAAAATATTTCTGACCGGAACTTGCTAGTTTCAGAAATATGCCACAAAAACCTTTCGTGTGTGTCCTGATTTCAGGTGGCCTTTCCTATGCAGTCTTTTTGCTCTATTTTAAAAACTAGACATCTTTTTAGCAAAATTCCTTTTTATATCGTTCGGTATTCCTTTCCCCGTTAAAATAAGCCCTCGATCGTTAAAATCGGTGAGAACTTATTTTTTGAATGAAAAAAGTCCATGCTTTTTTCGCGAATTTTCGATTAAAATTTTTTGTCACCGATTTTGACGAATGAGCACTCGTTGGACGCGGAATAATGAGGGGAATATAACTGTAAAATATTTCTGACCGGAACTTGCTAGTTTCAGAAATATGCCACAAAAACCTTTCGTGTGTGTCCTGATTTCAGGTGGCCTTTCCTATGCAGTCTTTTTGCTCTATTTTAAAAACTAGACATCTTTTTAGCAAAATTCCTTTTTATATCGTTCGGTATTCCTTTCCCCGTTAAAATAAGCCCTCGATCGTTAAAATCGGTGAGAACTTATTTTTTGAATGAAAAAAGTCCATGCTTTTTTCGCGAATTTTCGATTAAAATTTTTTGTCACCGATTTTGACGAATGAGCACTCGTTGGACGCGGAATAATGAGGGGAATATAACTGTAAAATATTTCTGACCGGAACTTGCTAGTTTCAGAAATATGCCACAAAAACCTTTCGTGTGTGTCCTGATTTCAGGTGGCCTTTCCTATGCAGTCTTTTTGCTCTATTTTAAAAACTAGACATCTTTTTAGCAAAATTCCTTTTTATATCGTTTTGTATTCCTTTCCCCGTTAAAATAAGCCCTCTATCGTTAAAATCGGTGAGAACTTATTTTTTGAATGAAAAAAGTGCATATAGTCCATGCTTTTTTCGCGAATTTTCGATTAAAATCTTTTGTCACCGATTTTGACGAAGAGCACTCGTTGGACGCGGAATAATGAGGGGAATATAACTGTAAAATATTTCTGACCGGAACTTGCTAGTTTCAGAAATATGCCACAAAAACCTTTCGTGTGTGTCCTGATTTCAGGTGGCCTTTCCGATGCAGTCTTTTTGCTCTATTTTAAAAACTAGACATCTTTTTAGCAAAATTCCTTTTTATATCGTTTTGTATTCCTTTCCCCGTTAAAATAAGCCCTCGATCGTTAAAATCGGTGAGAACTTATTTTTTGAATGAAAAAAGTCCATGCTTTTTTCGCGAATTTTCGATTAAAATTTTTTGTCACCGATTTTGACGAATGAGCACTCGTTGGACGCGCAATAATGAGGGGAATATAACTGTAAGATATTTCTGACCGGAACTTGCTAGTTTCAGAAATATGCCACAAAAACCTTTCGTGTGTGTCCTGATTTCAGGTGGCCTTTCCTATGCAGTCTTTTTGCTCTATTTTAAAAACTAGACATCTTTTTAGCAAAATTCCTTTTTATATCGTTTTGTATTCCTTTCCCCGTTAAAATAAGCCCTCTATCGTTAAAATCGGTGAGAACTTATTTTTTGAATGAAAAAAGTGCAAAGGCTATAATCCATGCTTATTTCGCGAATTTTCGATTAAAATTTTTTGTCACCGATTTTGACGAATGAGCACTCGTTGGACGCGGAATAATGAGGGGAATATAACTGTAAAATATTTCTGACCGGAACTTGCTAGTTTCAGAAATATGCCACAAAAACCTTTCGTGTGTGTCCTGATTTCAGGTGGCCTTTCCTATGCAGTCTTTTTGCTCTATTTTAAAAACTGGACATCTTTTTAGCAAAATTCCTTTTTATATCGTTTTGTATTCCTTTCCCCGTTAAAATAAGCCCTCTATCGTTAAAATCGGTGAGAACTTATTTTTTGAATGAAAAAAGTGCAAAGGCTATAGTCCATGCTTTTTTCGCGAATTTTCGATTAAAATCTTTTGTCACCGATTTTGACGAATGAGCACTCGTTGGACGCGGAATAATGAGGGGAATATAACTGTAAAATATTTCTGACTGGAACTTGCTAGTTTCAGAAATATGCCACAAAAACCTTTCGTGTGTGTCCTGATTTCAGGTGGCCTTTCCTATGCAGTCTTTTTGCTCTATTTTAAAAACTAGACATCTTTTTAGCAAAATTCCTTTTTATATCGTTTTGTATTCCTTTCCCCGTTAAAATAAGCCCTCGATCGTTAAAATCGGTGAGAACTTATTTTTTGAATGAAAAAAGTCCATGCTTTTTTCGCGAATTTTCGATTAAAATTTTTTGTCACCGATTTTAACGAATGAGCACTCGTTGGACGCGGAATAATTAGGGGAATATAACTGTAAAATATTTCTGACCGGAACTTCCTAGTTTCAGAAATATGCCACAAAAACCTTTCGTGTGTGTCCTGATTTCAGGTGGCATTTCCTATGCAGTCTTTTTGCTCTATTTTAAAAACTAGACATCTTTTTAGCAAAATTCCTTTTTATATCGTTTTGTATTCCTTTCCCCGTTAAAATAAGCCCTCTATCGTTAAAATCGGTGAGAACTTATTTTTTGAATGAAAAAAGTGCAAAGGCTATAGTCCATGCTTTTTTCGCGAATTTTCGATTAAAATTTTTTGTCACCGATTTTGACGAATGAGCACTCGTTGGACGCGGAATAATTAGGGGAATATAACTGTAAAATATTTCTGACCGGAACTTCCTAGTTTCAGAAATATGCCACAAAAACCTTTCGTGTGTGTCCTGATTTCAGGTGGCCTTTCCTATGCAGTCTTTTTGCTCTATTTTAAAAACTAGACATCTTTTTAGCAAAATTCCTTTTTATATCGTTTTGTATTCCTTTCCCCGTTAAAATAAGCCCTCTATCGTTAAAATCGGTGAGAACTTATTTTTTGAATGAAAAAAGTGCAAAGGCTATAGTCCATGCTTTTTTTCGCGAATTTTCGATTAAAATTTTTTGTCACCGATTTTGACGAATGAGCACTCGTTGGACGCGGAATAATAAGGGGAATATAACTGTAAAATATTTCTGACCGGAACTTCCTAGTTTCAGAAATATGCCACAAAAACCTTTCGTGTGTGTCCTGATTTCAGGTGGCCTTTCCTATGCAGTCTTTTTGCTCTATTTTAAAAACTAAACATCTTTTTAGCAAAATTCCTTTTTATATCGTTTTGTATTCCTTTCCCCGTTAAAATAAGCCCTCGATCGTTAAAATCGGTGAGAACTTATTTTTTGAATGAAAAAAGTGCATATAGTCCATGCTTTTTTCGCGAATTTTCGATTAAAATCTTTTGTCACCGATTTTGACGAATGAGCACTCGTTGGACGCGGAATAATGAGGGGAATATAACTGTAAAATATTTCTGACCGGAACTTGCTAGTTTCAGAAATATGCCACAAAAACCTTTCGTGTGTGTCCTGATTTCAGGTGGCCTTTCCTATGCAGTCTTTTTGCTCTATTTTAAAAACTAGACATCTTTTTAGCAAAATTCCTTTTTATATCGTTTTGTATTCCTTTCCCCGTTAAAATAAGCCCTCGATCGTTAAAATCGGTGAGAACTTATTTTTTGAATGAAAAAAGTGCAAAGGCTATAGTCCATGCTTTTTTCGCGAAATCCCGATTAAATTTTTTTGTCACCGATTTTGACGAATGAGCACTCGTTGGACGCGGAATAATAAGGGGAATACAACTGTAAAATATTTCTGACCGGAACTTGCTAGTTTCAGAAATATGCCACAAAAACCTTTCGTGTGTGTCCTGATTTCAGGTGGCCTTTCCTATGCAGTCTTTTTGCTCTATTTTAAAAACTGGACATCTTTTTAGCAAAATTCCTTTTTATATCGTTTTGTATTCCTTTCCCCGTTAAAATAAGCCCTCTATCGTTAAAATCGGTGAGAACTTATTTTTTGAATGAAAAAAGTGCAAAGGCTATAGTCCATGCTTTTTTCGCGAATTTTCGATTAAAATCTTTTGTCACCGATTTTGACGAATGAGCACTCGTTGGACGCGGAATAATGAGGGGAATATAACTGTAAAATATTTCTGACTGGAACTTGCTAGTTTCAGAAATATGCCACAAAAACCTTTCGTGTGTGTCCTGATTTCAGGTGGCCTTTCCTATGCAGTCTTTTTGCTCTATTTTAAAAACTAGACATCTTTTTAGCAAAATTCCTTTTTATATCGTTTTGTATTCCTTTCCCCGTTAAAATAAGCCCTCGATCGTTAAAATCGGTGAGAACTTATTTTTTGAATGAAAAAAGTCCATGCTTTTTTCGCGAATTTTCGATTAAAATTTTTTGTCACCGATTTTAACGAATGAGCACTCGTTGGACGCGGAATAATTAGGGGAATATAACTGTAAAATATTTCTGACCGGAACTTCCTAGTTTCAGAAATATGCCACAAAAACCTTTCGTGTGTGTCCTGATTTCAGGTGGCATTTCCTATGCAGTCTTTTTGCTCTATTTTAAAAACTAGACATCTTTTTAGCAAAATTCCTTTTTATATCGTTTTGTATTCCTTTCCCCGTTAAAATAAGCCCTCTATCGTTAAAATCGGTGAGAACTTATTTTTTGAATGAAAAAAGTGCAAAGGCTATAGTCCATGCTTTTTTCGCGAATTTTCGATTAAAATTTTTTGTCACCGATTTTGACGAATGAGCACTCGTTGGACGCGGAATAATTAGGGGAATATAACTGTAAAATATTTCTGACCGGAACTTCCTAGTTTCAGAAATATGCCACAAAAACCTTTCGTGTGTGTCCTGATTTCAGGTGGCCTTTCCTATGCAGTCTTTTTGCTCTATTTTAAAAACTAGACATCTTTTTAGCAAAATTCCTTTTTATATCGTTTTGTATTCCTTTCCCCGTTAAAATAAGCCCTCTATCGTTAAAATCGGTGAGAACTTATTTTTTGAATGAAAAAAGTGCAAAGGCTATAGTCCATGCTTTTTTTCGCGAATTTTCGATTAAAATTTTTTGTCACCGATTTTGACGAATGAGCACTCGTTGGACGCGGAATAATAAGGGGAATATAACTGTAAAATATTTCTGACCGGAACTTCCTAGTTTCAGAAATATGCCACAAAAACCTTTCGTGTGTGTCCTGATTTCAGGTGGCCTTTCCTATGCAGTCTTTTTGCTCTATTTTAAAAACTAAACATCTTTTTAGCAAAATTCCTTTTTATATCGTTTTGTATTCCTTTCCCCGTTAAAATAAGCCCTCGATCGTTAAAATCGGTGAGAACTTATTTTTTGAATGAAAAAAGTGCATATAGTCCATGCTTTTTTCGCGAATTTTCGATTAAAATCTTTTGTCACCGATTTTGACGAATGAGCACTCGTTGGACGCGGAATAATGAGGGGAATATAACTGTAAAATATTTCTGACCGGAACTTGCTAGTTTCAGAAATATGCCACAAAAACCTTTCGTGTGTGTCCTGATTTCAGGTGGCCTTTCCTATGCAGTCTTTTTGCTCTATTTTAAAAACTAGACATCTTTTTAGCAAAATTCCTTTTTATATCGTTTTGTATTCCTTTCCCCGTTAAAATAAGCCCTCGATCGTTAAAATCGGTGAGAACTTATTTTTTGAATGAAAAAAGTGCAAAGGCTATAGTCCATGCTTTTTTCGCGAAATCCCGATTAAATTTTTTTGTCACCGATTTTGACGAATGAGCACTCGTTGGACGCGGAATAATAAGGGGAATACAACTGTAAAATATTTCTGACCGGAACTTGCTAGTTTCAGAAATATGCCACAAAAACCTTTCGTGTGTGTCCTGATTTCAGGTGGCCTTTCCTATGCAGTCTTTTTGCTCTATTTTAAAAACTAGACATCTTTTTAGCAAAATTCCTTTTTATATCGTTTTGTATTCCTTTCCCGTTAAAATAAGCCCTCTATCGTTAAAATCGGTGAGAACTTATTTTTTGAATGAAAAAAGTGCAAAGGCTATAGTCCATGCTTTTTTTCGCGAATTTTCGATTAAAATTTTTTGTCACCGATTTTGACGAATGAGCACTCGTTGGACGCGGAATAATAAGGGGAATATAACTGTAAAATATTTCTGACCGGAACTTGCTAGTTTCAGAAATATGCCACAAAAACCTTTCGTGTGTGTCCTGATTTCAGGTGGCCTTTCCTATGCAGTCTTTTTGCTCTATTTTAAAAACTAGACATCTTTTTAGCAAAATTCCTTTTTATATCGTTTTGTATTCCTTTCCCCGTTAAAATAAGCCCTCTATCGTTAAAATCGGTGAGAACTTATTTTTTGAATGAAAAAAGTGCATATAGTCCATGCTTTTTTCGCGAATTTTCGATTAAAATCTTTTGTCACCGATTTTGACGAAGAGCACTCGTTGGACGCGGAATAATGAGGGGAATATAACTGTAAAATATTTCTGACCGGAACTTGCTAGTTTCAGAAATATGCCACAAAAACCTTTCGTGTGTGTCCTGATTTCAGGTGGCCTTTCCTATGCAGTCTTTTTGCTCTATTTTAAAAACTAGACATCTTTTTAGCAAAATTCCTTTTTATATCGTTTTGTATTCCTTTCCCCGTTAAAATAAGCCCTCTATCGTTAAAATCGGTGAGAACTTATTTTTTGAATGAAAAAAGTCCATGCTTTTTTCGCGAATTTTCGATTAAAATTTTTTGTCACCGATTTTGACGAATGAGCACTCGTTGGACGCGGAATAATGAGGGGAATATAACTGTAAAATATTTCTGACCGGAACTTGCTAGTTTCAGAAATATGCCACAAAAACCTTTCGTGTGTGTCCTGATTTCAGGTGGCCTTTCCTATGCAGTCTTTTTGCTCTATTTTAAAAACTAGACATCTTTTTAGCAAAATTCCTTTTTATATCGTTTTGTATTCCTTTCCCCGTTAAAATAAGCCCTCTATCGTTAAAATCGGTGAGAACTTATTTTTTGAATGAAAAAAGTGCATATAGTCCATGCTTTTTTCGCGAATTTTCGATTAAAATCTTTTGTCACCGATTTTGACGAAGAGCACTCGTTGGACGCGGAATAATGAGGGGAATATAACTGTAAAATATTTCTGACCGGAACTTGCTAGTTTCAGAAATATGCCACAAAAACCTTTCGTGTGTGTCCTGATTTCAGGTGGCCTTTCCGATGCAGTCTTTTTGCTCTATTTTAAAAACTAGACATCTTTTTAGCAAAATTCCTTTTTATATCGTTTTGTATTCCTTTCCCCGTTAAAATAAGCCCTCGATCGTTAAAATCGGTGAGAACTTATTTTTTGAATGAAAAAAGTCCATGCTTTTTTCGCGAATTTTCGATTAAAATTTTTTGTCACCGATTTTGACGAATGAGCACTCGTTGGACGCGCAATAATGAGGGGAATATAACTGTAAGATATTTCTGACCGGAACTTGCTAGTTTCAGAAATATGCCACAAAAACCTTTCGTGTGTGTCCTGATTTCAGGTGGCCTTTCCTATGCAGTCTTTTTGCTCTATTTTAAAAACTAGACATCTTTTTAGCAAAATTCCTTTTTATATCGTTTTGTATTCCTTTCCCCGTTAAAATAAGCCCTCTATCGTTAAAATCGGTGAGAACTTATTTTTTGAATGAAAAAAGTGCAAAGGCTATAATCCATGCTTATTTCGCGAATTTTCGATTAAAATTTTTTGTCACCGATTTTGACGAATGAGCACTCGTTGGACGCGGAATAATGAGGGGAATATAACTGTAAAATATTTCTGACCGGAACTTGCTAGTTTCAGAAATATGCCACAAAAACCTTTCGTGTGTGTCCTGATTTCAGGTGGCCTTTCCTATGCAGTCTTTTTGCTCTATTTTAAAAACTGGACATCTTTTTAGCAAAATTCCTTTTTATATCGTTTTGTATTCCTTTCCCCGTTAAAATAAGCCCTCTATCGTTAAAATCGGTGAGAACTTATTTTTTGAATGAAAAAAGTGCAAAGGCTATAGTCCATGCTTTTTTCGCGAATTTTCGATTAAAATCTTTTGTCACCGATTTTGACGAATGAGCACTCGTTGGACGCGGAATAATGAGGGGAATATAACTGTAAAATATTTCTGACTGGAACTTGCTAGTTTCAGAAATATGCCACAAAAACCTTTCGTGTGTGTCCTGATTTCAGGTGGCCTTTCCTATGCAGTCTTTTTGCTCTATTTTAAAAACTAGACATCTTTTTAGCAAAATTCCTTTTTATATCGTTTTGTATTCCTTTCCCCGTTAAAATAAGCCCTCGATCGTTAAAATCGGTGAGAACTTATTTTTTGAATGAAAAAAGTCCATGCTTTTTTCGCGAATTTTCGATTAAAATTTTTTGTCACCGATTTTAACGAATGAGCACTCGTTGGACGCGGAATAATTAGGGGAATATAACTGTAAAATATTTCTGACCGGAACTTCCTAGTTTCAGAAATATGCCACAAAAACCTTTCGTGTGTGTCCTGATTTCAGGTGGCATTTCCTATGCAGTCTTTTTGCTCTATTTTAAAAACTAGACATCTTTTTAGCAAAATTCCTTTTTATATCGTTTTGTATTCCTTTCCCCGTTAAAATAAGCCCTCTATCGTTAAAATCGGTGAGAACTTATTTTTTGAATGAAAAAAGTGCAAAGGCTATAGTCCATGCTTTTTTCGCGAATTTTCGATTAAAATTTTTTGTCACCGATTTTGACGAATGAGCACTCGTTGGACGCGGAATAATTAGGGGAATA
The DNA here is from genome assembly GCA_963924295.1 of Dioctria rufipes. Taxonomy (NCBI): domain Eukaryota; kingdom Metazoa; phylum Arthropoda; class Insecta; order Diptera; family Asilidae; genus Dioctria; species Dioctria rufipes. Next base: position 168,440,440 of record OZ002742.1, on the reverse strand, counting down.
TAACTGTAAAATATTTCTGACCGGAACTTCCTAGTTTCAGAAATATGCCACAAAAACCTTTCGTGTGTGTCCTGATTTCAGGTGGCCTTTCCTATGCAGTCTTTTTGCTCTATTTTAAAAACTAGACATCTTTTTAGCAAAATTCCTTTTTATATCGTTTTGTATTCCTTTCCCCGTTAAAATAAGCCCTCTATCGTTAAAATCGGTGAGAACTTATTTTTTGAATGAAAAAAGTGCAAAGGCTATAGTCCATGCTTTTTTTCGCGAATTTTCGATTAAAATTTTTTGTCACCGATTTTGACGAATGAGCACTCGTTGGACGCGGAATAATAAGGGGAATATAACTGTAAAATATTTCTGACCGGAACTTCCTAGTTTCAGAAATATGCCACAAAAACCTTTCGTGTGTGTCCTGATTTCAGGTGGCCTTTCCTATGCAGTCTTTTTGCTCTATTTTAAAAACTAAACATCTTTTTAGCAAAATTCCTTTTTATATCGTTTTGTATTCCTTTCCCCGTTAAAATAAGCCCTCGATCGTTAAAATCGGTGAGAACTTATTTTTTGAATGAAAAAAGTGCATATAGTCCATGCTTTTTTCGCGAATTTTCGATTAAAATCTTTTGTCACCGATTTTGACGAATGAGCACTCGTTGGACGCGGAATAATGAGGGGAATATAACTGTAAAATATTTCTGACCGGAACTTGCTAGTTTCAGAAATATGCCACAAAAACCTTTCGTGTGTGTCCTGATTTCAGGTGGCCTTTCCTATGCAGTCTTTTTGCTCTATTTTAAAAACTAGACATCTTTTTAGCAAAATTCCTTTTTATATCGTTTTGTATTCCTTTCCCCGTTAAAATAAGCCCTCGATCGTTAAAATCGGTGAGAACTTATTTTTTGAATGAAAAAAGTGCAAAGGCTATAGTCCATGCTTTTTTCGCGAAATCCCGATTAAATTTTTTTGTCACCGATTTTGACGAATGAGCACTCGTTGGACGCGGAATAATAAGGGGAATACAACTGTAAAATATTTCTGACCGGAACTTGCTAGTTTCAGAAATATGCCACAAAAACCTTTCGTGTGTGTCCTGATTTCAGGTGGCCTTTCCTATGCAGTCTTTTTGCTCTATTTTAAAAACTAGACATCTTTTTAGCAAAATTCCTTTTTATATCGTTTTGTATTCCTTTCCCGTTAAAATAAGCCCTCTATCGTTAAAATCGGTGAGAACTTATTTTTTGAATGAAAAAAGTGCAAAGGCTATAGTCCATGCTTTTT